>OX104068.1:47199673-47794403 GCA_944474145.2 Dicrocoelium dendriticum | reverse complement strand
CACATTTCTCCCAGCTTTGCTTCCAAGACTACTTTTGCTTTGCTGGTAGATTTTTTGTCACATAATGACGTCGGATATGGTGCTCTTTCAAAACGGCGACACGTTCGCCGCATATGACACAACTGGTTTTCCGGTCCGCAGTTTCCACAAAAATTATTTTACCCCCATTCTTTGTTGAAAGCGCTACACTAGGTGTGCAATTTCCTCTTCTTCGTGGACATAAGTGGCTTCCGTACACGTAACTTGGTCCAAACGAGGCTTATTCATATTTCTCTTGAATTACTGGCAAGGACAGCCGAAGACACCGCGGTGTGCTCTTGTCATCGAGACGACTGCGTGGGTCACGTGAGACTGGCACGCAAGCAGGTGAGTGGGGTCAAGGGGACGTTCAAGTTGGAAAAGTACAATTCAAGTGCCAACCGATAATACATTACGGATGCATTTTTCAACGATGCAAGAACTTGCTACACTAATTGTCATTTCCATTGCACAGCCTGTTTTCACCCCCACGCACCGTTTAGGATTAGATAAATGAACTGCATAAGTTGTTTCACCTTAAAGCATGACCGCAATAAGCATGTTCCTCCGGTATTAAGCAGATTCGTATCGTTTATTTTGGTGGGCTCTTCGATTTTCGGGATGAAACTGTAAACCGCTACTGTGGAAGGCGGGAAAAGAAACCGTTTGGAGCTGGCAATCATACACTATAGTATTCAAGTGTTTGGGTGGACTGAGTCTTGGTGCCCCTCCAGCGTTAGGTGAACCGTTTGGCTCGCAGAGGTCAATGGCCTAGTGCTAAGGATATTAGTCGTTTTGCATACCTGCCTGGTTCCGCTGTTATCTATGGCTGTTCCTGGAATGTTCAAACTAGGACGAAACCGGCCTTGGAGTGCAGCGTCTGGAGCAAGGAACACCAGAAATATCTTCATCTTGGTAGTTGTTTTCGTTCGGGTCACCCACCGTGTGCTCCCTATATGAACCTTAAGGATAAGCGCGAGAGACTATCTATGTAACAATGAGCGGTGCCTGAGATCTCGGTAATTTGAAAAAAATGCAAACCGAGAAATACAATGCAACACTCAACCTTCAGATACCTTAAGGACGTTTGGATCCTTTACGGTATTCCTCATTATATCTTTCCAGTTCCTATCGACCACCTGGAATAAACGGCCCTCCTCTGGCATTTGCTGCATGATATCTTCAGAGCCGAATATCGGTTCCAGATACAACCACTGTGCTTGCATTTTGAGCCACTCATCGATCGTCTCTTGAATATAAAGCAGTCGCTCTTCCCATTGCTGAAGTATCAAAAACAAAACAGGGTTGTAATTCTTTTAACCCGTTACTATACATAAGTAGACAATAGCACAAAACACACTACAAATAGTGGATAATTCGCGTTATACAAGTTCGCGAAGCTTCTGTGCATTGTTTTCTGACCACTTGTACTGGCCAGGAAGCAATCCTTGATGTGGGAATAAAACATCTTGACTTTAACTAGTGGACTGGTAAAGCAAGAAAAAACTAGCGGCTTTGTCAACAAATACGCGAAACGTCAGATATAGGGAAACTAACGCAGTGCAGTACGTCACCATCATGAAAGACACCCCGAAGTCCACACCACATTTTTGGCCTTCACGTATAACATAGTGGAAAATGTAGCGTATAAAGTTTAATTATTACTGCAGACACTAACTTTTATTTCGACTTCAAACGGTTTTATGAATGGAGATCCCCTCATTGTTTGCGTCTTCACGATTTGATCGTCCAACATCTGCTGTATATCATCAATGGATGCCAGTATAGAAACTCCGGTTTCACGATAGGCAGTCAATCCGAATGCCACTTCATTCCAGTCATCACGCATCCTTTTCATATTTGTTTCAAGTGTGAATTCTTTGCTTGCTCCTGCTGAAATGCTCGCGAACTCTTCCATGTATTGATCCAGGTTTAACTGAAGCATCTTGGCTAAGGAGGTACCGCTGTCTGGAGTCAGGTCTTGCCCTGCAATCAGCGACATCTGCTCCCAGTGGCGCTTACGGATTCCAGGATTGCACAGTACACCGATAGTTGGAATTATCTCCTGCAAGATAAGCAACAGATTGGGCCGTATGTGAGCGATACGATGAAGCATACTTTGAAGGGGAACTAATGAGTTATGTAATATGGATACCACTACTATAGACATTACACAAGCCCTGCTTTTGGCACGGTTGCCTATTACATTGGAGACCAGGTAACAAGCAAGTGACTTGGATATGCATGTATCTTATTCCCATTCTGCTTGCTGTGGTCGCCGCTGACTGTTCATCCCCACGATCACAAGAAGAATACGAGGATGAGCCAGGACCGTTGTATTTATTAGAACACTGCTTCCTCATATAAATTACAATAGTTCATGAAAAAAAATTAGTGAATCCCGTTGGAGTCAACCAACCTAACGGGAAACAACGAATGTTACTAGCGAATGAGAAGTGGCATAAAAAAGAACCATTCAGGGCGCGTTCTAGGAAACGGCATTATCAGAAACAGACGCTTGAGACAGAATCCATTATGAACGACGTAGGTCAGCTAGTCAGAGCAAAGGAATGATACGTTTAAGCAATTGTCAAGAAATGAATGATGGTGAAACGAAAGCAGGCGACTAAGAACTGTAGCAAAAAATAGATGCTCAGTGAGCATCCCCTAACACATCCCTCTTCTACCGTGAAGTATACCAGCTCTTAGGCAGAGCTTGCAAATCTGATTTGTTGTCATTGCTGGGGATCTCAAGGCATGAGTCGGTGGTCTATTGTCATGCGATGAGAGCCACTCAGGTACTGGGGAGAGACTTCGCACAGTGTGCGAAGACAATCGTTTATTTCTATGCAGCACCAGCCTTCGGCATTCGAGGAGACGTTCCGTTACTTGGCGACCCCCTTCTGCTTCCCAATCTTGGTCTCAGATTGATCATATCGCAAAGAATTTTAAATGGCGTGGTAGTTTAAAAGATCACAGATCAATCTTGCCCATCATTCTTGTCTCAGACCATGCACTTGTTTGTGCGAATAGCTGCATTAGTTTCAGAGGGTCCCCCAAAAGATAGAACAGTGGCATACTACGGGCAAAAAAGCGGATGCCTAGCAAGTCCCATAGGATGGCCAAAAACAGAACCACAACATGGTGAATAGAAAACCGAGGGATAAAATGAAAATTTTTTGGTGGACTCACTACAGTGTTAACACAGAGACACACAGAAAGAGCCAACCACAATTGTGTAGGTTAATTCTGGTTGTGCAACGTTCGTCACATTATATCGTCTGTCGAGACGCACAAGCTAAATCACATAGTGTACATGGGTTAGGGCAACATCAAGTTTTTTTAAACACAGGTAAACTGGGGCGGAAACAACGTAATTTGGGAGGGCGTTCCAAGACTGATACATAGGAAGAGAGTAAAACTTCTGTCGACATTCTAGCCGACTGTGTTGCGTGACTAACTTGAACTGGTGGCCCCTCAAATTCGTGTTGTGGCTCAGTTGTAGTAGGTGACGGCAGACGTGGTTGGGGTTCTTTAGAATCTGGTAGACCATAATAAGGTCGCCAAGTAGGCGCCGATACCAGCTACCGTATAATTTTAGGGTCCTCAGTCCAAGTTGATAAGGAAGATTGAACAACCCTTTTACCTACTTCTTGGCTCGTCGCTGTGGAGTATCGAGCGCTGCTAGGTTTTGTTTGTACCAAGGCTACCACTGCTGGATCGCGTATTCTGCATGAGGCCGCACGTAGGTGATAAGTAACTTCGAAAAGACAGAGGGGTCAAACCGCCCGAATGCCCTCCGCAGCATCTCAACATGTTGGTTCCCGGTCTTTGACGCCTTCTCAAATTGTGATGAGCAGCCTCGATCAGTCTGAACTAGTACCCCAAGATCGCGCTTCTGGGTGACTGTTTGCAGGACATGATCTCCAAGCTTATATGTGATGTTCGGCTGTTAGCGCATGTGAACCACCTGACTCTTCCCCGAATTGAACCAGAGCAGATTATGGAGTGACCGCCCTTAAGCTCTGTACAGGTCTCGCTGAACTACATTGTGATCTGCAGGGTCGGCGATCGTCCGCCACATCTTAACAACCTCAGCGAACAGCAAGAAATCTGAAGCACTCAAACGCGTAAGCTCGTTACTGAACATCAGAAACAGACGTGCCCCCAGAACTGATCCTCGTGGAACTCCACGTTCGCCATAAATCGGAACGGACAGTGCACTTGGAACTCAGACCTGCAGCTGACGATCCTGCAGGAAATTCCTGATCCACCTAAGGACTGAATCACCAACTCCATAGCTTACGAGTATGTAAAACAGAATGCGGTGTTCAAATCGGTCGAAGGCTTTGGAGAACTCGAGGTAAATGACGTCTGTCCCTCTGCATGTATCGGTAGCTTCCGTCCAACTAATGCGTGCAATCAGTAGGTTGGTAGTGCAAGAAAGGGGCTGACGGAATCCGTGTTGCTCGGGTGCTATGAGGTTGTGGCATTCTAGATGGTCTTCTAAAGCCCCAGTGATGATTGTCTCCGTCACCTTTGTGAGCACAGGAAGCAGGACCACTGGGCGACAGTTGGAGGGTTCCAAGCGATTACCACTTTTGAAAATTGGAGTGATTACACCTTGTTGGCACATGGTAGACACAATTTGTTTATCCAAGCACGTTTGGAAGAAATGCGATAATAGCCGGGCTAGCGTTGTTGCTGCTACCTTCAGCGCCCTTGGGTGTATATAATCGATTCCGAGAGAGCTGAAGGTGCGTAGTGAGAGCAGTTTCTTCAACACAGCTGTGACAGTAAAACTGATGTTAGTGAGTGCTGTAAATGCGGATGGGGATTTGGGTATGTAACACTGGCGGACGTTAGTTTGGAAGGTTGGGGCATACTGCCATCGTAGGGCGTTGGCTGCCTCTTCGGCCCTCTGTGCCACTCAGACTGGCATGTTAATTGGGTGATACCGAGCTTCACTTTCCGGATGGTGTTAACATGCTTGTATAGGTGCTTTTTGTTGTTGGCAAATTTACAGGTCAAATGTTGTTGGTGAGTCAATTTGTCCTCATGGACAAGCATGTTACAGTGGTTGCGTCCGGTCACGTAATCGCTCTAGGTTTCAGAATAATGACGAGCTCGGTAAGTGTGCCAAGCTGCATTCCTTATTGGCATACGCTTGCGAGTTCTACTACCGATGAAAGCCGAAGGATTGGTGGAGCGAAGCCTCTTTGTCTCTGAACCAGTTGCGATTAGATTGCTGAAGCGTCCAACAAATTGATTCCAGGCGCTGTCAGGTGAGCAACCTTTCAAGAACTCCTAATCAGTCATCTCAACTAGGCTGTTTAAGATGCTATAATGTGTGATAGTACGTGTTAGTTCTGTGTGTTCCTTAGGATATTCAGCGTAACACACATAGTTATAAAGTACGGTGACATGATCGGTTAACCTCACTAGGGCGTCTATAAATAGCCTGTCGATCATGAGTTCCTCAGTTGTAAGGACGAGATCAAGTACCGATGGTGGGTTATCAGCTCTTTACCTGGTAGATAAGCTGATATGATTGTAGAGCGGGATACCTGCGATAAGGCCTTGCAGTTCGGCTTTGTATGCTTCGCTGGGGATGCAGAGTTTTCAAATTCGTGCACGTTGAAATCGCCGGAAATAAGAACGTGGCTGTAAGTTGGGAGTAATCATTTCGTCATTGAGGATATTAGGTGGGAATCCAATTTCAATTCTATAGCCAAGTGGGAATCCATCTCTGGAAAGGAAGATAGGGAGCGATACACGACTGTCACGAAGCAGTTATCACTGTGTCTGAGGCGCAAACGGCACCACAGCGATTCGATGACCCGTGTCTCCGGATCATCCAGTGGTTCGCATTGTAAGTCGCTACGATAGTATAGAATAGCGCCACCTCCCCTGCTGGGACGATCGTGTCGGAAGAGGGACATTCCCTGAATCGCAATCTCGGCATCCGCAATCCATGAGTGCAGTCAAGTCCCGGTTATGGAGATGAGATCCCAAGTGGTTGTTGCCTGGAGCAACCGAAGTCCGGTGATTTTGAGGAGGAAGATTTGGGCATTCGGATACACGCATGAAAGTGTATCGGTTCTCAGCAACGATCCGAGGTACTTGTGGCTAGGATGAGAGGTTGTGCCGAATGTTGTATGGTCGCTCGCTAGCCGTCTTTTGTGCTATTATCGGCGAGTCGCTTGGAGTTGGATTCGGTGGCATTGTGATTAGCCCCTCTGACAAAAATTTTGCACAATGCATGGAGAGTGGCTACAGGATTGCACAGGAAGATCCTCACTTCCTTTAGACTTGCTTCCGGTGTGAATTCCGGATAAGATCACTACTTCGTTTGCCTGCTGTAGTAGTGCTTTAGTCGGAGAACAGTTTCGCTCTCCGTTTTGAACCGGAGCTCGGTTGGCAGTCTGTTCCGAAGTGAATGTCAGCGTTGCAGTAGTGTAAGTGCCACCTGCCTGGGTTGTAACACCATCTTAGTTATCCTTGGGCCGCACCCTGTATAACTTTCTGATCTTGGTAGCCTAGAGAGAGAAGTAGCACCAACGTCATTCAAGAGCAGAGTCTCACGAATATAGCGCCACTGCTCCTGGTCATGTGCCTTTGCTTCGCATTCATTGTGCTCGGGAGACTGGGAGACACCGTGGACAAAAACGGTTCTGGCTGCGGCGTTTAGCAGGAAATCTTCCAATCTCTGCCTCATTCGCTTGCGCTCGCTCTAGGGAACGTCTGGAAAGACGTGGACCAGACCTATTTCGTTCTGGAAACGAACAGTCGAAAGCAACGCTGCTTCCACCTCATTGACAGAGTTTAGCACAACCCGAAAAAGCCTGGCTTCGCCATAATGCTTAGAATTCGGGTGGTGGGTGATCCTCGTCAATTTGGAGGGTTTAGTCAGAATGCCGAGGAGGTTACATTTGGCATTCCATTGGTTCAGGTCATTCACCAGTTTCCCCTTCAAAGAATTCGATGTTGACTCAGGAACGTTGGTACATATTATAGATAGAGCATCCAATTGTTTCTGAGTGTCTTTCTTCGGGGTGTGGACAGTAGTTGAAAGACCAAGCGATTTTCAGTGTATGCATTCAGCGTTGTCTTTCACATTAGTTATAGGTGTGGCTATGGAAACAGCAGCGCCTAATTTTTGCGTGCACTTTTGATGCAAAAACGGCGTAGCTGCCACAGGTATTTGCATGTTCCCTGGGTTTCGGCGAAGTCTGGTGGGAGGAAGTGGATTTGTGGGAAACTGCTGTACATGGGCTGGGAGTGAAGTGTTCGGAAACGCTTGGGCGATTGGGGTTATTCGCAATGTTTGCAACAGAAACTTTATTAGTGTAGCATTCGGTGTTGATTTGGCTTGCAGTGGAGTTCGGTGAAGGGGGCCTGTGTCAGACATTCGGCGATGCTTGTTGCTACCGAAGCTACTTTGTTGCTCACCATCTTCTCAGCTGCGTCTGTAAGCCTTTCATACTTCTCGGATAGTTCAATTACAATGTTAACTAGTGGGACAATATTGCACTTCGCACAGAACGAATATGAGTCAGGCCTGCTGCTGATCAGTCTGCACTCGCTTGGTGTGATTTTTCCGCATCTCGCATGGAAATAGATTTGGCAATCTCCACAGAAAACTCCTATTTTAACCATCTCCTTGCACTTTCCACAGGCTTCTTTAGGCACCACGTATCGGTTATTTGCACTCATCAGGGCACGTGAACGTGTCATGATTAGTCCTACCCAGGATCCTGGATTGATTAATCCGGCGTCAAGATCAGCCCTCCGAGACAGTGGCTGTCGTAATGTCTCACTCTTGCGCCGCGCGCAGATAGTGGGATTCAGCGGTGCGCACACAAGCACACGAAAACGCAGCGTGTATTGATGGGGTCGCGTTACACGAGGACGTACTCGGCGTTGGCAAACTACCCTAAGTGCCTCGGACGCGATGTTTAGTAGGTAAATGACGAAACTGTCTCACAAATTTGTTATGCTTCCGCCTGGAGGGATGGTTGCAGGGTCCTTTGACAGTCCTCAGCTTCTTCTAACGAATAAGACCAAAATTATTCTCGAGTGATGTGACTGCACAAGCAGAACTTGAAGAAGAATGTGCCGAAACTGAGAACGGGAGTAACGGTGTGATCCACACAAGTAAGATCCAAGAAAAGGAGAGCACTGAGTAGCGCTCATCGAACTGGTTAGAACGAGCACACACACAAGAATGTGTGTGAAGAACTGGAGTGACCACAGCGAGTGAAGCGAGAGCCGAGATAAAGTGCGGCCGTATGGCAGTCAGGTTGCGTTTTCAGATGGGGAGATGTTACATCAGATGATCCGGTTCCTCAAAAGTACAATGTCCTCCCACACACACACACACCTGATCGTGAACTTCACTCCCACCCAATGGTCTACTGCGGTTCATATGCATCAGGCCGCCGCCTGTCTCACATCCAATCTCACCTTAGCCTATATTGTCGGTTGTCTTGCCTGTTTCATGTGACTTGAACAATAGAACAACGGATACAAATAAGCTATATCCTATCTCAGTTCAGCAGGGTTATCAAGCTTTCTTGAACGGTGCGCTTAGTTGTGACCCTTCGCAAGATATTGACGAACACTGGACATTCATGCATGGCATCATAGTATCTTCCGGGCAGTTAGTATGTGGTTTTAGCACCCCATGAAAGCCTAGATCTCCATGCGCTCTTTAGACTATTTGACCGCCGCAGTAACATCCCTGCATAATGAAGTGCGTCGTTCTGTCAGTCGGCATCTCAAACGAAGCCTACGTAGTGGTCGTGAAACCTGGTGGTCTCAGCGCGCTTCGGGAACGTAGGCTGCTGCCTTGTCAGACAATACTCGCAAGTTCTTTCAGCTCATTCGATCCACTGGCCCCAAAAAGTCTGCTCACAGTGGGAATATTCTCGAAGGGGATGGTTCACCGATTGTCGACCTAGAGCTGCGCTTGGATCGATGCGCCGAAAATTTTCATTCCCAGTTCAATTGGCGCTCAGCGTCCATTTGTATGCCCTGCGAACCAAGCCGCTCGCCAGGAGTCATCACACTTGATCCGCTAGTGAAACGGAAGTTTGTTTTGTGATTCGATATCTGAGACGATTTAAGGCTGCCGGCTCAGACGGACTTCCTCCAAAGCTGTTCAAGTATGGAGGCGCAGTTATCATCAGCCAGTTAAGCTCATTGTTCTCCGAAAGTTGGCATGAAAAAAAGGTTCCATCTTCCTGGGGCGAGTGAGTTATTGGCCAAGCTTTAAGAAAGGTGCTCGCAATATATATATATATATATATATATATATATATATATATGCAACCGTCTACGAATAGGCATAGAGCCATCAGAAACCATGGGACTCCAAAGTAGGTACAGAAATAGTAAAAGAAAGCACAACACAAAACATCGGAGTCCATGGTTCCGTCAGTTGGCCTGATACTAGCCGGTTGCCCAACCGAAGTAGGGTGTTGACTTAGGGGACACCACCCCGAGCTTTTGACTGAATAGCCTGCCTGCAAGGCAGCGGAGCGAATTCAGGGAATGGCGCCCATTTGGAGCCGGTGACTTGTTGCTCAGTTCATACGCCTTTCGTTTGTTCGTTTGTCAGACAGGGGCCCAATGCTTTCCAGAATTGCAGCATAAAGTTGCTGGAATACAACGCTTCGCCAGAATGAAACAAGGGGCGGTGAGTTTATTTAGTGGCGAGTCACATCCGTCACGTCACAATGTTGTTAAACGGATATATGTGGCTTTTTATGGGGAGAACGCTTGCCAGGCGAAAACCCATCACATCCTGGAACACTGCCGCCGAACCATTTGCTGGAACGGAAAAATCTCGAGCCACCCATTTGGAACCACGAGGAGATTGTTCGGCAAGCCAGCCCCCAAAGTATGCACCAATCATCGGTGGATTAATCTCATTTCAATTGCTTCTAAACATTTTGCGTCCATTCTACTCAATAGACTTGCTCCCTTTCGTGAATCGCAGTACCGAGAAGAACAAGCTGGCTTCCGTCCAGGTCGTGGGTGCGTGGATCAAATATTCACCCTCCGCCAAATCCTCGAACACCGCCACATCTACCAAAGGCCTACCATCGTTGCATTCTTAGACATCCGTGCTACATTCGACTCGGTTGATCTACCTGCGCTATGGTGTTGCTTGCTAAAGAACGGGGTCCCAGAAAAGTGCACAACCATCCTACCTGCACTCTACCTTCACATCTCTGGCAGAGTGGAGACCTATGGTAAGCTTTCGTTGTCATATGCTGTCAATAGCGGTGTATGACAAGGCTGCCTTTTTCCTCATTTTCTCTTCAACTTTGCGATTGAAGACGTCCTGTTGAAAGCTTTGGAAGGTTTTCAAAATTTTGGTCTGCAACTACTGCCGAGCAAGCGAGCAACTGACTGATTATGCTGATGAAATCGCCTTATTTGGTGACAACTCGCAGAACACGCAAACAGTTCCAAACCGTTTGGCGATTGAGGAGTCTAAGTTCAGTCAGTGTTTTGCCCTATCAAAGTGTAAAGTTCTACTCCAGGATTGGCATTCGCCCGTTCCCGTTCTCACTCTTGATGGTACACAGCTTGAACAAGTGGATAGCTTTGTCTACCTGGGCAGCTGCGTGTCTTCTGGTGGTTCTACTGCTAAGGAAGTTTCTCTCTGCATCGCCAAAGCTCAATCAGCGTTAGTCAACCTGAAGCACTTGTGGCATTGTCGGGATGTCTCCTTCTTGGTAGAGGGTCACGTGTACAATGCCACCGTTCGGGAGGTGTTGCCATATGGAAGTGAGTCGTGGCCAGTTCGCGCGGATGACATGCGCCGGCTCTCGGCTTTTGACAATGGGCGCTTGAAGAGGATTGCTCGTATGTGTTGGTAGCAACGTATTTCCAATGGTGAAGTCCCACGTCGTGTTTGAGGTGATGCGAGTATCCCCCTCAACAAGCTGGTTTTGCTGCGTCAGCTAATATGGCTCGGTCACTTTTTACGTGTCAGCTGAGCGTTTGCTTTACCGCGCCCTTTTTGCTCGTGCAGGGCTTGGCTGGAAGAGACGGCGTGCTGGTCAGCCATCCACTTGGCGTCAACATATGAAATCATTGACTTCCCGTCTTGCTGCCGTTGGATCCACACGCCTGCTTGGTTGGGGACCAAAGGATGTAGAGTGCCGATGGCTAGAAACATTGCAAGATATGGCGCGTAGTCGAAACCAATGGAAGATTTGTATACATACTTGCTTAGATTCAGATGTCTAATGCTTAACAATTGAAAACGACAAAAAAGAGATAAATAGCGCGTGCAAAATTGACAAACACAGTTCCGTTCTTCTTAAGGCACACTAGCTGAAGTGTGTTTCTCACCTTCAGCTATTGCGCCATGATGATGATGTGGTGATTATACCTGTATTCTCCTTATGATGTTCATGATTTTGGTTGGCTCTATGTCTATTTGTTAGACTGTTGTCAATACATATATAATACATACATAAAGTTACCTGAGGGATGTGTAGGTTTTCTTTTGGGAGTCCATTTGTAATAGCTGAACAAATCGTCTTCTCCTTTTTGATCTCCATTGTGTTCCATTTCCTGGGTTTCCAAATGCTGTGTGCATTGTCCGGAAAAATCCACCGGTTTGCCATCGTCCGATATTTCAGTAAAATCAAGTTATTGGTGTAAGATGTCACTGTGTCCTCTATGTAGCGCAACCTCATTTGATTAGCATGACGAATGCGCACATGCGTACCGACACGGATCTCATACATCAACCGACCACGGCGCCGTAAGACGACTCCAGGTATCCATTTGATCCTGTCCTGCTGCTGAGAGACGGCAAACATCTGGGCTCCGACCTCGAAATTCCTGCGCCGCGCTCCATGCCGCCTATCGTACCGGGTTTCCGTTACGTGCTTCGTACGGCGCGTCAGTTGGCGTCGGGGGTCACTAAGTCTAAAGTTGTTCTCGGTCTTCGACCCATAAAATATTTTTACAGACCACTTCCCATCTGGCGTACTGGGATTCGGAGCGACTCAGTGGTTCAGTAAGAATGTCTAGCATTTCTACCAGCGACCCCGCTTCGATCTCAACCGCCCTCGTTTCATGATACCCACAAATCACTCGGCCTATCCATTGAATTGCGGGTGATGAGGTGCAGTCTTCAGGTATTGGATTCCATTGCGGGCACAAAACAGCAAACTGATAAGATGTGAATTGCGGCCCATTATCCCACATCATGATTTCTGGTGGGCCATGTTGGCTGAAAAACGCGCCTCAATGCGTGTAATCGGTTGCTGATATGTTTTACATCATGCTTACTTCCGGTCACTTGCCATATGTTATACTTGCAGTTAGTGGGGCGTTGAGTCGTCAGAACAAAGACTTGCACCTCGGCGGACAATGTATTGACCAGATCCCTAGTCACATGAAATAGGCAAGACAACCGACAATATAGGCTAAGGTGAGAATGGATGTCAGACAGGCGGCGGCCTGATGCATGTAAAGCACAGTAGACCATTGGGTGAGAGTGAAGTTCACGGTCAGGTTTGTGTGGGCCGACATTATGCTTTAGATGCACCGGAGCATCTGGCGTAACATCACCATATTTGAAAACGCGTTCTCCAGACTCATACGAATGAAGCGCTGGGTTCACCTGCAAACATCGGATCGGTTTAGTCGTCCGTATATGTCTCCCAGTGACTCCGATGTATGGCTCCGTGCCCGTTTCCGTCGCCTCACTAAGCCCCACAGTTTTTGGTAGTTTAAACGTGTCCAGCAGTATATCGAACGGCAACCCGAAATAGAAGTGACTGTGTGTTCGATCTGTCGTTTGCGTAACTGATTAACGTGCCGTACGAGAGACAACGGTCCGATAGACACTTCGTACAGCACAGTGGCTTTTCTTTTTCTTACCACTGCAGGTTGCCAAGTTTGGTGGTTCGGCCTTGAATCCAATGCGTACATCGGCTCCCCTGGTAGAAAACTTCTGCTCCTACCTGACGCGAGTGGTCATTACGTAACTTTAGGACGTATTACATCTACTGGAAGACGTATCTCACGCCCGAACATGGTTTACGCTGGGGACCTGCCGCCTTGGACAACGGGGTTAGGCGTAGCCCGATAAGTTAACAGGAACAGCTGTATGATCCTCGCTGTCGGTCCTTCCCCACGCAGTTTTAAAACTGAACGTTTGAAGGTATCCACGAATCATTCTACTTGTATGTTGGAATGGGGATGCCCTGAAGACGACCGGCAATGCTTGATACCATTACGCTGACAGAAAGCACCAGAATCGTCGGAGATAAGTTGCGAACCGTTATCGGAAACCAAGGTGCTTGTTAAACCGAACTGTGCAAACAACTGTTGTAGTTTTCGTACTGTGGCAGCTGTCGTAGTTGCGTTCATCAGGTATACGTCCGGCCACTTGGTATACGCATCAATCACAATCAAAAAAATACTGGCCTTGCACTGGACCAATGAAATCAACGTGAATTCTCTTCCAAGGCTTAGAGGCTGACATCCAGGGTTGGATGATTTTGTTTGGAAATTTCGCTGCTAATGCACAATTGCTATATGTGACGACACAATTAAGTATAAGGTTGTCAGTAAAAGGCAAATATACGTAACATCCGGCTAAAGCTTTCATCCATAAAATTCCGGGGTGATGTAGATGCAAATATACTAATACCGTCGCCTGCAGGGAGTTCGGAAGAACCACACGCTCACCGAACACAAAACAATCATCAACCAGTGCTAAGGAGTCACTTCGACAATATTTATAAGGTGTGTGTCAGTAATCCGGTCCGGCCATTTTGTGTTTGAAAAACGATAATGTTTTGCAAAGGTGGGTCAAGTTTGGTGTGCTTGCGAATGTCCACAGAAGTAATCGGGAGAGCTCTGATTGAAGTACCCAGAAGCTGTTTTATGTTCGATTCCAATGCAACTGACGCGATCACCTGGTCTTCTTCTGTGTTTGGTTTTTTGCGATAAGTCGGGACAGTGCATCGGCGTAGCTGAAATCTGAGCTATGTGAAATTATATCCGAGCAACAATGCAGCGTTGAAGGCGGTTCACCGTGTACACAGGTGTACCTGTCTTTGAACCGATAATGGCTAATAAGGGTTTATGGTCAGTCTCCAATACGAATTCTCTGCCCTGCAACATCCGGTGAAACTTTTGACAGCATAAGTTGGAGCTAGTGCCTCCTTCTCGATCTGTTAGTAGTTTCTTTCAGACTTCGTTAAGGCACCTGATGCATAGGCAACCGATCTCATGGTGCCAGAGTCGAACCGCTGACGAAGAGGTGCTCCAACACCATAATTAGAGGCATCTGCGGAGACAATGATATCTAGTTTTGTCATAATGTGCCAGCATTAAGTCAGATAAAAATGCATTTTTTAATGAGCCCAAACGCATCCTCACATTTAAATGGCCAAACTCAGGGTCGATTTTTACCCAGCAACTCATTCATTGGCCCACAAATTCGATGCATAGCAGGAATAAATGCACTGTAATAACTTACCATGCCCAGGAACGACCGCAGAGTAGGTATATCGTATGGTGCAGGTAATGCCTCGATGACGCGCATTTTTTATTATCAGATATTCACTCGTCACGATCGACAATAAAACCAAGGTATTTCAGTGGAGGCATAAACAAAGAATATTTATCAGCTCTCAGAGTCAAACCGTATTTTCGTAGGGGTTTCGAATACCTGCAAGAGGTGGCAGCTGTGATGAGTTCTGTCTGTTGATGCGACGATAATATCATCCAAGTATGCACAATCCGATGGTATGTCCGCTAGCATAGTATCCATCAGTTGTAGAAAGAGTCCCGGAGCAGCGTTCATTCCGAGCAGTAGCCGATTGTACTGATATAGACCACGATGAGTGTTAATTGTAAGAAAGCACCGTGAGTCATCATCGACCACCACTTGAAGATAGGCATCTGACAGATCAATCTTGAGAAAATACGATTGCCGTTGAGTTCGGCGAAAAGATCCTCCGGTAATGGCAACGGGTATTGATGGAGATTCGGTGCTGCGTTCAGGTCGGTTGAATCATCACCACCTAGGCGAATGGTTCCGTTTGCCATTTTCACTATCACTCTGGTCGCTGCCCTGTCTGAGTATTCCACTTTATAAATCACCCCTGATTGCTCTAAGTGATGCAGTTCATCGTCAACTGACTTAAGAGACGCATACGGCACCGGTCTTTTGGGTCGAAAAACAGGCTGTGCATCCTTTTAGATACAGGGATGCCGTGAACTTGGGGCAACAGCCAAGTGTGGGGTTGAACACTTATGGGCTTTGCTTCTTCATATCGTCAGCGATTGTAGCATTTTGCGCTGCTAACACTGTGATGACATGTCCGGACCGGATAGAATTTCCTCGGTCTGATCGCACACAGAGCCAAGAGGAAAACTCTACAGATTCAATGCGGTTATCCAATCAATACCAAGTATGTTTAACCCTGGGTTGTCAGAAACATGACAGACGCCGGTTCGCTTATCGTTCCTGTAAACATATTCACATGAAATTTTACCATATAGCTGTAGGATACTGTTTGATGTACTCCTTGTGGTATTTGTAGCATTGCACAATACCAGTCTACGGATAACCGACCATGTCGGACGGCAGATGATGGTAATGACAGATGCGGTATCCAGCTGTAGGCGCACTGTGTGACCATGAATAGTGACAGTGATAAACATACGAAGTGAAAGAAATCCTTCCTGTGCAGTTGCATAAACCACCTTAGGCTACCATTTGATTCGGCGTTGTTGAAACGGTTTTGATTGATCCTCACGTTGTGGATGTCGTGTAGTTGATCGGCATTGCGTTTCCTTATGGCCTTTCTTGTGGCAGGCGGTCCGCTGGTGATTGATGAACGGACAGTTTCTGGAAAAATGCCATTTACCACAATTCCAACAAACACATGGAGGTTTTTGTCGTGCGGTGTTATAGACATCTATCGGTGTTCGGGTAGAAAGTGAATCAACCATCGCGATCTCTGACGTCAATTGTCTCTACTGCAACATTTATGAGTCATTTTTTAAGTTGACCAGACGCTGACACTTTGCGGTGACGTCCTGAATAGTAAAATCTGGAGATAAGTCCAGTTTGGATAACAGAGTTGTTCTGATTTCTGCGTCAGCTGCAGTGGTCAAGCCAGCTACAAAAATGAGTGACTTGAACTGATCATCCGTAAGTTGTTTGAGCTTGAAACGTGCACATGAATGGTTCACTGTGCCCGCGTATGAAACATAATCCTGGATTGATTCTTAACCCGATTCAAACACTGACAACGGATGTTGAAAACTGAGGACCTTTCACCAAAAATGAAAGTGACAACATCTACATTCGCTTGGAAATCGCACTCTCGGGAATGTTTCGGTAGAATGAAATTACAGTACTGATTGTGTTCATTTGCGCCCAGCTTCCGTAGCAACAAACGTACTTTGGCCGCATCATCAAGCGTGATCGCGTCAACCAGAAAGGTGTCTTCATAGCGCATGTACCAGGTTGCGAATGTGAAGCCGTTCTCCGCGTCATATTGGAAATCATGCATTCCTTTTGCCAACACTCCAGCTGAAGTGGACTCGGTTTGCACTGTGGCGGGTGTTAGATTTAGGGATGGCAGTTTCTCAATGGGTGCTTTGGATAACAATGTCTTTGTTCTTGTTGAAGCATAGCCAGCTGTTGCTATTGGATGTAATCGTGCTGCTGTTGTGGTAATTGGGTTATCTGTGAAAGGTCAGCCATCTCTATCGCCAGTGTTATAATTGCGGTTAATGGGGCGTTGAGCCGTCAGAACGAGGACTTTCACCGCACCAGACAATGTATTGACCAGATCACAAGTCACATGAAACATGCAAGACAGCCGACAATATAGGTTAATGTGAGAATGTGTCAGACAGGCGTCTACCTGATGCATGCAAACCACGGTAGACCCTTGGGTGAGAGTGAAGTTCACGGTCAGGTGTGTGTGTGTGATGATATGGTACTTTTGAGGAACCAGATCGCCTGGTGTAACATTATAGGCATCGACAACTATAAGAAAAGGAACTCCTTCAACCGATCCGGAAAAATTCACATGAATCCTGACTATGGTGATTCTGACATGGGTCAGGACTTCAGTGTCGTACCTACCGGCAGCTTGTAAGCATACGCGCAACTAGAACGGGTACGACTAGTGTCCATTGGCTGGTTATCAAGGTGCGGCCAAAGAACGTAGCTGCGAACCAATGCCTTCAATCGGACAATTTGGATGACCTCTGTGGAGTTGTCTTAAAATGCGTTTCCACAGGACTTCAGATATGATGATGTGATCGGCAAAGAACAGACAGGAGTCAATTCCTGACAGAATCGCGTCGCGTGTAAAACTGGACAAATTCCTCTTTTGGACATTTCCATGGCCTGTCATATCTAATGTAGGTCAGGGGTTTTTATAGCAGCGGAACACTTTTTGTGGCTTCCTGAACCATCTTGACATTGAACAGTAAGGAGTTCACGGCATCATGCGTCATATAACTGACATCCATTGCAGCTGCGATTGCGGCAATGACTGCGTCTTCGGGTTCACGTCTGCCGACATCGATTATTTTTGGTAGGGCGTCTGCATGCTTGATAGAGTCAGTTGACAAATATTTCATGGCGAAATCATAACCCAAGAGCAATGTTGCCCATCGCTATATTCACCTGGCTGTGTATGTCAGAATACCTTTCTTTGACCTAAAAATCGCGAGAAGCGGCCTATGGTCCGTTAGCGGTGTGAGTCGTCATCCGTACAGCATTTTGTGTAACTTCTGAACAGCGAAGACGATGGCCAATGCTTACTTCTCAATCTGACTGTAATTCTTTTCAGATACCGTAACAGCTCGTACAGCGTGTGTGACAGCTTTTCATGAACCGTCCGAAAAATGATGGGAAATAACGGCCCCTATTCCATAAGTGAAAGCATCCGTGGTCACGACAATTTCCAGCTTCGGGCCATAGTGAGTACGTAGTAGATCCGACTTCAGCAACGACTGCAACTTTCGAATTGTTGATGGCAGTGTTTGAACTACCTGCATTTAGCATCCTTCACCAGCAACTGATTCAACGCATGACGTAACTGATGCATATAGGGGAAACATTCACCATAGTGGTTCACCATTCCCAGGAATGGTCTCAATGTTGTGATATGTGTTGGTGCAGGTAACCGATCTAACGCGTTGATGTTATCTGGATCTGGTCTTCAGCCTTGCTGATCAGTCATAAATCTCAGGAATTTGGTGAACTTCACCAAAATATTGCAGTTATCCGAGGTCAAATGGAAACCGTAATCTTTGATTCGCAGCATCACCTCCTCCAGTCTCCAGAGCAGTTCACCTTGCGCCTGGTCCATTATGAGAATGTCATCTAGATATGCAGCGGTCCCAGGTACGCCAGTCAACATGGTGTCCATAACTTGCTGAAAAATTGCAGGTTTTGTTTTGATTCGAAACGGCAGTCGGTTGTATTGATAGAGCCTGCGATGCGCGTTTATCGTAAGCGAGCTTCTTGCTTTCTGGCTCAACTTCAAATTGTAACTAAACATCTGCGAAATTAAGGTTAGCAAAGTAAGTTCCTTCATTCAGCTTCGCAAACACGTCCTGGAGTAGTAGAAGTGGGTATTGATGAGGTTCTAAAGCAGCAGTTAACCCAGTTGAGAAGTCGGCACGCAAGCGAATAGTACCGTTGGGCTTCTTGACCACAACAATGAGGGCAGCCTATGCTAAGAAACTAATTTGTTCAATCACACCCGCGCGTTGTAGCCGTACAAATTCCTGTTCCACGAGTATTTGTGAGGCGTACGGGACTGGACATCTGGGTCGAAATACGATTTTGCATCGGGAAAACAGTGAGTTTTGTCTGCATTTTTATGCAGCGTCTAAGCTCGGGTCGGAAGACAGCACATTTCGTGTTATTCGGAGAGGGCTTCCACTGGGATGAGTCGGTAAGGCAGTATGGCTGATCATAACGTTTGTTTCAGAACACACACGATTCAGTGGTTCGTCGAATAGACTTAGCTTCATAATCCAATCAGTTCCCAAAAATTAGGTAGATTGTGCCATGGAGTTGTAAATTTTTGAATTAAAGTTCAAAGACGATTTCTCCGTCTAGAGACAAAGGTTGTCCCTATGCGTTCTGAGTCATGAGACTTTCAGGTTGGATTGGAGATTCGTCCAGCTTAGCCTATGTCAATCGAGAAATGCTGGTGATCTCAAACGACGTAGCTAGATGCAATGATACCGGAACATCGTTGAGTTTCACAATCAAGAATTTTCTGTTGCTTTCAAATTCTGTGCGAAATGCGGCTAGGATCGCTTTCGCCTTTGTACGCTGGAATCTGGTCCTTCTGAACTTAGTGTTTTCTTGAATCATTGATAGCGGGATTCTCTCTGACCAATGCGTTTGCATTTGTGACATTGATCATTCTTGTACTCACGACCTTTCGCTTAGTTCCACTTACCACAGTTCCAACAGGCAGTGGGAGGCTTCCGATTCGGCACATTTCGGTTTAGTGTTTTGCTGCGGACGGCTGTGCGACAGATGTGGGGCTGGTTTCTGGAATCCGGAGCTGTGGGTGGTGCGGCTCAAGCCACCCATGGTCCCTAGGTAGGCGCAGGTGTCCTGTGCCTGTCCTAAGGAGGTCACAGTGACAGGTACATCCGGAACCGGAGTTTGTCAACCAAGGAGATGGAGTTAAGCCAAGATTTTATTGGGGAACATATACCCCAACTTCGGTAAGTCTATGGCTCCAGAATGTTCCTACTTAGGCGTTCCTGAGAAATTGTATACCAAAGTGAGATGGCGTGCGTGTACCTAATGGTTGTTAGTTCGCACGAAATTCGACGGTACCCGAATGGGTTGAGGTAGACTGCAGTGCCGTGGCTCCATATGTAAGACAAATGTTAGCGGTGTCAAGTACATCCATCATGCACTGGCACATAAAGTCAACTGTAGCAGTTTCATGTCACATACAGAATCTATTCACCTATGTGTGCAGGTATCTATCAGTGACCGATACTGCGTGGTCATTGTAGACCCGACTGGCGCATTAGCATAATCGCGGATGTGGGAGTTCATCCAGTCATGCACCCAGGGTTGATATTCCATGGCTTACTGTTCTTAGGCTTATACTTTAGGCCATACTACTGCAAACTTGGCAAATCTGTAGTATCATCTAGCACAAGTAAAAAAATTGGATTATAATCTCATAAATGGTGAAATTGCTATTTTTATTGAATGTGATGAGAAGACCGAATGCATTGTAATTTAGACTCATAAGTCGTCCAAATTATCAAATGAGCTGTGAACTCCACCTTGAAACTCTTCATCTGCGCTTGTATTTTCTTGATAATATCCAAAGCCGCTGGCGGCTTAACGTCTTCCAGCTCCTGTTCTGCCACAGCAACTGCCTCAACTGCTGCGGCCGCCTCCGGATCCTTCCCTTCCTCGGCAGCCGCGCGTGCTTCGTCACGTCTACGTTTCTTCTGATTCCTTCGACGTTCATCGAGCTCCATACGCATTTTTTTCACTCTATCCGCGAACAGCTTTTGAAGCTTGAACAGTTCGCGCCAGTACTCATCTAATTCGGCTTCAATAGCTTCGGCATTTAACTTGTCGAATTCGCCATGTAACCACCTGTTTTGTGATATGGGAAAAACATTGTTGAAGTTCATACTTTCACTACACGTTCGGTTTCAGTTGAGCTCATCTGAGGTGACAGAATTACCGTTTAAACTGGCCTGGAGGTGAATTTCACGTTCTCAATTATTTTCATGACTCGAATGATCCACGCAGGCTGCCGACAACTGCCCGCCTACTTAACGCTCGAGGAATGTATGCTGTCAACTAGTGCTTCATTGTGTACCATTAATGGGATACATTGATTCCGTCATCGATTCCTGAGTTTAGCCTGAGACGTAAGCTGTTTCATATGGTTCGGTTACGGGAATACACAACACAGGCGGGCAAAAGCAATACGAAAACATTTATGGTTAAAATGGGTGTAGCTACAAAAGTATACCATAACAGACGCTATTGTTGTTAACCAATTAGTTCGCGAACACAAAAGGACTGTGAGAGATAGAAACGACAGCTTTCAAGGGCAGAGGTACCACTCCTTTTGAGTACCTGAGAAAATCAATAGCTCGGAATATCAGAAAAGTTGCATTTTCTTCATTGAAACAGCCTGCGGCACTATGGAAAGAAAAATGCATCCATCACTGATGAGCTAAAACTAGACGCAATCGTATTTCTTGTTTAAGTAGGAAACTGCTGCAGTTTAACCACAAAACCAAATAACCATCGAGACTGCACTTGCCTTTCGGCAAAGTTGTCATCCTGTCATCGCCTTACATAAATCCTCCAGCGCAAAATCATTGCAAAATAAGTTTGTGTCTTAACTGAGCATTCTCTGGTTCCATCGGACCAGCAGTGGACGAAAAAGGCATACGGTAACAAGAACAGAGCGGCAATTTCTTACCTCCTTTCTGATTTGCTATACTTGACAACCACACTGAACAGTCGCTGGAACGGTTCAGCTAGATTACGAATCTCTTCTATGTCTGGATAGTTTGTCACTTGAAGCTTATAAAGATTTTCTTCCTTATTAATCCATGCACGCTCATTTTCAGCGTCCATTAGACGTTTCAGCACTGCCCTGACGTCTTGAACATATTGGTTCTGCATTTCGCTATCGATCTCACCGTAATCATTGAACTCGTCTACACGGTTTCGTAGTCTGTTCAGTTCCGTGGTCAGTTTTTCGCGATGAGCCATAACTGCTTCTTCGCCAACCGTTCGCATTCGTTCTTGGAGCTATGGTGGGAAACGTTGATCAGAGTGATGTTTCGTGTAGGGCTGAAAGGTGCACTGCGTTAAGGCAAACATTCCACACAAAGATAACACAAATGTTGTATTAAAATCTTATGTAAAAAGCGCAGCTATCTGTTAGCTTGTTACGTTGGCTTCGGCATAAAATTTCTATTTGAACCGGAAGCACAATTAACTCTTGAATGCATTCAAATATGCTGCTTAGTAAGTACACATAATACACTGACAGTGTAACGCTGCAATCCCTCATTACCGTCACTCCTATTTTATATGAAACAGTGATATCATCCTTACTAACTTTCCTCCAATTAAGCTGAGCCATGTGAATTCCTGAAGACTTGGTACGTTTAATCAGACAGTGATAGCATTGGTATAAGACTAAAAATCCTCCATGGTAGCGGTTCTGAATGCTCTTGAAGCACACAGAACAGTGAGTGTGCTTCAGTCTTGTACGGAGGCCGTTCGCCACTTTGTAATCGCCTTTTCAAATAGATCGTGCATCACTTTGCGGATCCCGATGAACTTGAAGAGAACAGTTGTCTGCTGTCGCGTCTAATCAGTTACACTGATCGCAAGATTTTTGTGCAAGAGCACGGGGCAGTAACGTGCGCAGCATCCCT
This sequence comes from Dicrocoelium dendriticum, assembly GCA_944474145.2. NCBI lineage: Eukaryota > Metazoa > Platyhelminthes > Trematoda > Plagiorchiida > Dicrocoeliidae > Dicrocoelium > Dicrocoelium dendriticum. The sequence goes on along the minus strand of OX104068.1, from coordinate 47,771,900 downwards.
GACACGATGACCTCCAAATTGTGTGGAATTCCGACTGCAAGCAGCCTTTGTTTCCCCAAATGCCCAAATTCCGTGGAACTTGAAGATAAAAGACATTGACAAAAATAACCTGTGAAACTGACTGTGTTTATAACTTATCTCGAGAACCTTCAATTTGTACACATTTTCTCAGCAAACAGAATGTATAGCATTTGCAAATTCTCCCTTAAGGAAATGTTCCTTCATGGATCTCCCAAGATGGTCTGTAAGAGTTTCTGTTTGGTTCTAACAGACTTAAACGCTCTTAAAATATACCTAATGTTCGTTGAGTGACCAATCTCAAGTAAGCAGATAGCGTATCAGATGAGTACACAGTGTGGGGTGTAGTTGACTGGTTTTGGATTAGTCATTCACGCAGTCCATTAGGCCAGTTGGTATTAGATAGAGACACCATGTGGCGTTCATGAATTTTCCTGGAAAAGTTCACTTTCTACCGGTCATGTTGGTTTGTGAAAGCCCTCTGATGCAATCTACTACAGTTGAGAGTCTAACCACACTTATTCACGAGTGTCGTTCGCTTCGCAGTGTAGGTGGAAATGACGGTTTTCGGAGATTGTGGAGCTAAGTAATATAACGGTTTCTGTCGGAAAGCAGTAATATAAGAGAAAGAACCCATTTCTATAGGAAGTGTACCAGGCGTTCTACTCGATTAGTTAGAGAAGAATTGCTCCTTCTGTATAGTTAGATTAGTTTGGCTGAGTCAATGAGTTAACGGAGTGCAGGTCACAGCAGTGTCCTCTTCGAAAACGCTGGGTGGCCAACAGGACCAACTGTAAACGAGATAGGCTGTAAGATAAACCCGGTTACCTTATTGTCAGCAGCAATACCACCTCCAAAAGAATGGACTGTTTAATCAGCCTAACTAGCTGAATCGGAAATAATTCACAGATAGTGTGACTCATCAGAAGGATGTCATAAGGTTCCAATTGGGCAGAAATCGTTTGGACAAGAGCCTAGCGCGCAACCGGGAATAGTGACTCACCTTGTCATTCTCATCGAACTCTGGTTGAATCCTAGATTTCCAGGTGAACACGGCACTGATTTGTGCGATGTCTTCAGGTGTGAATAAATACACGTCCAACAGATAGTCCAGATATTCACGTGACCACTGTGCAAAACGAAAACGTGTCGGTCATCGGTCAGAAATGGTTTTAAGTAGAGTAGAAGCTCCGAAGTTGACCACTTTAAGTAGTATGTTGACCACTTGTATCATAAGTCATTATTAATTTAACCCCTGTAAGTTGATCATGTGAAGGTTTATGGTACAATGGACTTCGAACGATCGTTCGTTCGTTCGTTCGTTCGTATAGGGCGGGCTATTGCATTATGTAAAACTCCTGACCTACAATCACTGCACTTTACGGCTCCGTAGACGTTTAACGATGCAACACGTACTCTCTGTGTACGTCTGTGTACGCCATCGACAAGTCCACGTCTACAAGCTTGGGGCGTACGATCTGAAGACCACCGCTCAGGAACGCGACTTGGGTGTGCTGGTACAGGAAGACCTCGGGTGTTCCAAACAGTCAGATTCCGCTTCTAAAAGGGGCAACCAGCACGTTGGACTCCTGTGAAGAGCATTCGGAATTTTGGATCCATCCATCTTCTCTTTGATGCTGAATGCCTACGTGCGTCCTCACGTCGAATATGCAATCCAGGCCTGGCAACCCTGGCCAAAACGTGACCTTGCAGCGCTTGAGACCCCACAGCGTCGAGCAACGAAAATCGTCAAGGGCTTGCGCCACACTCCTTACCAGGAACGACTGGAGATACTCGGAGTGTTCAGCGGACGGTACCGGCGACTTCGTGGATACCTCATACTAGTGTACCAGATATTGAGCGATCCCAGTCACGTATGCCGCCACCTCTTGAAGCTCAGCCCGAACACTAACCTTCGCGGTAACAGTTTAAAGCTGAGCCAACAGTACAGTCGTCTAGACTGTCGGAGAACCTATTTCTCCCTCCGGGTCTGCGGGCCCTGAAACACCCTTCCAAACTCAGTTGTTTGTGCCCCCACATTAGATACGTTTAAAAAACGATTGGACGTCGCACTGAGCGCCCTGCGCTTTGTTTTATGAACGAAAACGCTTGTATATATTTAGGCTGACCAGCCTCTTTGGATTTATACCCCAAATTCACGGTCGTAAATCTGTGCGAACCGGTGAGTACTCCATTTTTATTTGCTACCATCACCAACGATAACAATTTCTTAGCCAGTTTTGCGTCGTACCACTTTATCCTCCTAAAACTGTTATACTTCTACCTTTTATCTCACTGACGCTCCTTACTTCAACCACTTATGTGGTTTGCCAATATGTTAGTATTTCTATTGCCAACCTGCGGGACTCGTTAAGTGTATGCTTTTTTACCCGTCATATACCATTGTTCCATTGTTCCGTTGTGTGTGTGCGTTTTTGTCCCGCCCCCTTCATGTTCACGCGTGTCAGTATGTACCTCGAGTCCACAAATTGACTGAGGTTTTGTGTGAAATCTTTACTCATCACACTTACCCTTTGGAACATGTGATCACCCATTGCACAGGTCGCAATCTGGAGCTTACCTGCCCATTAGTCTCTTGGATTGTAGCGACATTGACATTGGTGTCCATACTGGTCGTCGAGCGCTTAGCCGCGCTATTTCTTGTTGACACTTTTCAGGCCCTCGTTCTTGTGCGTTTTCTGGTAACTGCCAAGTAACCTCTCTAAATGTTCGACTTTACGCATTGGAAATAGAGCTCCACTTACGAGTTACATTTTAGGCAGAAACGTGGTACCGCTTGATTCTGAGCAGGTCGACTTGGGGGGTTACACTATCACCGAATTTCAAGTCTAGTGAAAACCGAACAAAAGCTGCCTGCAAAAGATTCAGGATGCTGTAGACGATTCGCCGGTCATTCGGAACCCTTACACGTAAATTATTCGCCAGACTGTATGCAGCCTTCATCAAGCTTCACTTGGAATACTGTGTGCAGGCTTGTCCTACTTGCTCAGTCCGGTAACAGATAGTAGTGTAGCGGGTCCTAGGGGTCGGCAATACGACAGTGTACGGTTGAAGACGGACATCGGTCCAGTGCGACTGCTCAGATTGGGCGTCCTTTCGCTGCACTATTGACGGGCGTGCCTGATCCTCACCTATCGCATCTTGACAGATCAACCTGGCGCAGAGTTACTTCTTTTTTCCACTGTCACGTGTGTAGCTAACTAGTGTTGACTACACTTATCATACTCTGATTCGTCCACTACACAGACATGCGCACACGCATGCATACACCTAAACCTTTCTGCAGTTCTGAAAGTTGTAGCATGTCAGAAGTTGAGTATACTGTCTACCGTTCACACGCTGCATTCGACTTTGACTAAGAGCCGACACATGTACTACTAGGAGCGCAACGTGACATCCATTCAACGAGACTGCCGACCCTTCGTGCTCATCAAAGGAGCTGCACCCTTTTCGTTCTGATCGGGTTGGGCCTGACAGCCGGTTATCAGGTGGAGTAATGGCCGCTTGGAATACCCTACCGAAGACGTGTTGGCATCCACTGTAAGAGCTCGAGCATTGACTGGATACGCTTGGCTTGTAGTCACAAACCTTCCCTTCATGTCATAGCCTTCAGTACAAATCCTCATTTCAATGTTATCGTTCTTCATTTTCAGTGCTTAGGTTATGTTGTTTATTATTTTTCCTTTAGTTTCCTTTCACCTCATTCCATTACGGCTTGTTGCTACTTCACGTCGCCGGCACCATGGGGACAACTATACCATTTCCCGGCCAAGTTGTGCTCTTGGGCAACAGAAATAATCTGAGGGGGCATTCAACATGAGTCTACTCAATTAATTTGTTCCGTGCGTACGCCAGTCACTTGTACAGGTGTGTAGGTGTGAGTGTATAGCCCTTCGCCTTCAGCTAATTGGACCTCAGACGCACTAAGTCATAGGGGTGCAGGTGGGACGTTTCAGCTCCTACGCACGGAACAAATTAATTGAGTAGACTCATGTTGAATGCCCCCTCAGATTATTTCTGTTGCCCAAGAGGACAACTTGGCCGGGAAATGGTATAGTGCAAGGCAGGTTGATCGTGATGTGATGTGTGCCTGCCGAGTTGACCTCGTAAATAGCAGGTCGATTCGCATAAATCTATGCTGGAGCAACTATGCCCTCAAAATGGTGCAGTTGTAGGATTCCCCTAGTATTCCCGTCCCGTTTGAACTTTAACGTGAGAGCGCAAACAGTAAAGACTTATTACTGTATGTAGTTAATGTTTTGTAAATAGCACCTTAGATGTTGCTTACATACCATGCTTTGAACTAGTATCGGCTATTACGTGTATTGAAGCACTGTGGCCTGAAGGAAAGAGCTAAAAGAGTTGACATTGAAGGAGAAGATTAATCTGCTACATTTTCTGGAAAGCAGCGGCCAAAGAAAGACGGCTGAACTTTTCGGTGTTAGCAAGACAACAATTAGAAAAATCTAACAGCATATGCTTGAGTACTTGGACTGATGTGAGAATGTGTTTGCCGCTATGTAAGCGTTCATCTAAGGTATTCGAAACAAGGTGAACGTGAAGATAAATTTCATTCTATACTATTTACAACGGGAAAATAAGACACGTTAAGTTTTTGTATAGGACCCCCTTATGTTGACCACTGGTTAGTCCTTCCAGTGTTTCGCATGAAGCGCTATATCGGAGCACTTTTACAGATGCACCTTGTTTGAAACACGGCACTGTGTGGAATAGGGTTTGGCTACTACCCACATTCAACGCAGAACTGACGGAAACGTGCATTCGGGTCACAGACTCCTCCTGTTTCTAGAGTTCAAAATATACCCAAAGGAGACAAAGTGGTTTCACCATTGCAGCAACTCATCAGTGGTCGGCGTATCCGCCACAGCGACAACACTGAACTAGTACTGACTAGATGATGATTTCTAACGCGATGTTCACCCAACGAAACAACCGAAGGAGCCCAATGACCAAAGGCGCTTTACCAGTTAGTAATCCCAGTGGTCCGTTGTACACTAATTATGGCTGTTAGTGCATTCGGGATGTGACACGTTGCACGTGTGCACTCGTATGGGCCGTACTCATGGACTGCGTTCGCGACGTGATTTCACGTCCACGAGTGCACACGTGCAACGCGTCACATGAAGCACGTGATGCAGCTTCAAGCGTGACCAATGCGAACATTTGGGGGAACGATGCGACGAATGGAGAAAAGGTATGGTAGGGTGTCCGGACCCTATGCACACTTTTTGCATTAGACCCGGTCAATCGGGTTGATTTATAAGGTTGTGTGCAGACGAATGGGGTACTCGGAAAATGGACTGCCATTCTTCGAGCATTATACTTCAATGTCCATGACAGAGTGAGGAATTACGACAAGATCTCTTCGACTTTCATCGTCACTAGCGGTGAAAAGTAGGGTTGCTCCATGCTTCCGTTTCTTTTCAATTTCGCGATTGAGAATGCCCCCATTGAGATGTCTGGAAAGCTTCTGGGGTCCTGGCGTAGAGCTTCTCTTAGGAGGCTAAACGGAGCGATTAAGCAGGCACGGCGTTACGACACTAAGCCGTGTCGAAGCGTGGACGGACATTACACAGGACGCGCAATCAGAAGACCAAATATAGAATACAGGCAAGATATGAGTGGCTGACAAACTCGAGTGAGCGCCCACTGAATGGGGAGGAAAGCCTTGCTTTGATGCTAACAAACCGGCAACTACGATAAATTGAAGCAAACCGGTCAACCGGAATGTGTTCGCGATGGTTAGGGCCAGGGTGCCGAAGATGAGGGTTACGTTTGCCATAAGTGGAATGTAAATGGAACCGCCTCTTTTCGTAGAATACACACTGTCTACCAAGTCTTGACTTTGGTTTCACGGTTGTATGCGACGCCGGACAAAGTAGGCCATGGGCAGAATACCCCGGTCCAAGCAGTCTAACAGCCTCTTGCATGCAACCGCGCAACTGCATTGGACTGCCCTGATGATATTGCCTTGCTCGGTGACGACCAACCAGAATATTCAGGCCAAACTAAATCACCTGACGATTGAAGCAACTATGGTTTGTATTTTGAACCCTCGGAATGCTAAGTCCCTCCCCAGCACTGACACCCACCTTCCTCAGTGTTCACTCCCTGAAGGTGTGGTGCTTGAACAAGTGAAATGTTTCGTTAGCCTGTGGATCTGTGTTTCTGCTTAGGGCAGATGAGTTTTGCAACATCGAAGTGTAATGTTCTTACCATGTGTTCTTTTCCAGATGGAAGCATGATTATTTAGACTTCATGAAAAAGTCATTCCCATCAGCCAGTCTGTTTGCGGCTTAGGTCTGAGATACTCTAATTCCGGATAGCTCCTAAGTCCAAGGCGCTATGTAGAAAGTCCTAGCTCGTGGGGCTAACTGTTGTCCTCTTCCCAGTTCGCAACTGACATGGCAATAGAAGATGAGCCGGGCCATATCACAGCTAACTGGCAATCATGTAGGTCCGCGGCTGTCACCAATGGAGGTGGCACTAGCTACTGGCATCCGGAAGTCATGGGGGCGGAACCCGGCAGGAGTCGGCTGTAAGGCGCACCACTGACGAGACCAAGAAAGTCGAAACACCGGCGACTGGCGCTTCTCCAGAGTGGCCAAAGCCTGCTGACTGAGAGTGGACCGTGATGAACTATATCTAATCATAGCAAATCTCCACTGCTCATTAGTAGCACTCCAAACAAGGGCTTTGAATTAGCCGGTTCCACTCTCCCTCAGAACATCGTTTCGTTATCTACTGCAAACGTAACAAACGTAGCAAACGTTAACGAATTCTTTGGTTGAACACTTTCAAGCTACTGTGGCCACTCAACTCCACCGATTCTTTGAAAAAGTATCCGAGACACTGCGCATAACATGCAGTTTACTGCCTTATCCAAATGGGACGAGCTATCAGGAAACGTTTTAACAAAAGTTGGCTTCGTCAAGTGGATGAAGAATCTTATAATTAGTTGTCAATATGTGATCGTCGTTCAAAATGTGGGACTGATTACTTAAGTGACATCTGTGCACTCTTTACACAATCTGTTTTTAAAATCGTACAATTCTCATATTTGCTGATGCTGTTTTATCACATTTGTGATAGATAGTGTAAACTGCTGAAAATGTATCCATCTGGGTGCATAAAACTGGACTTGACTTGACTTGAATCTGCAAATTATATCGTGACAAGGGATAACCCACCCAGCGCAGTGCAGCGAAAAAACGCTGTAAAAACCCTGCTCAGTGCAAGTGCGGTTACGCCGAAGGTACATTTGTCTAAAACTTCCCATGCGATTTTCATAGATTAAACAAGAACCAAGCACTACTGTTTTTTAATGATATATAATAATGTTCCTAAAATCGCCCACACAAAAAATCGCTGAAGTTCGTTAAGCTGAATTATTGGCAAGCATTTTCAGTTGTACTTTCGGACCGACCTGGAGTTGCGTTTCGCCCTGGGTCGTGTCTTTATGCATTTCAGTTTCTGTATCAATACAGGGTGAGGCTAGTTAAATCTTTATTTATCATTTCATACCGTTATATCATGTAGCATAGTCAGTTGAATGAGTGTGAAAGTAACAATGAAGCATTTTGAGTTTGCGTTACCGTTTGTACGAAGTTTGCGCCGTTGCCGTTGGCAGACATACCAAGAAGATGAATCAAACCATGGTACATTGATTACGGCGAGCCTCCGGAAGAGAGATTGTTATAACTGCCATGTACATACGAAACGATGCCAGTTTCACATCCAGGGAGTGAGATGCTAGGTATGCAACCATCGCTACCTTAACAACGAGAATTATAGGCACAGGAATTCTTCAGGCGATAACGAACGCAGACACTACATTTCTTACGTCCGCAGATGAGCTACTTGGAATGTTGACATGCGTGTTTGCAGATACAAACAGCCGTCTCGCGTATGTGAGAGATTTGATGAAAGCGGAGCAACACAAGTTTCTGTGTCGGAATTTGTGTGTAAATTTTTACGCAACATCAGATCGCACTGCCCATGACCTCCTTCAGGGGATAGGGTGAGTGGGCAGTCTCAGGTACGCGGTCCCCTTGCCTTCACCCAGTATTAGTGTTCATAGGGTGGTGAGACAACCGACGAACAAGGAAGCAGTGCGCATTATCTATCAAATGCATCTTTGTATTAGTGTGTTTTCACTAATAGAACATCTATCACTGCAGTGAATTACTTTAGTAAGTTGTATGTCTGCGCTCCAACGTAGAATTCCACGGCTTTCGAGTTAGAGCCGGCGAATGGACCTCCTGGTAGCAGACGCCTATGGGCCCTGCATGCTAACCGGCCCGGGCTAAAGCGGGGGGTTTACCGAAGGGCTCATTAGGTTGACGGGATTTGCGGTAGGTAGGTTGTTGACTAATAGACTGGGGTGTACGTAGGCCAAGTGGTCTTCGGCAGGCGGTGTCTGCTTGGTGAAGTAAAGAACGATGCAGGGTTGACCGCATGCCATTGGCCAACGCAATGATTTTGCAGTTTTCGTCAAAGGAGCAAGACAGTTTTTTGAAAAATCTGCGAAAACGCTGCACCGTGCTGGGTGGGAAGGAATCGGTCAGGCTCATATGCTACCTGCGATCTTGAACGAAACAAGACAAATTGCCTTCAAAAGCAATATTGAATCTTCGCTTGACTATTGCTGTGTCACGTTCAGCAACCTAAGAAAGTGTGACCTAAGAGCCATTGAAAACGCTCAGCGCGCCTTCACAAAGTGCATAGTTGGCTATTTAGCCACACTTTCCTATAGAGGTAGGTGTGACGAGTTTAGACTTGAGCCTATGTGGTTATGGAGATTGCAGTTACATATGTGTTTTCGCTACAAACTTTCGTGCTGAAAAGCATATGTTGGAACTTACGGCGATTTCGAGATGAGAGATAGCGAATATATAATCTCATTACCTAGATTCAGGACTAGCCTAAAGAAAAATTTCCACCCTCTTAGCTACGGCTCCATATGGAACAAGCTGTCTAAAGATAGTAGATCTATTGAACAATTTTTCATGTTCAAGAAAACGATAAAGGTTTATTTGTTAATTGACAGAGTACAATACGTTAAGATTAAAAACTGATGACTGGAAAGTATATGAAGAAGGACTGGATCACATATGATACCAGCGAACATCGATTGGAAGCAGTGAAATCTAGATCTTGCAGGTTGAGTTGTCCCAAACGTCTCCATACTCTATTCTTTAACGCATCCTCTCATGCATATTTAGTCTATTTAAATTTGCTTCATACTGATTGTCATCTGATCTGAGATCAGCAGCAACAATGGTTTATTGGTGTGGGAACAAGAAGTATCCTCGTAAGCTCATCCTTAAACTGACCAACACCTAGCATCTGTTCTACGATTCTCTTCGTCTTCTTCTTTATCTTCTCTTTTCCGGAGCCAAAAGGTTAGGGACATCTAGCGAATTTCAGTGCTTAGATCTATCGAATGCCCTACTGTTCGAATGTCTGCAACTAAGGATGATTATGAAAATTCTTTTTCGTTCCTTGGTTATGGATAATCCGGGCAGTTATTGGTTTTCGGCTGTCTTGCAGTACAATTTGATGGCATTTATCGATAGCATATGTTACTGAATATAAGCCCGTTCACAGACAAGCCGACAGTATGACTTTGCAACATCAAATTTGTCCCTGTATTAGCCGATGCCAAAAAGTCAGCCAGAGAGAAATGAAAATATTTCTCCACGTTTTTGCACATCATCACCATCTGCTCACACTTGAGTGAGTTTAATTGAAATGTACTCTACTACTGATCAGTTGTCGTGACCGTAATGTTATACTCGCGGTTAATGGGGCGTAGGGTCGTCAGAACAGACTTTCACCGCACCGGACGGTGTATTGACCAGCCGTCAAGTCACATTACAGATAAGACAGGCGACAATATAGCGCAAGGTGAGAGGGGGGCCTTATGCGTATAAACTACAGTGGATGAGAGCGAAGTTCACGGTCAGAAGTGTGAGATGAAGTTCTTGTAAGGTACCGGATCGCATTTGATCTGCTACTGCCATCCATCGCGAGCGTCAAATGTGCAATATACGGATAATTTTCGACACAAAAGTAACGTGTCCAGTTATAGGCACTACAAATTCCAGTCTGCAATACCGTCCGTCACTATTCGGTGGTGCTAAGGGGAGATAAGGTCAATGGTAAGCAGTGAATTCCTGGGTGGATTCTGAATGTTTTTTTTCACATTCCGTATACTCTTTCTATAAGCCGACCCCGCTCTACAGAAATGAAAAAGTGTCCAAAAATCATCGGCTTATATTCGGTAATATGCGGTACTTCTTGCACTGATGTGCAACATGCAGTGGCGTAGCAACTAGTTTTGCCGTTCTAGGCGGCGACAAAATTTTCGCCCTGACTGAGGGCAGAATAGGTGTGTGAAGGACACACAGTAAGGTTCAAGGTAAAATGCACATTAGTTTTCAATGAGAAATGGATGATCGTTTGAGACACTGAGGCAAATGTGATGAAAGTAACCACAATGGGACAAGTAAGGGGGATTGCTGAGAAGATGGTGTGCACGTAGTGTGGCACGTAGCTCAAATGTGTCCTTGGTCATACAGAATAACATAAAATTTTTCAACCCTCAGCTTAACCTGATATTTTGCCCTTTGTATTTGGTATCGGACAATCGACGGTACTAAAAATGCCGCCCCTGTCACTTACCGCCCGGAGCAGACTGCCTCCTGCCCTCTTATGCTACTCTACTGGAAACATGCCGTTTGTTTATTTATTAGCATTACTATTCTTATCCTCATTAATGTTCATTTTTTAGATTCTCTAACGACTGGGCTGATCCCTGGAGCTGACGGATTGAAGCTTCCAAGCAAAAAAGTTATACCCGTGCAAGTCGCATTGCTACTAACTGACTGGCATATAACAAAAAGTCTCATGCTCGAAAGAGCCCCATGACGGAACGGCTGACTGCATCGCCCATAATGTATGCCCAAAAACAGCCCTAAATGTTGTTAGACAGACGATGCTTTATATGGTATTTTGTCAGACCGGCACACAGTCAGACGGGGCATAGAAGTGCAGGTGAAAGCTTCCGAGGGAATACCCTGCATATATTGGTAGGCTCTCTGGAGATGGTTCCGCGGATGGCCATATCACTTCAGTTGAATAGCAGACTATGCCACAATCTTTTTAATACATTCAATTTATTACTCGCTCCAAAAATTCGAACAGTCACAAGCCTTATGCAATCCCAGAGTACATTTTTGTCTGACCACTCTGTTCACATTATCAAAGCCCAATCAGCGTCCGCCAATCTGAAGCATCTACGGTGTCGTTGGAGTGTTTCAATCTCTGTGTACTAGTGTACTGGCCGATTCGTATGAAGGATGTGTGTCGGATTTCGGCCTTTGACCACGGCTGTCTGCGGATTATGGCTCGTTGGTGGGAATACCCCCTTTACAAGGACGATGTTAGCTTTCGCGTATCAGATAGTACGAGACATCCTCTCGACAAGCTAGTAAAACTGCGATAGTTGAGATGGCTCCGCCACATCCGGCGGATACCGTGAGAACGATTACCACGTTGTACTTTATTCGCTCAAACAGGACCGCGATGAAGGTCACGCGGTGGTGAGTCTGCCATATGACGAGGCGCTCATGTGGCGCGTAATCAAGTTCAAAGGAAGATTCGCATGAAATAATGCTTTGATTTAAATGATAAACACTACAATCATTAAAATGACAAAGAAGGCAGCAACACAACCAAGTAGGGAAGAGTAAAGCGCACTAATGCGTCAATGGGAATTGTTTCATTTAAGCCAAGTAGAATGAAACGGCAAGTAACCGTGTTTGGCACTACGTGAACAACCGTAGGTTCAGTAGACGCAAAAGTACTCACCGATATCTTCGATTCCATTCTTACCATACCTTGGCAGCGAGCTTCTTCCATGAAGCGAACCATGTCTATTAGTTCTTCACTGTTTTGAGGCACTGCGCGACATCGGTCTCTCATTTCTTCGAAACAGGCGCATATTCTGAGGAATAGAACAACAAACACCGATCAGTGTGTACTTCACCTTGCGAACCCCGCGAAGGACGCGGGGAGACCGATTGATGTCCTAAATATGCTGAGTAATTGTACGCACCAACACGGAATGCAAATTTATAGATCTCAATGTGTGGCCTGAATGACGCACATGTGTAGCAATTGCGATCTTTACTGGAGGGAAAGCAATTGGCAGTGATTTCCAGTTGGCGGAACTGGAATGGTTTACTGCAGTCGGTGTCTACCTCATGACTGGTATAATTGAAGGCGCAAATACGCTATGTTCGAAAGAGTCGTCGGCTCCTCTGTACTTTTTCAAGATGCCGGACGTGCGACGCGACCTCCATTGAGTATGTCAACGAAATTCAGAATTTCGCCCAATACATGTGCATTCATGAACATCAGTCTATCATTTAAGGACTTATATGCGCGAGTAAATCGGCTTGTAAAATAAAAGCAAACGAATTTCGCAGTACCCTAGCATGGATATGAATCGCTTCTGAACAAAGGAGTGCATATTCAGTGGTTTGTCCATCTTAACTCACCTGATGGATGTATGATTGAAGATGATAATATTACTGTGATGTACAGGTCATCATCATCATTATCAATAAGATCATCAATACATGATGTATCCGGTAATGTCATCGTTAGATTTTGCATTAGAAAACTTATCCCAATCCAACATTCCGCAGTCGAATACTCAACCAAAAAAATCTAGCTTACAAAGAAAGAAGTCACGGTCAGTTAAGCAAACAAAAAGGTCTGCCCCTCAGTTAGTTATGGAGGCCGATCAGTCCCCTAACTGGTCTGATAATTTTGGGCGAGCGTCGGTATCCGTTAGGGAATAGTTCTGAGCATGACAGCCACAAAGATTAACAAACCTAAGAGAATGGAAAGTGTTGAGTATTGGAGTGTTTCACCTCTAGTCGACTACTCAGTATGGCTCACCTCCACTCCCTTTGGGACCCCGGACAGACAGGGAGAATTGAGCTGAGAAAGGGAAGCCATTGTTCTGATCGCCGGCGTATACAGGACAATAGTATTTGTATAGGAAAGCCAAAGCGGCAGTCTGATAACAAATAGGTAAAGCAATAGTCCACACCACTCGCTGAAAAGATCCGAACAAATTTCAGACATATTGGATTGTAATTAATTGTGCAACCTGACCTGGACAGGGACTCAAAAGCCCGAGCCATGGATGCAAGCGTCGATTAGTCGTAAACTGTGACTGAAGGATCAACGCTGTCCTCTTTACGTTCCCAAGTTGCATGCCATCAGAATGAACCGCGCTATATCGCGACCAGTACTCGGTCATGTTGATCCGCCGCCGTCACCTAGGGCTCAGTGCATTATTCCACTTCATATGTGTTGCTCAAGTATTCCTATTTCGTCGTTGGACACCTACTCCCGAACTCGGAGGGAGAAGGGACAAACCGGATGGCGCACGTGATATTGTCTTAATGGCACACACATCGAATGCGTAAATGTGTCTACCGGTTGAGACAACACAGTAGTCACGTTAGTATTTAGTACACATACCAGTGAGAACTAAGACGAGGAATTCGATTAGAGCTGTGCGAGTTTCGGATCTCTGGCTCCAGCAACGGGCAGATTTAGCGGCCAGTAGGCGAAAGTGATAGTTGTTGAGCATAGACACGCGACATTGAGTCAACGACTGAACTGTTCGGATAATTCGATTGACAAGATTTTTTCGGGCAGTAAAGGTAAGAGGCGAGGGGCATCAGAAGTATCCCGGTACTTAGTGCCGACACTTCCTAGCCACGCAACCACCACCAGTCGCGCGTGGGCTTAGGTTACCGCGAGAGATGCCCGGTCTGCTGCGCTGACTCGAATCCGCAATCTACGGTTTGTAAGGTAGAGGCCGTGTCATTTTGGTCACGGGCCGGAAGTAAGAAGCATTCGGAGTATATCTGCGAGCTTGTGTTCTGCAAGGAGGATTAAGCGCTGTACTTCTAGAATGTAGTAGAGATGTTTGAGAGACAGGTATACGGGGACGAGCTCGGAACGAACGTCATATCGAATGGGTAGACAAGCTTTCAGCTCCAGGGAAAACATGGATACGCGTTGTTTCCTGCTATCAACCTGTTATCGCTTAGCAACGTGAAAAGTGAGCTGTGAAGTAGTTACCATGAGGATGAGTAGGGTTCCTGTCAGGTTTTCAGTATCAAGGAATTCACTTGGTTGCCTTCGAAAGGTAGGCTTTATAATGAAGGCTGTTTCAGCTCCCGACGTTGACGTAACCCTCGTTGGATTAAGTTTCAACAAGTTGCATAACAGCTGGGGTTGGGTAGCAAAAGTAAATGTCAACCTTACTTAATAATTACCTATGTGGTCTCATCCTTGACGCTGTAACTTGAATTTTTGACGTACCATACTAATGTTTGAATAAACACGTGCAACAAAGTTGGACTAGTCACATTTTTCTCTGATCATAGGGAACTTGGATCGATTAAGTTGGTACTTTACCAAGCATTTCGTTCACGCTTGTTGGTACTTCCTTTGGTTTTTCCGTCTAGATTCAGGTCTTCAAGTCATTGCAAGGTATAAACCCCTCCAAAGCTTTTTGGCTTTGATTCGATTCATCCGAAGCTGTTACGTGCATTGGTCGCGGAACTAAGTGGTCTTCTGACATGCATGTTTTCAAAAGCGCTTCACATCTGTGCCTTAGCTACGTACTGGAAGGAGACAATCATTTGTACGATTTGTAAGAGCGGTGACAGTAATCTGCCCGCGAACTAGCGGCCTATCAGTTTGCGAGTCGTAGTAATCAGGTTGTTTGAAAAGCTGGTAAGGGATTCGATGGAGAACCACCTAAAGAAACTTAATCTTCTCAGTGCCATGCAACACGGATTCCTCGAAGGATTTTCGTGTCAGATGAATCTGCTTGTGGCTCGTGGAGACTGGGTCGAAGCGGCAGACAGTAGCCACGTTATAGACGTGCTATTCATAGGCTTTTCAAAAGCTCTCGACATTGTCCCCTATCTTAAGCTCTCACTAAAGTTTAAGTCTTCTGGAGTATCCGGTCGCACTCTTAAATGTGTGTCTGCTTTCCTGGAGGGGAAGGAACTGTGTGTACGCGTGGGGCGTAGCCTTTCGTTTAGGTAAGCTGTACTTATTGGCGTTCCGCAGGACTCGGCATTGGGACCCTCGTTGTTCGCAAGCTATTTAAATGAATTACCAGGGGAGTTGTGATTGTTGCCGCTAATGTTTGCCGAAGACCTTAAGCTCCAGTGTCAGGTATATATTAGAGGTTCTGAGGCACTTCAGATAACCTTGGATAGGCTCTGAGAATGGTCTGCCCTATGGTTGATGCTCATAAATCGGGCCAAGTGTTCTCTTCTCTGAAAAGGAGCTATTAGTCCTCCCACATGATGTGTTGCTGGCGGTGCTGAAACCCTTGGTATCACGCAGCAGGTTGAGTTAGTTGTCGTCCACTCATCAGACCTTCACTCTGGTGACCGTTAGAAGAAGGCTGCTTGCAGGGGTTCCGTATGACGTGGTTTGTTCACCACTTCTTCTGAGTCTTAACGGCCGATGTTCGTGAAGTTATTCTCGGCATACGTGCGACCACTTGGAATATTGTATCCAGGATGGTCCACCGTCTTATTCGAGACAAAATGGACTTGGAGAGGATTTTACGAGTGGGCAGAAGGTTGGCGCATGATCTACGGGGACAGAAGTATCCTGGACGCTTACAGTTTTGGAATGTATTCAATGTACTAGTGGAGGATATGAGATGTGACTCACAGTATTTTGACGTGATCGACCCAGACTTGTCCTGGCTATCTAGTCACGCTGTAAAAACCTGAGGTGCAAGCGGGATCTTTCATTGTTTTAAACATACTAGATGCCTCGATGGTGACCAACGAAACATCCACTCATCTACGCACTCATCGTTGGAGGTGGCATAGCGCAGATTGGTTTCTGTGTCTGGTGGTTGTGTGGTATACACTGCTTATGCGTCTATTTCTCATGCGCATACAACTGCGGTTCTACAGTGTTTCTTTCCCTTGGGGGAGTCATTACGGCATGGTGTTGGTTGGTTGGCGTTTCGTATCCTGGCTCTTCCATACTACTGGTAATCGGATCAGTAGTGCCTGCCTTTAATCCACCATACTCATCGTTCTCCATTGCTCTCCATAGCTGCCTTAGCTCGGAATCTTTCTGATTGTCGGGAGTGCTCACTGTACGAAAGAGGTTCCTCCTCTAACTCATGCTACTTTCTCAACTCACTGGCATGTACTCGCGGTGAATCTCCTTGTCGAGCGATTGTATACCCCGGGCCTCGCCAGTTGACCACCTCGTACGGTCCCTTCCATTTCGGTAGTTTTCTCTCCCCTGAGCTACAAGTTGGAGTACGTCCAAGTATTCTACCTTCGAACCGATCCGAAACTCGACACTCATCTCAGCACTGTTGGTCTGGGGCTACTCCATCCTCTGCGCTTGAGTTGCCTTCAGGTTACGGTTGGCTGGCTTCCTGTTATCGTGTGCCTCTAGGAGATATTCGGCAAGTTGGCCACATTCCAAACACTAGACTCACAGGTAGTTGAGGTGCTCGACCGTTCATCAATTGGAATGGTGATTTCATTGTGGAGGCCTGTTTGGATGCTCGATGGGTCAGAAACAGCAGTGACAAAGCTTCCTCACAGTCTGCACGCTTTGCCATTAATCCCTATTTAATCATTTTATTGTTACGCTCCTCCAAGCCATTTATCTGCGGGTGGTACGGCGTTCTCCGCACCAAGTTTCTCCAAGCAGGTCCGGAATTCCTCACTTTCAAAGCACAGACCTTGGTCTGCATGGCTCTTGGGATTCCGTGGTCCGCTAACAAATGTTTCATAACGGCATGCGTACTGGGGGTCACCAGTTGATCCGGAATTCCCGTTGCTTCAATCCAGCGCGTGAAATTCGTCATCAAGAAGATGTATTGGTTGGCCCGCCTGGTCAGTGGAAACGGTCCCACCAAGTCGATCGACCATAGTTCACCTTTTTCCGATACCGGAATCGACATCGCTGGTTGTTGTGCTCCTCGGCAGTCGGTTTCCAAGAGCTGACATTGCTTGCACGAAAGCACGTATGACTCGACGTCGCACTTCATGCCCGGCCAATAGGCGCGTTATCGCAACAGACCATAGGTCCTGGAACAACCAGTGTTAGCCATCTCGTGTCAAGAAATCACCAGCCACCGCCTTAGTTTCGTCAGAATAACCGAAGTGTTTCTATCTGCTGGTATCCACCTCAGGATCTCCGCTTCATTTACTAGTAGCTTTTCAAGAATTCGCGCAATCGGTCCGACCTGCTTCTGTTGGCTCTTGTTTAAGACTGATTGACCGGGTATTCGTGCGATGATCACTTTGCGCAAGAGTTTGTCATTACGTAATTCGGCCGCCAACTGTCCGGGATCCCGCTCCAGCAGTATACAAGTAATAAGAAAAGAAACACTCGACGGGTCATCTTCGTTCATTATGCGTGACAAAAAGCCGCAGTTTGGTTTTTGTTCCCCGACGCGTGGTTTATCGTGAAATCGTATTCCTGTAGCTGCAGCGCCCATTGCGCTAACATTCACCTGGGGTCTTTGACAGACATAATTCATTTCAAATGCTTGTGGTCCATTTTGACGTGAAATCGCTGACCTAGCAGATATGGCCGCCATTTGTCCAACGCCCAGATGATTGAGAGACTTTGCTTCTCAATGGTTGTGTATTTGCGTTCTTCCGACGTCAAAATTTTGCTGGAGCACTTAATCGTCCAATGGCTTGGTTTCAAAACGGCGCCGACTCCGACGCCGTTGGCATCAGTGGACACCGTGAGGATCTTTCCAGCAGTGGGCAATTTCAGGGCTAGCTTCTGCCTTCCCATTTGCTGTAGAATGCGATCAAAGGCTTGTTGGACTACTGCAATCCAAGCGAATTTCTTATCCTGTTTCAGTAGCTTGTACAAAGATGAGGCCAAATTGTTGCATTTCTTGACGAATTTGCTGTAGTATGCATCACAGCCCAGGAACGCTCGGAGAGTACGCTTTGAGGTAGGAAGTGGGTTGCTTTGTATTGTCAAGATTTTGTCAGATAATGACTTCAGGTTGCCTTGTCGCACTTTAAGACCCAATAAGGTGACAAAAGCCTTTCCAATCTGGGACTCTCGTCAATTTATACGGAGTCTCGACTGCTTAATCCTTTCCAAAGCTGCTTCGAGATGACCGCTATGCTCCACCTCTGATTGGCCATACACCACGATATCATCCCCGTATACCGCCACGTTCTCCAAACTACGCAATAAGCGAAACATTAAACGTCTGAAGGTAAACGGGATTCCCGATAATCTAAAAAGCGTCCGTTTAAATCGGTATTGTTTTTCACCGACGATAAACGATAAGTTCTATAGGTCTTCTTATTTGGTCGCTAGTTGCCAGTATCCAGATCTCTGATCCAGAACCGTGAATATCTTCGACTGTTGCAATCTATAAACAAGTTCAGCAACTGTTGGAACTGGAACGAAACGATTCACGAAGATTGCATTCAGCCTTCGGAAGTCCACACAGAAAGGGTACTTCCCAGTAGCTTTCTTCACTAAGGCAACTTTAGAATTGTATGGGCTGTGCGCCTATTCAATCACATCCGCTTCCAGCATCTCCTGTACTTTCCTCTTCACTTTCAGCCTCCAGATGGATTGGTATACTTCAAGGTTCCTGAGGCTGGTACTTCCGGTGGGTTAGCAAGACGGTGTGCTTGATCCAGGCGCGAAATCCATACGAACTGCAGTCATCTCTAAACAAGGGGTGATATTTTGTGATCAGTGACTGCAAGATCGGGCTCAAATGTAACGTGGCAATAACCGTTTGCGAAAGCATTGTTCCCCTCCGGCCAATGAGTAGCAACGACTAGTGTTTAGGCAATAACTTCCCTCGTTTTAACTCGACGATAACCTTGCTGAACTTCAAGAAATCTGCTCCCTATATGGTTTGTTTGTTTCTAGTGACACGATGAAACCGTGCGCTAGTTTCCGTCACCCGAGTCCCACGTGTTCGACCATACCACCAATACTCACTGAGTAACGGCCAACAGTTCTCACGACCATGGAGCACGATCGAGGCTTTTCGCTCCGCCAATGGTTGAGCAGTGACACTGCGGCACCCGTAACGATCAGACACCGTTCCATCATTCCGTCTACTTCCACCATCAGCTCGATCGCCACCCTACTCAGCGCCCCGAGTACACGTTCTGATGCAAGAAGAAAAACAAGGTTGTATGTGTGTATTTGGTACACGACCGGCAGCGCCGCTCACCGGACATTGTCTTTCCAGTGTCCCTGTTTCCCGCAAAATAGAAACATCCCCTTGTTCACTCGTCCGAGCGCTGAGTGAGAAGCCCATGGACATCTTGCACGAGCTGTCCCATCATCCGTTCCAATTTATCCAACTACTCCACGCCGCCATAGTGTTCCTCCTTCAGCGCAGCGAGTGACGCGTCGCCCAGCTCTTGAGCAACCTGTGCCAACTTCTCCAGCCACATTCACCAAGTAGCATGCGCAATCCGGACGCGTTCCGCGATTGGCTGTGGGTGACCGTCCATGAACTGATTCACCAGTAATTGCCGTTTTGTCCGTTTCCGGTAAGTCTTTGTTCAACTAGCTCCTGATGTGAACTGCATACACGAGGGGACACGCTCCTACACCAAGCAGTGCTAGCTTGAACCGCTGCATCGTCTCTTGGCGATCGGCGGGGCTGTCCAAACCGGGAACCAACATATCCTTCGCGGCGACCCACACCAACTTGAGAGGGTCTATTCGTGCCGCCTCCAGAACTGCCTCCGCCCTGCCTCTGAGGAGACTCCGTAGGGCCACTAGCTTCGCCCGGTATGTCTTGACACCCACCGCCTCCGCCACATTCTTGAAATCCACCAAGAAGGACCTTGAATCACCTTCAAACGGCTCCTACCAGTTCTCGTAATGCACCTTGGGTGGTCACGGCACCAATGCAAGAACCCTAGATGCAGAAGGAACTGTTTATGCTTTTAAACAGCTCATACTAGGTGCATCGGTTCTGACCAACAAAACATCCATTTATCTTCGCACTCCTTGTTGAAGATTGCATGGTGCGGATTTCTTTCTGTTTAGTGGTTGTGTTTGGTACATTGCTTATGCATCCATTCCTCGTGCGCATACAACTGCGGTTCCAAAGTGTTCCTTTCCTATGGGTGAGTCAGCATGGCCTGGTGTTGTTTGGTTGGTGTTTCGTATCCTGGCTCTTCCACACTACTGATAACTGGCGCAGTAGTGTCGACCTTTAGTCCGCCACAAGGAGATCGGTGCGGAATTCCAACAGTGGGTTAAAACTTTTGGCTTGAACTGCATTTACAACACATACACAAACCCACCACAGTTGGATCCCTTAGACAGTCACCGTGAAAAGAGTGACCTGTATAGTTGTGCATTTCGTATAATCTTGAAAAAGATAAGTAGGATGAATAATATTACAAAAGATTAGCTTTGATATACCACTATATCATGACTATTACATTAGTGATCTGCATGAAAAGCTGAAAAATACTTGGAACCGATCTTGAAGCCACCAAACCTTTCCTTTCATCTAACGGACTCGTCTTCAGCTTGCTATTTTTAGTTGCTCACATAATATCATAATTGCTTAGCGCTCTTCCTCTTGTTGCCTCCCGATTTTACTGTTTCCTCCTTCTTAGTTTACGCAACCAGGCAAAGAGGGACTGCCAGTGCAGGATACATGGGCAGTAATTGGTTAGTCAGGGTGTGATGCGGTCCCTGTGTTAGGTGCATCAATTTTTCAGTCCGTTAAGTCCTGGTTCAAGAAGAAAAAGGAACACTCACAGAATAATCCTATCGTTCCAGTCATACTTGAAATTAAAGTTGAGTGGGGTATCTAGTAGTCAAGAGTTTTTGCGTTTTCATAGTTAGGTAACCAAAACGTTTTTCATCTTAGTTATGTGGTTCAGAATGTCGATGAAAGACTGATCGACTACACGTTTATCAGAATAGGTCGTAGTACGATAGTTTTCAAGGTGATCGAATACTTTGGGAAGGCGCGACAGGCGATGTTCGACAATAACGCTTAGTATAGACACTTGATCAGAGCAGATGAAAACAAGGTCAAGTCCACAGAGCACCTGAGCCGAAGTATTTTGAAAAATGTGCGGTATTGTGAAGGTGGAAGGGCATGCAGACGATTACGTAAAAGTCAGAGAGTGATCACGGTCGCTTCGATAGTGCCTTTAGTTGACACTGGATTTTATTGTTAGATACTGAGAAGAGCGATGTGGAAAGACTTAGTTTTTCCAGATACGCCAATGGAAAGACTATTTTCGTGTTGCATGGAGTGTTTATTGGGAATGGTTATGGCACTGAACATTAGACCGTCACCGCACGACCACCAAATAATCGTCATTTTGGGTTCCGCATAAAATGGAATGACCTGGCTGTTGTCGTAAGAGTGAATGATCCCGCGGCTAGCATTGTATTCGAATGCTATGACATTGAAGAGTACGGCTAGTGTTCAGGAACAAGTACGCGAAGTCCAGTGGATCTACCTGCGGTGCGCTTTTCAGGAAGCTCTAATTAGTTAGTGCGGTTCTGAAACCTCTTGCAACACAGGTCCACACACTGGCCGAAGTTCATAAGAAATTCGATGCCAACGACGCCATTCTGGACGTCAGCAGTCATAAGGTCCAGTAAATGTGTATTCATGCAAAATACAGAGCATTGAGCTTCTGGCAAAAGCATCAAGTTTCGCATGATCAGTTACCAGTGCAGAACGCGATTACCGATGAATAAAGTGTAATGCTGAGTTATGAGTTGGTATGGTCTAACGGATGGGATTTGTGCAATCGAACACATACAAGAGGCGGCTGTTGACTTGGTCAGCAGCAACTGTCTTCTTTACTAGCACGTTCTGTCGTTTCCCTGTTGAGGAGCAAAAAATAATTCGGGTGCTGGCAACTGGTGTGGCGGTCACGAGAAACATCACCCAGTCCGTGATGATAATCAAGTTGATCGCCAGAAACGTTGCGGTGTCCACCTCTGGAAATATATTTTTATTCGAAGGCGTGCTCACCTCTAACATTATAATGTTTTCTAACATTGGGAGCCGTTGTTTGATGTAAGTGAGTAGGGTAAGCTCGTTGAGGCTGTTCGTGAATTACTCTAGTCGATGGTACAAGGGCGTTCTAAGGAAACCTTCGCAGCTTCCGTTATTCTGTTCAGTAAGACTTTGCCATCGAGAACCCTGAAGGAAGGTACGATGTTCACAGGAGGGCATTTGCTTCCGGCCGGTGGCCGAGTTATCTGCGGGCCTGGTTTGCAACCATAAGGTCACCGGTTCGAACCCGCGTAGAGGTGGGCGTACTCGCGGTATATTCAGCCCACGTGTGACGCGTTGGTCGTGTGGTAGCGAAGTACCGTTACGGCGTTCAGATGACACATTATTATTTGTATTACATGCGAGCACATGTGCTAGAGAGGCATTGACGAGGTGCATCCTCGAAGGTCAACACTTGAAAGTAGCAGCCGAGTGCGTTGCACATTGGACGTACTGTACTCGGAAGAGTCCCCTTTGATGTTGTCGTGAAGCGAGTCTATCGGCATGCAACTGAGAATATCTATGACTTCGGGTGTCATTTGAGTAAATAGTCGAGGGACAGTGTAATAAAAGACAGGATTGCAACGTAAGCTTGCAAAATTGGCTATTGGCTTCAATTTCACTACATCGAATACGTAGGTTAGAAAATCTTGGAAGGACAAACGATTAAGTCTCATCTTATCTTGCAGTCCGTGAAATTGAACATTTGTTGGTCTGCGTCTATGCTTTGACATTTGTTTTGACGCTGTATTTTGCTCTTCTACCTGGAAGTTAAGGATTAGCATCTCTGGAAGCGGATAACAGTTTCTTCTAACGAAGCTCCCGACTAAAAGTACTTGGTCACCAACATGCTTACACGCGGAAAGTTAAGGAGCATAAACGGCCGAAATGTGTTTCTGGGTATCGCTTAGTTCACAACAAATGTAAATCTGCGCGTGCTACTACCACAGTGTAAACGTACTCATAGTTATTCCGCTTGAAGTCGAATACAATGCGCTCGAGAAGAGAGTTAGCCAGCCGGCGACACTCCTTGGACAGACCGACTTTGACGTCCTCGCAGTCCAGTCGTATCAAATCGAAGTACTCAGCGTTTTGGAGGGTCATGACTTCATGGCCAATCGAGTGCAGTTTCTCCGTGTACTACAAGTTGTAGAAACGATGTAAGTGAGCTAGAGCTGATGAGGTTAAGGTCATCCTTGTAATGCCTAGGGTGTGTCTTCCAAAGTATGATTAAGGGCGGATCAAATTGTACAGGCGCACTCTAGAGTGTATGGAATTGTTGTTCATTTGTGCAACCGTTGGGTTGTGTCACGTTACAAAAATATTACTGAATGACATTGGTGATGCCAATGTACGAATGTGGGCGAGCATGTACACTAATCTCCGTGGTGACTTTATGACTGTCATAGACCGTGGCTGCATTGTATGTTACAAAGGGAATTTCCCAAGCAGTGAAGTGAAATAAATAATGCCGTTGCAAAAGTTAGCGGAACAATACAGGGTCTCTCCATCATGAAGATAAGTTGAATAAGGCATATACATGGTGAAAATTTACAGGGTCATTTGTCGATTTAGACTGTGATAACCATCGGTAAGTGACAATTTTATACTGATCTAAACCCCGTGGTCTAGTTACCAAAATGGGTCAGATGACTTGAACAGGGTGCCGTTTAACCGCATGGTCACCGGGAAAGTAAATGAGGCGCTTTAAGCGAGGTGTGCTACACTCATGAAGATCGCTTTTCAGTTATCCCTGAACTAAAGTAAGTCTAAGGGAAGAGGAGAACGACAGATAATTTGGTGAAGCAAAATCGTTTTGAACGGTGGTAAGCGGTCTACACCTTCTAGGTTAGGGTCATATCATAGAGCGAGTATTCGAAGAATTAGTCACGTGATGTCCCCTGGGAAAATATGCAGATGGCATGGTAGAGAGTGGAACTTACGCGGCTGCATTTGGCACTCGCCCACATAAGCCAAAGTGTCGGGAACACTTGAAGCGTATATGAAAGTCAGACATGGCGTAAGTGCACCGCGGTGCGCTTGATCACAAAATGCACACTAAGTATGGTAATAATAATAATAATCAAAAAGCAACAGCACATACGTGTTTTATGCCAAGGATACACTGCAATTAAAGTGTTAAATTAGAGGAATTGTAATTGGCGTGGTGTGGAGGCTCATGTAAGATGCTGCCCAAGTTGAAAATTATGGTAAATGCGCCCAAATCTTGATAATACAGAAGAGGATAAAAGGTTTCCTAATGTACGAATTCAAGGTGACATTTTTCTTACTGTTTTAATTATCCCACATCAAAGGAAACGACACGATAAATGCTTGGGAGAAGACGAAGCGGTAAACTGTACGGAACTCGCCGTTGAATTTGAGAAGCAGAATGATGGCCGACCCGCACTACTTACTACGCTGCCCAAGTCCCAAGACTAGAGCAAATGTTTTATCCGTACAGTTCCCTCCCGGTTATTAATCCGCTGAAGCTGAATATTCACCCTTCATAGGTGCATAAAACACATTCTTGACTTGGCTTGACTTCGCTCATCGAGCTATTGTTCCACCATCGACTGGTACGCAGCGTTAGGCGAATGACTCCGTTGTTGGCCCGAATGTTGCGGCTCTTCTTCGTTGGCAATGACACAGTAACCGAACTGTCCAAGTTGGTCTAAACAATTTCCTTTTTTATATCTGTTAAAACAGACCAGCTTCTTCTGTACAAGGGACCTAGCAGTATCTACTAAACATCGAGGGTCCGCGCGAACTTGAATCAGCAATGCAAAGTCAGTTAAGCATAGTGAACACGTTCGAAACCTCTGGTTCATATGGCAACTTCAAGTTAACCGGCGTGTCAAAAGCTACGGAGACCTGAGAACGCAAACGCGCATCCGACTGCATCAAAGGATGCGATGTCCAGAAAGGTAAGGTGTTAAACAAAGAGCTCACATGGGCTAGAACTGCCGTGAGTTTATCTTCATTGCTTTAGGTGGTGAACGCCTGTTTTGCGTAGAATCTACTTCAACAATTAAAACATTAACTATCTGCAGCGCTTTTCCTGTGTAGGATCACCACATGCAGTAGATAAAGGAAGAAGCTGCTTCCATCTAGTCAGAGTTCACAATCAGACTGGATGAAGTGAGGCCAAGTAGTTAAGTATAGTACCCAGATGGCCGCATAATTCAAGTCAGCATTGTGTGATGCACGGGTAGAGTTATTAGTAAGAAGTTTGACGTGCTATGGTAAAACTTCAACAGGAGTATTCGAACGCGCTTGGTAGATACTTGAGGCGGAAACTCTCGACAATATGCGCTGATGAGGAACAATTCTATTGATGAATGAACTCAAAAATAGTCTCGTATCTCTTCTAACTAATTCTCGTGAAATTCAATCGGGTTTATATTGGTGCACTATCACTCCGCGTGTTGTACGTGCTTGTCATATTAGTTGCATAGCAGTGCTGCTCTCCATACCTTATGATCCATCGTGGTTTGATCGCCTTAGATCACAAGAACAGGTTTGACTGAACACTACCCCAAGTAGTGGCTAGGGTCAATAGTGAGCGCGCTATGACCAACAGATTCTTGTAACAGATTCCAGCTAAGTAAGAAAAATCACCACAAATAAGCGCCAGAGAGTATGCACTTACCTCACAGTAAGCTCTGAATTCCTGCTCACTGTTTAAGAACTCATCTACTCTTTTCGCCTCCGAACCGTCCAGCAGGAAGGAATACGGTTTGACTGCAGGCGGTTGAAGGTAGTTAGAAACAGTATGTAGGGCACTTACCAAACACCTCGTCCAGAAAGCGATAGGGTGCCTCCAAGTACCGTCGGACTGCTGCTTGAAGTTTGGCTCTGACAGGATCCAACACGTGTGGAGGTAACCTGGTGTCCACGTAAGTTGGGCCCGTTGAGGTGTTCAGCCACGATTGCACAGTCGGAATCTGTTCCGGTTGGGCACAGATGGACGCATTGTTGGAATTCATTATTAGGATGAATGATCATTAATGCGATGAGACATTTGACAGCTAGGTGGAACGTCTGACTTCTTACGTGCATTGTTCAAACCGAGGGCATGCAAAAATAAGCTACTTTGAGTATGACCCACACAACAAGACACTTGCATACACTCACCATGAGTGATAGAGAAGTTGAGAGCGCAATTTGTTAAGGATACCTTTGCGAAGGTTCCGTAAATCCCTCTATGCCAGCACCGAGTTGCTTGAAGAGGGATTTTATGGTCAACTGAATGAGCCTCTTTGTCAAAATGGAGGTACGGATATTGTATTGGTGATCTGAACATTCAACTTGAGAACTTTTCAATGAGGAACCCCATCAGAGCGGCCAACACGGTGTAGTCTCCGGTAATGATAATGGTAAGCGGTTGCTAGGTTTAGCGAGTATTAACTTTCGATACAGAACTCTGCAGATGGTGAGCTGGTGCCCCCAGCCTCGAACTAGCCATGGACGCAAATTACCTTTGGAGGGGTTGCGTCCGAAACTGCTGCTCAATTTGTAGCGCATGCGTGGAATCCATTCATGTACTTGTATTTGGCGATTTTTGCGTGTGCTTCGGCGAACACACGCGACGATGCTGTTGTAGTGACCCGGAGATTGCCTCCGTTTGGTGGCGAATTGTTGCGCAGTCATCCTAAAGTTGTAGTTTGTAATGTACCTAGGGAATTAAGATGCACGGTTGTTTGAATGTTGCTCGGATCAACCCACACACATGCCTTCCTGAACGGGACGCCATCGCCTGCCAGCTTCCAGCTACGGACCCGGCACGAGTTCACATCTTCCGTAGCCAGTTCGCATTATGGTGCCGTAGATTTAGCCATAGCTAGTCTAGATCCTTTTTAACAAACTTTGTTCGGTTTACTAGTCATGTTCTGCTTATCTATGGTTGGCCGTTTGTTCTCGTATTAGGGATATCGCACACCAACTTCCGCGCCATACTGTGTGCGCATAGCTATTTGCCAACTGGCAAAGTCAGAGGTTCAGAATGAGCTGACACGAGATGACATTCTGTTAGTGTATGCGCTCACTGAACACAGTTGACGATCACAGGTTGCATTTTCGCCAGACCTTATTAGCAATGGGTATGTCTAAGTAGCAAATCCAACTACCGACCTAAGCAGTGGATGATCGCTGGCTTATTCCGGCTAAAAAACACGGGAGTCACAAAAAATCAAAACAAAATTTGATTATTAACCTGAAGAGAAGACGCAAAGATAGATGGTTTCATCATACATCGGGAATAACAGTATCCATTGCTCTTAGTAATCATCATAAACAATTCTGTTTCATTCGGGAGATGGGCAGCATGAAGCATGGTGTTAGCGAAACTATATGGACGAGAGTGGACAGCTTATCCACAACTTGTCAAGACGATTAAAGTGTTGAGCTGAGCACTTTGAAGCGCAAGTTACTCGATCAGAATTGCGCTCTGCTTTCCGCGAGCCGTCTCTTGCGATCAGGTTTGCAGCTCAGAAGTCGAACGTGACATCGGTCTACTGTAATTGTATAGGGCCGCCTCATCGGATGGGCTTCCTCCAGTTCTCTCATATTCGGCGGATTGCTCGTGTGGATTACATTTATGATTTATTAGCAGAAGTGCGGTAGTAATAAGCTGTAATATAAGCAGTGCTTCGGTACGCAATACCGATGTTTCTCTTCGCTGTCGCGCGACCACCAACAATCGCGCTTGGTCCAGGGATACTGTGAGGGTCGCCCGGTGCCCTACACAGGATTGGACGCGCGCCCTCGGATTACAAGGAAGGCTGGTGATCCATTAAGCTACGAACCGGCACAATAAACTGTGCCAAGCAACTGGAGCTAGTCCATTATCTACCCGATCTTCAACGGGGCCTAACCTACGGAATGTGGCAGTCATGGAGGAATTTGCCTGATCTCCGTCACCTCCAAGTTACAAGCCTCTATCTTTCTTCATAGACTGAATGGCGCCCGAAAAAGTCTGATTCGGGAGGATCAATACGTGTTTTGTCAAAATCGAATCGCCAGCTATCGGAGCACTGTCACTTAGATCGGCGGCCTGCCATGGTCGTGTTCCTTGACCTCAAAAGTGCATTCGACTCAAACAGTTCATGTGCCGCCGGGACTATATGACTAAGAAAGATGTGCCCGAGAAGTATGATAACGATAACAGTGCGCTTTATGTTTGTATTTCCGGCAGAGTGGGAGCTCATTGCAATTTGTCGTCGCCCTTCAGAACCCCCAGATATATGAGACAAGAATGTACGCCGTCATCTTAGTTTTTGTACTTCGCTGTTGGCGAAATTATGGCAACTGCGTAGACCGGACGTGCCTTAGAAAGTGTGGAGTGACTCGCAGGTGATTGACTTCTTGACTTGGGGTGTGTCGGCGAAATTGCCATTATTTGTGACAGATCACAAACATGCCGAGCAGCATCGGACGAATTGGCACCGGCTGTCCATTGTTTTATTATGTGCATTGCATCCTCTAAATGCTAAGCTTTCCTCCAAGATTAGCAGGGACCGAAAACTGTGTTGACCCTTGGTGGGGATCATCTAGAAGTTGTTCAGAAATTCAATTGCCTGAGCAGATGTATCAGTGCTTGTGGGGTAGGAAATGTGGTCATGAACCCTATATCAAAATATCGGTACACGTTTGCTCAACTTTGTAATCTTTCACCATAGGGCGACATCACTCTCTACCTGAAGAGTACAGTCTACGCTGCAGCTGTCCGTTCAACGTTAATATGCGGCTGTAAAACCTGGCCCATCAGATCGGCATATATGATGATGCTAGTTGTTTTTGACCACTGATGCTTTCAAAAGTAATCTCATATTTGGTGTGAAAAGTGCTTGAGTAACGAGAGTGTTTGGCACCACTCTTATGGCGCAGGGCGGACTAAACCACTCAGCACTATTATTTCATACTCCAGGCTCCGATGGTTGGTCATGTGTCAGGTCTGCTAGCACAATGACTTTCGCGATACGCATTAATTGCGTGACTGGGATTTCGATGAAAGAAGAGATGGGGAGGCCAGCCGATGACTTTCTCAGGAGGAATAAAGGACCTCGCTTTGAAGCAAGACTCGGTTGAAGCTTCCCGACCCTCGGATTAGAGACCGAAAGACGACAAGCCCGTTAGGCTGTCGACTCTAGTTGACATGATGAAGAGTGGATCTGAACGGGTCGTTCTGTGAGTATATTTAACTATCCCCATCCCGCCTAGTCACAGCCTTTAAGCATGGTGTCATGGTCGAGGCATTAAAAGCATGGGGAAATATTTAAAAAAAGTTGAAGTAAATTGAGTTTATGAACAATATAAACTGTACACAACCGGTATAGATTCAAACTCTTCCGATCTACGAATCCCCCCGTTCCAAATATATCTCGAAACTATAGTAGTATTTTTGTTTTGTATTACTGTTTTTGGCACTGTTCTTATTTCCTTTGTTATGCATTCTTACTGCCGTCTAAATCAGAGGTTCTCAACCTGGGGTTAATTACCCCCAAAGGGGTCAAATGGTATGCTACGAGGGATAAATATAGGTATAATGACCGGGTCAACAATTTGTCTCTAAACAAAAGTAATACAAAAATTATCAGTAGTAAACATATAACTACCTAATCACTACTGATTAGCCACTGGCGATTGATTGTTAGTAACTGGTCAATGAATTAGACCCTTTTCGGTAACAAATTTTATTACCTAAAATCGAAATACAAGTCTACAAAACACAGCGGCTAGATGGCTCACTCGTCGAGTATAGTTCTTTTGAGTCAGGTAGTTGCTCGCCGAGTCGAATTATCGGGTTGATTAAAGATTAAGATGGAATCATAAGTCAGCCGACCAGGTAAAGGAGTGAGCGAATGTGTACAAGGTGAGAGAGATTAAATAAGCGATTAGCGTTCTGAAAGTGTCGATGCAGAGTAGTGATGGGAAGCTATTCTCCAGGATGGAATTAGAAGGGGTGCTTGAAACAAATGAGAAGTCACTGAAATCTATTCATGTTTGATCGGGGTTTACACACCAAACCATAACTTACGATGTGCGGTAGCCAAAGATGCACCAAATTTGACAGAAATTGTCAGAACTAAGCAACATCAACAGCCTCATTAATGCACATCACTTCGGGCTTATAGGAAATTGCTCACAAAGTGTTCACTTTACTTTAATTATCCAGAGCAATTACAAATAGCATTCATTTTCAACAATCTAAAGCAAGAGACACAGGAGTTAAAAGGTAACTGACATTTTAAACCATTTTTTGCATTTGGTTATATAGAAACCACGTTGCGGGTAACAATATCAAAAAGGTTGAAAAGTACTGATCTAACTGAATCGCGCTGAAAGAAAACCCCGCATAACAAGGGGGACCGACTTCTGTCCGCTGGAGTGGCAGCTAAAGCGCCCTGAGTGACTGTCTTTATGCTCCATGTTGTCCTAGGGTGACACATCGAGGATGAATTTCAGTCAGAGAGCAAAATGTTTTCCAGCACAACCTTAGCGTATGCTGTGAATGCATTTTTCTTGGTCGCAAAAATCGTCCACGATCAGTGAAAATCAATTTCTAAATCGTAGAAACGCGGTAGTGAATAGGTTGGGCTACACCGAGACGTTTTTAAGCGACTGCAAATCTTCCTAACTGTGTTTCACTGGGATGGCCAGAAGCATAAGAACAGGCGTTCAGTGGAAGCTTATTGGGGCCTAGCGCAGACTAAAACTATACTTCACGAAGCAAAGATTTATAGGTAAAGATCGGGAGTGTAAACGATGCATTGTAAAATTTATGTCATATTTGGACGCAGTATACCATTTCTAGTACGATATTCTGTTCCTGTGAGTGAGTGAGCGAAAACGTGCAAATAATTTGACTGAACATCCGTCTGTACCGACAATGACAGCCGGGATGTTTCTTAACTATAGCTAGCATGCAGCTGTGATCCACTAGGCTCTGAGTTCCACTCAGCTCAGGCTATCTCCACCTGATGGATCCAAACCAGGACGAAACCGCGGTCGTGGTGTGCCAGTGTTGGGAGGAGCAACATCGAAATATTTCCATTTCGGATACAGTCCTTGCGATCGGGATGATCGAGGCCCACCACAAAGTAAACCGAACTCTCAGTAGAGGTTGCGCGTCGTAATCTAACTCCACAGCACGTGCTCAAAGCCCAACTTTGAAGGAAGATGTGCATTGAGCTACTGAAAATTTACTTACACATCTCAGGACCTTACTATAGTAGCTATCGGATATAACGAAAGTCCTATCTTATCTTATGGTTTTACTTTCTTCCCTAGTCCGATCAGAAATACTCATTTTGTCTCGAGTTCTCACAATACATTGTCGGATGGATCAGGAATCTAAATTATGACCCTCTGCTTTCTATAAAACGTAAAGCATTGCTGATTTTTTACTAGACTGAGTATACAGATTCCGAAACTGTAGCTTGTCGGCATAAGTGAACGGCGATCCGTCCAATCGCGGTTTGCTTTTCGTCCCTCACATAAGCATGAATGAAATAAAAGCAATCGTTCAATGTATTAACCTGACAATGAATGTCATATATACTTTTGTTTTAACTTGTAAAACGTTTCTTTTTAACAAACTTGTACATTCAGTTAGTTTAAGTGACCGATAGGCAATCGCTAATTGACTGATTTGCACGCCCCTGTTCCTCCCAGTTAGACACACTTTGTTTAGATATTGGTCACACGATAAATTGTAAGCTTAGTCCTACGTACAGTAATGCGCGGCGCAGATTTGGGACTCAGTTTCTGATGAGGATTAAAAGTATTTGTGACCAGACAGATGCTTTCCCGGCATATTTTATGTCGGCCCGTAGCCTAGTGGTAACGAGCTTGTCTCGTCATCTTGCGGTGCGGGTTCGAATCCGCGTAGGAGTGGGCGTCCTCGCGGTATACTCAGCCCGCGTGCGACTGGTGATGGTCGCACGGCAGCGAAGTGCCGTCACAGCATACATCTGACACATTAGTTATTTTAGTATACTGAACAGTTTTAGTAACCGGCATGTGACTGAAATGGGTCTTACTGTCACAGCCAGTATATATATATATATATATATATATATATATATATATATATATGATTGCGTTAGATACGGGTGTCTAACTATATTTGCGGACGACATCAACTTAGTGCACTGAGTTCTACCTGACAACTTGGAGTCATGCATACATAATATATGCGAAGATTTGTCATCCCTAAACAAATAAAAAAGCAAAGTATTGAGGTTTTCGGTGAATAAATATTGGATGTTGTGCTACGGATGAGGTATACCAGAATTATCCATCACTCTTACTGGCATCCCAATCTCAACAGCTTATTTCGCTCGACAACTTAGAGTTCGATACTCTAGCAGATTCAACTTCTACAAACACATCTTACACCAAGAAGCGAATGCGGTGCAACTAGCAAGCTAAATCACTAGATCCTTTTCACTGTTTCAAACATGGCTTTAATCAATCAAACATATACTGCAACCCACTCTAGAACAGCGTATTATCATACATAACCACCCATGAAAGGCAGATGGCATTGCTCTGGAAAACATCCAGCGCTCATTTATTAAAATACTCATGGACGCTCATCAGTTCTTACTTATGAGAAGTGATGTTATCACCTTCAGCTTGACACACTTTGGCTTCGGTAGTTGAAAAGCAACCTAATTTTGCTATACAGTAGAGTATATTTACGAGTCATCTCAGCCAGTACAGCTGTCGCATTACAAAATGGCTCAGCTCATCCCACCCGAAATGATAATTGTTTACTATTCGTACATAAAAGCAAGCAAAATATCCGCTTAAACTTCTTCTTGGTGATGTATGCTCATCTGTGGAATAAACTGTGGTTACTATTAAGGACCAGAAACATCTTGTATATATTCAAATTACATTTAAAATGTTTCAATGCCAAACATAGTCAAACTTTTCGACCTTCAGCAATCTAAACGTGTATTTATTGATTTCGGTTTAAAAATCATGCGAAATAGCTGGCGTTCCAGTGATGTTACTTGTTGCATACACCACAAAACATTGCATCAATTTTCGATATTGAATGCAGATTCAAAAACGTTTTGACAATACTCGCTGTATAAATAATCGATCCACAAAAAGAAACTTATCCCGTTAGTTGGGGTATATGCCTATTTATTTACTTATTTATTTAACCAATCGGTGTTAGACAGCTGTAGCACGGAAACTCTGATCCAAATAACAGCCCACGACCTTCCTATACGTAAGAAGCTACTTTCTTACTGAAACATTCTATAATATTGATTGCCAGGAAAAACGATTTGGATTCGCACGCCAACGTCGGGACGCATGTTCTTTAGTGTTTCGTTGATTGTAACATCGATGCATAGAAAAAGATACAGTTTTTGCAACCTTGCGCATTACTATATTAACGGTTCAGGAAGGCTAAATCAGTATTGCTCACATTCGTCGTGTTTTGTGACCAGGTTTTTTGAAGATGATGCAAAAGTAAAGCTCATTGGCAGGATTCCAGGTAATAATTCTATTAGACAAAATGGATCGCAACGAAGCTTTAATTTTGTGTAGTGAATGAGTATCCTTTAATTTGGATATAAAATGCAACAAGAAAGAATTTGCGAGCTAGGAAGACGAAGATACGCAACCCACGAAGTTGCTGCGCGTCGTAACTAAACAGTGCGATACAGTGAGGGCGGTGCACGACTCAAACAATTGAACTCAACATGCAGCTTAATATTCCGCACCAATTACCTAAGTCTACAATGTAATAGTAAGTTCAGTTTAACACAGACAAGCTGGGGAGGTCTCCGGACTTATACAGCGCACTTTTAACGAAGAGTCAAAAAATTGCAAATACAACGTACTTGCACACGAAGTCGGGATGATAGCTCGGCATACATTTGGGTGTGAATAGCAAGGGTGTAAATAAAAAAGGTTTGAAGTTGACGACTTCAGTGTCCTGACCACAAAGCTGTTGTTTCTTTTAAATTTATTGTCTAAATATCACCGCAAAAACCTTATGGATCCAAGCCTCTGTGTGTTAACCATCCCATTGTGTTGTACACTTTAGTCTAGTCACTTGAGTGGTTAACTTACGGAAACAATATTGTAGCTTTAATGCAGTAAGTGGAATAAATACGGTAAAATTTATGCTCAGTTGTCATTGTAAAATAAGAATAAACCGTAACCAGGAGGAATAACCATAAAGGAAAGCTTACCTGTTGAAGAGCACTCGTGATCTGGTCACTGATAAAAAGTATAAGTTCTTCCAAATCCTCAGCGCTAGGATAAAATTGCACCTTTTGATCTTCATACGTAAGATACATTTTAAGCACAGGTAATCGTTCAGTGTGCTCTTCATCAAACAACTCTACCCATTCCTCGAGATTTCGTTGTAAGAACCGTTTTATCTGCCAATAATTCGTTGCAAAGTGAAACGTAAACACACCTGAATAGACAGTAATGTAGAAACACAATTGAAAAAGGACTCTAACTGATCATTACGTAATGCTGGTAAAGAGTTCTTCTCGGAAAATAGCAGAAACAGTTTTGGTAGCCATCTAAACTACAAACGACGCAGGAAAAACTTACTTCTGCATCAAAATTTCAACATTACTCGAAACCTCTTGTTGGACAGCAGTTCGAAGGTTTTCAAAGTCAACGGCGCCCATATTTCTTGGATCGGTTAAGGTTTTTGGTTATTAAAGCTTACCTGTATGATTTCACATCTGTCAATCTAATTTGGGAAAATTGTCGTTGACATGAATCCAAAATCTTTAGCATGTGAGGATATAAAATCTTAAGACGAGAAACTAGTTCCTTTCTGTGTTTTACGTAATCCTTGTGCCAAGGTTTAGAGAAATTAATGTTTCTTTAGATTGGGGTTAAAAGAAACAAACATCTACTTGGGTTCTTCTGGGACAGGAAGAAGGTCATCATTTACAAGCTGCGGTAAATCAGGTTTCTTTAAAGTTTGTCGAGCGAGCGATTTCTTGAGGCTTTCAAAATAGTTTTCTCTAACTTCCAACAGGACCTGTTTTAGACCAACTTCTTTGCCGCTTTTAAGGCGTTTAGGTATTTTTGCTAGGATATTATGCAGCCAAGAGTCTTGGATAGGAGGAATAACGCTGCTTTCAACGTATGATTTGAGAAGTATATAGTTTTTCTTAAGCCAAAATGATGCTAATGTTAGCCTCTTACCGACAACTTTAGATCTTCGCTTACCATCTAAAAAAGTAATTATGGGGAACCATTGATATGAATCATACATATGGTGGTAGCTTGGGCTCAGGTGGATCAGCAATTCTTTTAGCGGCTTCGATTTGAGCTAATCTATAAGCAGCGTTCGCTCTTCGTATTCTTAATTGTCGCAAGATTAGAATGATAATTAAAGTACCTGAGTTTATCCAGATTAGCTTTCCCTTCCTTTTCCAGAGAATATTCCAGGAATTTAAGAAGTTTTGGATCCTTCTCTTTTTCCATTATTTCCCGTTTTATTTTCTCCAAAGGTGGCAAAGAGAAAATCTTTCTCCTTGTGGATTGGTCCATCGCGCATTTAAAAACATTTATTTTCAGCGGTTGCTAAATCTATAGCAACGAGTTATTCGGTCACATTGCTTAAGTCCATTATAACAATTATAGGTCAAAGTGTAGCCGGTCCGCGGGCGTCACGATAACATCTTAATAGGTAAGAAGCCGATCGGGTGTGCTTCCTATTATCCTTACTCTCCTATTCCCCTCCGGCACTTTTCCTTCCCCTTCCGTGTTTCCTTGGCCACTTCCCTCACATCGGTCTCTTACTAGGCAGTTGCGCATCCATCCGCCTAGATTCAGATTCAGATGGACTGGAACGATAGGAAAATCCATTGAGTGTTTCTTCCTGAGCAAACCGTTGAGTCAGGCAAGGATAAGGTGCTAGGTCTTGATAGATCTAAAACGAAACACCCGAATCACACCCTGGTCAACCAATTACTGCCCACGTTCCCTGCACTAGCAGTCCCCGCTGTGTGGGTTACGTGAAGTAAGAAAGAAGTAGAAAGTAAATGGAAGATAAATGGGAATGAAAGTTATTTAAAGGAAGGCTAACACCATTAAGTGAAGAGAATGACAGAATAAGAACTAAAAGTTTGAAGATGGCTATGTTCAGGGAAGGGACAGGTTTCGTATTGCCACCCAAGAGCGTCTAACTGACGTTTGGAACCCTTAACCGTAGGTTCACTGCCTACACTTTCTGGAAGCGATTTCCAGCGCTCGATTACGCGATAACCGAGTTTCCGCTCTGATTCGGTCAGAACGAGGCTTGTGTAGCTTCACGGGATGACTGCGAAGACAAGGCAACCTAGTCGGGCTAAATAGCCAGCTCAAGTCCGGTCCAACCTTCCCTGTTAAAATGCGGTAAGTAAGGATAAGGTCTCCTCGAAGTCATCAGTAGTGCATTGAATACATACCCATGCTAAGTAGACGCTTGGAGTACGATTTCCCCCGTAACCCCTCGACCAATTGGGTACCTACTCTCAAAACCCTCCCGAGTTCCATTTTGTCCCGAACAAGGCAGGGCGGGAAAGCCTGGACGCATTATTCCAGATGGGGCCGAACGGAAGCTGAGAATAGCTTCACAACTATGTCGGCAGTTAAGACCCCGAAAGAACGGTGCATTAACCGCAACATTCTGAAACCCCCTACTAGCGGCCTTCTTCCAGTTGTCACCAGAATGCAATGACGAGGAATGAACGACGCCCAGGTCTACCTGGTTGGAGACAAGTGGGAGTTCGACCCTACCGAGTACGTAGCTCGAAGGCAGGAAAGTTGCTCCTATACAATGGACGGAACACTTAGCCTGATTTATAGGCAGTAGCCACAAAGTAGACCAGTTCCAGAGTCTGTCCAGGGCATGCTGTATGGCCTCAGAACCCCCGGGAACATTTACAACATTCCATAGCTTAAGGTCATCAGCAAACAATAGGGTTGATACCCCAGGCTCTTCAGGGAGATCGTTTAGGTAGATGGACAACAGCACCGGTCCAAGGACCGAGCCCTGTGGGACACCGCTAAGGACCGCTTGCCTAAAGGATAAGCTGCGACCCACATGTACACACTGCTCTCTTCCCTGCAAGAACGCAGATACCCAGTGAAGGGGCACGGCCAGATAAGCCGTGGGAGCTCAGCTTTTGTGATTGCCCCAAGTGGGGTACCTTATCAAATGCTTTCGAAAGTTTACGAAAAGCACATCCACTACTTGGCCATTGTTCATTTCCTCGGCCTAAGCTTCACGAGCAATCAACCAATTCGTCAGACGCGAAAACCCCTTCCGGAATCCATGTTGTTCACTAGTGAGTAGATTAAATCTATTCAGGTGACCTTCCAACGAATCTCTCACCAGGTTTTCAAACAGTTTGACCACGACGCTAGTCAGACTGACTGGCCTGTAATTGGCTGACAGACTCCTGTCGCCACGTTTGAAGATAGGACAGATGGCAGCCTCCTTCCATTCAGAAGGTAATGTACAGCTGTCGAGTGAGTGTACTTTGTGTTGCAGCTCATACTTTTGGAAACGGAAGAACTTGAAACGCCAGACCGGTGGAATATTACAAAAGGGTATTTATATTACGTCGTTAGTTTCGTGACAAATACTATACAACACCTACATCGTAGCCGGGGCTTTTCATTGAATTAGCAGTGCAAGCCATTTATACGAACCAATGAAAACCATCAATAAGAATGTGAAATGCCTAACCCCTGTCGATGAAAAGTGGCAAAATAATGAATGGCTTTTAATCACAACTGTTGCTGCGATTTTTCATAATACGTAAGCTCATCTAGTACCAATAGTTTTAATTCCCTGGTGACGTGGCGCGTCGTAGAAACATAGCCATTAATCAATAGCAGACAAATTAATTTAAACAGATTATTACTTCGGATCAGACACCAAAAATGATATTTTCTCCGCAGTATGAGTAACGCTTTTGGTTGCCAACATAATAGAACAATAAACAATGCGGATGTTTTCTGCTGAGCGATCTTAAGTGCGTTTCCTTCCTTCTGATATCGCTGCTTTGTAGTGATTAGTGAAGCGGAAGTACGATGGCTCTAAATTGTTCCGCATGTGATAAAGGAAGCACAGCTCGCTCGAGGGCAGTTCGGTGCACTCGCTGTGACGGTTGGTTGCAAGTGAATTGTGTTAATATCTGTCCCTTTCTTTACGAATCCCTTCAGCCTACCACCCCTCCGTTAATTATCTTCCACTGTGGCCCTTGCCAAACTGCTTCGAGCTGCAGACGTCTTTTGAACATGCTCCCACTGTTTAGCCCAGCTGCTGCACATGACCTGAAAGTGAGTCTGATTGGGGTTGGCCTCCCGGCATCGCCTTTTTCTTCCTATTATATGGTTGTTTTTGCAACGCCCGCTGGTGCCAAAAGTAGGCATTCTGTTGCCAATATTTCAGTGCCACTGCTTCAAAATACACGGCGCGATGGTCGTATAGGGAAGTCCTATGCATTCGTAAAGAGAGAAAACAAATTTCAGGCAACACATTCGTCTGCTACTGTGCGTGCTACTGCGCAAGCTGCAGGCAAATGTGGCGAAGCCTAAACCGGATCCTGGGTCAAGTTCGTCACATCCCAAGCTGACAAGCGTCCTTGCTCGCGTCAGCCGGTTTGAGAAACTGAACACCAGAAGTCCACATGAACCAAACCTGCAGCACCCTGTTGGAAGTGCTTGATGTCTGACATTCCTGAACGCCGCCGAATTGAATAAGAAAAGCTGCTGTGAGAATATCGAATGACCGGGCCTTCATCCAGCGAACGATTTTCCTTATGTTTGACCTTGGGCGACAAGGAATAAACCTCCTTTCTGCTTTTTATCTTGATAGGAAGAAATTGCATTCTCCAATTCCGTCCCGTGAAAATCCTCTGTCTAAGGGAGGACAAATGACATTGCATTCTCCGACAAGCTTTTCGTCTCATTGGAGTGGTTTTCTACCTCCTAATAGATATCTCCAGGAAGAAACATTAAAATAAAGAAAGCTGTCAAAGAGTTGCGTACACCTAGAGCGAACGGAGAAGCTGACCTCCGAATTGCCGATATTCGGATGGTCCATATCCCCCAAGAAATCGCGCCAGGTCATTGTGCATCATCCGAGGAATTTAAGCTCGAAACTTAGTCTACAAGTGATTCGTGGTAAGTGCGAATTTTGAAAAACAAGTTAGTTGCTGTCTCGCACTTCAGCTCAGAGCACTACGCGGATTTGATAACTTCCACTGAGCATTAGTTGTCTTCGGACATCCCGGACACGGATCTGCCGGTCCAGGGGTACCATCTTGCTCCAGCTAATCGTATTGCTGCTAGATCTGGGGGCGGTGTTATTCTGTATTGGATGCCGGACCCCCAGGGTTCATGTTGTGGAGGCGGTAAGTGCCAGCAACCTTGACTGGAAGCACTTTAGGGTCTAGTTCACTTCCGGTGCAGGTCCCTCTTCGTCAGCCTTGTCTACAGCGTCGCAATACAATCAGGATGCTGCCTGTTGAACTCCATAAGGAAGCACGGAGGAGCAAAGACTGCCTACTGACGGACGACTTCAATGCCCCAAGTGTTGCTTGAGCCCTAGCCACAGCGCTCTGGCCCCTGAGTCTTTAGTCAGTGGCAAACTGGAAACCGTCTTGGACGTTACCCTGATTCAACCTGTTATAACGCCTATTTGAGTACTCCAGATCCAGACGCCGCACATCCGTGACCTAGTGCTCACGCCTACAATTTCTGATGTCTCCGGCTTACCAGTTAACCAGACGATTGGTAAAAGTGCTCATAGTATTGTTTCATTGCTTTTGGCACGACGTTTCACTGTTAACGACAAGGTGTATCAATGGAATTTCTGACGCGCTGTTCGCTCACGTTCAAGGTCGGCTGCAAATGTGCTGGAATGGAAGGTTCCGCATCACTTGGAACTCAAGGATGTATGGGACCAACTGTGCTCTAAGAGAGGGTCCATCCTTGATGATATAATACCGGTTACCAGAAGGAGGCCATCCACTACTTGTCCTCAGTAGAATGAGGGCGAAGTGTGGTCCCTGAGGGAGGAAGGCAGAAATCTGTGGGACAATTGCAAGCTTAACCGGTCAGCTTCAGCCTATCTGGAGTACAAAACTCTTGGGAACTTATGCACTACAAAAATGTGGGAAGCAGCAGCCATCCAAACGTGGCTTGGCCAAGCAGTCATCGCCTGCTGCTAAGGGACTTTGCTATCACGTAAGGCGAAGTAATAATGTTGGCAATGGGGTTCCCGACATGTTTCCCTCTCGAGAGATTGTTGTACCGCATGACAACTATGCTAAAGCTGAGCCGCTTGCCTCACAGTATGCTTCAGGATACTCAGTATTGATACCGTTTCTTCGGGAGTTTGTACGTCAACTCCATTCTCCCTTCACACCAGTCCGCAGAAATCAGTAGAGAGCTCATGCGTAAGTTATTTCATGAACTGGATGTCCACCCCTCTCAAAGGTCTGATGTCTCGCATCCTGTTTTCCTCAAGACCGTGACCGAGTACATGCTACTCCACACTGTCAACTGTTTCGGCTCTCTCTTGCAGCTTGCTGGCTACCTACAGGTTTGAAATGAGGCCTCGTGAAGCCCACACACAAAGGCGGAGGTGGGCAAGATCCGGTTTAATTACCGGTCAATTTACCTAACCTAATTTGTGTGTAACTCCTTGGAGAAGCTCCGTAAACGCTGACATTCACAGCATCCGGAAGACCCAAACCTCATCACGTCTACACAGCAGGGGTTTAGGCCGACGAGTTCCTTCATTTCAAATCTACTCGTCGCTAGAGAAAAGTGGGCGAAATTGTTGACGACGATAATTGTCCGGACGTTCTTTTCGTTAACTTTAGCATTGCCCGGTAAATGCCCTCAAGCGCGGCTCCATTTCAAGCTCTCGAGCGTCGTAATCTCTGGGATTTTTTCTGAGTGGTTAATTTTCTAACTCGTGTAAGCCGAGTGAAGTTTATCGACTCCCTTTCTTCACTTGTTCCGCTGATTAGTGGCGTGCCACAAGGTTCTGTCCTAGGCCCGGAGCAATTTAATATCTTCATCAATGATCTTCCGAATGCCCTTCCAACTGACTGTTTAATCTATGCCGATGCCCGGAAGCTGTGACTAGTGTTTGACAACACGGGTGGAGCTGGTAAACTGCAGGCGACTCTTAAGCAGCTACATGATTGGGCAGTGCTTGGTGGCTTTCCTAGCAACCGCGGAAATGCCTTTGTTCTCCCAATTGGCGCTTCTGAACCACTAGAAGTTTACCACATTGTAGCTGCGTTACTCGCAACCTCTTCTCGAGCGCATGCTCACGGTGTGATTCTGTCGTCTGACCTTGGAACAATGCACGATACGCTGCAACATTTCGCTAAAGCAACTAGGATATTTTGGTCCATAAGGAGGTCAGGCTAAGAGGACACCTGATGACTTCAAACTTTTGTTTGGCTTACCTGTGCGCTCCATCCTTGAGTATGTTTTACTGGCAAGTTACCCACACACTAAATTCGAAAGTGCTTTGCTTGAAAATGGTCAGAGGCAAGGTTCGAAAGCAGTCCCTGTGTTTCGAAACTTGTCTTGCTCTAAACAACCCCAGCGTATGAATATGTTATTTCTAGACTGCCGTCGTTGTCATGGTGATCTGCTTAATACGCGATGCGTATTCCGAGGCGAGTTGTGTAGTGAGCTCTAGTAATTCTACCAGCTCAACAGCGGTAGTTCAACCCGTGGACATTGCTGGAAACTTTAAACCGCGAGGGTTCTACGTCCGTCCTGAGATCACTCCATCCACCCGAGCGGTGAACGACTGGAAGCAATTACCAGGGGACGTGGTCAGGGCTTCTACTGAGGAACGTTTCAAGAAGCTGTTGGATTTACCCCTGCTTAATGTGTCGGAGTCTTGCCGTTTTCTGTGAAATTGTGCTCACCTACTGTGCCATGTCCTTTCATTATTACACAGCATCTTCCTATGGATCAGGCAGTGATGAAGCTGATGTTATCCCGTCTGCTTTCTACTATTTAATATATTAAATGCTTTCAATGAATGTTAATTCAAAGGCGTAAGAATTTCACACATGCAAGTATATTTGCGAATAATGCTATAGACTTGATAATGCCAGGCACGCTTGCATACGCGTGACAGTGGTAACTTTGAACAACGGCTCGGTAAATGTAGATAAACAGCAAACTTTAGGGTTAAGACTAAATCTATGTGTGTTTTACATCGGGTCCGGTGAACCACTGCCTTATACACATTTAACGGATAAATATTCAGCTACAACACACGCGATGTCAGTAGTGCACCAGCATCTAACGGATTCCAGAGAAGTACCATAAGTCGGTTTGTTAAAGTACGGTCAGAAATGCTATCAAACTGCGAAGCGGTTGGTCAAGTCCAGAACGACGGGCTTGGGGTCGCCCAAAATACTAGAAAGATAAAGGAGCACCGACGAGCGGTAGGCCTGTGGGCGAGCATAAATTAGCTTATACATCCACATAGTAGACGAAGGTGACAGATATGCAGAGAAAGTGCTGTGAAGCGGATGACTAGTATCAGCCAATATCTAAGCTCCCACTTCAATATTTTGTATACGTAGGAAGATATGTGTTGACAAAAATAGGCATCAGAATGCCGCTACATCAGGGTAAGTGCCATAAAACAGTGACAGATAATATAAAACAAATATCCAGGAGACCAGAAAACATAGGGGTGTAGTACGTCTAGTGGAGACGAACGCAAGCACAAACTCAAGAGCGAAAGGAGGCTCAGAGACGAGAAGCGTAGAAAGGCGACCTTTGGACTTTAGTGAAAGCCTCAGTTAACGTAGAGTCCAACATAAATCATAGTTCAGTACCGCATCTAGGTAATTCCCCGCGGTTACAGAATGTAACCCATCGTCGTCAATAAACGGCATGGGACACTCTTTAAGAGGCTGCACCTGACTTTCTCCTTTGTGTGGTGAAGAGAGAATATCATGGCACCTAGATGAATTAAGCGACAGAGGATGTGCATTATGCCGCATATTGAGGTGGTTTAGAAGATCTTACAGCTTGAGTAAGAAATCGGCGGTCCGGTGATTGATGCCCAGGAAAATGGCGTCAGCAACTTTAAGTAAGGTAACTTCTGCGGGCGCTGCTATTGAGCTGACGTAAGTAGAAAAGTGAAAATGCGACCATTGCCCCCTGCAGTACACCAATGTCCTTGCATAGTGGGGAGGAGTACCTACCACTGGGTCGTGTAGTCAGCGTGCGTCCCTCAATTTAAGCACTAAGTAAATGGACAAATGAGTGTTGTATGCTTTGAATGAGTAGACGTTACGACAGTAATTCGCGGGTTACACAAACGAAAACATTGTCATATGCAAGAACAAACATACGAATTGCTGTATTTCCCTTGGCAAGTGACAACAGTACATAATGTAAAAGGCAGGCATGCAGGTACTGTGCAGGTGTGTTGCCGCGGTTTTAATGGTGTTCCATTGGATGGTCAATAAGCTAAGGTGTCAAAGGAACTATTCAAGTTAAATGGTGGACGTCTGTGAGGAGGTAAGGTCGTTTGTAACGTCAAAAAGCAGTGACATTATTACGTGGCGTGTCAAACCCCCAAGTAACAGGGTTGTTAAACAGATATATGTGGCTTTTGCAGGGTGACTGTTTGTCCAGCGTTAAGCCACACCGCTCTGGAACCTTGCCGCATAACTGTTTGTTGGAAAGAGGTTGGCACGAACCACCCAGCTGTCAACGCTAGGTTTTTGCAGAAGCTACCTCGAATCGATTCAAGGACAAGCTATAATCATTTCCTTTACAAAATTTGTATGACACGACCAGTTGTCGGAACAAAGTCCTGTATTCCGATCAAACATTTCACTGAAGAAATGGGTCGTGCGATTTAGACGTTGGCATCCCAACCAACCTCATGTTTGATGATACCATGAGTTCGCATAACATTTACTTGAATTCATAGCCTGCAATGTTTATATGACCTTAACGACCGGAGAACAACAACTTTCTAGGTCCCTTAAGTGAAGTGTGGAGCATTTGTTTTGTCTTACGGTCTTGTCCGCCTTACATCTATTTTTGTTTTAAAAACTTTGTACGTGTATTTCTGCATATTTAAGGT
Source organism: Dicrocoelium dendriticum (assembly GCA_944474145.2). Taxonomy (NCBI): domain Eukaryota; kingdom Metazoa; phylum Platyhelminthes; class Trematoda; order Plagiorchiida; family Dicrocoeliidae; genus Dicrocoelium; species Dicrocoelium dendriticum. The sequence goes on along the minus strand of OX104068.1, from coordinate 47,727,546 downwards.
AGAAGATCTTTGCCTTCTTGTCTCGATTATGCGAGAAATACACTATTTACTTATTTATTTTTTATTCTACCAACACTGCAACACACACTTATTCACAACAACACGAGCTTTACCGAGTTCTGCTCCATATTCATGCGGTCCTTAGTAATGTACTGGCACTGGCACCGCAGCATTTGTTTGCTTCAACACTCCAAGCAAGCGCTGATCGTTAGACTCCGTTTTGGTTAATACCAAGTGCTCAGCTGCTGATAAAACGCGACCCGCCATACCGGAGGGGCCATGGTTGCGGAACCTAAAGCAACCTTTAAATAGCCCGGTTAATTCGGGCATGTTAGGAAAATTCTACAATGATCGAAGCGAGCACAGCATAACCTACACTCAGCGAAGGGAGCTGCCGACGCCTCGAGCCAAAATACCCCTGTGGACTACACCGCCTAGTTCACCCTAGCCGTTGGGGTCAACGACACACACTTTGAAAATAGCCAAAGCGGAGGTCCTACACCATATTATGCTGTGCGCAGAAGTGAATCCTGTTGCGCACTACTGCTCGATATTCCGGACGATATCTCGGTGGAGACCTTTACGCGTGCAATCCTTGCGGTTAATGGCATTGCAGAGAATGCCCTGCAAGTGCAACGACTGACCAAGCGTGCAACCACTTGTGGCTCCCATAAAAGCAAATGCAAAGGATGGTGCAGTATTGCGTACTCCCAACGTTAACCAGGAACAATTCACACTGCAACAATGCCGTGTCAGCTTACTTTTGGGTCGCTGAGACGAACCATAAGTTGGGCTGCGACCAATCTTAACGAAAAAACCTAGCTTTGGTCAACGAGAGCCCAGCGCATCCATCAAAACGCGGCTAGCGACATATAATCGCTTAGACGGCATCGTGTCTAAAACTACGAAGGCGCCTAGTGCTAAACAAGCCTGCGGAGGGTACTCACTTACACACTCTCCTATGCTGGTTATATTATCCACATATGCCTCAAATTTAGCAAGATCCGTAGACAAGCAGTCGCCGCAAACTGGTTGAGAAAAGTTGGCGTTCAGCGCGCTTGCGTTTAATGTTCCGGCTAACATATCGACAGGTACGTTCAAGCGCATAAGCGTAGCAGTTAACGGTATTGCGGAAAAAGCAGAAACTTTGAGAGAATGGTTAACATGCTCAGCAAATTCGCAACCCTAAGCAAACTGAGAACATGCGATCAACCCCACAACCCCACAATGATACCAAGTTAAGGCGATGGTATTTCGTTCCACCTAGACGGACTCTACCGTACCATACCCCAGCTGCTAGCGAAACGGCACTGCGTACCACAACCGCAAACAGTTCGCCTACGGAGAGCACTACATTTGGCAAACTACACAGCTCTGCTCAACTTCACGCCCATCCAGGCTGCTGTGCAACTGCTACATCCTTCAGTCTTATGCCGCCCGTCCAAATACATAGTCCCAATAGTCCACTGCTTCCTACACCGCAACCTGTGCATTTTTAGATCAGGTTCAAGGCCAAGACGACAGGTTGGCCTGTTTTACTCCTGACTTGGTGTAAATTGTGGGATTCGTACAGGCTTGTGGTTATCGTGCAGCTTGCATTTTGTCCACTTCCAACTCTTTCCTGCTACCCGGATATACTTCATCTTACTGACCATCCACAATGGCCCTGGCCTTAGCTTTGCTCCCGACCTTGTCGTTACGCTCTCCGTTACTAGTATCCTACTTTGTGGCCTGACCCAAATCTTTGCCAAAATGAGTAGTACAATGAGCTAAACCGAATTAACCTAATGTAAACAAACCGGGCAAATAAGCGGGCCAAACACCGAGTGGCACGACGGGGTCAAGCTCCGTTAAGGTGGTGGGCTTATTTTCTTCTAGGCGTTTAGAAAATGCGGAACTGCAGAAAGAGATAGAGCAGATGAAAATGACCTGTAACATGTTGCAGCCACTCTCCGAGTGTTTAGTGGCTATTTCAAGCCTGGTTCAACCCGGAAACGTAATGGGTGATAAGTGTGCAGGGATTGCCGGGAGGCTCTTGAATGTAATTAGGACCGAGATCCTGAGACGGATAAAATGACTAACAGAGGTAGTCGTTCATGATGTCCAGACAGTCAAAGTCCACACCATTAGGAAGATATTGATGCACCTATGCGGCCTGGAACCCAATCTAATAAGTTACAGCTGGCTGAAGAAAAAGGCCATTAGAAACCAATGTCCTCAGCTAAATAAAGTTAATACAGAAAACTCAGGCCGCAAATTCTTGTCTTACCAAACCCCCGGTCGCGCACTCCCTTTGCGGAATTAAATAAATAAATAAATAGGTATATTTTTAGACTGGCTAGAGGCTGCACCCTTAAGGCTTCAGATCAGTATTAACATTAATCCATGTTCTTGCATGGAAGTAGGCAAGATACGAGTATATGTAGCTAGTTGACAATTACAAACGTATTGGCATTGTTTGGTGTACAGCTGATGGGGTCAGGCTCCCACCTTGAAAATTTTCCAGTTCCTTCGGGCGATATTGAGCTCCTTATTCCTTTTTGTGAAAGTTGCGCGGAGTTGTAGTTGTGGCTTTTGTCTTTGGAAAAGGATCCAACTCACCACAACTTCACTTTAAATTCATTGGACTTTTTGGCCCGTTCAGTCGCCACAATTGTTGGTGCGCACATGGAAGAAATGAGAATGGCGGTATTATAAGGGTTACGAAGAATTAAAAAATAATTTCGAGAAAAGCAGATGAAAATAAAAAGGATTTGTTAAGTGACATACTACGGCGACATGCTTTATTAGAATAATACAAATTAACAAAAAATAAAGCTAAAAGTTTATTGCGCTGGTATTGCTTTCTGGCGCAAATTTTCAACCTGAGTACATTTCAGGAAAAACCTGTTCTAAGGCTAGAATACTGCGTAAAGTAGCACAAAAGTGGGCTACACAGGACAACTTTTAACCGCTGGTTACTTTTAAAGTAAAAAATCCAATACGTGCGGAAATTTGCGAGTTATTCGCAGTTGAATGGTGGTCTACGAATAAGCCCACAATTCTTTTTCGCAAAAAATGGCTTTCTGATTTGCAAGCAGATAGCAGAAAAATAAGATGGAATGTAAAATGTAGCGAAGCGGTATGCGATCTAAATAGGCCTAGCTATCTAGAAAGGCTCCAGATAGTCCGTTATACCTTGTCACAAGTAGGGACTTCGTAAGTGGCCGAAAAGTACATTTTGCCGGCATACATGGCAAATATACGCAAATAAGATGTAAGTCTGCGCGAAAACACTAGAAATCCAATTAGGAATGTTATGTCTGCATGGGAATTCAGGAGATCTTATAATTAACCCGCGGTTAGAAGTCCACAGCAAACCACTGAGAATATAGAGTTTAGTATTTGTTAAGCTTCTTAGTGGTTCTGAAGTTTGTGTCATGGCCACATGATCCGGGTCTACTTGAATAACCCAGGAGACCTTCCGGGTCAGTTGACACATTTTGACCTGGAAATACACACATTTCTTAGCTAAACATCGCAAGTTTTATCTCTTAGAGCCGATTTTCTATATTCATGAGGCGATATCTCCAATATTAATGAGCTAGAGAAGCCTGTCACTACTAACAAAGAAATGAGTATGAGAAAATTTAGTGAAATTTAGCAACTTGCTTTGGGGCGTGAAATCCATTTTGGTCTGCAAAGGCTGCCATGCAACTCCGCCACGACAAGCTAGCCGCGTCCAATGCGCTTCATAAGTAAAGCCAAGAAAAGCTTTTGACTCTCCGCAGGCTGTTATCACCCCGACTGCCCCCTGCATCATTGCTCTAAATTGCTCAGATGATGGGTCTCGATGGGATCATGCAAATGGTGCAAAACCGAAGTATCGTTCGATAAAATAAAGACCTTCCCTGGAGACCATGTAGCCACATGAAGCCAAGAGTCTGGGGGAGACAAGTGGCTTTCCAGATGAGGAAATCGAGGCCTGATCGCCAACCCTCAAGAAACAAACCAATTATACAGATCATCACACTGGACTAGGAGGACAACGCGTAGAGACTCCATCTTCGCACATAGCAAAAGCAGCTATCTGCACATTGACAGCCGAAGTACCCGAACTCGGCCAACGAGAGGCTAGCTTGTCCCCCGTTCGGAGTCAACACACTCAGGCCCCGCAGAATAAACGACCTCGAGAGTGGATTACACCACATTTCTCGCCTGTTACGGACACGGCCTTCTTACCCATGACCGAAATAACCAAGGTGGAAAGGTCGTTGCATCCGGATTCCGTAGAGAAACCTGACGTTTAGGTGCATTGTGTTCAACGTTCCTGTTGATACCTCCTTAAGGACGTTCAGCCGAGCAATGAGTGAAATCAATGAAATCGCAGGAAGGTCGCTAGAGTTTGAGCGAATGCGCCAACGAATAAGTAAATTCGCAGCACCATTCAGCTTAAGTGCTAAAGAAGAAACAATTCTACGCATTATTGGGAAAAATTGTGAAGGGATGCGGAAAGCTACCAGGCTGAGCAAGTTATATTTCGGGCCACTAAAACAAATTCGGTTACGCGAGCCTTCAACACTTGGGACGGCTTACAACAACAACAGACCCAATTTCGATTTATCATAGTCAACAATACCTAGCATATTGGGAGAGGTGATACCTAGCCACTTAAACAACTTCGTGTATAACAATACAGTGCCACCTAGAGCAAAAGGGCCGTGTGTAGGGACAAAGCCGAGAAGCTCACCCAAAATGGTTAGATTGCCGACATCTAAGTCGAAGTAACAAGTGGGGCTGCCACCTTAAAAGCCAATTTTTGCCGGTTTTGTTTGAGGCAACGGGATGTGCAGCCTCCTTATCTTTAATGTTCTTGCTGGAATACTGGTAGATGGGTTTAAGCGCGCAATGGCTGCAATCAACAAAATTGCAGAAAATTCGTTTCAGACACAGCGGCTGTACAAACCCTACCCCAACCACCCGGCTCCAAGTAAACTGAGTACTGATGACGATACAGTATTACTATTTAATAGGATCACTTTGCGAAGACCCGCAATGTAACCAGACCAAAGCAGTCACCTTTTGGATCGCCAAAGTGTGATAAAACGAAACTCGCCCCAACTAACAGTAAAAAGACCTCACGCACCAACTCAGCGGATCGTATGCCCGAGAGGAGAATGCGTAGTAATAACATAGCCGCCCATTATCAGCCTCGGACACGTCAACACTGCAACGCTTCTACCCCACCTAGCAGCTCAGTGGAACAGAGTTCTGGTTTGGGTACTGGAGGGTACAGTAGTTTGATGTTCAACGTTCCAGATGCTACCTAGGTGGTTGATTTTAAATGAGCACTAAGAGCGGTCAACGGCCTTGCGAAAAACTCTGTACGGGTTGAGAGGATCACCAAAAGTTTCATTAAATTTGCGGCTCAACTCCAAGTCGTTGTTAAGGAGGAAGCTGATTTGAACAGACTTGTGACAAACCGTGATCAACTCCGCAACTCAACCATGCTTAAACAGCTGTATCGGAAACTGCCATAATGTGGCGTGCTACAATCTGCCTTGCTCAATGAGAAAATGACCAGCCGCTCACTGATAGTAAAAGATACACCCAATGTTAGCCCCCTCGTCCGTAACACTTCTTGCGACCATCAACAAGACCGCATATGTGTAGACCTCAGTACAATGGCTTTATACTACAGCAGGGCGCAAATGGAACAGGCGTTTGGGCCAAAAACTTCACTTGGTACAACCGTATAACCAATGCCATTTTTAATATCATGGGGATGAGCCGGGACCACCTCATCCCGACGCCCAGCAAATCAGTACCGAGCAACCAGCTCCTAAGTCTGCTTCCCAGTTCTTGCATCTTCTCAGGGTGGCTCAGTAGCGATCAGTGCCTTCGCGTCATCTGGAAAACTAGGAGACCCCGAGAGTTTGATCTTACTCATACTTATCAAATGCAGTGCACATAGCTATAAGATGTGCGTACTACGGCTAATGACGGTCCAACCGCATCGGACGCAAATATTGGCACTGAAACGTGGTTCACAGCATGCAATGTCAGGATTCCCACACCCTTCCTGGATAGCTGTTGTAAATGCAACCTTGAATACAAAACGATGTGGAAAACGTGTTATTTACCTAAAACAAAACTACCTGGCAAGAACGGTAATCATAACCACTGCAGAGGCCATGGACTCCGTATGGATAACCACCGATATCACGTGATTCACAGCATTAATAGGATGCATTTATAGAGCCCCTGATGCAGCACAATTGGGGGCTATGGCACATAAGACAAATTTCGAGCATGCGTCAAGCCAGCTCTGTGAATACAAACTTTTCGCAGGTGCTTTCGACTTGCCTGATCTGGAATGGTTCCCTGACACCGCTCCTACGAAGTCTGCTAGTTTACTAGATTGCGCGAACTTAGGTGGTTGGGAGCAACACGTTGCTGCCCCTACCATGGGTAAGCACATATTGGCCTTGGTATTTACTATAGGCACCCCAAAACTGAGAGTAGCAGTCAGCCAGGAGTTCCATGGAAGCGCTCCTAGAGTAGCACACTGCTAGTAAGACATAAAATGTTCCATCACCAATCCCGCTCGACCAGATGCAATTTAAGTTCATCGGCAGGTGCATTCCAGAAATTAAGCTAACTTTACCCTACTTATTAGGTAGTGCAACCGGAATGAATGCTTGTTATCCGATTCTCTAGAGCAGTGGTTCCCAACCTTTTAGACGCCGTTACCCACAAAGGGGTTGCCCACCAGACTTTTAACCCCAACCTTTCGAAAGACTACTACGTAATAACTATTGCACATTTCGCTCTAAAGTTCAAAAACAAACGTCATATGTAGTTTCACTTGCTCATGCAATTGAAGGAAACACCCCTTCTCACTACATAATTATCCGACTTAAGTACGAGAAGTGATCGGTCTCCAGAATCTCCGTCGACAAATAAACGAAAGAAAACAGTACTTTTAATTCAAAATTCTATGCAAACAAGTGGCGATATACATCAATGAGACGGTTGGTATTGTTTGGTGATAACAATTTCTGGTATATTTGGTGCAGTTTCGGCCAATGCACATCGCAAGTTGTGCTCCAAGTTCATTAGATTCCTTGCTTTTGTTTTCATTACCATCATTGTCGAAAATGCACTTTCACATTTATAAGTTGTTGCAAATGGGAGCAATAGTCTCAATGCGCTTTCCGACAGTAATGGATACTCTTCACCTATCTTTGCCCAAAATGTTACTAGTTGCGTGCTTTGGAAATCTACCTTCAATCCGCTGTCCTCGCGCATGATCAACATAGCACCTAATGGTCACTGGAGTTCAATCTGCTGATTCTATGTTGGTTGTGACCCCAATTGTATCGTTTCTCTGCCCTTTCAAACGCCTACCGTTATCCCGATTCAGGCCCTCACTTGACCCCATCGTGTCTGATTCCTAAGCAAAAATGAACATGTGTTTCATTCCTCCGTTCCATGTTATTCCTCGACATTTTCCCGACACCATTCTGTATCCATACCTTGTGAACACTAATCACCCTTTCTCGCCGTTCCTACTGTCAAACATTCACCTGTGAACATAACTGGTACTTTGACCAGTGCTGAAACGATAGTTTTGCTATCCACCCCGTTATTCGACCCGGTGAACGACTGGCTTATGCGAAAACACGGCAGCAGTTGTGGCAGTCGACAAAGGCGCCATGCCGTAGTAGCTGCATTGCCTGATGGCTAACTAAAAATGCTGAGCTAGTTGCGATGTGTGATTTCGTTACTAAGCTTATTTCGCGACTGATTTGTGACCAAATCCCATTATCGGTATTTACCCCTCGGAAAATGCCATTTTACCCCCTTGGGGGTAATTACCCCCAGGTTGGGAAACCCTGCTCTAGAGCAACCTGCTGAACTCTTTTATAGGGCGATTATTTTATGTCTGGACTGTATGGCTCCCTTTTCCCGTTTAACAAAAAGCCCATCAAGAAACACCAGCCAAACAAAGTCGCTCAATAGTATGCGTCAGCTAAGACGCTCCTACTTCAGAACCTTCAATTTTGTCTATGCCACGAAGGCAACTGAAACCCATATTGCATCCTCCGCCAGGTCTGCGCAACATATTGGTCAAGAACGGGCAGCAATGAATAGTGTTAATAGCGTCAAGCAACTCAGCTGGCTTCTGCGTTCACGCACTACTTCCCAATTGCCAAAGATATCATGCATACGAACGGGCTCTAAAGAAGTTCCAAAGATCCGCTTGTTATATCGGTGGCATGCAACTATGTTAAGGAGTCTGAAGGTTTAGAAACCGGACCAGAGATGAACTGCAAGCGACCGCTAGCCATTCACGTCGCAAAGTACATTTTAACATCAAAGGTATCGGCTCTACAAGTTCGTTCCTTAAGCTACCTCTAAACCTTGGTGCAGATGGCAGTCCGCCCATGCCAATTAACAACAGTGGTGAGGACATTCCTATACTCCACCTGACACTTAGTATCTTTTGGCGCTACTGCCCATCTCATCTTGTTACCTCTAGTCCTGAGTAGAGGTGCGACTGCAAGTGTTTTCTCACTGCAGCTGTAGTATTCAATTGTTTCCATTCTTGCTCCAGTTCTTAACGTTGCTGGCCTATTAGACCATGCCTTAACTTACAATAACTTTTGGCTCCTACTAAACAACAAATCCGGCCTCCACCACCACTCTTCCCTGCCGTCTGGTTGACTTGTATTTTCACTGTTGGAGCCCACCTAGAGTGGAACCTTTAGTATCTTTTGGCGACGCTGCCCATATCATTCTGCTACCCCACGTTTCTTTCAGAGCTGGCTCTGCAACCATTTCCTTGCTACAGCTATAGTATGTAGTCCCGTCTCCCCTCACTCCAGTTGTCAACTTTGAATGCCCATCAGTATATACCTTTTCTTCAGATAGCAAGCGACACCTGCTTCTCAATTAACCTGGCACGCACCTTTACTCTTCTCTACTGCCAGGCTGACAAACGCTTTACTGCAGAAGTCCACCCCAACGTAGAACACGGTAGTTTTTGACGACGCTGCCCAAATTATTCCGTTGCCTTAGACCCGTTTCCGAGCTGGATCTGCAACTGTTCTCTCGCCATAGCTGTAGTAGGTAGTCAAGTCTATTATCGCTCCTGGTTGCAACTTTGAACGCCTAGTGGTACTTGTCACATCCCAAGATAACACGCGGCACATGCTCGACACTTAATACGGCACACATCTTTACGCTACACTGCCGACTTAGTAGAGTTGTATGGCCCACTGTAGATGCAAACCTTGAAATAAAACACTTGGTAGCTTCTGGCGGTGCTGTCTGTATTATTCTCTTACCCCTGGTCACTTCCAGAGCTGGCCCTACAATCGTTTTCTTGCTACAGCCATATTATGTAATTCCTATCCTTCTTCCTCCTGTTTTTAACGTTGAAGGTTTATCAGTCCGTGCGCTAGTATACGACAGCGGGCAGTTTCTTCCTCACAATTAATCCGACACACAGTAGCGCTCTTTCCTGTCGTCTATCTGGTTTGTATGCTGTACTGCAATAGTCCCTACCTGGCTAGCCGAACAACCTCCTCGTGGTGCCAGCTGGGTGGTTCGGGTTTAACCCGTTCCAGCAAAGAGTTCGGCGGCAGTGTTTCAGGAAGTAGTGGGTTTCGCCTGGCAAGCCTTCTCTCTATAAAAAGCCACAGATGTCTGCTAAATAACACTGCGACGTGGCGGATGTGACTCGCCACAAACTAAAGTCACTGGCCCGTGGATATTCGGAAAATGCTATGCAACCCACGGACATCAATCGCTTATTCTCACATTCCTGACGATAACAAACAGTCAAAAATTTTGCGGCGCACTCAAAAGCACAAGCTACATTCCTACACAATTACATACGTATATACACCCATATACTTACATACACTGTTATGCTAAACATGTCCTTTTGTACAATTTGTTCACACTACGTTAGCTAAATAAGATCATGCCTGTAAAGGTGCGCCTCGCATTGTCGAGAATAAAAATTTATTTATTTATTTATTTTCAGAGCTAGCTTTGTAACCGTATTCTCGCTACAGCTGTAGTATATATTCTCTCCTATGCTTGTCCCAAGTTCTCTGACACTCCGTCTCATACCAGCACCCAGCTGTTTCTCTGGCATGCGACTACTGAGCATGCTACGTTATTACTTTCATGGGTCTCTAACCCGGCGTAGCAACTCCCCTGGCTTTCATACATATTTGAAGGATAAACTCTACTACTGTCGACTGATCGTTCAACCTACATCTTAGTTACATATTCCACTACTTACTATGCTCTTCTGATTCCTTGCACTGATTGACCGGTTAACGAAGCCTGATTCTCCCGGTTTCTACACAGGCCAAATTTTGCGTACACCGGGCCAATTCTGACGGCATTTGTCTCTCACGTATATCAAATATCGGGTTGCCTACCTGCATGTAAAACAACAGACCTGATGTATAACATATTCGGCCGTTCCATTGCTTTTAACCAGCACTACGTTCCAAAAAGTTCTGTATTTATACATTAGCATATTCCCGTTCACTTTGCTTGTCACGTTGCTCGGTCCGTTCTTTTATCCCTGGTTTTAAAGGATAACAGTATCTGCACGGAACACATTTGAGGACATAGCTGCGATGTTCACCTGGCCACAGAACCAACCAAGAACCATAAACTCATCCCAACTTTGCAATCCTGGCCAACTAAAGGAATCCGGAAAACTAATCAAATCAATACAAGTCACTTGAATCGTCCGACTTCAAACAATTCAACTACTTACGGCCGACGCCGAAGAAGACAACTATACCACCGTAGGAAACATCTTGACAAAATATGACTGCCAATATCCGGGAGGATAATCGGTCAGATGCAACCTTGTCATTGTCATATTGCCTGTCAGCAGTGTTTCAGGACGTGGCGGGTTTTCGCCTGGCAAAGCGTTCTCCCTACAAAAAGCCACAAATATCTCTTTAACAACACTGCGACGTGGGGACGTGACTCACCACTCAATAAAGTCACCGACCCAACTATGCATTGGCAAGTTGACCAATACCACATCTCACAAATTCTGTGCATAAACCTCCTCCCGTACGACTACATCTACATAGTTCATCAATGACATGCCATTATTCTTAAATTAATTTGCTGCTTTTTCTGCACTGTGTACACAACCACCTCGAACTAGTTCCTCACCAACATGCTCCAAATTAATGATCTAATTCTTATCTCTACATCTCGCATTCAGTGAAGAAAGACTTCTTACAACTTTTGGGCTATGTGGATTTACACTACTGACTCCACCCGTACTACTCCTGCTCTTGGTCCTGCTAAGCATGCTATCATGTACAATATTGCAATATGCTGATCATGCCCAAGAGACTGCCTCGCTTTGTAGAGAATAAAAATATTTTTATTTGGTTACGTAGCTTTTTACAAATTCCATGCAGCATGAAAAATATCGTTCTGCTTGGAAACATTTTATATCCAAGGTGGCTCTTTGCGGGAGGTTTTTAATTTCCACCCCATAAACCATACAGCTATCAGCTCGAGAGTACTGGAAAAGGCTTAAAAGAAGTCGCATGGACTTCTTGTATGAAGTAAACCACGTGAACAATTCAAATTATGGGTTACTGGGTGCTCGATCCTGCACGACCAGCCGGCTGTTAGGGATAACATGATCACCGAAGCGATATACTCAGCTCAAGCAGTACTCACGCTCTAGCTCGATTTGCAACAAGCGTTTGACAGAGTTCCACATGAGCACTTAATACACAAGGTCAAGGTTTGTGGCGTGGGGAGTACTCCTTTGGACCGATTGTGAGCATACTTAACTGGAAGCACGCATTCAGTGAAAATATCACGAGTCATATCCTCTCAGGCCACTGTCTCGAGCGGTGTTCTACAGGGCAGCGTTTTAGGTCCAACACGCTTTCTTTTTTATAGTAACGATATCTATAACAGTGGACAGCACGATCGCCCAGTTTAGTACGTTGTTGCTATCAACGCCGTCTAAAATTTCTCCACAGGTAAAAGCACCTTCGCATTCGACAGCATACGCGAAGGCCTAAGGGCCCTAGAGTCATGGTGTCAGCAACGGCGACGGACGCACCGCTGAAAAATCTGGTGCTATGATATACAGCTGCTTAGTATCTGAAGGGGCGCTTATGATTAACGGCATTCCTATTCATCCTCATACCTCATCAAAAGACCTGGGTTTGCGTTACTTCATGCGTTTCAACTTTGCTGAAAAGTGCATTTTCAAGTCGCAAAGGCTCGACAATTAAACTTCCAAGTGAGCCGCCACCTAAACATCGTCGAAACAGTCCAGTAATTTACCGGGTAGCGTTTTGTTGCTTTGGTATACTGTGTTTTGACATGTAGCAGCCTGCGTATGTCTGGCCGCATTTTGCTTGGAAAGCTCAATGGCGGTTCCCTAAAATGCTCGCCCCACAATACCATGCGTCTAGTTACAGAAAGTGGTGTCGTCAGGTCAGCCTCCAACCTTTGTCGCAGCGACTATTGTCCTTAACCTATGCGTCCTATACAAGGTAAGACATAACGTTGTGCATAGTGACATATTCAGCCTACATCTGAGGGATAGAACAGAACGTAACCTCTGAAACAGGAGCATTACTATTAAACAGCTGAGAGCGAGGAGAAACTACGCTCTCGTTTCCTTTTAGTAGCATGTATAAATATCTGGAACAAACTACCAACAAAGCTGCGAGGAATCCAGGACCCGCGGGCTTTCAAGCTGCAGGTGCAAAAGCTCCTGTGCATGTGTAGAGCAAAGCGGCTCGTTAACGGAAGTGCCTCGGATGCTCGCTTTCTTGAGACCGGCCCAGATGGAGCATGAACAACCCCGGTGTACCCCGGTGAAATATCGTGCGTTAGCCAGATGAAGCAACCGATACGTTGGTGCGAAGCATTTGTGTCATCCATAGCTTAGTACCTGTCCTTCCTATTTCTGGCGTCTTGCCTGGATCTATTGCACGATAAGACTATGAGCTAAAGCTACAAATTCCTGTAGTTGACTAACTTACTTATTTTCATTCTCGCTTGACACCTTTATAGCTCGTCTGAAATCACTCAGTTCCTAAAAATCTATGTAGCAGTGGTAAGTGTAGCTGCAAAGACGGCCTGTTAAGCCTAATTAATACCTTCACCTCTACGACTGTCTACCTCGCTTGCCATCTTACTGCGGCGCAAATAGTGCGATAGTTGCCGTACCACACTTGAACAGAGTGGCAACACCGTATGTCCGGTGCATGTGCCATTTCTGCTGACAGCGGGTCATTACTCGGACATCAGATTTTTAACCCAGCTTTACCATGCTCTACCTAGTACTGCGCAGCAATGGTAACCTTAAACTGTAACCTTACTTACACTCCATGCCCCTATTTTCAACGCCTGCATTTCAACTAGGATCAACTGTGACCCTTGAGTGGTAAGCGGTAGTTAACTGAATAAATTAACTAATGGAATGTACTCGGTAAAACGAGGCACACTGGGGATGGCGCGAGTAACTACACATAAAGCATAGCAGCTTTGAAATAGTAAAATATGCTCTTTCAATGAAAGGTATAAACGCAAGATTTTTAGTTCCTACGGATTAACGTTTTGTCAGGTAATTGTCCGGCCAAGGAACATGACGGCGCTGGGGTGCGGATAAACCAGTCGTAACCGTTGTGTCAATATTCAAGTTTGGCGTGCTTTTGCCGTGTAGTAACCCCTGAGCACAGGAGTTAAAGTAAAATTTCGGTGCAATCGTTGTCCATTAAATGCTCGGAATGTTTGGTGCTCCTTCAAAGCATACTCCATAACATAATCGGTTGCACAGGTTGTACGTAGAAATCTGATGACTGCGGCAATGTGCAATGTTCCTCTGCAACTTTATTCAGTGGGGAATCACATCCGCCATCTCGTACTGTTGTTAAGCAGACGTTTGCAATTTTTGTAGAGGGAACGCTTGCCAGGCGAAAGCCCACCACGTCATGGAACGCTGCTGTAGGTTATTTTGTACAGTACTGCAAGCCGGCGATGCATCGTACAGACCGATTTTGCACACTTTTATTCGCAGTCTATAGACGGCCAAATTTCTTCGCTGGTTGAACGATTGGCTTGGTGAGGATCCGGCAGTAAGCATTGAAACCGGTCAACGTTGCAAAAGAGCCGTAGAGTCAAGTGATGAGCGGCGCAGTTGACTACAATATGCTTACTAGAGCCTGGCTTCTTCTTCAGTAGTGTACTTGTCCGGATAGTGCAGCCCGTGTCTTGCTATTCATGCTGGACCTATCATGGGGATGGTGTGTGCAGTTGCTCCTTGCGGCTGAATACGTCCATAACAGGCGAAAATACCATTCCTTAGTCCAATGTGGGATCCCTGCGAACATCTTAGTCCGCAAAATGGGATCAGAATTTCTTCAAATGTAAGGAATAACGGGGAGTACTTATCTCCATGGTCAAGGGAAAATCCATGAAAGGCCATCGAAAAAGCTGCAAGCAACTGGATATACGAACGTTCTTATAGAACTGAAAGGGGCCGAACCCATTTGTTCGAGCGCCGTTGAGAAGCAGCAAAGTTGTCCATGAAATGACATCGGAAGATGTCCATTTGTACGGAGAATCAGAAGGTTCTTCCAGGAACGTAGGGCACCGAAACCAATTGGTTGAACTCCAGTGGGAATAAGCAATGCTGTCCGTGGTAGTGAAGGCAACCATGACCGAAGAATCTGACTTCCGTTGTGGAACAGGGGATCCATGTAAACATATTATCCCGCGTGCGTAAACTGGATGGTCGTACATCTCCAGCAAGAAGCAGGTTGAGCCATAATCCTTATTTTCTTATTCTCTCGTGCCCCATGTAATAAACTACCTTCAGTTCCATCTCCAGAGTTTTCTTTGCCTTCCGCTCCCTTATTCTTCCCAAATCCACAAATCCCTCTCGGCCACGGTATTTCATAAGTCATAGATTTCTTTTCGACCTATTTATGACCCACACCTTCTTATCTAGTATTCGGTTTTGCTATAAATGTTACGCAAGGTTACGCAATGGCGAACTTGCTGTGTTGACGGATTATATACCTAAACTATAACTTCGCCACCATTTCCTTACCTCCATTTGCTTAAATACTATCACCTCTTCAATAGTTTGTACTGCGGCTCCGCGTAAGTGGACCTATCTTGGTAAAATATTATTTTGCGTTACTTTCCGTAACTAAGACTCGAGTAGGCGCACAAATGTGCTGATGATCCGTGGAGTCCATCTCTCATCTGCTCTTATCAGAGTCCAACTGAACCCATCGGTATTATTCAACACAACTCTACTTTTTTCATCACACAGTTGCCCACATGCCCCTATTTATCAATATAGGGGAACCCACTAACCGTTATCCTCGTAGCGGATGTTAGCATCGTGATGGCGCAGTTATCGGAAGAATGCATCGTTCCAGCCTAAGTCACTACTGAGGATGGACAAAACTAGCGTGATACAAGTTTCTGAGTCAAATGTAATATTATACGCACCGTCAGGGAAGTCACGGTCTCCTAAATCAGACCTACGGCACTCCATTTTACCTCCTCGTCCCCATAACAGCTTTTAGCTGTGTTGTATAATCGCCTATCAATATTGGAAACATTGGCAGACTGGCGGCATGATGAACCAGCTTCATTTTTAATCACCATTCATGCCACGCTAACATTTAATATTTCCTATTCTCTGACACTGGCACGAAAGCTAGCCAGGTGCCAGAGACCCCTGTCACACCGGCTAGCTGAAAATACAGCTATTTCGAACCAACTCACCTTATCTTGGCCACCGGCTCTATTCTCCACCCTGCGCCATGCATAGTGCTGCGTTGAAAATCAGCTTCCTTTCCTGTGTACTTTTCTCTTCCTGACATACGGTTATTCATTTCTGCTGTCTGGCGAAATAGAATAGCACTCACCAGGACATACACCGACGTGATAACTTGTGTGACATCAAAGTCTTGTGTTGCATCGACGTCCTCCATACTGAAGCTCCAAACTTGGAGAGAGAATGCTCATACAAAGCAAACAGATGCAACACACGGGGCACAATAATGCTTTACGTCTTGAAAGCTCTAACTATAGAAAACAAACGTCTTGAGGCCCTACCCATGCGGGCTCTAGCGAAGTACACGTTTAAAAGCATTTTGGCTGGCCAGCCGAACAACCTCTTCGTGGTGCCAACTGGGTGTTTCGGGTTTACCCGTTCCAGCAAATAGTTCGGCGGCAGTGTTCCAGGACGTGGTGGGTTTTCGCCCGGCAAGCTTTCTCCCTGTAAAAAGCCACAAATGTCTGCTTATCAACACTGTGACGTGGCGGATGTGACTCGCCACAAAATAAAGTCACTAGCCCGTGGACATCCGGAAAATGATATCCAACCCACGGACATCAATCGCTTATTCTCACATTCCTACCGATAACAAACAGTCAAAAATTCTGCGTCACATTCAAAAATACAAGCTACATTCATAGACAATTGCATACATATATACAACCATACACTTACATTCACTGTTATGCCAAACGTGTACTCTTTGTACATTTTGGTCACACTATATTAGCTAAACATGATCATGCCTGTAAGGGGTGCCTCGCATTGTCGAGAATAAAGGTTTGTTTATTTATTTATTTATTTTCGGATGCTTATTTCTTTATTCTTGAATATAGACGTAGTTAGATTATTAGCAGTGAGGGTCCATGTGTGGGGATGCATACAATGAGCTAAAATTGATAAAGCATGCAGGATGCGTCTAATAAATTGATGAGATTTACAAGCGCATTCGAGTCAAATGGACACTGAACTGTCCTGGCTCACCCATGTAAACCAGACTCATGTCGTCACAGGACAATATTCACAACCGCTTAAGGTTTTATAAGTTTGGGGATTATATTTATGCAGTGGTATCTTCGACCAACTAGTCTCTGAAAACGGCCCACTGGGGTCTTTTGCCCATGGTCTAATTATAAACAGTCACGTAATTTCGTAAGTAAAAACACTTTATAGTGCCACTGGAGCATTTCTTTGTATATTTTCACATATTTCTCCGTTTTAAAACGTACGCTTGGATAGCATGTAGTGCAGCTACTGCGCCTTACATCGTAAGTACTACTACCATGGAGCTATGTGGTACATTTCTAGCTACGCAGCACTATTGCGATCGTATAGCAGTGTGCCACTTTTTATAGGTTTTCTCATTTTCACCGTATATGCTTGAAAAGTCATACTGTGTTGCTAACAAGATTTTGGCTACGGGATTAGCAGTCGCTCCAGAACTCGTGAAGTACTGCAAGTATTGCGGTAAGTTTGCTCCTATCGTGTACAGCGATTAAGTGCGATTCTGCCTATATCTAGCTTTTATTTTGGCAATATGTACGCTGCAAAACTGGTTTTTAATTTTGGCTGCGATTAAAGCCATTTGACTTTGGCGCTCGATGTCATCCGTTGATCAGATATATTTATTATATTCTACGTTTAGAATTTCCGGTTAATTACGCCTAAATACCGTTCGCTTTTGGTAGCTAGTTTAACAAATTTTCATTTATTGTTACTATAAGCATTACAACTCATTTTTTGATATTTTGATGTCCTCGATTGCTTCGCTATTCCCATGAGCTCACCATTTATCGGGATCCGTAAGTTACCGTAAATGGCTAATGGAGCTGGAATGGATATCGTTGAGTGACACTTTCTACAGCGTTGGTGCAGTACTCGCAGTTAACGAATACATAAACTTAACTCTCATTCATGTTATAGCATGTAATTACTGTACATTAGGAGCTGACCTTTCGAGTCTAGGAATATAGCTTTATTTACTCATATGTGTTTATTTAGGTGGGGATGGACCACGACAGGTTCTTCTCGGCACCAAACACCGCATCCCCCAACTACCCACTGCATTGTCTTCGCGCTCACTTCCTCCAAGTACTGCAGACAGCGAAGCAGTTATCGACGGCTTCATTGCATCATCCGGTAAGCTAGTACACACCAAGTGTTCTTTTTCACTCATACTTATATATGCTAGGTCCCTAAATAATAGAATGCATTTGCTGCTTCCACTGTCTGGCCTCGCCGACCCTGCTGCAATATTTGTCATGAAAACATGGTTTCCCTTATGCTACAGAAGAGGATTACTCACACGCTGACTATCAATTGTTTAGGCAAGGTGGTGTGTATCAACGAGGAGGCGGCCGCGCTACTTATGTCAAAAATACTTACCCAGCAAAATATGTCCGGAAACGTGGACGCAGCTGTGGCGATGGATTAAGTATGGATTTCTGCTGATATCCTGAGATCGACGGCGCTATTTGGGTGTGTTTATAGGCCACGCGCTATCTCAAATAAGCGTGACAACGCATCTATGAATACGTTTGCGCAGGCATCAAAGCTTTCGTGCGAATACTTACTGATCGCAGGAGATTTCAACCTGCCTAAATTCTATTGATTGCCACCTGCTGCAACAACGAAGTATGTAAACCTACTAGTATGTATTCATTTAGGCAGATGGACGCCACATGTAGCTGCTCCATCCAGGGCGAAACATATTTTTGACTTAATAGTTACTCTTGCCATCCTTTCAACGAGAGTGCCAGTTAGCCAGGAGCGCTTGGGTAGTGGTTACAGCTTAGCGCATTGTTCGGTGTCCTTAAAGAGATTTAACGCCTACCCAACAGAAGCAGACGCAGTCGTAGTGTACCGCCGGCTGCACATTGTTAACTGGAAAACCTTTGCTATGCTTATCCCATCAAGAAATTGGAATGAAGTTTGTTTTATCTGTTAGTAGATCGGTTGGCTGAACAGTTTTATGAGGAAGTACTTTACTCACTGTAGTAGCTAGCACCCACGTTGCCTTTAGTAAAGTATTAACCTACAAGTGTAATTGAACCCAAGCTGCATAACAGCATGCGCCTGCATAGATGATCCTACAACAAAACCTTCCTTTATGCCCACACCATGAGAGCGAATGAGACTGCAACTTAGCTTTCTGCCAGCTCTAAGCAGAAGCAAACAATCAAGAAACAGCCGCACTAATTAATGCACATAAATTTAAGTATTTCAGCTGGCTGCTGCGCTCTCGGACCCCTAACTATAGACGACAGCTCCATAACCTAAAGGTTAGCCTCAACGACACTTACAGTGACGCAAGCATTTTATGTGCATTCTTCAGCTCACAATTTGAAAATTCGCAGTCTAGAAATAGGTTTATCTTTTCATGCGCTGCAAGTGCTCAGTGGCCGGTCCCTGACTTCGGTACAGATTGGCATAAATACAGCCCGTTCGGCTACTTCAACCATCAGGTCCTACTAGAACACTGGTCCAGACGGAATACCACCCAGTCTAAGTAAGCACCGTGGCTATGGTAGCCCTATTCTACTTTTGAAAATCTATACTTTATCAATGCAGGTAAGTCAATACCCGACCGCTTGGAACCCATCCATTATCGTGCCACGGAATAAGAGTGGAAGTGTACGGGAAGTTGGTAACTATCGCCCTATTAACCACACTGCTTTTATCTCGCGTGGGATGTAGAGGTTGAGTAAAATAATCACCATGATTTACTTCTATACAGGCGAGCACATAAATGAATCACAGCGCGGATTGCTAAGTGCTCGATCTTATGCGACCTGTCAGCTGGACTTCGTCACTTAATTCACCGAGGCCATTGACTCCACTCTGTCAGTAGTCATTATTTAGTTTGATATGTAACAGGCTATTGACAGGATAACACACATGCGCCTGATGCATGAAGCAAAGGATTACGGGTTAGGCAGTTCAATATTGGACTGGCTGGGTTCCTAGCTAATGGGCACACGCAGGCTGTTAAGACTGAGCAAACTGTATCCACCCCGATCTCCGGCTCCAGTGGCGCGGTGCAAAGGAGCGTTCTTGGCCCTGCCCTATGTTTCCTTTATATCAATAACCTCTACAGCAGATTGTAGCACGGTCGCTTCTTCATTTTGTTGATGACGTAAAAGGTGTATACGTCTTTTTTCCTGGTAATGGAATATCTGCAATTAAGATGATCTGTGGGGAGCTTAAAGCACTTGCAATGTGGTGCAAACATTGGCAAAGGACTTTCGCCGCGCAAACATGACACATCAATTTCTATACCTGCTGGGTCAAAGGAAAAACTGCACTATTTTCAAACAGAATGCAATAACGACAGACCTCGGCTTACGCTACTTTATGAGTCTAAATTTTGCGGAGTAAGTTCATTATGAAGTGGGAAGAGTAAGAGGATTAGCTTTCCACATACGCCCTTACCTAAAAACTGTAGACGCAAAGCTAGAACGTTGTAAGAGCCACGTTCGCCTACACCTAGAACACTGCATTTATATGCAGAAGCCTCCGGAACTTGGACCACGTGCTGCTTGAAACAGCTCAGCTTTGCTTTACGAAGACGTTGACTCCATCAAGGCAAGAGCTGAGTTATCGCCAAAGGTGCGTACACCTAAAAGTTCAGCCCCTTCGGCAAAAGCGCATTATTCTTAAGCTGTACATTTTACCTAGGTTAAGTCCTAAACCGTTGCGAGTAAGGCTGGCTAGCCGGACAACCTACACGTAGTGTCAGCTGGGTGGTATGGGTTTAATCCGTGCCAGCAAATAGTTCGGCGGCAGGGTTTCAGGATTTGGTGCGTTTTCACCTGGCAAGCGTTTTCCCTATAAAAGCCACAAAAGTAAGCTTAACAACACTGCGACTTAACGAACGTGACTCGCCACTAAAGTAACTCCCTGCCCCTCCCCTTCCGGGGGATTTTCACTTCACAATCCTCATCTAATCCAAAGCGTTCCATTGATCGTTTCACGCGAGGGCGAACACAGCAAACAAACTCACGAATGCAGTCACACTTCACAATTTCACTCATAATGTCCACTAACATACATGGTTGGCGGCATCCGGTTTCGGATTTGCCTGTCCCTGTGGCAAGCCACAGGACGCCTGCGCCTACAGAGGGACCATGGATGGCTTGCGCTGCACCACCCACAGCTCCAACCACATACCTCATATCCAGTGTAAACCCGAAGGAATAAGACCGGGAGGCATGCGGATGGGAACCACGTTTCATCAACGGAGCCGGCCCACACTCCTTCACAGGCAAACACAAGCACACTGTATTTGGGAATCAAGCGCACACAAGGCGGTGGCTGGACCGTAGTCCGCTCCACACTGAGTGCATGGAACCACTCTTTGAGCCTAGCGCGGCCACAAGAACCGTGCACCCCGTCCCCTCCAGCAACGACCAACTGTCTCCTGGAGCCAGTATGAACAATGTAGTGGGTAATAGACAGGTAGTCCCCTTGTCAACATACACATCAAGCGCAACCACCCTGGGGATATCAAACAACAGCCATTCACTTTAAACGACAAGTTGAAATAAAATAAATCCAACAATGCATACAGATACGGTGGCATAACTCTTCGCTAATTTACCATGTGAAGTAAGTGCGTTAACAACAAATCCGTGATAAGTAAGAAATGTCCACAAGTTACTTAAACATGCTACAAAACGCAACAAAATTACCGAAGATAAGCGCAATTAGTGTAGGCAACGTGGCCAGTTAATAGAACCTTATTCAGGGAGGCAGAACAAACCGAATAAAGCGGAATGAAATTTATCCAGCTTAAAAAGACCTAGTTTAAGCGTAAGTTGGTTTAGCCCAACTGCGGTGAAGAAGCATCAAGAATGCAACATCAGCCTCAGCATGGGGCACCCACTAACATACACGCACATATATACAGACACACAAATTCAGTAGGTTACTGGTCAACCTACTAGGTTTTACGCTACAACCGAACTTAATAAAGTCACCTACACGTTTTCACACAACGCGACATCCACGTGGAAGCAAACAATTTCCACTTCAACATTGATGTTTCCCTCACCTTACTTTCCCCATTTATGCATGCAGCACAATGTGCCTACCGCAAAACATTGCCCATAAAATGTTTGATCATGCCTGATAAGGCCTTTTTGCCATCAAGAATAAACTATTTATTTATTTAGTATCTCCACCCAACAGCCTCTGTTCTTCACTGGTCACTTTGTCAAGCCTTAACACCTTCAACGAACAGTACAGCCTAGCAAGTTCGCAAATCCGTAGGCACGTCTCATACAGGATGTCGCAGTGCATAACGAATCTAGACTAGCAGGTAACCTTCAATCCTTACAGGTTATCTACACCTTCATTACACCTTCGTTACCTTTTATCACTTTCAAATCCTTAGACCACTGGGACAATGAAAAACTTTAGGCTTAGGACCTTCGAGGTACGCCTAATAAAGGCATTCTATCAGACCTAAGCCTTGTATAAGGCTTTAAACTCTATTGTTGCCGTCTCCACACTTAATGGGCCTAAGATTAGCCATTTGAATTCTCCGAAAATTCTAAATACCAGCTTTAAATGCACCTCTATGTACTTGTGTAGGTGTCAGTTGCTAGCTGGCCTTAATTGGTGCGTTTTAAATAAGCCCGTGTACATGCTACTTTACTTCGCCGTTTTCAACTACAAGCGGCATGCATACTGAAAAATATATATATATATATTCTACTCGGTCGATAAAGAGACCACTTGAAAACTTATAGGCACAAGCATCAGGCGTTTGCTCTCCACTTATCCTCTCTTGGCCCCATATACTGAGATTTATGGGAGTTATACCTGTGCCTTTGGCTATTGGCAACAATATTGGACAGGCAAAATGAAAACCGATCCTCTTCTTCAACCGCATTTGTTAGTAAACCATTCGCATTTTCAGATTCCAATTTACTTGCACGAAAGCTAACCTGCGACAGAGAAGCCCCAGTCACACAGGCTGGCTAAACATCCAGCAAAATTTGATCACTATTTCGCCTTACCTTGGCCGCCCGTGGGTTATTTATCTTTTACCTGGCTCCATAACCTACCATGCGTTATGCGTAATGGTGGGCGAACAAGCAGCTTCCACTAGTTTACCTACGTTCCTACCCTTGCTCTACCTTATCACTCTTTGCATAAAGTGCTAGAACAGCTCTCCCCAGGATAACCATCAAGATAATAGCGACAGTACGATGCTAGTTAACATTGCCGCCTTGAAGAAACCCGCTGTCTCTCGCTTCAGAAATTAAAATCGGAGAGAACTAGCTTGAAGTAAGGCAAAGCTATGCACAATAGTGTGTATCCACACATGAGGCACAATACTCCCTTATGTTCGAGCAAGCTCAACCCCCGAAACAGAGTTGCTAATGCACTACCAGCAAAGGCCCAAATGAATTATACGCCCCGAAACCTTTTGCAAAATTTTCCGATACTCATTTCCTTCTTTTTGGCGACAGGTTCCTCTAACTCACTGGGGTTAGTGACAAAACCTTACGGATATAGAAAAGGGGCTCTAAAAGATAAAACACGATATGCGTCCAACAAATGTGTGCCTTCTTCTTGTATAAACATGTCAAATGATCCTAAAGGTCTCTTGTAGTATGCAGCCAGATCTAGCTCATGCAGCATTGATTTAGCCTGTTGGGCGGAGCCTGGGATACTAGTCGGTAAGCAATGACACATAAGTCGTGTCAAATACGACAGTATAAAAGTCGGACGCAACTGAACCCAACGTATATTGTGCAGGCTACAAGAATAAGATGCGAATCAGACGGAGCGAAAAACGTGCAGCGAGGAACTCACCAAAACGGTTTTGTGACATCGGATGTGTAGTCAGTTAAACAAATGGACGTTTCGAAGGTTAAAACAACCATAAAATCCAATGTTACAAGATACTGAAAGAGCATGTTTTCTGTTGCACTACAAGGGCCTCTCCCTAGAAGGCTGAAGGATGGAAGCCTTCGATGGAGCTGTTAGTGGGGGAAACGGAAGGTGAGGTGGATGCGAATGTTTGCAGGGGCTTGAGAAAGGCTTTCAAAGTGGGGTGTAGCAGATTTCGCTGGGTCCAGGCTTTTGTTAGTTTTATTTATGACGATTGTGTGGACCAGCGTGCATCATCGGTGGGCCGTCGGGGCGGGGTGGTCGCACTGCCAAAAGAAACTGGCTAGTCCAGAAGAAAGGCCGACAGGACCTTCCCATTGCTGCAGACCCGACGGTGCGCTTGGGAGGTGTCACTCCCCCCACCGCACTTTAGTCCACGGTCCTCGTCTCACGAAGCAATCCAGGCGGGCTCGTCCCACGAAGGAATGCGGGAGTCCTCGTCCCACGAAGAAATCCGGCGTCCTCGTCGGCAATGCCTAAGCGGCGTTTGGGGACCAATTCGTTCGTGAGTGTCTGCGATCGAGGGCGACTGTCTGTTCCTCGGGTGAGGACGGCTGGCGAGTCACTCCAGGGTTGCGTTGAGCCGGTTGGCGAGTCCCGTCGGGGTCACCAATTGTTGGGCGGAGCCTGGGACACTAGTCGGTAAGCAATGACACGTAAGTCGTGTCAAATACGACAGTATAAAAGTCGGACGCAACTGAACCCAACGTATATTGTGCAGGCTACAAGAATAAGATGCGAATCAGACGGAGCGAAAAATGTGCAGCGAGGAACTCACCAAAACGGTTTTGTGACATCGGATGTGTAGTCAGTTAAACAAATGGACGTTTCGAAGGTTAAAACAACCATAAAATCCAATGTTACAAGATACTGAAAGAGCATGTTTTCTGTTGTACTACAAACCTCGAAATCACTCAGAGGGTTAAAAAATACTGAATTCTATATTTATAGTGGTTTATGTGACAAAGCATCCAAATAAATTAATACACTGAGGCCTTCTGACCGTGGGCTAATCATAACTTGTCCTAGAGTACCCAGCCCGTATAATATTCCTTAGAGCTTCCGAGCGTTTTCGTGAAACCGTTTCGCTTATTTTCCTAAAATTTACGTATACCTGAAAAATGTGCTTTTCGGCCACTTACGTCGTATCCAGTTTTTGCGGGGTACTTCGGGCTATATAGATCATTGCTAGATAGGTATTCCTATTTAGAACTTATACCGTTTCGCCACTATTAACTTTTTCTTTTCTTATTCTATCTGTTTACATGTAGAAGGCCATTTTTATCGGAAAATTAGTGGAGTTATTAGTAGATGGCCATTCGGTCAGGAATAACTCGCCAAATACTGCACATACCGCAACGTTTTCACTTTTAACGTAATAAGAGGATAAAACTTGTTTTGTGCTGCCTGCTTTTGTGTAACTTATTGCGATGTTCTAGCAGTAGAAAGAATTTTTCCTTTGTTCTAAATTTAGTTTGAAGTTTGGCGTTGGAAGTAAAATTTAACGCAAGGACTTTTGGTTTTATTTTTTGTTAGTTTGTATTTTCTAGTGAAGTATGTCGTCTTAGTATGCTTCTTAGTTGCAGTTATAGAAATTATTTTTAACCTTGCTTGTTCCTTATAAATCTGCCGCTCTTATTGCTTTCCATTTGCGCACCATTAAAGGTGATGACTGTGGGTGCCGAAATAGTCCAAAGTATTTATAATGCAGTTCGTCGTGAATTGGATCCTGTTTTCAAGAAAACCTGCACAACTGCAGCTGCGCAACTTTCCCAGCAAACAAAATCATGGAGCATAAACATCGTCTGTAGGTTCCAGAAGGAATTCAAATTGGGCT
The DNA here is from genome assembly GCA_944474145.2 of Dicrocoelium dendriticum. Classification (NCBI taxonomy): domain Eukaryota; kingdom Metazoa; phylum Platyhelminthes; class Trematoda; order Plagiorchiida; family Dicrocoeliidae; genus Dicrocoelium; species Dicrocoelium dendriticum. The sequence continues at coordinate 47,701,939 of OX104068.1, read as the reverse complement.
CATACAACCCCTTCAGGTAGACACATAACAAATTATATGCAGACATATATACCAGCAAGGAACATATATCTACTGCTCTTACACCCATGCAACAGCATGGGATTAATGTACATATTGATCTGCTCTCTTGCGGGCGCAGCATCTAATCAGTTTAGCAGTATACCTATATATATATATTTATTGGCTTCTTCCGGACTGGACTCCTCAGAAGGGCATATAGCTAGTTTGATGCATGGCGCTGATACACTTGGACAATGACGGGTTCCTGCTGTTCTCCGAGCACGCATGCATCCTCGTAGCAAACGGCTTTACATGGACAAGCTACCAGTGACACCTTTCACTAATCTTATTACGCACCCTACAGCCATAATCCGCTATCCGCACTTTCCGTCACTCCTTTATTCCCACTGTTTACATTACACGCACATAATCACAACTTCCTTCATATCAATAACGAAGTTGCTCCCCAACAGCACTTCCCGTTTCTGCCCCGTTAACCCATTAATTGCAACACTACGTACCTATTGCAAAATGTTATTGCCGTTAAATTCTGAGTACATCTGATGTGGCGCCCCACAAGCAAACCAGAATAAACTATTCATTTATTAACCAATTTCCTACTGGTGTTCCTTTTAAAGGATATCTCCTGACATTTAATGTAAGCATTAAACAAATTAAGGCAAACCTGGATAGCCTAAAATGACTTCAAAGTAATATAGATTAGTTTTTCTGTTGAAAGCCAGTCACAAACATCATAAACACTGCGTTAATACAAGACCATAAGTCAGCTTGTAAAAATTGTCCAAAAACCGCGAACAGAAAGGGGATTAATTTATAGGCAGGGGGTTACGGCCCCTCGAAGCAAAGCTGGCGTGGTTAAGCTTTCACCTTGTCTTTGTCTAACGCTGCCTAGTAACTTTTTGTGACTGGACGTTCAGCTTTAGGCAAGCTTTTGTCATACGTTGTGAAATTTATAAGGCAACGCTACTCAGCAGAAGCCAACTGCAAGATAGACAGCATCTGTTACAGCGCTACATACTATAGTGGTCCAGCAACTGGTGTAGTGGTACTGCAGGGCCAATTCTAGCACGTCTGTATCCAACGACCTCTGCGCAGAGTTGCTGGATGTATTTGACGAAGACCAATCAAGGCCCTTTTAAAGCTATGGACGTTAAAGTTACCACTTATTACATCAATTAAGACCTTCTTATCAGATACAAGATCACATACTAGCGTATGCATATACCGTTAAAGCTAGCATTTTCCCTGTTGCTGTAGCTGGGAAGCAGGTCGCCGCCTTACTTTTACAAAGTGTCCATTAGTGGTTGTCTGTAGTGGTAACGAAAAGGCAATCAAGTGCCAAAACTTATAATCTGTTAAGGCGTGTAACTGACGTAAGTTGTATGGCGCAGCAATTCAACCTGGACTGTTTGCAACACAAATAAGCCTTTGACATCAAACGCAAGGCGCAACTACAAGTGTTAATTACAGAAACGATATGGTTAACGCTTCACAGCGCAATACCTCGGCTATCTTATTCGCAAATTCACGCCGCATGCACTCACAACGCCAACATTAACAGGGCGAATTATGACCGTCTCATAAATACACCAGCCTGTAAGTTTCGGCAATAAACGCATACCTCGCCCTATTTTACTTGTCGTTTCACTCTCCGTTGTTTGGATGGGCGCATATGGCGTCCGTTTATCGATTCTGCTGTAATTGGTGAACCTGCCTGCGCATACTTTCGGTAAGCCCATTAGCAAGACGTGGTGGATTGTTAACTGCCGGCCGTTCTCCCTACAAAAGGCCACAAATGTTTGCGTAACGACACTGCGACATGGCAGATGTGATTTGCCACCCAAAAAAGCACTGCACCCTACAACGCATTGGCAAATTGACCGATACCTCAGTTCACATGTTCTATGCATATACCCACTCCCATAAAACTACACTTATATGTTTGCTAAGTGACATTTCACTATTCGTAAAACTTTTTCACAGATTTTATTTCATACTTCGCTCAAATGACCTGCATAGTGTAGACAAACACCTCGGACGCTTTACTCATCTACACATACTTCATTCCAACATTCCCTGTACTTCTTATCTTTACATAGAGTACTCTGTGTACCAGGTTGCCTATGCAATTCTGATCATACCTGCGAGGGTGCGCCCCGATGCCCACGAGGGTTAAGTCCATCCATTCTTTGGGCCATTTAGGCACACACAACTGACTTCACCTGTTTACTCCTGCTCTTTGATTTGAACACTCCTTGACTCTCCAGCCTTCATTTTCCTCTGACGTCTGTCTCTCTAAGCTTCGCCCGCATGTTGATTTCTTCATCGAAATTGTTGGTATCCAGTAGTGCTCAAACGCCTTAATGATATGGCTACACCAGCCACTGACACGTTCTCTTCTAGAGCCACCATCTATGCTTAGCAACAGCTAGTCGCCATAGATTAACTTACACTTTGCGGATATCCGGAGCTCGCTCCCTTCTTACAATGTTCATCCTCTTGGATTGTTTGCGTCACGGCTCAGCTGGTTTGTTGACCTATTATGTGCCACCGTAGGATCCACTAGTAACTGAAGGCTTAACCTGAGCTCTATTGCTGGCCATTCATCTTTCTTTTAGCACGCCGTTATACGTCGTTCATCTCACTCGCGTCAACTCCTCTTGGCAGTAGCCAGTCATTGTTGGCTTTATGTAGCTTGCATGGAGCCACTCCGTGACTCTCCAGCCTTCATTTTCCTCTGACGTCTGTCTCTCTATGCTTCGCCCGCATGCTGATTTCTTCATCAAAACTGTAGGTATCCAGTAGTGATCAAGCGTCTTAATGACATGGCTACACCAGCCACTGACACATTCCCTTCTAGCGCCACCATCTATGCTTAGCAACAGCTAGTCGCCATAGATTAACTTACACTTTGCGGATATCCGGAGCTCGGTAGGAATTGCTCCTTTTTTTTACAATGTTCATTCTCTTGGATTGTTTGCGTCACAGCTCAGATGGTTTGTTGACCTATTATGTGCCACCGTAGGATCCACTAGTAACTGAAGGCCTAATCCGAACTCTATTGCTGGTCACTCTTTTCTCTCCTACCGCGCCGTTATTTGTCGTTCGTCCTACTCGCATCGACTCCTCTTGATAGCAACTAGTCATTGTTGGCTCCATGTAGCTTGCAAGGAGCCACTACCTGATTCTCCAACCTTCGTTTTCCTCTGACGTCTGTCTCCCTAATCTTCGCTCGCGTGTTGATTTCTTTATCGAAACTGTAGGTATCCAGTAGTGATCAAACGTCTTAATGATATGGCTACACCAGCCACTGGTACATTCTTTCTAGAGCCACTATCTCTGCTTAGCAACAGCTAGTCGCCTTAGCTTCCGTTTATCTTTGCGGATATCCGGAGCTCGCCCCCTTCTTACAATGTTCATTCTCTTGGATTGTTTGCGTCACAGCTCAAATGGTTTGTTGACCTATTATGTGCCACCGTAGGATCCACTAGTAACTGAAGACCTAATCCGAACTCTATTGCTGGTCACTCTTTTCTCTCCTAGCGCGGCGTTATTTGTCGTTCGTCCTACTCGCATCGACTCTTCTTGATAGCAACTAGTCATTGTTGGCTCCATGTAGCTTGCAAGGAGCCACTACCTGATTCTCCAACCTTCGTTTTCCTCTGACGTCTGTCTCCCTAATCTTCGCTCGCGTGTTGATTTCTTTATCGAAACTGTAGGTATCCAGTAGTGATCAAACGTCTTAATGATATGGCTACACCAGCCACTGATACGTTCTTTCTAGGGCCACTATCTCTGCTTAGCAGCAGTTAGTCGCCATAGCTTCCATTTAACTTCGCGGATATCCGGAGCTCGCTCTCTTCTTACAATGTTCATGCTTTCTGATTGTTTGCGTCACAGCTCAGCTGGTCTGTTGACCTATCACTTACCTTTACTGACCTGTTGACACACTCAGCGACCCTGTAGGCATACACTATGGACCAAGCGTCTTATTGGAATGGCTACATTTGGCCACTGAGTCTCCCTTAGCGCCACCACTTGTCGGTCGTCGTAAATTCGGCATCTCTGTTCAGAAGTAGCTAGTGGCCATTGGCTCCATGCATATGCGATGATCCAGTGCTTGTTAGGAGCCACTCCGTTTCTCAATAACCTTTATTCCTATAGAATATCTGCATCCAATCCTTTGCTGCCCTGCTACCCATTGATCTTTAGGACTCTCTCGCGGCAACCCCTTTATTTTTCGCTTTTTATGCCCTCCCTCTCGGATTACGCTAACTACGTGCTGTTCATGCACCTGACAATCACTACCAATATTCTAACTCACTTTGCTCTATCCCCACGCAATTATTGGCTCATACTAAACGGATACTTCATACTTTACTTACTGGTACAACGCTCTTGTCTCTACGCTGGCGTTAGCAATCCACCCATACGGCTAATCATTCTATAGGATATTCAAAAGTCATTTCCAGCATAATTATTGTTGCACAGGGTACATGCTTTTGTCTCAAACCAAAATGTTGTAACACAAGACGTTAACAATGTTCAACTCCAAGCCTGTTCTTGCGGTCTTCTCTCGGTTGTCCCTCACTTTCCCCTTTCTATGAGGTCCGGGACTTCTTGGAGATCTGGGATTGGACTGAGGAACACGTTTGGCCCAGGACGGAGGTAACAACCCACAGGGATTTACATGGAGCATGGTAGAACTCCGAAAGGACCGAATTACAATCACCATAACCGTTGTCCAGTATGGAGAACTGGACATATCCTCATACTCCCAAACATTATACATCTGAAAAATCTGGACAGCGGAAAAGTTGAACATTTGCTCACATGGACATACAACAAGAAGAATAATCGCGATGTCCCTCTCCACCGATCTCAAAAATTATGGCGACCCCGATCAAATTACCTGTCCAACTAACAGAGGAAATTAGAAACCGTTACTCTGCGAAAAACCGAAGGTAAAACCTGTCGTCAAGCGGCTTTGCCAGTTCAACATTAATGTTCAAAATGCTTTACGGCAGTGTTGCAGAACGTGGTGGGTTTTCGCCTGGCAAGCGTTCTTCCTATAAAAAGCCACAAATGTCTGTCTAACAACCCTGCGATGTGGCGGATGTGACTCGCCACTGAATAAAGTCACTGCCCACAACTACATACTGGCAAGTCGACTAGACTCACACAGCAACTCTTCCCGACACCGTTTCAACTACACACGATTGAACCCGACGTATCGTCGTGATACACATCTGTTTTCAAATCTTGAGCATGTATAAGTTGGTGTGTCTATGAAACTGAGAATAAACTATTTAATTATTTATTTATTGTACTGTTCCAGTCATGGACATATGAACGATTTTCTACTCTCACTGTTACAGTTGCCATAAAATGTTTGTACAGTTGTACAAATCTGATTATGCCTCCATGGGCGTGTCTCGCATAGTCGAGAATAAAGTATTTATTTATTTATTTATTTAGTAAGCTATTATACACAACAATTCATTATTCTGATTATGCTCAAAAGGCGTGCTTCCTAGTCGAGAATAAAAAGCGTATTTATTTAATCTACTTTTCAGCTTTGGTCGTATACCTTGCTCGCTTTCCGCATTTTCCCTATAGGTTTATTGACCGGTTCATTTTTACTAACTGCATGGTTTTGTTATGGCCGTTAAACTTTCAGAGGCTGAGGCTTCAGTTAGTGGTGACACCGTATTATTTTCGCCTTTTCGTAAAAGTAACCCGAAGAGCAGGTTCGCTCAACTGCGATCCATCTGTTTGTCGCATCATGTCAGAGCAGAGAAGGTCAAATTTCACCGTCATCACAGCACTTTCTCCGCAGGTCGTTGCTGACCTGCATAACATACTGGCTCTTCCAGCAGCACAGAAAACTTGCGTTGCGCTAAAATGCGCCATTTATAACGAGCTGGTGTTTTCGACCGTCAACGCGGAACGAATTTGCTCAACGAAAGCAAGCTGGGTGAGCTTAAACCGTTTCAGTTGTTGCGCAAAATACAGGGCTTAGGGGAACACTTAAAGGTACGCAAAGGTAGGCGCTGTCACGCCCAGCCTAGACTGCCGACCGTATTTAGGAATCTGGCGTCCAGGTTTCCTGTACTCACTCCGCCTCTAGTACCGAGCTAGCCGAACCAAGGACGCACACCGGTTTGCCTACCAATCGAATGGGAAACTTAACGCTGTTCGGATCCAACCACTGAAGTCGTTCAAGCAATCCAACTAGCCCTAGATCGCGTTTGCTATTTCAGCCTAGGTCACCCTATTGCTGGTACCATAAATTATTTGGTCGCCAGGCCAGATCACGTTGCAGGGCCTTTTCCTGCAAACGCCAGACTGAGGGAAGTGGTCCGGCCAGCACATGCGTTCGAAGACGTTGCTAGTCGCCACAGTCGCGTTTTTCATCAACTTTTGAGAAGCGGGAGTACTCCACCTAGTGCCCACTAGCGCCAACGTTAGCAACCCTCGTTGGGGTAAAAGAGCCACAAAAGAGAAGGCGATTGGCTTATTGTGTGCCGTCAACGGATCGACCATTTCTGTGCCCGATCAACGCTCACGCACGCTTAGTATAGTCCACGACGCTCTATTAAATGGATTTCCTCGTCCTAGGTGTTCAGGCGCCAACCTCTAGCTTGGGTTTTCCGCAGCTCTTCGCCTTGCTTGTAGACGCGAAGTAACGCCGCCTGATCAATTGTCAAACCAACCTGGCGGACTTAGGTACGCAGTCCGACATTGAGCCAATCAGTCCTGTATACACCAGCAAATCGGGCTTAACTATCGGGCAGGTGCTTCTGAGCAGCTTGCCACAAGTCTTCCTTGCAATGGCACCGCTGCCAGCTGCCAGTGTGGAAGCAAAGCAGCGCATCCTTACTAAAGGTCCACCAGGCTGCTAAAGCCAGGCAAAAGACCCCCGACAAGCTGAAGATCGCCCCTCAGAAATCAATCATCTGCTTGGTCTAAGCATTGTTTGCCCGTCGAAAAGCCCGTGGGCGTAGCCGCTACATAAGTTGCTCTGAAACTTAAGAGACTGGTATCTATAGGGTGTTTGTTGCGCGCTCAAAAACGTAAATGTTCCCGACCGCTGTCCATTCTTCACATTCAGCAAATTAAGGGTAACCTGCGCGGTGGCCGTGTCTTCTCAAACATCTATCTAATTTGGGCTTTTTGCTAGATCCCAGCAGCTTAGAATGATATAAAAAAGACTGCTGTAAACTAGCCGTTCGGGTCCTTCGAACTATTGCGTATGCCTTTCGGTGTTAGCAATGCAGCGCAGCCTTTTCAACGATTCATTGATTTCATCACTAGATGTCTCGATTTCGTATACCCCTCTATCTACAATAATATAGTGGGCAGCGCTTCCAACGAACAACATGTAGTACACCTGCCGATCCTTTTCGATAAGGTGGCAGCTAATAATATTACTGTCAACGCAGGCTAATGCATATTTCAGCCACTCTTCATCGAATTGCTCTGACACCATTTCGATCAGTATGGTATATGACCCCTTGACGATAGAGACCGCGCCATAGGGGACTTTTCAGCTTCGACTACTTTAGTCTCTATTCGCAGTTTTCTCGGCGTGACTAACTACCACTGACATTTTCTTCCACAGTGCGCCGACCGACTAAGTCCACTTCCTGATCTGCTTCGTGGGGGTACAAACGGCAATGTGAAACTGGCCACTGCTACCTTCGCGTCATTGGAGGCCTGTACAAAGTCCTTGGCCGACGCCGTCATGCTTCATCACCCTGACCTGCAGGCACAGCTCAGCGTTACTGTTAATGCATCGGGAACCGCTACTGGCGCCGTCCTACGACACGTTTCAGCTGGACGCTGGAAACTCTACATTCTACGCTTACAACCTGCCCGAATCAAGTACAACACCTTCAGTTGCAAGCTGCTGGCCGTTTACTCTATAAATTGACCTTTCCAGCGCGTCATGTAGGTAACATCGTCACTATCGTCCCCGACCATAAGTCGCCTATTTATGCCTTTTGATATCAATCGGCTGGACACTCACCATGGAAGGTCCGTCAGATAGATTTCGCGGACTAATTTTCAACCTACCTACGACCCCATCTAGGTCAGAATAAGGTCGTTTCTGACGTTTTTATCGCCCCTCTGCAATTAATATCGCCGGGCATACAAATAAGCTATCTGCCATGGCTGCGGCACAACAAGCTGATACCAACTGTCAATACCTCTTATTAGCTTCATCTTTAAAATTTCCTTACCCGCTACTGTCATTTGAAAGCAATATTCTTTGCGATACATCTACTGGATATCCATGTCCAATCGTGCCCAGTTCTTTTCGTCGCAATGTCTTCGACACTCTAAGCACCATCGCTTATCCTGGTACCTAGGTCACAAGCTCATGTCGGCGCGCCATGTCTGGCCTGGTGTGCAACGTGACATAAGGATTTGTGCATGCAGCTGCTTGATATGTCCAAAGGTCCAGACTCAGCGATATGTGTCTGATCTAACTGGCCATTTTACTCTAATTTCCGATCGTTTTGCACACTTCCACCTTGACATGGTTGGGCCGCTGGCACCGTCTAAGTGCACGGCCTACATACTGACCAAGATAAATCACTGCACACGTTAGTTCCAAGCCAGTCCGATTCCAGCAGTCGTAGCTGAGACAGTCACACGCGCTTTCGTCCATCCTTGAGTCACTGAACACGGTTTTCCTATAACCTTGGCTACTGATAGAAGCCTACAGTTTGAGTCTAGTACCTTAGAGATGCTCAAAGTGCTAGGCACTCCTCGCATTTGCACTACCGCCTACCATCCTGCTTCGAATTGTATGGTCAAGCCTTTCCATTGGCAGCTCACGTCGCCCAGTTGTGCCGCAGGTGCATTCAAGCGGACTAAAGCCTTACCATTGTTACTGCGTGGCATTGGCATAGCAACCATAACCAAGCTTCGAAACTCTACTGCCGAGTTAGCCTACAGACAAGCTTTACGAATGCTTTGAGATTTCTTCACCCTGCTCCGAGCTCTTAGCGCTACGGTGCTTCTAAGGCCTAACAGCCTGAGCTTATTCAACCATTTCCGTCAAAAATTTTAACACAACAAGCACCACAAAAATTTCGAAAAGTTTTGCAATGCTTAGTAATCTAAACGTGAGCAGTAAGCGCATGGTATATTTTGATGTGTGTTCTTTAGTTACAAATGTCCCGTTGGTAGGGATGCCTAACACCATAGGCAGTTGTGCAGGTTGGGTGGGGTTTCCACCACAACAATTAATGCACTTATTTCCTAGCTGTACAGATGTTCAGTTTTGTTTCCATGGAAGTCATTATCGTCACATCCAGGGTGTGGCGATGGGCAGTCCCGTCGGCCCCATTTTGGCTGAACATTTCGTAGCTCACCTAAAGAACGCCAAATTGTGTTACCCTATACAGGAAGCTCACTTGTACGCTCGATATATTGATACACTTTTATGATAGTTGACGAGGTCCAACAAGCGGAACGCATGTTAAAACGTTTAGTGTCATCTGGGGATGGAGTTCACCTTGAAAAGCAGCACAGCAGGAAAGTTCCACTCCTTGGAAGTAGCTCTGGAAAGAAGATCAGATGGGTCGCTACTATGATCAAATAATCACAAACCTAGCAGGATGAGGCAATACGTACACTTCGAAAGTTACTGCCCCATGAGCTACAAGCGCTCCCTGGTTCGTGCATCTTTTGTGACAGCTCGCCGTATCTGTTAAGAGAAAACGATTAGAAAATAGCTGCTGGATATCGCATTTACCCTAGGTGAAAATGGGTACCCTGCCAAGTTTATTGCAATGTATGGAGAGGAAACCTGGCTGCACGAACAGCGAATTGAAACTACAAAGAAGGTATTCATTGCACTGCCCTACGACGCAGAAGAAAATGACAGACGGTTCCAGTGCCGCTTACATTATGCCATACCAATGTGTTACTATACAGCTGAGCTTGTAGGTGCTGGTGGGAGCCCGCTAGGATCCGAGCACCTGGTTCTCCCCCAGCAGCTGCATAAGGTTTTACCACTGGTCTCGCCGGAGGCTGGCCCGCGGGGGATATTTCGCACGTGGACTGAAGGACGTATGGAGGAGGGTTGTGTAGCAGTCTCGAGGTTCCCACGGGTTGCCTGAGTATGTTAATTAAAATCTTAAATAAAATTGCTTCTTATCGTATACTTGGAGGTTGTTTGCAGAATGCTGCGAGGTATGTCGTATTCGTTTGTCTAACCTAGCACACACAGTGCCGCGGTTGGATTAAACACGTTGCTGCATCGGGAACGTTTGGTTGCACAATGACGGTTAAATTTAAATTTCCTTTATCCTAGGCAGTATTTCTAATTAGGTGGTGTTCCGAGTGATATATTTGCATTCCATAATTTATTAGGAACCGTTTTATAGGGTAAAATAGTATGTGATATATGAGTATTATACTGAGGCAAAGGTAGTGAAATAATGGGAGCCCAAAAGGCCGGCGGAAAACCAATAGATGCGAAACAGTACAAAATGCGTGCGACATGTGGAGCCTTGTTATAATGTACAGAATGTTTTGCAATGTGAAATGCAGTGAAGTGTAAAGTGACAATCCTTTGTACAAAGAATATACTGTTAGTAATGCAGCAGGTAACAGGTTAAGAAATCCACGCTGAATATTTTTTGCACAAATAATGTAAACGAACGGCATTAAATGAAACCGTTTTTTAAGGTAACGTAATACCTGGAGAAATCATAATTAGTTTGACATAGGTAATGAAGAAATGTGAAACTTACCGATATTGTTGAAGGCGAACGGGAAGTAAATGTAATCTGGTAGGGTTGGAGAAATAAAAAAGATAAAACTGTTATGACATGAGCATCATTATACGCATCATTGATGGCATACGTAAGAAGCGGTTAGAAAGGGATCCAAATTTGCGATTAATGGACTATTTATATTTCTGCATTAGTGAGTAAGTGAAGGCAGTATTAGTTATGTGCGTAAACTGTTGGTTATTGGTTAGTACAACTAGTGAACTGAAATATCTGTAGCTCTTTAACATTTGAGGGTGTGTGTAAGTGGATATAATGTGTAGTTAATAAGGAAACCATTTTCACCTCTTGATATGTTAGGTACGTCGAAATAACGGGATATAAAAAGCGCACGTTTAGGTATGCATATATATATATATCTATATATACAAAGTTGTAAGTGAATATGCAGCACGCTTGTATGAATGGATTAAAAGGGAAGTGAAAGGTTGTATGTGGGAAACGTGCATGCTTAACATGCGTTGTACATGCGCTAGCCACTTGTCAAGTATCAACGAGCCACGACTACACACCAGTGCTAAGGTTCCTATCGTATTATCTACGCATATGACTGCCCACTAAACATGCAAATATATGTATATATATGCACGGTCTAATAAATAAATAAATAATTATATTCTCGACGAAACAAGCAACACCAGTACAGACGTGAGCAAGTGGTTGACACAGTCATGGAAACTTTGTAAGCTGGTGTATACCACACGACAGCAACATGTGTTGGCAAAATAAATTGCCTGAAACGTGCACATAAGGTCGCACAGGAGGGATGCAGGAATGAAGAGCTTGATCAATGGCGTCAAAAATAAAGGTGGAGCCAAATCGCTGCACGTGTTTTTAATTAAACCAATGTTTGGAAAATTTATGAACGGGCGTAGTAGGTTTAGCTTAACTAATGCGTGGTATTTTATGGAAACATGTAAGCCATGCACTTCAGGCCTGTAGCCGCTGCATGATGTATTCGATGCCTTTGTGTTAATAGAAGACAAATGTTTAAATCGGAGCGTAAGTTGAGATATATGCATATGTATATGTATGTATATGAATTATATATATATACATATATAGATGAAGTAGGTATGCATGAAGTATGTATGTATATGTATGAAATACGTATGTAAATGAAGTATATTGATCGATGAACATTTATAGACACGGTAGCTATGCTTATCAAGTACACGTAAATCACACTGAGTTAGCACCCATGTCGCCACAGGATAGAGCACCATTTAATACTTTCTGTTCTGGACGGGTTCACTGTGAGCGAATGGAACTCACGTCAGACGGTTAGTATGTGGACGTCACGAGCCTTCGTAGTTAATGCTGAGTTAGACAATACATGTGATATCGTGATTCATAATAATAAGTTGCAGCTGACGCAGTGTGACGGAATGCACGCTGCAACGTGGACGTGGTTTACTTATTTCATATAGATATCGTGAGGTGACATAAAAAGCTGCCCAAGGAAACCACAAGCTACTTAGCGCGAAATCGTTAGTTCCCGGTTCAAAAGAAGTGCATGTATGTTCGCCAACCTGGCTATCGTTCTGTCTTATAGAGTCTTTGTAATAGTCAGCGCCTTAGGTCTACGCCGAGGGGTTTAGTTGACCCATAATGACTCCTTAGTAGTGTCATGATGATTTGTTCACACACGCGCTTGTGTATTGGTTACTACAACCTGGATGTGGCAATTAGAACCTCACATGAGGGCTAAAACTACGAACGTGCGGGAATATGGAATACATGTAAGAATAACAGCTATATTTGACTAGTGTTGGGGACCTCAAGTACAATTATATGCAAGTAATACTACTGTTGTTGGTTAGTTAACCTGCAAAAGTCCACCTAAATGGCAGCCATAAATGTAGTCAGAAGTGTGGTCATCAGGGATAGGTAGTGACATAGAGAAATACGGAAGCGAATGCTATCAATGCGGTTACCAGATATGATGATGCACAAATAAGATGTACGACCTAACAGTGATGTCTGCTCTTTAATTTGCGCTGCAGTTGCCGTCCGCTACATGCCTTAGAAGGCAGGAATATCACAGATTCGCTGATCACCACTGTGCCTCGATCACAGGAAGAATACAGCTGATAAATCGCGCTGCATTCTGTCTTCTTTTCTGCTATGGAAAAGTGCTCAAACTGTTTTAGCCAAGTTGTAAGAGGAGGGCTGCTTAGCATCCAATTGCCCATCAGTTGGAAAATATGGTTGTACATAAATCTGTGGCGATAAGCTGTTATGTAACTGAGACAAGTTGTGAGACTCGAATGAAATGCAAACTCTCCCTGGTCCAACCAAGCAAGGAAGCCGAGACATTGACTGCGGTACAACTACACACATTTAACTCAAATGCGATATGTACATACCTCAGGCCTAGTACCACTGGGTCTTTGCAATGTCCTCACAAATTTATACAGATCCCTCGGCACTGTGGAGAAAGGTATTGAGCTGAAGAAGGCGCTGGCTGCACACCCGTGTGTTTTGGACTGCATAGCCACAGTGGACGACCTGTAGCAGCGAATTGGCGACCACATGACAACTGCCACCAAGGAGCTGATTGGGCGCACAATCCGCAAGCGGCCTGCTTGGTTTAATGAGAACAATGCACCGATTGGCACATTGGTGTCAGATAATGCTGCAGCATTTGCTGCACACGTGGCAGAACCCAGTTACTTGGGGAGGCGTAGTCAGTTTCGTAAACTTCGACGGCGACTGACCCAAGAGTTCCGTCGCCGTAAAAATTATGGTGGACAGAGAAGGCGAAGCAGATGGAATTCTACGCCAAACGCCACCAACACAAGGAATTATTTGACTCCTTGAGGGAGGGGTATGGATTGCGATTGTAGCCGCTAGGAACCCTGATCAATTTTAGATCAGGCGTTACCTGCATACAGACTGAAGACATAATACGGATCTGGCAAAAACACTTTGACTGTCTCTTGAACAACCATTTAGTGATCGACTGGTCTACGTTGAACGGCCTCAGGCAGCACGAGGTGAAGGCGAGTCTGGCGGACACGCCGACCTAGCATGGGACGCGAAGGGCATTTGCTCAGCTGCGAAACAGCAAGTGTGCCGCGGCCGACGGGATCCCGCCTGAGGTGTTGAAACACGGCGGACCTACGTTGGTGAGTGCGCTGCATTACTTGGTGCAGCGTGTATGGATGGAGGAGGAGGTGCCTCCTGAGCTGAACGATACACACGTGCTACAACTGTACAGGTGAACGGAAAAGCGAGGTTGCACGAATTATCGTGGAAGCAACTTGCTACTTTGTGTGGGCAGGGTTATTACCCGAATCCTGCTCAACCGCCTCGTCATTCGGGTTGTGCAACCTAACATGGTGGAAGAACAGTATGGAATCCTTTCGGGTCGCAGCACTATAGATATGGTGGCTGCGGCTCATGCGTTGCAGGTGAAGTACCGAGAACGACACCAGCCGTTCTACTCGCCTTTTATTGATTTCACCAAGGCATTTGATACGGTGAACCACGAGGCATTTTGGCGGGTGTTGGGTACGTTTGGTTGGCCGCGTAATTTTATAAATTTAATTGGATGTTTGCCCAGTGGTATGTGGGTAAAGGTGCAGCTGGGTGGAGACCTCAGTTGACTTTGCAGTTAAATAAATAAATGTGTTATTCCCGGCAGTGCGGGGCACGGCTGCGAAGGCATTATCATGAAAATACAAACAGGTATGTTCGGTAATTGTATCATAATATAGCATGTTAACCAGTCACATACGGGATTGGTGTGTCGGTATATGCGTAAATGTGTGTCAGCGGTGCTGGTGAGTGACGTGTGACTGAATTCATGAGTTTGTTTGCTGTGTTTGCCATCGTATGAAGAGATCAATGGAACTCTTTGAATTGGATGACGTTTCTGAAGTGGGGATCCTCCGGATGGGAAAAGGCAGTGACCTTATTTAGTGGCGAGTCACATCCGCCACGTCGCAGTCTTGTTAAACGGACGTAGGTGGATTTTTATAGAGAGAACGCTTTCCAGGCGAAAACCCACTAGGTTCTGTAACACTGTCGCCGAACTATTCACTGGAAAGGGATTATCCCGAACCACACAGCTGGCACCTCGTGGAGGTTGTTCGGCTAGTGAACCAGCCATCAAGACTGTGTCTTAGCTTCTGCCCTGTTTAATATATATCTTCATGCAATCACGTCTTGTGCTTTTGATGCCGCTTGTGCTCACGATGTTTGTGTGAAGCACCGTATTGATGGTGGGTTGCTGAACATCCGTCGTTTCGGTGCGAGAACTCTAGTCGGTAAGACAACTATCCGCATGTGGTTGGTTGCTGACAACTGTGCGTTGTTTGCGCACAGCGCAGATGAGTTGCAGCACATGACTAGTGTTCTGTCGTCGACAGCGGCCAAGTTGGGGCTCACCGTCAACACAAGCAAAACTGCCTGTCTCTTTCAGCCTTCACCGGAGGTGCAAGCTTCAATATTGCCACGTATCAGCATTGGTGCTGAAGTATTGGAAACCACCACCCGCTTCTGCTACCTTTGGAGTGTGATGTCGACTGAACAGCAGCTACACAGTGAGCTCAGTATCCGCGTCTTGAAGGCAGCGGCGGCATTCGGATAGATAGAATACCGAGTGTGAAACAACCATCAGTTTCCCATTGGTACGAAGCAGATGGAGTACCAAGCCATGTTGCTGTCCGTCCTTCTATACGGCAGTGAAAGGTGGATGATGTACCTGCGGGATGTGCGATATCTCGTGCGGTTCCATCAACAGTGTTTGCGACGGATTTTGCGCATCGGTTGGGTCGACAGAGTTGCGGACACGGAAGTGCCGCGTCGTAGTGGACTGTATACAGTGGACCGTATAGTTTTACTGAGACACCTGAGGTGACTCGGTCATGTGAACCGTATGGATTCGACGAGGCTACGGAAGCAACTATTATATAGTCAGCTGAGTGCTGGGAAGCGGCGTGTAGGGAAACGAATGATGTGTTACCAAGACATGATCAAAGTAAGCCTCACGTTTTAATCTTGATTGAGGGTCATGGGAATCGAAGGCGGTTGACCGGCGTGCTTGGCGTGACCTGATCACGAAGGCAGTTGCCGAAGTGCGAGAGAAAGATCTCATACATACAGAGAAGAAGCGGCAAGTGCGGAAGTGGCAAGCGCCAAAATAAATAAGTAAATAAATAAATAAATAGTATATTCTCGAATATCCGAGACACACCTGACCAGGCATGATCAACGTTTACAAGCAATTTATGTTTCGCAACAAACACGTTGCTATGTATGTAATCGGCAGTAAGCCGAAAGTTGTCCAAGCTTTGGAAATTGTAAAATTAATCTTGAGGTATAAATTCGTCAAAACATGACGACAAGTTGGGTTCTAGTGGGCGTAGTGTAAACAGGCTGGGCATTCCGTTTGTAGAGAAAACTTGTCAGGAAAATATTACATTAGGATTCTGGTCGGCTTGCCAGTATATAGTTGTGGGCAGTGACTTTATTCAGTGGCGAGTCACATCCGCCACGTCGCAGTGTTGTTAAGCGGACATTTGTGGCTTTTTATAGGGAGAACGCTTGCCAGGCGAAAACCCACCACGTCCTGAAACACTGTCAGCAATCCGTTTGTACACTAATGTAAAACTGGCAGAGCAGCTCGTCGACTGATATAACCCTCGGTTAACCGCCGTCCATTGCCTTCTAATTTCCTCTGTTAGCTGAACAGGTTATTTTTGCTCGGGGCGGCCATAATAGCTGAGGCCTATGGAGGGTTAGACCTTCGTCATCTTCGTGTCCAGGTGAGCAAAACTTCCGATTCTTGCTTCTAGAATTTACAGGATTATGTATACTTCGCAGGAGTATGAAGGCGTCATGTCCAGCTACCATTACTGGACGACGGTCATGGTAGTGAGTGCATTTTTATCCACTTGTTGTACAGCCGTGTTCTATGTAGGTCCTTGGGGGTTTCTATGTCCTGTCCCAGGCACAAGCTCTTTCACGTTCCGATCCCAGATCCCCAAGAAGTTCCAGACCTCGGAGAAAGGGAAGGTGTACTCTATTGCCATCAAACGCATGGTGATGTAGCAGATTCTGTAGCGTGGGCTTGAGTCAGGCGGACCTAGTGAGCCATGAGCGAGTCCACTCGAGACCGCCACCGAAAGGATGACGGATCCTACAGAGAACGTAAGCGGAACCGGCGCATCATTTGCATTTATGCTGCATGCGCTTTACTAACCACGTGCTTGCTTACTAAGTCTCTCTATTTCAGGTGGTGGGTTTTTGTAATTTTGTCCTAATGCTTTCATTTCTCATATAAATCTCCACCTAAGCTATCTTCTATAAACTTGCAAATGTCGCTTAAGCTAATTGTAGTTAACTTGGCAAACATTTTTGCGTTTGTGGCATTTCCTTAAATTTTTTTGACGTCTTGAACTTATCGTCGATTCGTTCGTAACCACTTGTTATATAAGCTCATTTAATGAAGAGCTATGTCACCGTATCTTTAAGCGTTATTCGATTCAGATTATTTAAGCCTGGCGTTTCAGGTGATTGGCTGTTGCTTGATTTTCACTGTGTGGCTGCGCTTGATGTGCTGGTTGACAAGGTGCCTACCTGTCTATTACCCACTATTTCGTCCAAATTGGCTCTAGGAGACATTTCTTCCTTGTTGGAGGGGACGGGGTGCGTGGTCCTTGTGGCCGTGCTAGACTCGAAGTGCGGTTCCATGCAGTCCTTGTAGCACGAACTACGGTCCAGCCACCGCCTTGTTTGTGCTTGATACCGCAAGTACAAAGTGCCTGTGTTTGCCTGTGAAAGAGTGTGGTTCGGCTCCGTTGATGTAACGTGGCTCCCATCCGCGTGCCTCGAGGTCTTATTCATTCGAGTTTACACTAGTTATGGAGTGTGTGCTTTAAGTGGTGGCTGGTGAAGCGCAAGCCACCCCTGGTCCCTCCGTAGGTGCAGGCGTACGGTGGCGGACTACAGTAACAGGCAAATCCGAACCCGGATGCCGTCAACCATATATATAGATATATGGAGGGAATATTAGATGGGTCACCATCGTTCCTAGTAAAAGGACACGATATTCATTGACAGTGTGTAACTTTGTAGCATTAACGTCGGTGTAATTATATCCTTTTACTAGGTTGTCTCTGATCAGCTTGAGCGGTGTCGGTCGTGCATCACTCTCGGATATCTTCATGGGAAACCTTGATATGTGGACACAGCCAAAGGCCTGTGCATAAGCAAGAAGTAGTCAGAGTCTCTTGTATTTCGCATCCGGTGAACATGTGAAATAGTACGATTGATATGGATAGTGCTTATGAAGCTCATGTACACGTGTTCAGGATGACTAATTGCACTGCGGAAGCGAATAACATACCAAAATGGGCATGGATGGTTTATATTCAAGGGACCCCGCTGTGGCTATTGATACGCCGGTTGGCAAAGGCTATCAATTAAAGTCCTTAGTTTCATGCAGCAATATGCAACTCTTGGCGCTGTATATGCACTGAGAGATAGCCATGCGAAAGAGGAATGGCAAGGCATGGAAAGCGCGCAGTTGTACCAATTCCCAAATATGCACATCGTTTAGGTGAACTTGTGAAGCGCTGTCACCCGACGTAAAGCGAGCCCTTGGGAAGTTTGTATGTGCATATTAACCGTGGACACACTTTAAATCAAGGTTTTTAGCCCTGAATGCTGGCTGACATATAGAATCCTGTGGTTGGCAACGAGATGCACATGCACATGCTGGAATTTACGGTTACCCACGTACGTTTACAGGCAAACATCATCTGTATTCCAGAGCAACCTGTCGGTTGATGTGGATCCCGGGAAAAGTCGTATGCCTGGCAATCTCTTACAGTGGTACAAGGAGTAGTGCATGTGGAAACGATGCGAGAAGACGTTTGGCAACATGGTGTTTACAAGAAGTTAATAACCCGTTGTTTCCCAAGGTATTTTGTTGGGGCTAATCGCGCCGCTCTGGTAATTCGCCGGGCGTGTAACGCAAGTGCCACGGACTCGTGCAAACACGGTGACGCAATGCTTGATAACGGGAGGTTGCCGTCGTTGTTAAAAGGAAGTATGAAAGTGGATGCACTGGTCAGTAAGACTGTTTCAAGCATGCACAAATAACCCCGACCTAGCGTGTGTGCTCGTTAATGGTTCGTAATACACGAATGAAGAACACTGAGAAATGGCTTGTGTTTCCTTCCAATATGTGCCATCACCTTCTCCGAAACAGATTCACAACGCGTCTGCATTAAAAAGATGCACGATATGTTTTAAAAGTCGATGTTGCTGAAATGCATCGGTGCACACCTTTGAACATCGATGAAAGAGCATTGTACTGGGGGAAGACAAGATGAAAGGGGATTCCAGAAGTTAATCCAACTTATAACAAAGCAGGACAGTACTGTATGGAGCAAACGCCTCAATGTCATACCTTCCTGCTGACGTATGGAAACAGGAGGAATGACGGTGCATAGCAATAACTTATTTGATAACCTCGATGCCCTAAGCCAACTCCCGGTGCCAACGTACTGAAAGCTTGTGGTAACCGCATGCCGTTACGTATATCGAGCCATGTAGCCAGAGTGTGGGTGCATCGAAGTGTTAGCTTTGTAGCAACTTTCCATGCTCTACGTCAGTATCTACTAGTACCCAGAAGAGAATTGAGTACAAAGCATAGTTAAACAAGTGAGTCCGGCTGGTGCAGCGAGGATAGGGGAGACGCGGCACTGAGGTCCGTTGCTAGCGACGTCTTGTGAGGTTTCCGAAGAAAGACAATGCGTGTCAGTTTGATGACAACCTGGAAGCTTATGTGGAATCCATTTTGGTCGTCCGTTACCATATTTCCTGCTGCCAACTGGCCTGTTGTCCACCTGCGGTCTGGCGGTGCCTCATACTTTATGGAGGGAACAGTGGCTTCCTAGGTAAGCCGTTACAATGCATACATCGTACGCAAGCCAGGCAACGCAACCAATTCCATGCTGACTGTTTTTATAATGAAATGCGAAGTTTATCTATTCAAAATGCAGTGATAAACATAGTTTGTTTTCTCGGCCGCCCTGCTTTCACCGGCACTGAATCTCAACCAACGGTGCTGTACCCCTATAAGACGCCTAGGAGGTTAAGACCAAAGCGGATGTGAACGTTTCCCGGAAACGAGGAACGAAGCGGCATCCGGTGGTACAGTTTCATTTCATGTATTATATGTGCTACAACTTACGGCATGCAAAGGGCAGTAGAGAAGAGCCCAAGGAGACAGGGTGCTTCATCATTCTACCTGAGAATTATACGTGCCGCAGCCTTCAGTTTGATTGGTGTGCGATAGCCCACCGCAAAGCGCATGGAATAGAAAAGGCACAGGCGCCTCTCAGTAAACTGTACAACCACCTTACGGTCATGAGTACTGATTAACGGGGGAACCGCAGGGACAACATTGAAGGTTTATTCCAAAACTGCTATGTTGTGGGATTTAAAGTGACCAGCAGAAAAGCGATCATGAGCTGCCGTAAGCAGTTAAACGTCGGGCATCACCTTCATGTTGACAGGCAGTTAAGCAGATGTCTATGTCGGCTGAACTTCTAAGTGCTTTGTCCAACGAGCTTTGCGTCGCTAGGTGATGCCAGTTTAATGCGGTCGTATTTTACAGCGTTCTAAGGAGTCGCATACCAATGTCCTCAAGGGAGAAACTAGCGCCGACGTCCCAGTCAGGGCAGACATCAGTGATCTTCCCTGTGATAAGAAAGAAGGTAAAATAATCACGCAGAAATCACGCAATCTATCAAGCTGGCCATCGATCTTTATCAACGTTAATTTTTCTCATAAATAAGCAAAGCATAAGATTTGCAAAGTACTGTGTTAGTCTGTTGCAAGAGAGCAACTGTTATAAAGCACCTAGGGGTGATCACATTCACCGGAAACTTCCGCCTTTGTTGAAGTTGGAACTAAGTGGACCGCTGAATGTAGTGTATCAAAACGGGTGGACAGCGGCAAGTAACCTTCTGAATGGAATACGCTGACATCTGTACTTCCTGCATAAATGGCAACAGCAGTTGGTCTTTCAATTATACGGCTGTCGGCCTCATTGGCGTCGTGGTCACTTTGCTGGAAATTATGCTAAAGGATACCAAGCTGAAGGTTGTCTCATTTTAATTAATGGACTCAGTCGTCCACAACAGTTACTCCGGAAGGGGGTTCTCACCGATGAATTCCTGGGGTCCTGGTGAAGTTTGTGCCTATGCAGTATACAGGGGGCCACGCAGTTATTTCCATTTCTGAGGCTGTTGTCAGCATTCCGTCGACACAATTTGCAATACGATGTCCAGCCTTCCCAGTGCTGCCTTGATGAGGAATAAGCAAAGCTACGGGAGGTCTTGAGAGTGGGTAGGAATTGGTCGTGATGCTTGGTGGGGGTAGCAAACGTACACCGAGCGTCCACTTACTAAAGGTATTTATTAAATACAAAGCAGACGGCTTCCAGAAGACGTACTTCCTACGTACCGTGGTTTAACAAAGGAGGTTACACCGGACTAGGAAGTTTTCCTAGGGTTGCAGTACCAAGGTAGTTTAATTAACCAAAACGTCGCTCATAACTTACAGAGCGCAGCCGGACACATATGCGTCCGTAAGATGAGAGATGATGTTACTATGAGAACTGCGGAAGCTGTCAGTGATTACGCCAATATCCCAAACCTATGCCTGGGACGGTACCTCGTACTCCACACGTAAGACGGTGCGTGTAAGGCCACTATACATTTAACCCTCACATACGTTGGGGTAATATCGCCAATGATTTGCACCTACTTAAAGGAGGAAACAGCTGTCAACCATGGTTAAATTCGCAGCTTAATTTATGTATGCCGGGTGCATACACTGAGCAACCTACCGCTCCGCGTACTTCAGTGCGTGCAGGAGAAAGTAGTTCAACCCTGTGAGCACAGTTCCATCAAGAGAGTGCCTCAGATGCCTTGAGCGTTCGATGCACATGAAAGCGCAACGAACGGCGCAACGTGATTCATGAAGTCGGATGAAACCCTGTTTGTTTGCAACGTCCGTTTATGCTAGCACCGCATACGGTTCAAATGCTGTCAGTGACAGATTCTATCGCGACGTCAACGCCACACTACGCAGTGCCACCAGGTAAGATATTATGGCACTTACATGGGATCTTCACGCACAAGTAAGGCTTATAACCTCCTGAGAATCTCAGTTGCTTGTTAATTATGGGCGGCAGTACTAACGGACTGACAATGGCGAGCTTCCGCTGCAACAGTGTTCTAAGCACCGCCGTCTCATAGTAGTGCCGCGTTTACACGCAAAAGACCGGTGGTGTCACTTGGCGTCCTGCGGTAGCTGGACAGCGCTGGAAACAAACAGATCACATCTGCATAAGTTACCGGTTGTGTGGTTCCATTCTGCATTGCCGCTGGTACTGAAATACGGGTGTCCACTCTGCTCATGCATCAGTACGCTGTCGTTTCTCCATGAACTTTACCGGGAGGAAAGGTGTTCCCACGGAATATAGCGAAATCCCAACTACTCTACACTGGAACACTGCATGGTACGGTGGGGTCGAGGTTCACCTGTGTCTATAGGGGCCCTAATATTCGCTACGCCCTTCGAACCTTCAAATTGCAGTGTTGCTGCAGGACCACCTGCCACCTTATAACCCCTTGAACCTGGCTAATGGAGAAAAACGAAGTGGTTCATCCAGTCACTTCCTTTTGCCTCTATATGACCAACTATGGGAACCTGGAAACGGAGGTAAGTTCATCCATTGAATAGACCGAAACTGTCTTCGAGAAAAGGCGGCTTCTTTGTCGACAGATGGGAGTTCCCCTGCATCTGAAAGACCGTGCGTACAAAGCTATAGTGAGGGCCTCCTTGCTCTATTGCATTGAAAATTTGCGCTTTTGTCCCGAAGATGTGAGCTCCGTTCAACAAAGAAGCAGCCTTGTGTGCGAAGCGATCCCGGTGTCGGGTGACACCAGGGTGTACGAACCATGGCTGTGTGTAGGCTAGTTCCAGATAGTCTTAATCATGCTACTACCGTAGAATAACAGCGTACACTACGTAGCTTGCTTTGCTGTGCGCCCGTGCTACGTATGCTGATTCAGCACTTTCTTAAGAAAGTCTGAGTTAGTCTGCCAGGTGCATGGCGGCGCAATGCTCGTGGTGCACTGAAGTTCTCTTAGCGGTGGCAAGTAAAGTTACCGACCTCCAAATGGGGTGCCATTTTTTCTTCTCCCGTTCTGGGCTGTGCTCTACGTGACTCGCCTTTTGCTTGCCTCAAGACTTTACAAGGTATGACTCGCAACCGACACCAGTGTCTCTTCTGCTGCTGTCTCCTGGTCGCAAAGTCTGAAACGACTATACCGGTGAGGGAGCTGGTGGTGGAACACAGAGCCCCAACCTCAAGTACTTCAGCTCCCTTGGCGAATAACCGCGCCGTGTCACCTGTCAAACCAGTCGAAACTGGGGTCGGTCGAAGACCCGACAGTGCCTCGGATAGGCTCTGGGATTGGTCAACCTTTTGGCGGCTGTTCATAAACCAAGCTAAATTTTTCGTCCTCCGCATTAGAGGTGGTAGTCCCCCATGCGGTATGTCGCTGATGAAAACAAGATCCCTCTTGTCACTCAGAAAGTTGATATAGGTATCGGCCACATCTCAGTGCTTAACTCTGGGGACCACTGGAGGAAAGTTGCTTGTAGAGGGTTCTTTATGCTGTGGTTTGTTTGCCGCTCCTTCGGTGCCTTAACGGCGCATATCTTTATGAACCTGTTCACAGCTTTTGTGCAACCCCCCATAGAATACTGCATGCAGGCTTGTCCACCTTGTCTTGTAAGGGACGAAATAGAACTGGAGAAGGCTTTGCTAGTACGTACAAGGTTAGTGCAGGGATTACGGGGGCAAACGTACCCCGAACGTTCGCTCACCTTGCGTATGTACTCACTGTACTAAAGCGGCATTATAGACCTGATTTTCGCTTACAGTACCCTAACAGGTAACATCAGTCCACACTATTTAGTCCCGGCAAGCTGCATAGTCCCCTAGGTCACCCGCAAATGCTGCACAAACTGTGTACTAAGCGAGTAAGGACAAAAACCTGCAGGTTACTGCAGGTTGGAAATTGCTTCCGGAGCACGTCGTTAGGGAGTCTGCGGGTGAGGGTTTTGTGCGTGTTAGATGCTATTGGGTGGCAGTACCAGACCTTTCCCTTAGCCTAACCGACTGGTATCTTCAATTTTCAGCTGGCTATTGAGGTTTGTATTATTTCCGCAAACCATCTGGGATTTGTTGAGCCCCTAATTAAGATGGCCCCCAAGTGTCTGGACTACCACAAATTATTACCTCCGCAGCTAAAGCCGTGCACTGCGGCCTGTGTGAAGGATGGGCCCAAATAACCTATTGCCATATCAAACCCGGCTTGTGTATATGCTTAACACGAACGGCTTCTGCTGGCAGCACGTTTCACTCTAATCAATGCTGTACTGTTTTAAATGACAAGTCCCTTCTGGCCTGTCTGACCTCAGCGCAAAGGACCGAGACAAACACCGCATCGCCGACTGCCTCATCCTTTAGGTCACCTTTCACAATAACCGTGTACAATCGCGGTCGATCCTCCTACACTTCATCGGCGTAAACAATTTGTATGCTGTGGCGAAAAATGCCCAGGAAGGTGCAGCTAAAGTTATGACGAAGACAAAATCCTACGCCGCGGCGGCCCGCACTGGATCTGAAAATGCAGCTTGCGTGAACTATGATCCAAAGCAAAAGAAACCAGGAAGGCAGCCACCAAAGCCAACACAAAATTCAGATCGACGTCAACGCAGCTGAAGCATGCCTTAGCTAACGATAAGCAACTTGAGAAAATGGTAACCGAAAAATCGGTCGCAGCAAAACCAGATAAAACGAGATAAAACGGACTTCCCAGAGAACGATGTTTGCTTATTTCAAATGTTCCGGAAGCTGACAAAGTGAACTCAGCTGATAAGATCCATGACGACCAGGCGTACATCAAATAAATTTATCCAATCCATTCGACAAAGGGGAGCAGAGCATCAACCTCGGCTCAGAATTCCGCTTGGATAGAAAGCAGGAACACCCTACGAAATCCCGCCCCTTAAAGTCGTCTGTCAAGATAAAACAAAATGCCGCCGCATGCTCAAACGCACTTTACGCCTTAAGAGTGTAACCTTCCTCGTCCTAAAATACCTTGTCCGGAAGATCAAATTAAAATGCAATAAGCTATCATTTAACTGCGTAGGCGTAGGTCCTTGGTGCAACTGACCTCCGTACTGTGAACTTTCGCGTATTGAAGGGAATAACGAGAGCGCGCTGGCGGCCAAGCTTTTACTACCCAGATCGCTGGCGCAAACAGAGGGCTCAGAGCAATACTTGCCAAGATGCTAAGCCTCAGGAACAAACTTGACGTGATTCACCTTCTCATCTCTAAACACCATCTGGGTCTATTGGTGTTTACAGAGACTTGGTCGTTCTCTGAGGTCTTGGACACGGAAATTAGCATACCGGGATATTAACTCTCACCAGTTGATCGTACTGGCGGGAGGACCGGAGCTCATGGTTCTCTACTCGAAAGGCTGTCTCAAGGTTTATGCGTTTGAAGCGTTCTCCGAAAATAAAGCTGCGTCGGAAATGCTTTCTTGCGGGATCCAGGATGGACGCCAACCACACAAATGCCCTTGCCTACAGAGCTCCCTCGGACGTAGGCTCTCGTCTCCTGGACGAAAACAAAAACAATGGCAAATGAAATAACTGTATGCTAGTAGGGGATTCAGTGCACCCAGCATCAATTGGAAACTTTCTCATTGTAGCATACTGCAAGATCCTTCCGAGAGGCGACTTATCGACGCTGTTCAGGAATGTACTCTATTTCCGCACGTATCTACACAAACGTGGATGCTTCCGGGCCGAACATCAAACAACCCTGCTCTGGTTTTCACTCCGATTCCCACTGACGGCTGTGGCTTGGTGATCTTCCAACCATTCAGCCGAAGCGACGACCCAATAGTCTCCTCCTTGTGGACTAGACGTCTTGCCAGCATTGGCCTTGGAGCATATTGCCGTAACTTTTGGCGTGCAGATCCATCCAGTTTACACGCTGTGGAAAGCTCGGAAGATTAGAGTATTCCACAGTTCCTGTGTGTCATGAAGCATGGAATCTACTTCTGACCAAGATGACATGCGTCATCGGAAATGCGTCCCGATGTGCACAGGCGGACCATTCCAAAAATGACCCCTGGATCGACCGAAAACAGAGGTGCTTACTGAACCGACGGTATAAACTCTGGACCGTATTCGTAAAAACTACCCTCGGATTACCTAATGTACAAAACGGTTCGAAACTGGCGCACCCTGAGAAAGCGGCAGAAGCGAGCTCAATACGAACCACATCTGCCTGAGCAATCCCAAACGTGCCCGAGGGTGCTTTTCAGACACAGAAGGCGAAACGCCAAAGCGGGCGTTGGTATCCCTTCTCCAGCTGCCACTGGAGAAAGCACTGTACTACAGCACGATGATAAGAAAGCCAATCTACCGACCCATCCCTACTCAGCTGTCTACATAGCAGAACCACCGTTGCCCAAGAACAATGTGCCTACTTGCTACCAAAACCTGGAGGAAGGTGAACTTAACGTCGCCATCACAATGCGACTAATCCGTGAGTTGAACCCTGACTCCGCACCAGGCCCTGATTGACTACACCCACTATTCCTCACGATGTTGAACGACTACATCGTCGACCCAATGTTCCAAGTATTCCGGCGCTCACTAGCAGTGGGCCGTTGACCGAGCGCTTGGAAAGTCAGCATAGTAAAACGGAAATATAAAGGAGGTGTCGACAGCACCCTGCTACCTGCCGGCCGATATGTTTGACGTCTGTTGGCCGCAGAACCGTGCAGTGAATAACCAATCGCGCTCTCAACGCTCACTGGGAAGGCTTATGCGTAATCTCCTCCTCACAGCGCGGATTCCGCTGGCACGATCCTGCAGCCCTAACCTGCATGCTGCCAAAACAGCGCGGACTAAAGCAGCGGATGGGAGGAAACATCTGGATGTTGTCTTCATTGACTTCAGCAAGGCCTTTGACAAATTGGCACATAAGCGGCTTCTGCTCAAACTTCAGAAAGTTGATGTTACCGGAAACCTGCTGTCCTGGAGTTCAGACCTCCTGGAAGCACTGACCATTCTAGTGAAGGTGAACCAAACACACAGACCCTGTGCTTCTGACCAGTAGGGTTCCCCAAGGCTCCGTCCTTGGATCAGAGCTTTTTAAACCATACATCAACGACCTTCCAGCAGCACTACAAACCGACTGTCTAGTCTACGCCGAAAACACCATACTGTGGTCTACAATACCTTGCCCCGGGGAGGCTGACCGACTCTAAGCTTCGCTTAACCAGCTGCTCAACTGATCCGTTGAGTAGCGACGCCCGATCAACCGTGACAATATGCCATTCTCGCGATTGGTGGTCTCGACCGTTTCGGTGCTTATCAAGTCAGAGGATAGCTATTCAAGTGTCACACGTGAGAAAGACCTGGAAGTCATCGTCTCGCACGGTCTCAAGATAGCACTTGACAAGCAGAAGGTCTCGGTAACCAATCGGAGGCTCTGGGTTTTGCGAAAATCGTTCTGCAAAATTAGGTCTGATCTTTAAACGCTGTTCTCGTCGCACGTCCGTCCGATCCTAGAATATGGTCTGCCGGCTGCTTACCCTCTATCAAAATCTGAACATGGTCTGATAGAGGTGGAGGGGCGCGGTTCAATATCTGTATCGGAGCTTCGGGATCTTCCCTACACCCTTCGACGTAAGATTTTGAACCTGTCCTTCATGGAATACCGCAGCCGTCGCGGCGGTTTTCTCTACACCAGATGCCCCTTAAGGGGAGAGCTTGGAAGTGAGCTGCAGCAGTTCTTCCATCCAAGCATGGGCAGCCCGACACGTGGCCACAAATGGAAGTTATTTAAGCCACAGACACTTCGCGCCCGTCCGCAAGCTGCCATATCTTCCAAGATGGTAGATGGTTTTAACAGTTTGCCGAAACAGTTCAGTGGCTGGCAAACAGGGGAATTTCGAGCTATTTCTAGACACCCATCTAACGCACATCGCAGGATCCTGCAGCTCTTACTTCGAAGGTGATTAGCTCCGGAGGAGTAACGTTTCCCAACAGCAAGTAACCACCTTGTGATGACTCGGAACCGATGGAGCTGACAAGGGCTCTCCCTCCTGCTTGCAATATCCCAATGTATTCCAGTGCATTTCCGTTCGTCATTTTACATTTCTTCCGACACCCTTGTCTTATCATTAGGCATCTGACATTCCTCCTCCTGTTTTCTTAGCTTACCCCTCATTCTCTTACTTCACATAACCCCGCCTGGCAGGGACTGCTTGGCAGTAGTTGGGTTGACAGGGTGTGGTGCAACATTTGTTTTAGGATTTCTCGACAACACACATAGACCTAACAGTTACCTGTCCAGCGATGCGCAAAAGAAACTGGCTTCACGGGATTATACTATCATTCCGCTCTCGGCTGAACCTGAACTTGTAGGACAACAAACAAGCAGTCCGATTTACCCTTGTACTACCAAAGCTGTTGCTGTTCGCCGTATTGCCAATGTAGCAAACCAGAACCAGAATGAACCCATAACCGAGGATAAGAAGGATATCATTACAAATAAAATCCTTTGTCTACACCGAAAGCTACCGTGAAACGATCTTGGTACTTATATCTGAACTGTCAAATGCGAAAGCAGGAAATTAAGCTGCAACAACTGCACCGAGGATTACAACATTGCAACAGTTAGGTATAAGAAATGTGACAATGGACTCATGGATAGCGTTACCCATCTCAGGATACAATAAACATAACATAAATAGACTGCATCAGCCAAAAGTATTGCAATAATATTACTCAAAATGCGTTCTTGACACGTGTTCCACACTCACCAGGAGGAACAAGAAAAACAGACAAACTCCGGGTCACCAGCGTAGCAAGCACAGGTAACCTGATACCAATGGGTACACACGTCACACAAGGCCCAATTAACAGTATCACCACGAGGTGCAACATCATCCTCCCGCTGCCAGGGACCGCACACGTCTTCCGCACGGTTCCCTGAGAACCGCGAGTGCATTTAACGGGTACTCGGTAACCGGAAGACGTGGTGGCATGCAATTTTTGAAATTCCGATCCACAAAGAGCAGTTTTATTGGGCCTCCTCTTCGTGACACGACATCTTAGTGGCGACTTTCGTTTCCTATCCCAAGATGCGGGACTAGAGGGGCCGTTGCTTGGCTTCAAATCATGTCGGCAAAATTACGCCCATCAGTTAATTGTAATTGCTGCGGAAAGGTACCTTCTGAAATAGTAGGCACAGTGACAGTTGCCTGCTCTTGTGAGCTTTCTGGCGGTGCTACCCCACATAATATATGCACGTCAGCCTCAATATCCAGCGGAAACGGTACAAGCTAGTCGGATGTGCGGCAATGTGATTGAAGGCCGCCTTCCTTTTGTATCAATCAGCCCAGCAGTTTAAACGCGGCCAAAAGTTTTCCGATCTGTAACTGCGTAGATGAGCGTGTATGTTCGACAACACTTCCTGCTACCTGCGCAGTTTCCAGTCACCATATACAACAACAGCAGCTTGTGCAGCGTCAAGGGTTCAAAAATCCAATACACAATCTTCTTCCACACCGTCAGGACTAGCTGTGGGAGCTTGTCGCGTAACAACCCATCGACAAAAACCTACAGGGTGTCATCCACAGAATGGCATTGAAGCCGAGCAACATGGCAAGTGTGAAAACATGTCAAACATCGTTGACGGTCAGGCGTAATCACAATCCTTTCCTCGGGTGACGTGCACAGGACGAACTTTTGACCGAGGACATAACACTAACCGATACGGGCCATCAGCATTACAATAAAAGACGGCGGAAAAGGGATACTGGCCTAAAAACACCGCTACCAAATCGCTGGGCTGTTTGTAAAGAAACGCCACAGAAGAGGTGTTCGATGGTATAGTTACAGTGTTCGTGTTATGCGTTCCTATGACTTTGTTTCTTTCATGAATACACTCACACGGGCAACAATAAGGTGAACAGTGTAGGAAGAGCGGATCACTCCAGCAAATATTCCTTAAAGTTTTTGTTTTCATTCGCCGCTCTGATCGTTGTTTGGCAACTGAAGTGCCAAACGTCATTCCGCTTGTGAGCAGCCTAACAGTCCACGTAATTCAATCATGTTCTAGACAAATGGTGGTAGCACTGAGGGTTACATGACTGCACCGCAGTCAACAATCTATAAAACCAGGGCAAATCACGAGTGTAGAGTAGATTGTGCAACCATACACGTAACTTTGAGTTCCGAACAACTGCTATCCCGCTTAACTTAGTAAAACGTCACTTCAAGTCGCATTTCACAGGATAACGGTAACACACAATGCTTGTATTTGGATACCAACGATTAAAGACCTTCATTGAGCTGCACTTTTACGCATTACAATCGTACGACGAAGCCTGGTGCTGGGCACCAACTGCCACATTACTTTCATCGTAAGACTATTGATGTAAGATGTTTCATCCGCAAAAAGTGCGTAGAAAACACCTTTCAAGACCGCTCATGTCCACAAACATAAAATACCACAGGATGTAATTACCAGAATTTAACTGGTGGGTTGCGGCGCACAATAGCACTTCAACCTATCGTTTCACAATGGGACACCTTTAGACAGTAACTGACAAACTCCATGACGTTCTAACATAGATGCGCTGTCTGTAATCTCACATACAGTCTTACTCCAATGACCTCTTCGCAAATTTTTAAGCTTCACGCGCGTGACACACTTGCCGTATTTATGGAATATGCACCCTATCCTATTCGGCGTGCTGTGGAAAGGTTCCATCATACTTATAATCTCCAACTCTTGTCACGATGACAGCCGACGGTTACTTGAGTATGACCACGGATTTCCAAGATGAAACTCAAGAGTGTGAACCATGGAGAATCTTTCAACAACATACCTTCCCTCCTTCAAAAGCAGGGAGAAGCAAGCATGGCAATCATACGATTTGTATCCACATGCATTTGTTAACATAATTGAACAGTATGAACACGCCGCTTGCCACGAGATCCTGTCCATTTGCAATGCACACAACGGTGCTGGATTTAACCGTAATTAACGCCATTGGGTAAGTCTATTTCGATTCCAAGACGGTAAGCGGTGGCGGACACCGATGTAATTAAAAAAGCAAGTGTCCGCTTCCATTTGAAAACGTCCCAACTGTTCCTCCAACTCTTCAACACTGTCATATTTCACCTCAGCAATATATCTGAGCAGCTCACCGTCATCCACACTCATAGTACCAGCTGCACCGCAAACCACGGCCACCGTAAAAATGAAACAAACATCATACTCAGGTAACCTAACGCCTAACGCTTTATATTGCGATTGGTATTCGGGTTGACCCAGCTGGGCTACGACGTGTAGCACGTCACCAAAATTCAGTGCACTACGGCGAACACCAACTACTTCTATTGACCTTGAATTCAACTGAGGAGATAGAGATAGTCCTACCCTTAGCAGTTCAGCTTCGCCACTCATCGAGCGGGGTACGCATACTACCCGATCTCCTTTGGAAAGGGCAGTTGTAGCGCCCAAAAAGATCAGTGCTATCTTTTGTGTACTAGTTAATTGTTGCCGAATTGTACAATATTCTTTCTTGTTTTAATCTTCCTTACAACCGGATCGACACGACTGCGTTGTAAGTTTCCACGTTGACATGTGCCTCCTGTCTTGCTTCATCCGTCTGCGTCTTCTTGTAGCTCATCAATACAGTCCGCTGTGTCCGACTCCAATGGCCCACTGATATCCGCGCTTACTTCGTGCACCGCCTCGGACTAGTACTTACTAGCAAGACAAATTGGTAACCCCGATTCGCATGCGCGAATACAATCTTCTTTTTCGTCGTTTGCATTTTTTGTTGAGTTCGTTCCTTTTTCTCGATTAAATACATGTATTCATTCGTCTCGTGCTTTGTAGCGATTATAGATATCTTTTCCCAATTGCACCATACTATTCTCATTTCTGTTATTATTGTGCAGTTTTGTTTTAACACCCTAACAACCGATAAAGGACTATTCGGGTTTCGATTCTCTTTCTGGTTTCGGCTGGGAAGGTTGAATAAATATGATGCGCGAACTTAAATTTCTGGCCGCGGAACCCGGGTACATCATTGTCACCGATTTGCAAAGGTAAAGAAATTTAATGGCCTCAGGTGAACAATATATTAAAACAATTACCTATATAAAGGCATTTTTGCTTTTCAGGTGGCATAAGCTTTGGTTTTAATACGTGCTTATGTAAGCGCAAATAATGAGCGTAAATAATAAAGGTGCATGCCGTAATCGGCACCAGGTTAGGAGTGGGTAAAGACAGACTAAATGGTGAAGATGTTTACACCAAATTTTCATGCAGCAAAAGGTGCCGTTCTATTGGCTTAGCATGAAAAGATGTCAAACATTTATGAATACACAAGAGAAAGGCGGAATTGAGGACATACGTGAATCTCTTCATTGGCTAAGTGATATATTGTGCCCTAACTAACGGTGTGCATGGGTAGACTTTGTTAGTAGGGTGAAGGAGCTATTAACAGTAATACAGCAAATAAATAAGCGGTAGAATATGAATAAGTATACGCACTAGCAAAGTCTTCTTGAATGGTTATCGTCGGATGACTAACAGATAGAGGCAATTATGTGGTTCAGCATACGTCCTACATAAAACGCGCAAGTTATAAATTCTTTGATCGTATCCCCAACTATTGCATTAAATGACTCTGTTTGAGCATGAATTGAGGTGGTGGTTAGGTGAAGAGGTACGTACTGTCAAATAAATGTGGTACCCGAAGGTAACTTGATGGAAATGGGTGAAAGTCATATTAGTTAAAAATAAGTCATAACGCTCTGGGTAAAAATGGAAACAAGCGTACTTAAATAATTCAGCGGGAACTGGTATGCAGCTGGTGTTCTAAAAGATGGCGTAAACGTGTTACTAGAAGGAAAGTATACAAGCTTCAAAACGTGATGCATGAAGGAAAGGCCCTGCAGCAACACCATTGGGTGCTATGGTGTTAGAAGCCAAATCACTGAGGCTTATGGCCACAAGGGAAACAAAGTGGCCAGGTCCGTGTAACGTCTCCCAGCAATACTACCGGATGCAACAGAGGTACCGGAATACTTACATACCGCAACTATGAATAATTGGAAGATGTGGCCGACTCCATTTAATGTCTCACAGCGATGCTGCCATGCGCATTGGAGCTTACGGACTACCCACATAAGCTGGCAGCCAGTAACTAAATGATGTTGCCGGCATCGCAGAAAGTGTCACAGCAATGCTGCCATGTGCAGTATAAGGTAAACTCGGGTAATTATTAGATGTGGTCCGCGCCACCGAAGATGTCATAGCCATGCTGCCATATGTAATAGATGTAACTAACTACTTACATAGGGTGGCCGCCGGTAATTATTACAGGTAGCCATCTCCACGGAAGGTGTCACAGCAATGCTGCCATATAAAATAGAGCTAGCTGACCACTCACATAAGCTGGACGCAGGTAAATAAAATGAATGCTGTCACTGGCTCGATTTAATTTCTCCCAGCAATATAACTTCCATGTACTCACACGATAACAGCGCATCTTGCGCAGTAGAAGGGTTGCTCAGGCCCATGCAGTGCTCACGCTGAGCTTGAGGACAGTATCTGTTTGTCGCGTCAACGCATTGGATCACTGAGGTCCGGGCTATAGTCCATGCTATGTCATAGAGGTACGAAATAAATGATGAACGTGCCTGGTGAACGATGCCATTATGGGCCTTTCGTAAGGACACCTGCGAAGGGGCTATAGAAAGACATGTGTATAAAAGGTAAAAACGTAGCAATGTGTGCATGCGTACGTCGGAAGGACAATGCCATACCATTACCTGTTTCCTCGCATGCTACCCGAGCAATCATGTGTAGCGGCAGTACGCTTGCCAAACGATATACACGAACTGCCACGCAGAATGGGTTCTCTTGTCACACAACTAAACAGTACAGCATAATGGTCGTTCGTTATGCCACTCACTGGCTGCCTTGCAGTACGCCCCAACCCGTACTCAGTAGCTTTCAGGAAGCGTGAGTTAACATCACGGGAAAGCATGCCGCAACCGCTCCAGATGTTGGCCCAAAAAAGGGCCGGTTTATCTCGCGAACATGTATGAATGGAAAATAGGTTGGGGAGAAGTTAACTCATATGCAAAAGGCACATATAGCGCTCCGTCTCCGTTGTACGCCCCACATACTTGATGACGCCGTCTGTTGCACTTGCATCACCTAACTCAATGAACAACGTCTCCACTGGTTCTTGGGCCATCTTCGGTGTTGCAAATGATACACGCCTTTTCGTTCTTGTATTCACATTACTCTGGGGCGTTGGTTCGCCGTTTTGTACACTGCAGAAGTGACAGTAGTGATACGTCGGAAGTACGGCAGTTGCCTTTCGGCTGCCAGCTGCCAGGGTACCTTCACCCCAGGCGGCAGCACCCGCTTCCTTTTTGTTGTCTTGGGATGGTCACCTTTTGATATGGCGTCAAGCTGGTCAAGGTTGTCAGGAAGGCAGTTTCCAACCGGCAACAAGCTGCGCCTACGTAGTAACGTATTCAGGTTGCATCGGTGGAGTTGCTCCGCCTCAAGGAAAGCCGTTGTACTCTGACTGGTCATGGCAACGGTTATGTCGCCGAACAGTCTGTTGGCGCGGGACAACGTTTCTTCGCGCGTCAACGCCACCGACGGTGAAGCTGATGTGGATGGTATCGGTTGAAGTTCCCCTGAGGATGTTACTCAATCAGATATGGAAATCTGACGGTCTTGCATTGGCCAACGGCTTCTGTGCATAGGCAGGGTTATGTCGGCGGTTAACGTGCCAGCAAACCGCACAATGTGTGCGCAGGGCATCTCCCACTGTCTTACGAACGAGCGGTCACAGCTCACTTTTACCCATCGCAACCGTGTGCCTGCGGTTCCAATTACCTAATACTTCATACCCAGTGCCTCAGGTCGTATCGTGTCACCGTCTCCGGAAAAAGGTGTCCCATAAATATGCCAGTAGCATAAGAAGACAGACAAGACATCAATACCTTCACCCGCCCTGTTCCCGGAAAGGTGCGTGATTTCGCCATCCGCAGCTTGGCCACCGACGTGGTCCAACGCGATTCCGCATCGCGTGCTCTCCGAACAACTGCCTCAAAAGTGGTAATAGCGATGTCCCTTCACTTAAGTCATAATTGTGAGGTTTACTTTTGTTCTCCACGCTGTTTTTCGTGAACGCACCCGCTGTGCGCACTTTGCGCACTCTATGGTACACCAGGCTCCCTACGTAGGGCAAACAGGTCCGACAGAGGTAGGTGAAACCCTCTTTGCTTCTAACCCTTATAGATCTAAGCGGCATCTTAAACGGTTATTCCGTCTTTGTGTAGGCTAAGCTGTGCCTTCACGGCTTTAGCGAAACTCTGGCATCATTTTTTCACTTGGACAGAGACTGGTATTTGTATGAAATGTCCCGGCTTAATACCACCATTGCCCGTGGATACACCACTGTAAATGCCTTCATTTGCCCCAGGCACCTGTCCATGACTATAATCTTTGCTAAGTACGTGTCGGGAAAACATTTCTGACACCTCCGGAGCAACCTCCAGGTAACTAACTGCCCTCTCGTTTGGCATAAAAGCGTAAACCATGCCGCGCCCCAGGCCCAAACCAGGAATAAACCTGCAGTGCCAAAGAACGTAACCATCACAGTGCACCTGATGGGTAGCACCTGCAAGAAGCACGCCCCCGTATTTCGCCACTAGGGAAGTAATCGATGCAGGAACGATAAATAGGAATCTCATCTGAGAACCATCCCTTTTTATACACGCGGCGCTACTATTACGCAACCATTCCGCAACCGCGTTTACATCGTTCCCTTAGATGTGCCATGTAAACGATGGCGAATAGAATAGAGGTCCCGTCGATTCAATCGTTTGTTATACCTTTCCGACCTATAGCCTCGCAGTTCTCCGGTATTACGGAACGACTGCATCAAAACAAAGAGCTGCCGGTGCTCCTCTAGAGTCGGGCGCGGTTTACTAACGTATAAACTTGGATTCCCTATGTGGAAAATATGCGTATGTACCAAACAAGGCGTACCTATCTCATAGTAAATGCCATTTACACTGATGGCTACGCTCCTTTTACAACCGAGGCTGAAATACCTACGCAACATTACGTACAAATAAAACAAGGTTTGCACTTAGCGACAACTACATTCTCTTTTCCTGTTGCAACGAACACAACGATATTGTGCTTATTGGCACCGTATCCCTACAGATAGCTTCTGACCTGACTTTTGAATGACACAGCGGTAAAACCGTAATATTTGTAAAAATTTTCGCCGGCTTCACTGTAAGGCGCCTTAAATCTGCCTTGAATCCTTTAAATGGCTCATAATGTTGGCGAAAACTAGCGTCGAGCGCAACAGTATCATCTACAGCCATTGCAGCAAATGCAGCGAAAAAGAAACACCTATGTACTAAAACAAACACACTTCCATACATCGTAAAATGGTGTGCCACCATTCCTAGTTCCCCTAAATCGATATAAATTTAATAAAACCCCAGTAAGCCTTAACAACCAAGTCTGTGTCTATGCTACTTGTTTTACCTGATCTCCTTCGTCTACAATGTATGAACTCGGTTAAGGGACCGTTGAGTCCGCCAACCGCGTGCTTTTGTAAACGGGCAGTTGCTCATCAGGACAACTGGTTTCTGAGTTTTCTAAAGGTCTGTGTTTTAGTAGGGTAATTGCTTGTAAACGGTGTTTATACTGAGGTCAGGAACTCCAAAAAACTGAAAACTGTACTGTACCATGCTTAATAGCAAAGTCGTAGAAAAGTGAAAAAGTTAATGTATAACAGTACGCAAGTGTTTAAAAAAGAAACACGATGTAACCATCGCTTAGGAAAGGTCACTCTATGTCTCCGTAACAGGAACGCACTGCTAGCATGTGTGGTAACTTTTCCCAAATATATATGGCTTGGAAGTAGGGATTGGTTTGCAGTGGAGGTTACCTGTAAAAGTCCTAACCGTGTAGTCGAAATGGCGACTAGAATCATTATACTGCGTTAGATAATCGACTGTGTGTGTGTGTGTCAAACATGTCCCCTGCGCTCAAACAATACGTATATAAATCATTATATATATGTATATACATTGTACGTATATATATGTATATATACATGGTTGGCGGCAACCGGTTTCGGATTTACCTGTTACTGTGGCCAGCCACAGGACGCTTGCGCCCACAGAGGGACCATGAGTGGCTTGCGCTGCACCACCCACAGCTCCAACCACCCCCCACATCCATGTAAACCCGAAGGAATAAGACCGGGAGGCATGTGGATGGAAGTCACGTATCATCAACGGAGCCGGCCCGCACTCCTTCACAGACGAACACAAGCACGCTGTATGTGGGAATCAAGCGCACACAAGGCGGTGACTGGACCGTTGTCCACTCCACCCTAAGTGCATGGAACCATTCTTTGATCCTAACACGGCCACAAGGACCGTGCACCTTGTCCCCTCCAGCAACGGCCAACTGTCTCCTAGAGCTAGTGTGGACGAGGTAGTGGGTAATAGACAGGTAGGCACCTTGTCAACATGCAAATCAAGCGCAGCCACACCGGGGATATAAAGCAACAGCCAGTCATTTCAGAGAAAGCTAACAAAGAAAAGAAATCGAGTAATGCATAATGAAACATGAAAAAATCTTAACCTAATGAGCATATTACATAAGTTGTTAACGAAGGATCCGAAATAAGTTCAGGGGGTCAGAAAGTATATTTTACGGAAATGACACAAACGTGAAAATGTTATCGAAATTAATTACAATTTGCTTATGCGAGTTGTGTAGGTTTATAGAAGAGCGCACAGGTGGACATATATTTGAAAAAGAAAAGCATTAGGACAAATATGAAAACCCATCATCTGAAATAAAGAGACTTAGCATGCAAGCACGCGGTTAGTTAATCTAATGCGGCGTACCCACAAACGCTGCGCTGATTCTCCCTACGTTCTCTACAGGACCCGCCGTCGCTTTGGTAGTGGTCCCGAGTGGCCTCGCTCATGGCTCACTAGGTCCGCCTGACTCATGCACTCGCGACCGCATGTGCTACAGCACCATACGCTTGATGTCGATGGAGAACAACCCATCGGTGCTTGCCGCTTCCGCACTTGCCGCTTCTTCTCTCCATGCATGAGGGCTTCCTCCTGCACCTCGGCAACTGCCTTCGTGATCAGATCGCGCCATGCACGCAGATCAACCGCCTTCGATACCCATGATCTGCAACCAAGATTAGATCGTGAGAGGCCCACTTCAATCATATCCTGGTAACGTAACTTTGGTTTCCCCACGTGCAGATTCCCTATATTCAGCTGACCATGTAAGAGTTGTTTCGGTATCCACGTCGAATCCATACGCCAGACATGATCCAGCCACCTCAGGTGTCTCAGCAAAAGTATGCGGTCCATCGCAGACATTCCACTACGGCGCTATACTTCCGTGTCTCCAACTCTGTCGCCCCAATCGATGCGCAAAATCCGTCACAAGCACTGTTGATGGAACAGCTCGAGATATCGCACATCCCGCAGGTACATTGTCTACGTTTCACTGCCGTATAGAAGAAAGGAGAGCACCATGGATTTGTACACCATC
This sequence comes from Dicrocoelium dendriticum, assembly GCA_944474145.2. Taxonomy (NCBI): domain Eukaryota; kingdom Metazoa; phylum Platyhelminthes; class Trematoda; order Plagiorchiida; family Dicrocoeliidae; genus Dicrocoelium; species Dicrocoelium dendriticum. The sequence continues at coordinate 47,663,310 of OX104068.1, read as the reverse complement.
AGCTTCGTGACAATGGTAAGCTGATGGTTGTTCCACACTCGGTACTCAAGCTTCCAGAATGCCGCCGCGGCCTTCAACACGCGAATACGCAGCTCACTGTGTAGCTGCTGATCGGTCGACATCACACTCCCAAGGTAGCAGAAGCGGGTGGTGGTTTCCAATACTTCAGCACCAATGCTGCTTCGGGACAGTATTGAAGCTTGCACCTCCAGTGAAGGCTGAAAGAGACGGACAGTTTTGCTTGTGTTGATGGTGAGCCCGAATTTAGCCGCTGTCGAAGCCAGAGCACTAGTCATGTGCTGCAACTCATCTGCGCTGTGTGCAGACAACGCACAGTCGTCAGCAAACAGCAACACACGGATAGTTGTCTCACAGACTAGAGCTCGCGCACCGAAACGACGGATGTTCAGCAACCCACCATTAATACGGTGCCCCACACGAACACCGTAAGCACAAGCGGCATCAAAAGCACAAGACATCATTGCATGAAGATATATGTTAAACAGGGCAGGAGCTAAGACACAGCCTAGCTTCATACCAGAGACAACTGCAAAGCCATCGGTAGTCTCTCCACTCAGCTGCACCCTTGCTCACATACCACTGTGCAGACATTTAATTAAACTTACAAACTTACGCGGGCAACCAAACTTACCCAGCACCAGCCACAATGCCTCGCGGTTCACCCTATCAAATGCCTTGGTGAAATCAACAAAAAGCAAGTACAATGGCTGGTGTCGTTCTCTGCACTTCTCCTGTAACTTACAAGCCGCAAACACCATATCTATAGTGCTGCTACCCTAACGGAATTCACATTGCTCTTCCGCCACTTTCGGTTCCACAACCTGAATGACGGGGCGGTTGAGCAGGATTCGGACAATCACCTTGCTCACACAACTCAGCAAGTTGACGCCACGATAATTCGTGTAACATTGATTGCACCCTTTACCCTTGCACAATGATAACACAAGGGCATGGTTCAGCTCATGAGGCACCTCCTCCTCAATTCCTACACGTTGCACCAAGTGGTGCAGCGCAGTCGACAACGCGGGGCCGCCGTGTTTCAATACTTAAGGTGGGATCCCGTCGGCTCCGGCACATTTGCCGTTTCTCAGCTGAGCAAGTGCCCTCCGCTTCTCATCCAGTGTTTGCGGGACCGCCAGACTCGTCTTCACATCGTGTTGCTTCGGGCAGCTCAGTGTAGGCCAGTCGATCGCTGAAGGATTGTTCAAGAGACAGTCAAAGTGTTTTCGCCAGACCTGCATTATGTCTGCAATCTGTCTGCAGGTGGCGCCTAAACTACCATCGACCAGCGTCCTCAGCGACTCCATTCTCGGTCCATACACCGCATTCAAGCAGAAGAAGTCCTTGTGTTGGCGACGTTCGGCATAGCATTCCATCTGCTTTGCCCACTCCGTCCACCAGAAATATTATATGCGACGGAAACCTCGGGTCCGTCACAATTGAAATTGGCGAAACTACGAAATTGCGCTACTCACAACCATCATTCAGGTAACCTACCATCGCCCTTTGGACATCAGAATGACAGCAACGTCGGTCCATTGGGAAGTGACGAGTGAGTGAGCTAATTTTCGACACCAGGACGGATAAGGCGAGCCCATTGGCAACAGTCGCGCACCATGCAGAATTCATGTATTTAATTGCGCACCTGATCGTCAGCTTTCGGTAGCTCATTGGTAGAGCAGCGGACCGGCAATTCGTTGGAACGAGGTTCGATTCCACGTCGTGGCAGATAACAGTGCGCAGTTTTATCGTGAATTCCAGTTTCCACGATACTTGCTCTACTCAAATCTTTAACTCAGGTAATCAACCATCGCCTTCGAACATCAGAAGGACAGTTACTCCAATCCATTAAGAAGTGACGAGTGAGTGAGCCACCCTGCAACACCAAGACAGGTATTTTGAGCTCATGGGAAATACGTCGCGCACCAAGAAGAAGTCATGTATTAAACTGCGCACCAAATCGTCAGCACTCGGTAGCTCAGGGGTAGAGCAGCGGACCGGAAATTCGTTGAACCGGGGTTCGATTCCTCGTTGAGGTAGGTTACTGTGTGCAGTTTTATCGTGACTTCCGATTTCCACGAGACTTATTCTAATCAAATCCCTAACTCAAATAATCTACCATCGCGTTTGGACCTCCCAAGGACAGTTACTCCGGTCCATTGGGAAGTGACGAGTGAATGAGACAATATGCAACTTTAAGATAGATACTGTGAGATCATTGTCCATACGTCGCGCACCAAGCAGAAGTCATGTATTAAATTGCGCACCTAATGGTCTGCCATCGGTAGCTAAGTGGTAGAGCAGCGGACCGGAAATCCGTTGGACCGGGGTTCGATTCCCCGTCGAGGCAGATTATTGTGTGGAGTTTAATCGTGACTTTACTTTCCACGACCCTTATGTTAGTCACAACCATCAGTCAAGTAATTAACCATCCCTCCCTGTGGGTCAGAAAGACATTTGCTCCAGTCCATTGAGAAGTGACGAGTGAGTGAACCAATCTGCGGCACCAAGACAGTTACTGTGAGCTCATTGTCAATACATCGCGCAACAAGCAGAAGTCATGTATTAAATTGCGCGCCTACTCGTCAGCCCACGGTAGCTCGGTGATAGAGCAGCGGACCGGAAATTCGTTGGACCAGGGTTCGATTCCCCGTCGAGGCAGATTAATATGCGGAGTTTAAACGTGCCATCTAATTTCCACGAAATTTAAGCCACTCATAACCATCATTCAAGTAATCTACCGTAGCCATTCGGACATCAGAAAGACAGTTGCTCCGGTCAATTGGGAAGTGACGATTGAGTGAGAAAATCTGCAACGCCAAGACAGATACTGTGAGCCCATTGGCAATAGGTCGCGCAACAAGCTAATGTCATGTATTAAATTGCGCACCTAATCGTTAGCCCTCGGTAGCTCAGTGGTAGAGCAGCAAACCGGAAATTCGTTGGACCGTGGTTCGATTCCCCGTTGAGGTAGATTACTGTGTGCAGTTTTATCGTGACTTCTACTTTCCGCGATACTTAGCTACTCAAAACCATGACTCAAATAATCTAACGTCGCGCTTGGTACATCAGAAGTGCAGTTAATCCGGTCCGTTGTGAAGTGACGAGTGATTGAGCCAAACTGCGACAAAAGGATGGAAATTGTAGCACATTAGCAACATATCGCGCACCAAGCAGATTTCATGTCTTAAATTGCGCACTTAATCGTCAGCCCTCGGTAACAGTGGTAGAGCGGCGGACCGGAAATTCTTGGTACCGTGGTTCGATTCCCCGTCCAGGCAGATTACTGTGTGGAGAAGAATCTTGATTTCAACATTCTTTAAAAGTTTGGCTACTGACAACCATCATTCTGGTAATATGCCATCGTCTTCAGGACATCAGAATGACAATTACTCAGGTCCATTTGGAAGTGACGAGTGAGTGAGCCAATCTGCGGCACCAAGACAGTTACGGTGAGCTCATTGTCAATACATCGCGCAACAAGCAGAAGTCATGTATTAAATTGCGCACCAAATCGTCAGCCCTCGGTAGCTCAGTGGTAGAGCAGCGGACCGGAAATTCGTTGGACCGGGGTTCGATTCCCCGCCGAGGCAGATTACTGCGCTTACGTTAAAAGACGCAGCGTGGCACAACTCTCTATGCTAGCGTTATTGCCAGCAGACGGGACATGTGCCAAAACCGACTATGAATATTCTTCTATACCTAAGGATTAGTATACTGGGGCTTTGCTCGGGAGACCTCTTTTCCAAAATTTGAATGGGTTTCATGTGTTCCAGAGGATTATTTTTCAGATGAATTTAGCATAACGGATATTCAGTTCCTCGAGCTACTGCAAAGCGTTAATGCATCTAAAGCTTCCGGTCCTGGTTTAATTCATCCGAAGCTGTTACATGAAATGGCCACTGAGCTGAGTGGTCCTCTTACATGCGCGTTTTCAGTGTCGCTGGACAGATGCATCCTACCTTCGGAATGGAAGGAGGCAATCATCTGTCCGATTTTTAAGGGCAGTGACAGCGCTCTACTCGCCAACTACCGGCTAATCAGTTTTACAAGCGTAGTAGTTAAGTTGTTTGGAGAGCTGTTAAGAGCTTCAGTGGAGAACCACATGAATAGGCTTAACCTTCTCAGTGTTGCGCAACATAGATTTCGCAAAGTATTTTTATGTCAGACTAATCTACTTGTAGCTGGTGAAGGCTGAGCCGAAGCGGTAGACAGTAGCTACGCTGTAGACGGGCTATTCGTAGATTTTTCGAAAGCTTTTGACACTGTTCCACATCTTCGGCTCTCACTAAAGTTGAGATCTTACGGGATATCTGGTCGCGCCCTTCAATGGGTGTCTGCCTTCCTTGAGGGGCGGGAAAAATGCGTAAGGGTGGGGCGTAGCCTTTCGCTCAGGCAAGCTGTCCTTAGTGGCGTCCCGCAGGGCTCGGTATTGGGGCCATTGTTGTTCGCCATCTATGTAAATGATTTGCCGGGAGAGCTAGGGGTGTCATCACTAGTGTTTGCTGACGACCATAAGCTCTGGAATATTGTGGATTTCCCGGGGATCCTGAGGCAATTCAGCATGCTTTGGATAGGCTGTGGGTATGGTCTACCTTATGGTTGATGCCCATTAATAAGGCCAAGTGCTCTGTTCTCCGAATCGGAGCTGCTACTCCTCCTACCCGATATGTTGTCAGCGGTGGTGAACCCTCTTTTGTCATTCAGCAGGTTGATTTAGGAGTCGTACACGCATCAGCACTTCATTCTGGAGACAACTGGAAGAAGGCCGCTTGTCGAGGGTTTGGTATGGTGCTGTTTTGTCCGCCGCTCTTTCGGAATCCTAACGGCCAATTTGTTTGTGAAGCTATTTTCGGCATTCGTCCTACCCCACATGGAATATTGTATTCAGGCTTGTCCACCATGTCTTAACCGAGACAAAATGGACTTGGAGAGGGTGTTACGAGTGGGCACTCGGTTAGTGCAGGGTCTACGGGGACAGACGTATCCTGAACGCTTGTTCAGTTTAGGGATGTACTCAATGCATTACCGAAGGATAAGAGGAGACCTGATTCTTACTTATCGTATTTTGACGGGTAAGATTGGCCCGGACTTGTCAGGGCTATTTAGTCCCGCTACGTAACCTAACCTACGCGGATACGCATTGAAACTGCATTAACCACGATCTAACTGGATAAGGACGGAAACTCGTCTGTCGCGCCCAGTCATTGTTTGATGGAATTCGCTTCCAGATCAGGTGGTTAGGGATCCTACGGTCAGAGGATTTGCGCGCCAGCTCGATGCTCTTGGGTGGCAACAGCGAACTTTTCCTTTTTCCTAGCTGACACACCTTCACTTTTCGTTTCTTATTAATGACTCAAATATCTCGGTATTCCAATTAATTAGGCTATTGTTTGTCCCATTTTGCAGAAAGGTGATAAACACCTCCCTGATATCTTTGGACCGGTCAGCTTACTGAGCGTGCTAGTCAAGTTATTGGAAAAGCTCGTGAAGGACGCTCCCGAAGGACACTTAAATGCGTTTGGGTTGCTTAATCCTTCTCAGCACGGCTTTCGTAACGGGTATTCTTGCCTTACTAACTTGTTAACCGCTTGTGAACACTGGGCCGAAGCAGTTGATTGCGGGAAGGCAGTGGACGTGCTGTTATTGACCTTTTCCAAAGCTTTTGAAACCGTTCCGCATTCGCGCCTTTTGTACAAGCTGGATTCCTACGGTACTTCCGGACCAGTCCTACGATGGACTTCAGCTTTTCTGACAGGAAGAGAAATGTGTGTGTGGGTGGGTTCAAGCCTGTCCTTCTGACAATGTGTTCTCATTGGCGTTCCGCAAGCTTCGGTTCTTGGCCCCCTTCTCTTCACTTCATACGTTAAGTGCCTACGTGATGAATTGAGTGTGTCATCCCCAAGGTTTGCGGATGACTTGAAGCGCTGGTTCACGGTAGACGACCCGATTGGTCCAGTGACACTACAGGGGCTCTGGATGGACTTTGGGACTGGTCAATTTTGTGGCAGGTGCCAGTTAATTTAGCGAAATATTCCGTTTTACGCGTTGGTCCAAATGACCCGCCGACGCGTTATTTGCTTGGCGGCAATGAGGTACCGCGAATTCAACTTCAATCTAACCTCCGTGTTTTGCTGTCATCCGACTTTAAATCCAGTGAACACTGGACGACAGCTGCTCGCAATGGTTTCAACATGTTGTGGATGATCCGCAGGTCATTCGGGATCGTAACCACCGACAAGTTACCGCAGATTATTTTCGACTTTTGTAAGGCCGCACTTGGAATACTGCGTTCAGGCTTGTCCTTCATGCTTGGTTCGTGATAAGATGGCAGTTGAAGGAGTCCTGCAGTCCGGGACGAAAATGGTTCACGGATTAAAGAAGCTGACGTACCCGGAGAGGCTACGTAAGTTGGATATGGTTTCCATGTATCACAGGCGGCTTCGCGGCGACTTGGGCCTCACATATCGTATATTGATGGGTCAGATTGGTCCTGATATGACTGGAATGTTTCGCCCAACACGAGTGTCAACCCTTCGTGGCCACCCATTAAAGTTGCACACACCCCGGTCTGACCGGGTTGGGGCAGCTTTTCGGTTATCGCGTAGGGTCATAGCTTATTGAAACGCATTGCCTGCAGGCGCCGGGCTGGCACCGACGGTGAAAGAGTTCAAGCATCGACTTGACGCTCTCGGTCTGCAGTTTAAAGTCTTCCCCTTCATGTCTTAAACTTTCCTTCGTCTACTACGGCCTACGCTACCTTAACTCATTTTAACTTACATCTTGGTATTGCCCACGATATTCGATAAGCATGTCTTCTCCACTGTTTCCTTTTCTTTACTGACACTACTGTTTTCTTTTATTCTTCACGTGGCCGGCACAGCGGGGACTGCTAGTGCAAAGCACGTGGGCATTGTTTGGTTGACCATGTGAATCGTGTGTGTTGATTTGGCTTACCTTGGCACATCAAGACACCGGTTTCCCTGTTGGATCAACGAGGTTTTCCAAGATGAAACATTCGTTGGATTTTCCTACAGTTCCGGTCCTACTTGACCTTGAACTTTCCATTTTCTCTTTTGCCTTCTGAGTTTACTTTTTTCTTTCTTACTTCACGTAACCGGCCCCCAGGGACTGCTTGGGCAGGATACGTGGGCACTAACTGGTTGGACAGGGTGTGCTGCGGTCTTGGTTTTAGGTCCATCGGTAGTCCAAACTCCGCCAACTCCTGGTTTAACGACCCGCCGATGAAGGAACACTCACGGGATAATCATAGTTTCCAATCCCTCTTGAAATTGAACTTGAACTTGAATTTACCAAAACACGGCTGATACATCTGCAAATGAGGTTTGTTGCTACTTTAAGTAAGGTCTAATGAAATAGGTCGTCTTTGGTTGCTATTTCGAATAGCAACCATTGTAGTGCCAGTGATCCGACTCTTTTTGACCTTCTCTCTTTCTTTCCTTCCAGATAGGGTCCTGACAATCAATCAAGAACTTTGGACTGTTTATCAGATGACAATGACTTTAAAGAACAATTATTATTATTATTGTTGTACTTCCTATTCCAGTTTGTGTACAGTTAACCCCTTTTTGTTTGAATTACCCGAATGTTGGACTTTTGCCAATTACACGCTGTTGTGTGCACGTTGTGTTGTTTTGAGCTCCGGTCAAAACTCTGTGCTAGCCTGAAGAGACCGCGAATCTTGGTGGTCTGTTCGTGCTTCAGCGATGGAAGTGGCCGCTGCCCTTGGCAACCTTTGCAAGTTATTCCGTCTGATACGGGAAACGGGCAGCAGGAGACCTGGTGTTAGTGAAAAAATTTGTGATGAGAATGGACAGGCTATCCACAATTTGTCAAAACGTTTGGAGCGTTGGGCTAAGCATTTTGAAAAGCAATTTAATCCGCTAGAATTGTTCGATTCGCCGGTCACTGATCGCCCTGCTCCGTGGGCTGTCCCTTTGGATCAACCCTCTCGCTCAGAAGTCGAACGTGAGATCGGACTGTTGAAGTTGAACAAAGCCGCGGGATCAGATGATCTTCCTCCAGCTCTCTTCAAATTCGGAGGCTCTGCTCTTGTTAATGCTTTACATAAATTTATAGTGAAACTGTGGGAGCAGGAGATTGTCCCAACCGACTGGAGCTGCTCCGTTATTGTTCCCATCTTCAAAGGCGGCTCGCGCTCGGAATGCGGCAACCATAGAGGAATCAGTCTGATCTTCATCGCCTCCAAATTACTCGCTTCCATAATCCTTCACAGACTGACCGGCGCTCGTGAAAGCCAGATGCGTGAGGATCAAGCCGGGTTCCGTCGAGGTCGCGGCTGCATCGACCACATCTTCACCTTGCGTCAGTTGTTGGAGCGCCGTCACACATATCGGCGGCCCACCGTAGTCGTGTTCCTCGACATCAAAGGTGCCTACGATTAGGTTGATCGATGTGCCCTTTGGAATTGTCTACTCAGGAAAGGTGTGCCCGAGAAATATGTAAATATTATCCAAGCATTATATGCGCGTAGCACGGGCAGAGTAAGGGCTTACGGCAAGCTGTCGCCACCCTTCAATATCTCCAGCGGTGTGAGACAAGGATGCCCGCTGTCACGTTTCCTATTCAACTTCGCTATTGCCGAAGTCATGGAGGTTGCATTGACAGGACATGACTTGGAAGGTGTGGAGCTACTCCCAGGAGAACGACTTCTTGACTTGGAGCATGCAGACGACATTGCCCTCATCCGTGACAGCTCCCAGACGTGCCAAGCCGCGCTGAACAGATTAGCCCTGGCTGTCCGTCGCTTCGGGCTTTGCTCTGCACCATCGAAGTGCAAAGCGTTCCTCCAAGATTGCCAAGGATCGGCCCCTGTGCTGACCCTTGGTGGGGATCAGCTAGAAGTCGTTCAGAACTTCAATTACCTGGGAAGTTGTATCAGCGCCCTTGGGATCGAAGACGAGATCACGAACCGTATAGCGAAAGTTCGATGTGCTTTTGCTAACCTTCGCCACCTATGGCGCCGGCGCGACATTACTCTCGCCCTGAAGGGTACAGTGTACAAGGCAGCGGTACGTTCGACCCAACTGTACGGTTGCGAAACCTGGCCCCTGAAATCGGCGGACATAAAGAGGCTAGTTATGTTCAATCATCAGTGCCTTCGCAGTTTGGCTCACATCTGGTGGGAACACCGCGTGAGTAACGAGCGTGTTCGACGCATTGTTTACGGCCCAGAGAAAGTGAATGAACCGCTCAGCACCGTTATTTCTCTCACCAGACTCCGATGGCTGGGCCAGGTGTTGCGCCTGCCAGCCCACCGACGCCCTCGACGTGCGTTGTTTGCTCACCGGGGATGTGGGTGGAAGAAGAGGAGAAGTGGCCAAGCGATGACTTGGTACAGAGGAATGAAGCCCCTCACTTCGGTGCTGTCCTCCGTTGGAGCGTCACGGCTCCCTGGTTGGAGTCCAAAAGACGGTGTACACGTTTGGCTGGATACGCTTGCTGACATGGCAAGGAGCCGACCTCAGTGGCGTTCCTGCTATGAGTTTCTTTGTCCCTCTCCATCCCTTTTAGCCTCCCTCTCCATCTACGATCTCATTTCGTAGGGTAAAACATATTTTTTTCTTTTTGCCTAGTAGCTGGCTGGTAGCTTACCGGAACGATGCCTATCCGTTGCTGGTAGCTCAGCTGGCATGCAACTGTCGTAGTTATTTTTCCTTTATTTATTGTATGTATGTATTTCCTTTATGTATTGCGGTAATATAGCGGAGGTGTTTCACCTTCTCTAGCTGACATGTATAAGGATGATGATGAAGATGGTGTGTATTGCCCTGACTTCATTCGTGTGCTGTGATCACTGTAACGCCTGCTGCAGTCGTTATCAGTTCTTCCCTACGTTTTCAGCGATTGACGATCTTTCGTTCCCCTGCATTATTGCACACTACACAACGGGTGACAGAGGTAGGATCTCGTCATGGCATCCCGTGCAAATAAACCGAAGAACGGGGTTTTTCTGCTGCACATCCATCAACATGTGGGCAGCCACCTGTAGAACTGGGACTGGCAGTTGTCCCTCAGTCCTCCACTTGTCGTTGATGTTGACACTAGCTTATGTAACTGGCGGCGTCGCGTACAAATGTCTCTCGCTTGCATCCCCAAAGAACACAATTCCTCGGTTATAATGAATTCACTCATTGATCGAGTTCAGGAGATTCTGTTAGTGACTGATATTATCCAGGATGCCTCTGCTAATGAAATCTGGAATCAATTAGAGGCACTTTTCCAGACTAGGAGCACGGGTCAGCTACTCGATCCATATTTTGGAAGAGCTTTCGTCGAGTGGCAGAGTCGGCCGATGCCTTTTTGTGGGACCTTCGGGTGCTATCGGCTAAGGCTTTTCCAGGGAAAACATTAACAGAAAGAGGGGCCTTCATTTTGAGCGGTTCATTGAGGGCATCAACGACGATCGCACTCCGGAGAGTTTTATATGAGAGCCGCCGAGAGACTTAGCGACCGCGGCGCGGCTTGCACGCGAAGAAGAGGTGATCCGTGATAGGCATCCGAAGGTGGTTGACAAGTTGATGGCTAGTAGTTGTGTGCCGCCGACGATGAACCGCACTGAACCGCCTCACAGCATAAGCTCACATACTTGCCCTCGTCATTGTCCCAAGTGCCAGAATTCACCCTATTAGAAGTCAATACGACGCCCCCGCAATTTCCGAAGGCGCGAACAAGCACCGGGAGTGCGATGCATTGACGGGGAGGCAGAACTTTCTTGTGTAACTGGTGTCTTCTATGTTCTGTGAATCCCCAATTGTGGCTGTAGTAATCACTAATCAGCAAGTGCATGACCTCATTGACACCGGTGCAGCGTGTAGCCATGTAAAATCCTGTTTCTTGTCCTTATCAGTAGTCACTAGTCTCGGGCGTCAGATCAGTGGCAAATGGGATGGTTCTGCTTACTCATGGTGTTGCTTCCGTAGATTTGCCGGTCGGTCAAGCGCTTTTTTCTCATGTTTTACATAGCTGATCAAATTCCATGGGACGCGATACTGGGGGTTGACTTCTTAGGTCGGTATGCACACGTCCTCGATCTAATCACCGAAGTTTTGAATTACGCGACAACCTGCTCCCTCTAAACTTCAAACCTAATAATGGCTACGTGAAAAAACATTTTGCTTTCGATGCTAGCACCGTAGATGTTGAAGGTGCGATATCGGAATTGCTTTCGTCTGTTAGCCCTACTGTTGACGGTGAAGCTCGGAAGCGCCTGGAGCATTTACTGCGTTTACACAAGCATGCGTTTGCGTGGAGGGGCACGTCTTTGGATAGAACGAACGTACTTAAGCATCGGATTGAAACCGGGCGTGCTCCACCACTACGGCAAGGGCCCAGGCGTGTCCCATGCGTGTATAGACAAGCATTACAGAAAGTTGTGGATCAATGTTGAAAGCTACTATCATATGTCCTTCGCGATCTCACTGGGCTGCTTTTATTGTATTAGTCAAAAAGAAAGCTGGAACACTGCGCATCTGTGTGAACTATAGGAAACTTAATGATATTCCACGAAAAGATTCTTTCCCGCTACCTCGGATTGATGACACTCTGGAATCATTGCATGGCGCCACCTGGTTCCCCACTTTGGATCTCGCCTCAGGTTATTGGCAAGCCGAAGTACACCCTATAGGCATTGAAAAACCTTCGTTTTACCCACAGGGCTATAGGAGTTTCAGCCCATGCTGTTTGGTTTGCCTAATGCACCAGCGACCTCCCAGCGATTGATGCACACTGTACTCAGAGACCAGCAGCCAAGCAAATGTCTTGTACACCCAGATGATGTCGTAGTTCATGAACGTACTCCCGATGAACCTCCCAAGAATCTAGAAACAGTGCTGCAGTGCCTTAGTTCCGCAGGGTTGAAGCTGAAGCTGTCTAAGTGCGACCTGCTAAAGAGAGAGGTTAAATATCTAGGTCACGTGATCAGCAATTGTAGGATCCGGAACGACCCTTCGAATGTACAGGATACCTTAAGTTGGCCTATTCCCGAGTCCGTGGAAGAGGTTTGGAGATTTATGGGTCTGGCTACTTACTACAGACGCTTCGTGAAGAACTAAGCGGATATGGCAGCACCCTTGCACCGACTCACGGAGAAGGGTCGGCCTTTCCACTGGAGCCCGCAGTGCCAGGAATCTTTTGATGAGTTACGTCATGCTTTGGCCAGCGCCCTAATCCTTGTCTTCCCGGATGCGTCACCTCAAGCTGCCCCATTCATTTTGGACACTGATGCTAGTGAGGTTGGTATCCGAGCTGCGTTGTCACAGATCTCTGGGGATGGTGTGGAACTGGTTGTCGCTTACGCTAGCCGCAAGTTGACAAAAACGGAGCGAAACTATTGCACTACTAGGAAGGAAATGCTTGCCCTGGTCTCCTTTGTTAAACATTTTCGACATTTCTTCTTGGGTCGACTCTTTATAGTCATTACTGATCATCAGGCGCTCCGATGGTTTCGGGAATTTTGCGAACCCAAAGGGCAAGTTGCGCGTTGGTAAGAACAACTGCAAGCTTTCGACTTTGAATCTCAACATCGCCCAGGTAAGCAACACAGAAATGCAGACGCCCTGTCTCGACGGCCGTCTAGGGCACGTGGGGATTGTCCGTCGTGTTCAACCACGAACTTTGCTGTTGTGTCGCCGAAGCAGTCGGATTCAACAGATTGGGTATCAGCTCAAAGTACAGACCCAGAGACCAAGTTGATTTATGAGCGCCTACGACAGGGGAGTGGGAAGCCTACGAAAGCAGAAATGGCTAGGTCTAGCTGGAAAGCGCACTGCTTGGGGTCTCTGTGGTCGAAAATTCGGCTATTGGATGTTGTCATGTACCACCAGTATGGTCCGAATTACCCTAGCAGACTTATCGTTCCACAGCCCATGTTGCAACGGATACGCAAACAGCTACATAAGGAGTTGGGGCATGTTGGACAACGAAAATTGGAGCAAGCAGCAGGCTTGCGTTTTTGATGACCTCAACAACGTCGAGATATTGCGAACTTCTGTAACGCGTGCAATGAGTTCATCCGCTTTAAGCAACCACAAACGATGAACAGGGCCCCAGCAGTCCACGGTGAGTGGATATGCCAACAAAACCGTAGGTGTGGACGTCCTTGGACTCTTGCCCGAAACGCCACTAGGGAATCGGTATATAGTTGTTTTGGTCGATTATATCACCAAATAATGTGAGGCAATACCAACCCCGTACATTGACGCCAAATCCACAGCTCCGTTTGTGTTTGACCACTGGATTTAACTGTGGGGGCACCTGAGCAACTTCATTCAGATTGTGGTTCGAATTTCGAAAGCTTGGTGGTGTCTGAACTCTGCCGAATACTAGGCATTCGAAAGACTCGGACAACAGCCTACCATCCCCAGGGCAATGGACAAGTAGAGCGCACAAATCGATCGCTGAAGGCTCTTTTAGAAACGTTCACAGAGGAACACAACGGTCGCGATTGGGATATTGCACTTCCACAATGCCTCCTATCTTATCGATCCAGCGTTCACTCATCAACTGATAATACTCCACACTTCATGATAACTGGGCGCGAAAGGAGGTTGCCGATTGATTTGCCTGTGCCAACCGTGGCTGCTGATTCGCTCCTTGCCACAGACTATGCCGTTCGTCTACGTCGGGACCTGACCAAAGCATATTCGCTCGCGCGAGAGCAATTAGGAGCTGCCCGTCGTTGTCAAAAGGATTACGATGACCAGAAAGTGCACGGCTTTCCACTTCAACCTGGACAACGTGCCTACCGCCACACTCAGAATCCATCTCAGGGCGTTCCGGCGAAGCTGCACAAGGAGTGGCCTGGTCCGTTCGTGGTCGGGAAAGTATATACTGCTTCTACCTGTTGAATTTACAGACAAGACGAAGACAACGACCATTCAATTGTTGTCCATTTCGACCGTCTCAAACCAGCAACTCTCAGTACTCATCCCCTTTCATCGTCTCAGCGTCCGGTAACAGACACAGACTCACCAGATGCTTAAACGGAAGTGGAAGTAACGGCCAAAGAGCCCCAGGTATCGATTATTAGTTAGGGCGGCGAGGACGACGCCTCTCGGAGTGGGGGATGGTGTAGTGCCAATGATCCAACTTTTTTGACCTTCCCTCCTTTTTCCTTTCAGATCGGTGGCCTAACAATCAATCAAGAACTTTGGACTGTTTATCAGATGACAATGACTTTAAAGAACAATTATTATTATTATTATTATTATTATTATATTATTGTACTTCCTATTCCGGTTTGTGTACAGTTAACCTCCTTTTGTTTGAATTACTCGAATGTTGGACTTTTGCCAATTACACGCTGCCGTGTGCACATTGTGTATTGCCCTGAATTCATTCGTGTGCTGTGACCACTGTAACGCCTGCTGCAGTCGTTATCAGTACTTCCCTTGTAGGACTAGTTATTACTAGTCCGAGACGGTGCGCGAAATTAGACGCGGATATCAGAAGGCCATCGGAGTCGGACTGTATTCGATAGGCTACAATAAAAAGCGGACGGATGAAGCGAGAAGAGAGCGGACGCGTGAGCGCGGAAACTTACAAGGCGGTCGAGTGTCGAGCCAGTTGTAAGGACGATTAAAACAAGAAAGAATAATGTACAATCGGTCAACAATTAAATTGTACATGAAAGGTAAGAGTTATCTTTTTGGGCGCCGCATAGCTCCCCTAAAAGGATGAAAATAGAAAGCTTACGATTTCCAAAAGGACTGTTGAAACAAGGTTCGTGAGGCAAAATCGTGCAGTGTACAAATGAACGAGCGTTCATGTAAATGGGGTTCGCCGGAAGTCGGAGTCCTCTGTGCCGTTTGTGGTTTTTTATTTATTGATTGCAGGGCAGGGTGCATTTCTGCGAGCCGTTGTAATAGGCTTATCGGACTACAAAACCTGGCTATCCCAGAAGAAGGCCGACGGAACCGCAACTTCCGCTGCTGCCAAACGGTGCGCTTGGAAGTGGTCTCTCCCCCGCCGCACCCCACCCCGCACCAAAACAACCCTTGTCTCACGGAGAAACGACCGTCGTCTCAAGAAGAAACGGCCGTCGTGTTACGGAGAAGCGACCCTCGTCTCGCGAAGCGACACTCATCCCGCAAAGAAGCGACACACTTTCCGTGGAGAAAAGACCTGCGTTCGCGCCATGATCCTCGAAAACATTCCTCGTGTGGGCCAGTCGATCAAAAAGGAAGGTTTGGGGCAAGTAGAGCTCAGAAAATGCAATAAGACGCACAGAGATGACCAAAAAGAACAAACGAATGATCTGCGTGTTTAAATAATTTTGGCTTCTGAATATTTTTTCGATAAAGGTTTTCCGGTGGTTTTTGATATTTTTGTTTATTTTCAAAACGTTAGTCGACCAAAAGTGGGGCAAATATATACAACACCTACAAATTTAAAAACATTTACACTATACATAGTCAAAGAAACTAACGGGCTTACGCACCTCTTGACCACGGCGATTGGTTGTGGGAAGCATGGGGTTAGATTCGGATGATGTCGGGGCGGCTGCAGCTTGTAGACCGAGATCGTGGACTGGTTAAACTGAACTAGGCTGCTGTAAGCTGGTGCGGGGAGTTTTGACGTCGCACGAACCACCACTAGACGAAGTAGGCGAGGTTCATTCTTCCATAAGGGCGGGTTTTAGACGGTCGGTGGTGACGACTTCGCGTCGACCACCGCGGTCAATGTTATACGCCTTACTCGCACGATGTATCACTTTGAAAGGTCCTGTGCACGGCGACTGAAAAGGCTATCGGACACCGTCTGCGCGAAGAAGGACGTGCCAACACGTAGACAGCTTCTCGGGCATGTACATTGGTGTCTTCTGCGATCGAGGAGCGGGTGGACGTAGTTCACGCATCTGGTGAGCCAATCAATCAGTGTAACTTCCGTAGTCAAAAGTGAAAGTGCATTAAGCTGGTGGTACCAGCTGTCCAGGCAATTGCAGCGTGCACCCGTAGAATAGCTGCGTTGGTGTTGAGTCGAAATCGGTTTTAACCGTATTTCTTAATCCTAGAAGAACGAGGGGCAGCGTTTCAGACCATGAAGGATCTGCGTGCGCACGTAGCGCTTTCTTCAACTGGCGGTAAAAACGCTCCACCATGCCGTTAGCGGCCGGATGATCCGCCGTCGTCTGAACGTGGCGACAGCCTAAATCCTTACGCAACGTGGCAAATGTTGACGAGAAATGTGACCCCAAATCGGTGGTCACGATGGCGGGATAGCCGTATTGAGCTACCCAGCGCTCCAGAAAAGCCATTGCTACTGTTTCCGGAGAACAGTTAGACATGGGAATGGCTTCCGGCCACCCAGTGAATCGATCGACACAGGTCAGCAGATGCCTTTAGTAGGCAGCAGAGGACCTACGAGTTCAATATGCATGTTTTGAAAACATGCGTCTGGCGTGGGAAACATGCCTACTGGGCTTCTCGTGTGCGTTTGCACCTTCGCGCGTTGAAACGGAAGGCAAGCAGCCGCCTAAGTACGGAAGTCCCGATTAACATTGCGCCAAACGACTCGTGCAGTTTCGAGTTTGACCGATGCACGAACGCCTGGATGAGACAATCGGTGCAACGTGTCGAACACGGTCTGCCGAAACTCGCGTAGAACGACTAGGCGCGGCGTGCCCAGAGATAAATCGCAGAGTATAGTGCCGCCTGATGATGTCAGCGGAACGGGTCGTATTTCCATTGGGAGAGACCTGCGTAGTAGACCAACCTTGGGACCGTTGAGTTACGCTGTAGCCATTGCTGTCAAGTAGATAGCAGTGCCGGCGTCAGCGGAGCTAGCTTGAATGCGAAAAAGTGCATCTGCGACGGCGTTGTGTACACCTGAGACATGACGTATATCTGTCGTAAACAGCAATATAGTCAAGGTGGCGCGCCTCTCTGGGAGAGTATCGGTCGGTAGTCGAGCCGAGCACGCAATTCATGGGTTTTTGGTCGGTAAAGACGGCAAAGGAGCGACCTTCTAAGACGTGTCGAAAGTGACGTATCGCTAGATATACGGCTAGTAGTTCTCTACCGAACGTGCTGTAGCGAGATTCGATAGGTTGTAGGCGTTTGGAGAAAAACGCTGAGGGCTGCCACTTGTCGGCTACTCATGGCTGCAGAACAGCGCCGACTGCCATGTCCGAGGTGTCAGTACTGACGGAGAGTGTGGCGGCCGGATAGTGATGCGCTATAGACGTTATGTTGGCGATAGCCTCTTTCAGCGACTTAAAAGCAGCGCGTGCTGCAGCAGGAAATTCGAATTTCTTGAGGTTCCCACAAAGAAGGTCTGTGAGGGGTTGCATCAGCGAGGCGCAGTTGGGTGTAAATCGTTGGTAAATGTTGACAAGCCTATCAAAACGCCTGAGCTGTTTGGAAGAATGAGACTCGGGGTAGTCGATGATGGCTTGAATTTTATCCTGCAGTGGCACGACGTCAGCGGAGGAAACACGATGGCCGAGGAAGTTGACTGAATCGATACCAAACGAACCGTTTTCTGCGTTCATCGTCACCGCGTGTTGAGATAAAGGATCAAAAAGTGGCATATGTGTTATTCCCGTGAAGAGCTTGCGATTAAATTGTTATCGAGATACGCGTAAGCAAAGTCTAAACCGCGACAAACTTAGTCGATGAAGCGCTGAAAAGTTTGCGCGGCGTTCTATAGGCCAAAAGGCATGCGCAGAAACTCGAACAAACCAGATGGAGTTGTCACGGAAGGTTTAGCGATGTCCGCTTCGGCTACGGGAATTTGGTTGTATGCGCGTACCAAGTCGATTTTGCTAAAGATATTTTTACTCCTCAGACTGGCGGTGAGATTCACTATGTGTAAAATCTGTTAGCGATAAGGCGTGGTAAATGTATTTAAGCTTTGCTAGTCGCCGCAAGGACGCCAGTCCCCCATGACCTTCTTTGGGACCATGTGCAGGGGTGACGCCTATGGGCTTTTAGACGGTCTAAAGATACCGAGCTGAAGCACGTGGTCGAATTCAGCTCGTGCTGCCGTAATTTGTCAAGAGCAAGCCGTCTTGGTAGTGTGCTAACTGGCTGACCACGCGTGACTATGTGATGAGCGAGCTCTGTCGTGATTGGCGGAAACTCGGCAGCCGATCGTATCAGTCTCGAGTATTTGAGACAGTAGGTTTGCCTAATCTGTTGGTACGTCGGCGAGTCGAAAAACGGGACTGATTATCTTGGTGTCCGTAAGAACGCCTTCAACCCCTAGTTTAGTACGGTCGTCTAAAAGTCTGTGGCGACCAGCGTCAACAAGCAAGCCAAAATATCGGAGGAAGTCGATACTGATAATTGCGAAGGGTACAGACACAACCATGAAGATCCACTGAAAAACGGTGAAGATTGTGGTCCAGGTTCATCATGCGCCGACCGAATGAAGCTATCAAAGAACCGTTTGACTCACGCAACTTGTACGTAGGCTCTGAGTGCTTGTCGTTGGCGGTCGCTGGGATGACGTTGACTTCCGCTCTCGTGTCGATGAGGAACGTGATGGAAGAACGCCGATCCTTAACGTAAAACGGGCGAGTTGCTTGGTTATTGACGGACACGTCGGTCGTGCTAGTATGTGGGCTATTCGATTTCCCTGAAGCAGCGGGGTCGTGCCTAATGCAGGGAGACCGACAACGTCTAGCTCTTCCACCGTATTGGCGGTGTTACCAACATACTTATTCTACGGATTTGGTAGTATCTGGCTGAGAACGTGCAGCAAAAATGTTGCGCTTTCGTGCCGAAGGAGAAGTACTCGGTGCAGGCACAAACGAGCCGCAATGAACGGTAGCCAAAACGTAGTTAGCATTTGACCGTGGCACCCGCTGCTTCGAAGCCTTCGTTGCTGTTATCCTACCGTGAAATAGCGCAATTTCTTCGACTTTAGGTTCAGATCCGTCTGACGACTGGGGGTAAATATAGGATTCGGTTTTCATCCATGAGAATGCGTCACCGGCGCTACAGGTCGTCTGCTGCGGAAAACGTTCGAACGCAGCGTCTGTCTTGGTACCTAATTCTTTCAGGGGTGTAGCTATAAACCTGGACAGCAATACCGGCAATGGCTCTGGGAGACGTGCAAACCATAGCTCCTTTATCCATTATTCGCTCAAGAATAAGGGACCAGCGATGCGCTGAAGTTCGCGGAGCACCGCCGACGGCTTGCAATCTCCAAGCTTGAGACCATGGAACTGTTCAAATTTAGCTCGCGCGCTGGGCCGTAACTCTTTTAAAATCGTTTGCTTCCTTGTTTCATACTTTGCTTCATGCGATGGGCAGAGTAGAATGTCTTCAATTAGCGTCACAACCGACGAAGGAAGGCATGGGACGAGCTGATTGTACCTCGGACTGGCCGCCGTAATGCTCTTATTTTCCAGTGCGATCTCGAATATCTTAAACCAAACCTCTGGGCTGTATTCCATGAAACTTGGAACAGACAAAGTAAGCATGGTTACGCTGCAAAACGACTTCGATGTCACTCTCGAAATGTGAGTTGAAAAGACAAAGGATGAATAAACACGATAAAAGCACCAAAATTACGCAAGAAACAAATGAATACAGGTATATAATCGAGAAAAGAAACGAACTCACCAAAAATTCAAACGAGAACATGTTGAATTCGCGCGTGCGAATCGGGGTCACCAATTTGTAGGACTAGTTAATACTAGTCCGAGACCGTGCGCGAAATTAGACGCGGATATCAGTAGGCAATCGGAGTCGGACTGTATTCGATGGGCTACAATAAGAAGTGGACGTATGAAGCGAGAAGAGAGCGGACACGTGAGTGCATTAACTTACAAGGCGGTCGAGTGTCGATCCGTTTGTAAGGACGATTAAAACAAGAAAGAATAATGTACAATCGGTCAACAATTAAATTGTACATGAAAGGTAAGAGTTACTTTTTTGGGCGCTACACCCTACGTTTTTCAGCTATTGACGATCTTTCGTGCCCCCTGGATTATTGCACACTACACCATGGAGGCCGCTTTCAGTAGCATGTTTCTTGGGCCTTCGTTTCACAGCTTCGATGAATTCTATTCGCTGTTCACTTCATTTATGCATCGCAACAATGTCAATTTTGTTTGCTTTAGTAGCAAAGGAAGCAAGTATCATAGCGTGAGGTATGATCGCATCGTTTATAAAAATGCGCGCGTTGTAAGCGCCGCAAAACAAGGAGCAAAAGAATACGGCGAGTCTAGTGTATGGTTTATAATGTTGTTGACCGTTTAGTTCAGTTCTCGAGACACCGGTTGCAGTGCTGGTGTCATTGTTGCTCGGGATGGCCGTAAGCTATAGATGCTAACTTTCCAGCTCTCCCACAACCATCCATGCAACCGCTTTCTTTTTAAAAGGCACCCTCTAAACCGGCGACTTACGGAGGAGGAATGCAATCAATATGCTGACTTGGTTCGATACAACACCCCTAAGTGCGACATAAAGCAATATATCGAGAATGCATTCAGGAAACACCTCACCAGCAACGACGGCTGTAATCTTCGCCGCAGAGTGCACTCGCCCGTGTCATGTAGGTGAACTGTCATGTATTTTATTGCTAATCAAGTTGCGGCAGACCCTTCAGAGCATGGAACAGGATGGGTTTGTGCAAACCATATCTGAAAAAGGCTTACTTACGCATGTGTGCTTTGCTCGTAATCGGCAAGTTCAAATGTTTCGGCGATTTTCACCCATTGCGTGCGTGGATGCAACGCATGGTACAAACCGCCTTGGGTACATATGACATTCGTCATTAAATTTCGCTACAGTTTCAAGTTGTACCAGTTGTTGGTAACAGACGACATGTGTTACGGCCGACCAGTTTTTATGGGTCTGTGCGTAAGGAAATGTTGAAATCGTTAGTGAAATTATTTGGTTTATTTCGTGATGCCATGGGCCATGAGTTCTCCGTACGAACGTTCGTTAGGGATAAAATGGCTGCTCAAATGCGCACAGCACAAACAGTATTCCAGTGGGACATCCTGCTGTGCTACTTGCATATCCGCGAGTCGTTTGAAAGCACGTGAGGTAAGCGAATTGCTTTATTCCGTTCTGTAGACTAATAGCTTCCGCGCACATTATTTATTTCACCGGATGGCTACAATTGATACGGAGACCGAATATGCTACTTTTCCGACCTTCACACTACTCCAGGTTCCAGCAGGATCTTAGCCTACTTCAGAAAACGGATCCTCAGGTTGTACGGTATCTAACATCCCACTGGATGTTCATCAAGCGGTCGTGGGCGAACTACGCTCAAGCGGGATTCGTGCACTTTGGGAACACCACGAACAACAGTGTCGAGAATGCCAATTTTTGATTGAAGAAAGTAACCCATGCTTCCGACTGCCTTGTTGTGGCTGTGAGTAAAGTGTGGAAGCTGTTTGAGGTTCTACTGAAAGAATTTCAGATGCAGTGTACCTACTTCTGTGACAGCCACCAGGTGTTTGAAGATGAAGGTAACGCCTACGTGCAGATGCTGGTAGGCCATCTAACAATGTACGCTGGCACACTGTTTATGCGTCATCTGGCAACACCGAAGTTCGGTGCGGTGTACTCAGATATTGAAGCGGGACTGGTATGGTATCTTGTATGTTTCTACTTCCACAGTTTGTTGCTCAAGATCAACATCATCGATATGACATGGACTGCGCAAATGGCACTTGCACTTGCGCATTTTACGGGCACATGTGGCTACTGTGCCTCCAGTTACTAAGGTTACATAAGGAAAATCAACATCAAGCGGATTAACCAGAGAATTTTTATTCCCTTTTTAGAAAACATACCTATTCGTAGTCTATGGTTGGCAAATTAGAACATGCCGGAGGATTCCATGTTGCTTCGGACTCTAAAGGTAGCGACCTCAAAGCAGCCTAATTCCAACGTAGCAAAACTGCTTGCTCGGCTTAACTGTCTGGTATCGGGGTTCATCGATAGCCTCATTAAACAAACAGATGAGCTTATAGACATAGCACCGGGTGCGTTCGTCTTAAGTGTTAAGCCACACTGCTAACCATCGCGTAAGCAATCGCGGTGGCACAAAGCCGGTACGTTGAGTACGTTTTGCTTCGCTTGCGGTGTACCTGTTGCAGGTACGGGCGTTCATTGCGTGCACAACCGGCTACTGTACCGCCGTAAATGCTTGGTGGAGAACAAAATCGACGGTTGCGAATTGTGCTCCAGTGACCTAGCAGCAGTTACACTTACCAAGAAGCCTTCACATAGCAGTAACATACGTGATTTGGAATCAAGTAATTTAAATTCAGCTTCACGCCGTACACCGTCTACGAATATAACGATATCATCCACGCCGTCTACTTCCCCGGCGTACGAAGGCAAGCTCTTTTAAATGGCTTTTCACCTCCGTTCAGACACTTCGGATGTTTGTGACGCGGTACCCTGTTGCAGCTATACATATGTGTCACAGAGCACGGACAACGCACCCGCTATGCCTATGCGCTTACAAAATGACACGAACCTGCAAACCTGCATTTGAGTATGTCATAATACATTGTTATCTGTATCCCCCTCAGTGTGGATTCCACTGCAAAGGAACCGTTTGCTGGAAAGACAACCGTTTTAAGGAGGACTTTCATGATTTGCTTGCCAGACAGTAAGGTCTGTGCCATTGTCATTAAACCACTGCAGCCGATGATTACGACTTTGCCTAACTGCTTAAAGACCAGCCTGTGAGAACGCAAACTTTACCCTTCTTACAGCCACCTCCTGTTTCCTTTCCGTGTGCTTCCCCTTGCCAACCCGACGCAACTGCTCGGTTGACGGCATTGATTGGAACATTCGGCAAATAAAGCGGACGGTGGCTCTGTAATTCTCTCAGGAATGGCTCAATTGCTATTTAATTGGACCTCAAAGCCCATGCATTCCTTGTTCACAATGCTTTCCTTTAGGTACATTACTTTTACCCCACACCTAGTGATTCCTGTGCTGACGTGACGCATATGACGTCCGACACATTTGCGTGAGCACTTTGAATTGGTCTGAACAACAACGTGCCCGAAAATGTTATCTTTGCACCTACGTTTCTTGACAGTTCCGTTATTATATGCATGGATGCCTATCCGCATCGTCCAAGTGCTGTTAAACACCTCGCTATAAATGTCTCTGGATGGACATTTTTAGTGCTCTTTCAATGCAACAGGTCTGTGCTGATATGTGTAGAAGCTCCGAGACCTACATTCTTGGTAATAGTGCTACGATACCTATGTAGGATACTGTATAACCAGTGCACCAAGTCTGTACTGAAATGTATAGAGGCTCCGAGACCTACATTCTCAGTGATAGTGCTGAGAGACCTATGTACCTTGTGAAACCGTTTTGCTCTCAAGCTTCCAGCTTTTCGTCCCCATCCTGGTCTCTGGCTCATCGCGTCATTCCAAATGCCATCAACTAGGCTTGTGGTGCACCCTGGCCCATAACCATCTAACTTGCCAACCTGTTCATTCCTTCATCTCATTCTTCAGATGACCGTTGACTTGCATTGTTATCATCACATTAAACATGTGCGTAAAGATCACTTTTGCAAAACTAGTGAGGCCCTGCGGACTGCTGTGTGCACTTCCTCTACTTACTTTACAGTTGTACTGGCATATCGAAGTCGTGGAAGTACCTCCCGGGAGGGTATTGAGTACATTCTTACTGAGGCTACCAATAGGTGCTATTTAATAGCTGGTGACTTTAACCTACCTGAAGTCTGCTAAGCTGATCACATTAAGATACGAAGTGTAGTGACTTGGCAAACACTAGATGCAAAATAGTCGGTACTTGGACATCCAGGTACCTAGTGGGGAGGTCCACGAACCGATGCAACGGTACTTGTAGCGAAAGCTCAAGTAGATTGGCGCGGAAAGTAACTTCAGCCGAGTTGCAAGAAAGATCTGCCCAGCAAACTTCTGGTAGAGTGAAATCCCCAGGTATCAAACATCTGTTTGTGGATTGGGAGCGAATACAGTCCAGCACCTTTTTGGACGTACTCCCAGGGCTTGTATACACAAGTACAACTGCAAGTTGAGCTGCGGAAGCATTAATCACTACTGACAGAGCTTCGACAGTTTTATTTGCCGACTGAAACATGTAGGCACGTAAAACGTTAAATTCACATTACACGTAAAGCGCAATGTCCCCGCCTTGTCGATGCCAGTGCTTAATACTGTGGTACCGTGTGGCATCCAGTAGCCTCATTTAGGGAAAGTTTTTATTAAACCTACTTCTCCCACAGTGTATAGGTATTTCATTATCAACCACTACTATCGGGGTCTTAACTGCCGACATATTTGTGAGGCTGTTCTCAGCTTGCTTCCGGCACCATCTGGAATACTGCATCCAGGCTTGCCCGCCCTGTCTTGTTCTGGACGAAATGGAGCTCGAGAGGGTTTTGAGAGTATGTACCAAAATGGTCGAGGAGTTACTTTGCCAATCTTACCTCGAGCTTCTACTAGCTTAAGTATGTATTCAATGCACTACCGATGGCTGGCTAGCCGAACAACCTCCTTGTGGTGCCAGCTGGGTGGTTCGGGTTTGACCCGTTCCAGCAAATGGTTCGGCGGCAGTGTTCCAGGACGTGGTGGGTTTTCGCCTGGCAAGCGTTCTTCCTATAAAAATCCACAAATGTCTGCTTAACAACACTGTGACGTGGCGGTCGTGACTCGCCAGAAAAGAAAGTCACTGCCCCGTGGGTATCCGAATAATCCTTTCCAACGCACGGACGTCCATCTTCTACTCGAGCATTGCCGACGATATGAGAGTGCAAATCAGAGCAGCACAGTTACGAACAGGAACCTCACAGTGACACACCCACACACACACACAGCTACATAATTACATACCCCCTACATAAACATACACTGGTACGGCCAACATAACGTAATCTTGCACATCCTAGACCACGCATTGTTGTCATAATGATCATGCCTGTAAAGGCGTGCTTCGCCTTGTCGAGAATAAAACTTTATTTATTTATTTATTCACCTGATCCTTACTTACCGCATTTGGACCGGACTTGAGCTGGCTACTTAGCCCGACTAGGTTGACTTGTCTTCGCGGTCATCCCGTGAAGCTACACGTGCCTCGTTCTGACCGAATCAGGGCGGAAACTCGGTTATCGCGTTGAGTTATCGAGCGCTGGAAATCGATTCCAGAAAGTGTAGTAAGTGCATCTACGGTTAAGGGTTCCGAGCGTCAGTTAGACGCTCTTGGGTGGCAATAAGAAACCTGTCCCTCCCCTGAACATGTCCATCTTCAAACGTTTAGTTCTTATTCTGTCATTCTTTTCACTCTTTGGTGTTATCCTTCATTTAAATGACTTTCATTCCCCTTTATCTTTCATTGTTCACTGAGTTCACTGAGTTGTAGAGAGCAGGAGGGAAATGCTTTGTCAGCCCCATCTACTCCGTATCATACTGGGTTTGATGCGTGTCATTGCATTACGACGTTCCTCGAAGTTTCGTCGCAACTGCAGCGACAGCTGCAAGATTCCAGCATTCTCAGCGGATGTTTGTCTATCAGCCACCTGAAAATTTCCTCGGATGGGGCGTCTGCGATTTCTTCTGTTAGGCTGTTCCAACCATCCACCGCTCTAGTGGATAGGGTGACGTCCATGCGAATTCTGTGTCTTCTTTGATTAAACGGTTTCCATGTGTGACCTCTTGTGGGCAGGAAAAACTGCTGTAACTCACTCCCAAGTTCCCCTCGTAGGATGCGGCTAGTGTAGATGAGATCACCGCGGCGACGGCGGAGCTCGACGGAGAACAGATTTAGCTGCTGGAGTGGAATGGGTTTACGGGAAGTCACGAAGCCTCAGGACAGCTTTCGATACACTTCTCTTAACCTTTTCCAGCAGAGCGCATTCAAACTTTGAAGGCGGATGGCTAGCAGGAAAGCCATATTCTAAGACTAGACGGACTTACGAAGTAAACAGAAGGCTGGCTAGCCGAACAACCTCCTCGTGGTGCCAGCTGGGTGGTTCGGGTTTGACCCGTTCCAGCAAATAGTTCGGCGGCAGTGCTCCACGACGTGGTGGGTTTTCGCCTGGCAAGCGTTCTTCCTATAAAAATCCACAAATGTCTGCTTAACAACACTGTGACGTGGCGGTCGTGACTCGCCAGAAAAGAAAGTCACTGCCCCGTGGGTATCCGAATAATCCTTTCCAACGCACGGACATCCATCTTCTACTCGAGCATTGCCGACGATATGAGAGTGCAAATCAGAGCAGCACAGTTACGAACAGGAACCTCACAGTTACACACCCACACACACACACAGCTACATAATTACATACCCCCTACATAAACATACACTAGTACGGCAAACATAACGTATTCTTGCACATTTTTGACCGCGCATTTTTGTCATAATGATCATGCCTGTAAAGGCGTGCCTCGCCTTGTCGAGAATAAAAACTTTATTTATTTATTTATAAGTCGAAAAACCTCAGGAGTCGTTCGAGCGAATAATCTTCTTAAGGCACAGATCAGTCTCCTTCCAGTGGTCACCTTTTCAACGTGTCCTGCGTCGTTCTTAGGTCAAGAGTCACGCTAACCTCGAGATCACTCTCGTTATTGGTATTCCTGAGGAGAACCTTACCAATGTGGTATGCACCGTACGGTTCAGTGCTACTCATTGGGAGCACCGCGCATTTATCTCGGTTTACTGGCAGTTCCCACTTGATGGACCATTCGTGTAGCTGGCCTAGAGCCCTTTATAATCTGTCCGCATTCTTAATGCTGGATATGCTGACCATAACTTGAGGTCATCGGCGTAGATCAGGCAGTCGGTTTGAAGTGCAGTAGGCAGGTCGTTAATGTACAGTTTGAAGAGCTCCGGTTCAAGCTCTGATCCTTGGGGAATGCTACTAGTCATAGGCACTAGAGCGGAGACGGCTTGGTTTACTTGAAAGCGCATTGTCGTACCTCTTAATAAATCGGCAATCCAGGAGAGAAGCTTTCCTGTAATGCTAATTCCCTGGAGTTTATGTAGCAGGCATGCGCGTGGAACCTTATCAAAGGCTTTGCTGAAGTCAATGAATGTTACGTCAACCTGTTTTCGGGCATCTATGGCTTCTGCCCATTTTTCCCTGGCGATGAGTAAGTTAGAGCTGTATGAGCGCGCTCTCCGGAAGCCATGTTGAGCAGGTGAGATGAGGTTAAAATTCGTACAGTGTAGCTCCAGTGCCCACTTGACTATTCATTCCATGGTTTTGCACATGACTGTGGTCAGACACATTGGCCGGTAGTTGGCTGGGTCTTGTTGGTTTCCTCTTTGTATTTGGGCAGGACGGTACCTGCGTTTCCGCCTGTGGGTAGGCAGCCGACTTCGAGGGAGTGCCGAAACACTTGGCGCCAAGAGGCGGCGAAGTACTCAGCTATAGTGCTGAGGAAGCTGGGATGCAATCCGGCCGGGCCTAGGGAGTAGTTCGGGTGCAGTTGGAGGAGTGGCTTAGTGACTACTTCGGGGTTAATTTCAACTTGATCCATAGAGGAGTAGTGTGCAGGCAAACAGTTGTTGAGCAGTGGTGACTCCACTGCGTAGACCGAGGAATATTGCGCAGCCAATAGGTTTGCTTTTGCATCGTCGCCGCAGATGACGGTACCTTCCTTAGAAGAGGATAGAGCTGTGATTCCACTACCAGTTTTGGCATTTCGCTTCAAGTAGGCAAAAAGTTTCTTGGAACAGTTTTGGGGTTCCATGGCCAGTCCATGTTCATATTGTAGTCTTTTGTCTCGTTTGCTCAGGATGCATAGGTTGCTGACAGTTTTGTACTCTAAGTAGATGGATGTCAGTCCTGTGCTCTTGAAATGCTCCCATAGTTTTCGTCGTGTTTCATTAGGTATCTTACTTCTTTGTCAATCCATGGGGTCCTTTGGATGGTGGTCAGTTCTTGCAGTTTGGAACAAACGGTTCAGTGAGCCGCATCTTCATAAATCGCAGGCGTTCCCATGCGTCATCAAGCAACAAGGATTGTGGAATACTCCAGTCCATGTTACTTGCAGTCGTTCTTAATCTGGGCTGGTCAGTGGGCCAGAAATTTCGACGCAGTGTTCCTGATCGTGGATTGTGAGGCGTCGTGTCCACGAAAAGGAGACTGTACAGTGACTACTCTTCCCAAGAGGTTATAGGATCGACAGACCTGAGACAGCAGAGGGTGCCGAAGTAAAACCAGGTCGAGAATGTTTTGTGTCTGACGAGGGACTATCCTCTTTGGTGTCAAGACATGCTGTGGCAAGTTGCATTCGTGAACGGTATCAAGGAGATCAACTTCAAAGGAGTCGTGCGAGATCACTGTGAATAAGGTCCGAGATTATGTGGGGGGCGCTGAAGTCATCCATAAAGGGACAGTTTGTTCCTCTGCTGTGGGTTCACACGGAACGTAATAAGTGTGAGCCAGGTGCTTCAGGGGCTCTGTAGACCACGCCGACCATCAACGATTTGTATCCGTCCTGAATTCGACACCAGGGCATTTCCGACAATTCATCCTTGTCACAATCGGGTGCGACAAAGTGTGCCTTGAGGTGGTTCTTTGTGTAGGGGATTACTGCGCTTCCAGACCTCCAGACCTTCCACTTATTTTCTACTTCTTTCTTACTTCACGTAACCTACACAGCGGGGAGTGCTAGTGCAGGGAAGGTAGGCAGTAATTTATTGACCAGGGTGTGTATTGGGAGTTTTGTTTTAGATCTATCAAGACCACGTAGCACGGCAACATTTCCTGGCTCAACGATTCGCTCAAGAAGGAAAACTCAAGGGATTTTCCTATCGTTCCAGTCCATCTGAATCTGAATTTTACCTCCCGTACAGCATGCATTACCTTTACATCTAAAGATAGCTCCATGTATTCAGCTCAGGACGACGGTTAATTTCCCAACAGTTATTACAATTAATCCTTGAGTTCATTGCATAATAGTGAACAGAAGAGAGGCCCGGTGAACCGGTATATCTGTGTCTAAACAGCCGGTGTACTACGTTCATTACTTGACATTTCGCTTTTTACCCGTCACCCACCATTACCCTTCTATGTATCATAATACGGCCACAGCAATTTCCAGAATATCCATAAGGTTATTCTTCTCCATGCGAAAAGGCTCCTGCTGGTATGCTGCAATGAATGGACGATCATATTGACTGTCAATAAGCTACTCCCAGTAGACAGAGCAATACCAGCTTATGTATTCTTTTCCAATGAAGGAAAAATGAAATTGCGTGGTTCTCACCCACCAGATTGAAACTCATCGTTCTTCTCATTTACTAACGTCGTTCATTTTTGTATCAACGAATAGCAATAGTAACCAACATATTGGTGTATTCAAACACCAATTTTCAGGCTAAGCGGACAAAAAGTACACACATCGATACAAATCCAATCACGTCCATGCAACCAGTCGGATAGCTTCACCATCTTAAATTCACACAGTTTGCTGTGCCACTAGCGACCAGCCAATAAGCGGATCAGACGCTCCGCTGGACTACCGCAGTCGCCGTGGTGATTTGGTTTAAGTACAAGTTAAACTTCAAGTAGGACCGGAACTGTAGGAAAATCCAACGAATGTTTCATCTTGGAAAACCTCGTTGATCCAACAGGGAAACCGGTGTCTTGATGTGCCAAGGTAAGCCAAATCAACACACACGATTCACATGGTCAACCAAACAATGCCCACGTGCTTTGCACTAGCAGTCCCCGCTGTGCCGGCCACGTGAAGAATAAAAGAAAACAGTAGTGTCAGTAAAGAAAAGGAAACAGCGGAGAAGACAGGCTTATCGAATATCGTGGGCAATACCAAGATGTAAGTTAAAATGAGTTAACGTAGCGTAGGCCGTAGTAGACGAAGGAAAGTTTAAGACATGAAGGGGAAGACTTTAAACTGCAGACCGAGAGCGTCAAGTCGATGCTTGAATTCTTTCACCGTCGGTGCCAGCCCGGCGCCTGCAGGCAATGCGTTTCAATAAGCTATGACCCTACGCGATAACCGAAAAGCTGCCCAAACCCGGTCAGACCGGGGTGTGTGCAACTTTAATGGGTGGCCACGAAGGGTTGACACTCGTGTTGGGCGAAACATTCCAGTCATATCAGGACCAATCTGACCCATCAATATACGATATGTAAGGCCCAAGTCGCCGCGAAGCCGCCTGTGATACATGGAAACCATATCCAACTTACGTAGCCTCTCCGGGTACGTCAGCTTCTTTAATCCGTGAACCATTTTCGTCCCGGACTGCAGGACTCCTTCAACTGCCATCTTATCACGAACCAAGCATGAAGGACAAGCCTGAACGCAGTATTCCAAGTGCGGCCTTACAAAAGTCGAAAACAATCTGCGGTAACTTGTCGGTGCTTACGATCCCGAATGACCTGCGAATCATCCACAACATGTTGAAACCATTGCGAGCAGCTGTCGTCCAGTGTTCACTGGATTTAAAGTCGGATGACAGCAAAACACGGAGGTTAGATTGAAGTTGAATTCGCGGTACCTCATTGCCGCCAAGCAAATAACGCGTCGGCGGGTCATTTGGACCAACGCGTAAAACGGAATATTTCGCTAAATTAACTGGCACCTGCCACAAAATTGACCAGTCCCAAAGTCCATCCAGAGCCCCTGTAGTGTCACTGGACCAATCGGGTCGTCTACCGTGAACCAGCGCTTCAAGTCATCCGCAAACCTTGGGGATGATACACTCAATTCATCACGTAGGCACTTAACGTATGAAGTGAAGAGAAGGGGGCCAAGAACCGAAGCTTGCGGAACGCCAATGAGAACACATTGTCAGAAGGACAGGCTTGAACCCACCCACACACACATTTCTCTTCCTGTCAGAAAAGCTGAAGTCCATCGTAGGACTAGTCCTGAAGTACCGTAGGAATCCAGCTTGTACAAAAGGCGCGAATGCGGAACGGTTTCAAAAGCTTTGGAAAAGGTCAATAACAGCACGTCCACTGCCTTCCCGCAATCAACTGCTTCGGCCCAGTGTTCACAAGCGGTTAACAAGTTAGTAAGGCAAGAATACCCGTTACGAAAGCCGTGCTGAGAAGGATTAAGCAACCCAAACGCATTTAAGTGTCCTTCGGGAGCGTCCTTCACGAGCTTTTCCAATAACTTGACTAGCACGCTCAGTAAGCTGACCGGTCCAAAGATATCAGGGAGGTGTTTATCACCTTTCTGCAAAATGGGACAAACAATAGCCTAAGCAAGTGCTTTGGTAGAGGGCAGCCTTGTATAGACTTCACATAATGTTGCCCAATCGGGCGGCAAATTTCATCAGCTAACTCATACAACGGTTTGGGATGAATAGCATACCCACCTGCAGCTTTATTGGGATTTAATTGCCTCAGAAGCCGGAGCACTTGAGCCTCCGTTACATCAAACTTCTCCAACTGGGAGTCCTCAGGAACCTTTTCCTGGAGAATGATATGCGGCGGCTGTGACTCTCTAACATATCCCCAGCATACTCTTCTCCCAGCAAACAAGTTTTTGTGATCCGTGACAACAGCGGTGCCGTCACGGCCAAACAACGCTAGGATGCACGAGTTCATGCTGCTTTGCCTTTTGACATAAGCGGAGAAGCGTTTCGCGTTTGATGAGGCTATACGAGCAAACTATACTTCGTGCTGTAGACTAGCACCTCGTATATACTGCCTGCAGGCATTTCGAACTCACGATATCGCTTGGAGGTGCATTATAAAGGAGCAGATAAGTAAGTACACCAACATCCATCACGTCTGTTGTGTTGTTTGCTTACAGCAGAATCAAACCAGGGTGGCTTTACCTTAGTTTTATTCCTGCCAGCTGGTGGTATATGGGGGAGGGAAAGCTCACTCAAGTATGATTTAAATCTGTCCCATGCCGTTTGAATGTCGTAACTTTCCAAAATGACACAAGGCGACCTTGCGGCCTTGGCTGTCATTGTCTGAAAGTCCGCGCGCCATATATTTGGAACTCGGTCGGGAGGATCATTATTCTGACGACTAAGGGCGCACTTAAATTTGAGACATGCTTGGTCGCTAGCACCGAGAGGTGGGTTGTATACAATAGCCGTGAAAAAGCAATGGATTTAGCAAAGCGCAAGTCCAAGAGGGACGGGTTTTTACCCATCATGAATCTAGTAGGCTGATCGACAAATTGGTGCAGGGAAGCATGCAAGGCCAGTTAGAGAAGCTCGGTAACCAAACATCTTAAATAAATAAATAAATATTTTATTCTCAACAAGGTGAGGCACGCCTTTACAGGCATGATCATTTTGACATAACTATGCATGATCAAGAATGTGCAAAAATCTGATATGTTTGCCATAGCAGTTTGTGTTTGTGTAGGGGGTATGTATGTATGTCATTGTGTGTGTATGTGTGTGTAGCTGCGTATTTTGTGCTTGTAGTTGTGCTGCTCCAATCTTCAATGTTTGATATCGTCATCAATATGCGAGTAGGAGATTGGTGTCCGTGGGTTAGATAGAATTATCCGGGTATCCACGGGGCAGTGACTTTATTTTGTGGCGAGTCACGACCGCCACGTCACAGTGTTGTTAAGCAGACATTTGTGGCTTTTTATAGGGAGAACGCTTGCCAGGCGAAACCCACCACGTCCTGGAACACTGCTGCCGCACTATTTGCTGGAACGGGTTAAACACGAACTACCCAGCTGACACCACGAGGAGGTTGTTCGGCTAGCCAGCCGTAACAGCGTCGCAGAAAAATTCTGCCAGTCAACGTCGGGAAGACTGATTCCCCCATCATTACACACCTATGTGCCGAACGCTTGCGGGTGAAACCAGCAAGCTCTTTAGAAACGCTGTCGGGGCTTCTATAGATCAGCACAACCTTAAGTTGCGCGGAAGCAATACACAGGTTTACTGCGAGTGCCTCAACGTCACTAGCTGGTGATCTGAAACTATACCACTTAAGGACAGTAAGTGCGGAGTTGACTTACAAAGCAACGCCACCTCCGCGCCGATCAGAGGTGTGGTCACGTCTTAGCAGTGCGTAGCCCGGCAAGCACACTTCACTGTCTGTGACGTCGGTGGACAACCACGTTTCTGTGAATGCGAGAACCTCTGGACAGCAGTCGTCGACAAAAGCGCCGACTCCGCACATCTTGTTTCGCAGTCTTGTGGTGACCTGGAAATTCCCCCGTATGACTGCATAAACTATTCTAAAATATATTCAAATCATAGCTTTCTTATGTTTTAGGGAATTATGTGGTTTGCTTGTTGGAACGTTGTTCACGTTGCTTGGAAACACGAACACGATCTCCGCCTTTGGTGCGCGACTCGACTGCGCACGTTGCCTTGTCCACTCTCTCGACGCCAACTACCCTTCTCCCTAGCTAACTCTCTGCTGGTGCCCTATTTTTAGCATAGCTAACGCTCCTGCCGTCCAATAAAGTTTTTCCTAGCTTACTTTTGTGTGTTCTACCATTGCCTTTGGTTGGCCGTCTAGTCTCGTGCCGAATATATAGCGCACGATCATCGCGCTGTAAGTTAATGACCCCTAAAAATGTTTGGTTAGTTCGGTACTAATATTACTTTTCAGATCGGGTAACTTATTTTGTCTGCCCTTCTACTTTTAATTTTTACTACTTGCATTCACCTTCACACGCTCCGGGATGTTTTGCCATGATGGTCATTCACCTCCTTTCTGACGATCAGGTTAGTGCTTTCCGTTTCCCTATCCCGCCTTTTCGTGAGACTAACCCTAAGGCCTGGTTTACTCAGCTAGAATCCATTTTTTCGTTACATGGCGTCAATTTTGGCAGCGTATAATTGCACTGCGTTGTTGCGGCGCTTCCTTCGTAAGTCGTCGATGACTCCGACGACATCTTGGAACTTCCCGAATATCAGAAGAGTTACGACGAGCTTAAGGCCGTAGTCTTAAAGCGATTCGGCATATCAGAACATGCTCGCGTTACGCAGCTGCTTAAGGAAACCGAGCTGAATGATCGAAAGCCTTCTCATTTGCTGCACAAGTTGCAGGCTCTAGCTAAGCCTCTGTCTGTTGGTGACGCATTCCTTAAAGAGATGTGGCTTCGTCGCCTGCCACATGACATGCGTAACCTCCTGTATGCAAACGATGCGCCTCTTTCTCAGCTCGCTGACATTGCCGACCGTATTTGGGAATCCAACACCCAAACATCTCAGGTTCAGTTTACTTCCAGTACAGGGGTAACAGAACTAAGAGCGCAAGTAGCCGCACTTGCCAACCGACTAGGGAAGTTAACACAGTCCGGATCCAACCGCTGAAATTGTTCCAGCAGTCGCAGTCATCCTAGATCAGATCGAAATCTCCCCTAGGTCAAGCCATCGCTGGTACTACGAGCAGTTTGGTCATCAGGCAAGGTCGTGTCGCCCGCCCTGTTCCTCCAAGCGTTACAGACAGGGAACCGGGCCGGCCAGCACGTAGGGCGACGGACGTTTCTGGCTGTCCCGGTCGCCTTTTCTTCGTCACCGATCGCAATACGGGCGTACGCTAGATCTTTGACACCGGCGCAGAATTCAGCGTTATCCCACGTGATTTTAATGATGTTATTGAAGAGGCGGCTATTTTATTGCGCGCAGCAAACGGCGCCACCATTCGCGTGTATGGTCAACGCTCGCGTACGCTTAATTTAACCCTACGACGTTCTTTTAAATGGATCTTTCTCATCACAGATGTCCAGACACCGATCCTTGGCCTGGACTTTCTGCAGCACTTTGAGTTGCTTGCTGAGGCGAAGCAACGCCGTCTGATCGATCGTCAAACAAACCTGGCAGTTATAGGTATTTTGTCCAACATTGAGTCGATCAGTGCTGTATACGTCAACCTGTCAAGCTCGCCCCTCGTTCTGATGCTTACTACCAAGTTCCAGCAAGTCTTTCGTGCAATGGCACTGTTTCCATCCGCCACTGATGCGGCGAAACATCACATCGTTACCAAAAGTCCGCCTGCTTTTGCCAAACTCAGGCGAATGACCCCTGACATGTTAAAAATTGCTCGCGCAGAATTCGAACGCATGCTTGAATTAGGCATCGTTCGCCCTTCTAAAAGCCCGTGGGTATCGACGCTCCACACGGTGCCGTGAAAGCCAGGAGCCTGGCGTCCATGTGTTGATTACCGCGCGCCAAAAATCGTTACTGTTCCCACCGCTATCCTATTCCTCGCATTCAGGGCATCACGGCAAGCCTGCGCGGCCCCCGGATGTTCTCAAAAATCGATCTGGTTCGCGCGTATCACCAGATTCCAGTCGCTGAGGAAGACATACCGGAGACGGCAGTAATCATTCCGTTTGGGCTCTTCGAATTTTTGCGTATGCCGTTCGGTCTTCGACACGCGGTCCAGACTTCCAAGAATTTATCGATTCTGTCACTAGAGGTCTAGCTTTCGTCTATCCATATATTGACGATATCCTACTTGCCAGTGTTTCTAAAGTACAGCACGCAGAACATCTCGAAATTCGTTTCGGTAGGCTGGCTGCTAATGACATCACTGTCAACCCTGACAAATGCGTAGTTCGACAGCCATCCGTCGAATTTCTTGGCCCCCATATTGATCAGTTTGGCCTACGGCCTCTAGACGGTGCAGTCCGCGCCATCAGAGACTCCGGTCCCGTCTACGTGATGCGCTATTCGCCGTTTTAACGGCATGATCAGCTATTACCGACGTTTTCTTCCACACCGTGCCAATTTGCTAAGTCCACTAACAGACCTACTTCGTAGACGCAAGAACGGCCAGGTGGAACTGACTGCTGCTGCTGCGGAAGCTTCAAGGCCAGCAAAGAAGCTTTAGCCAAAACCGTTATGCCTTATCATTTCGATCCGAATGGTCCGCTCAGTATTGCTGCTGACGCATCGGACACCGCCATTGGCGCTGTCCTAAAGCAACATACCAATTGAGGTTGGAAGCCTCTTGCATTCTACTCTAGACGTCTACAACCTTCCGAAGTCAAGTACAGCACGTTCAGTCGCGAACTGCTGGCCGTTTACTCTACCGTTCGACATTTCCGACACGTCCTTGAAGGTAACACCATCATTATCTTTACCGATCACAATCCGCAAATCTACGCATTTCGAACTCAATCAGCTCGATACTCACCACGTAAGATCCGTCAGCTGGATTTCATTGCCCAATCTTCGACTGATATCCGGCACATTTCTGCTTAACAAAACTCTTTCGAGGGTATCTGCGATTAGCCCTGCCGGGCAAGCAATCGATTGGTCGGCTACGGCGGCCGCGCAATCAAACGACCAAACTTTTTCGGAACTCCGTGATTCTTCTTTGAAGATATCGCCGTGCCCTTTGCCGTCATCTGATGGTACAATTTTATGCGACACATCTACCGGACCACGACACGTAGTTCCGGAAACATTTCGCAGTGTCGTTTTCGACATCCTTCACCATATCGCCACCCAGGCATTAAAGCTACTGTTGAACTGTCTTCGGAGAGATACGTTTGGCCGG
Organism: Dicrocoelium dendriticum; assembly: GCA_944474145.2. Lineage (NCBI taxonomy): Eukaryota > Metazoa > Platyhelminthes > Trematoda > Plagiorchiida > Dicrocoeliidae > Dicrocoelium > Dicrocoelium dendriticum. The sequence continues at coordinate 47,626,842 of OX104068.1, read as the reverse complement.
AGATGCAACGCAGTGTTACGCGCTTGGCACGCAGCTGTCGCACCCGCCAGCAAGTCAGGATTCGGCGGCAAGTGTCTGCTCTGCTTGGTCGCTTTCCGCCCGTTTCAATGCGATTTACCCATGTCCATCTCGACACAGTTGGACCTCTGGCTTTGTCCAAAGGAATGGTCTACATTTTGACCATGATCGATCGTTGCATGCGTTGGCCCGAAGCCGTTCCCATCCCTGACGTAGCTGCGGAAACCGTAACGCGTGCTTTCGTCAAGCGCTGGGTCGCTTCCCACGGCTGTCCAGCCACAGTGCCGACAGCCCGCGGTCCGCAATTCGAATCTTTGACCTTCAATAATCTTCCTATACTCATTGGATGTCGACGCAATCGCACGACCGCCCATCAACCGAAGGCGAACGGCATGGTGGAAAGTTTCCACCGACAGCTGAAAGCCTCACTTAGCGCCGCCAATGCGCTGAATTGGACTGAGGTACTGCCTATGGTCCTTCTTGGGATTCGGCTAGCCCTAGAGGCTGATCCACCTACGTCTAGCGCCGAGTTAGTATATGAACAATCACTGCGTTTACCTTGCGATTTCTTTTCTGATAGTCCCAGAATTCCCAGTTACGACGCGAATTATGCACGTCAGCTAGCCAAGAGCATGCGTCACTACAAGCTTCCCGACGTTAGAGAAAAAGCACGTAAATCTTTTGTTCCACAAGACCTACAGCGTTGCCGTTGGTTTTTCTCCGCTTCGGTAGTCTCAACAGACCACTGGAGCGACCTTACGCAGGTCCTTACAAGGTTCTGCAGCGTAAGGACCGAGTCTTTATCATTGATCGTTACGTTAAACGAGAAGCCGTTACGGTGGACCGTCTCAAGGTTGTCCACGTGGAACCTAAGATCGATGAAGTCTCTTGCGCGTCTTCTGACGAACCAACCCAGCCTATGGTGAAAGACTCGTCTGCCTCTAACATCCCTGACTTTAAGCACCACCCTTTATCCAAGACTTCCACTTCAACTCAGCTGCTTCCCATCGAACCAACTGCCACGTCTTCAGCAGTGCCTCCGATTTTACGATCAAATAGGGCGTCTAAGACGACACCTACCTATGATTCGTACAAGTCGACTAGGTCGGGTAGACATGTTCACTGGGCAGCGCGATTAAGGGATTAGTGTTCCTTTCACCGTTCTTTTATTGCTTTCCTTTTCCCAGTTGGCCAATAACGTACGAAAACCCCGAAATACTCAGCAAAAGCTTTTGAAAACGCCAAGAAACCGATAAAAACCCTGTTTTTGAAAACGCAAAAGAACGCAAAACGTTTTGAAAACCGCAAAAAAGGAAAACGTTTTGAAAACACAAAAGGAGTTGCGTTTTTTTTGACGCCTACCTCCTCTGGTAAGCGTCACTCTTGCTTTTGCCCTCGCCTCCACCGTCACTGCTTTTGTTTCTTTTTATCTTTCATATATGAACCGGAGGAGATAACCTGCATGAAGCGAACATTTGACCTTCAAGAACTTGCGAATATTTGACGCTTACGAACTTTTCCCCATTTTGTATTTCTGGCACCGTTAAGGAAGACACGAGTAGGAGCCCGCAAAGTTCCCACCGCCAGGTTCTCCCCCAGCAGCCGCATCAGGTTTCACTACCTAGTCTCGCAAAAGGCTGGCCCGCGACTAACAGTCCTTACGTAGATCGAAGGGCCACCCACGGATTCCATTCTAGGAGAGGGCTGTGTAGTGACCTGGAGATTCCCCCGTATGACTGCGTAAACTATTCTAAAATATATTCAAATCATAGCTTTCTTATGTTTTAGGGAATTATGTGGTTTGCTTGTTGGAACGTTGTTCACGTTGCTTGGAAACACGAACACGATCTCCGCCTTTGGTGCGCGACTCGACTGCGCACGTTGCCTTGTCCACTCTCTCGACGCCAACTACCCTTCTCCCTAGCTAACTCTCTGCTGGTGCCCTATTTTTAGCATAGCTAACGCTCCTGCCGTCCAATAAAGTTTTTCCTAGCTTACTTTTGTGTGTTCTACCATTGCCTTTGGTTGGCCGTCTAGTCTCGTGCCGAATATATAGCGCACGATCATCGCGCTATAGGTTACGCACATTGCTTAAGATCACCTGAGGGGATTTAACATTGTGAGTCCGGGATCTTGCGCCACCAGAACCGGCTCTGGTAAGGCGGAAGTGGCCGGCTCACCAAACGAAAACCCACCAAGCGGACACCCTTTTCTCCGGTTTACGATTAATCCAACGCTCTCGGATTCAGCTACGCGTGTTATTCATTCATTGGGTGGTAGCGAGCAGAAGGATGGTCACATGTCATCTTCTTCGCTTCTCGAATTTCCAAGGATTGCAGGCGAAGTGGCTGTGTCACAGCTCATGATGTAGTATCAGTACTGCAGGATCCTGGAGTACTCAGTAAGAAAATGTCTAGCGAACGTTTGAAACTTGATTCTGACTGCGCATTGACAATCGGATCCGACAGTCGGTTCCAGTCATTAATTACTCGAGTAGAGTGAGAAACATCTGAGCGGACGTTGAACCTTCTCCGTTTAAACAACTTTCAGCTGTGACCTCGAGTCGAACTGCCAAGTCTTAGCTGAAATACTGCCTCAGCTCGTTTACCAGTACTTCTCGTAGGATACATCTAGTGTAGATGAGATCTCCGCAACGTCAGCGATAGTCTAAGGGACGTAGATTCATCCTCTGTAGTGGGGCGGGGTACGGGATTTCGCGTAGCCCAAGGACAAATTTCGAGGCTTGTCGCTGAATTTTTTATTTCTTGTCACTTTCATGCTTAGATAAAGGGGCTATGGCCGAAAGTCAAAATTCAAGTGTGGGACAGGTATGTAAGTTGGAGAGACGTCTAAATATCTGTGGCGTCATTTTAGAGAATGAGCTCCTTATGACGCCCCACATCCTGTTCGCCGCAGCAGTTTTCTTTAATGTGTCAAGGGTCGTTTTGCGATCAAAGGATATTATTGTCCCCAGGTCCTGTTACCGTGGGGCAATCTTGAGTAGGTGCCCGCCAATGTGATAGATGCCCAGTGGTTCAGCAGCACCTATAGAAAGGACTGGGCATTTATCTTTGTTGACCGGCAAACCCCACTTGATGAACCAAGAGTGTAGTAGATCAAGCGTTTCCTGTAACCTGTCGGCGTCTTCGAGACTGGACACTTTTGACCAAAGCTTGAGGTCGCCTACTACATCAGACCGTCCGGTTGTTGCATACTTAGTAGGTCTTTGATATCTATCTTGAACAATTCCGGTCCGAGAACGGAGCCTTGTGGTACGCCACTGTACATAGGCACCGAAAATGAAAGGGTATCGTTTACTTTCACTTGCATGTTCCGGCCTTGCAAGAAGTCACTGATCCATAGTAGGTTACCTGCTATGCCAATTCCGCAGAGCTTAGAGAGTCGCTCCTGTCGTGGGACTCTGTCAAAAGCTTTGCTGAAGTCGAGGAAGACCAGATGTAAACGTTTTTCAGCGTCCATTGACTTAGCCTACTCCTCTCTAGCGACCAGCAGGTTAGTGATGCAGGAATGTCCCTTTCGGAAGCCACGTTGAGTAAACGAAGTGATGTTAAGATCTCTGCTGTGTCGGTGGATAGCAAATTTAATGAGCTTTTCTATGATCTTGTAGGCGGCAAACGTCAAGCAACTTGGCCGATGGTTCGCAGGGTCCCGGCGGTTTCCACCTTTGTATTTCGGCATAACTACACCCGTCTTCCAATCCACAGGTAGTCGACCAGCCTTAAGAGAGAGCTGAAAGATTTTACAAAGGGTGACGGCAATGAATTCTGTCACTATCTTGAGAAACTGGGAGTTTGGCCCGTCTGGGCCTGGTGAGGAAGCTGAGTTTAGTTCTAGTAGTAGCTTCAAGTAGCACCTGCATCGATATCGATATGTTCTAGAGGTACTGTATGTAAGTACATAAGGGTTTGCGAGTTTGTCTCCCTTAGTGTATGCTGAGGAGAACTGTAGAGCCAAAAGGGCAGTTTCGGCGTCATCATCATAGTGTATTACACGTGGCTCATCAGTAGACAATGCAGGACTTCCACAGTCCGCCTTGGAAGGTTCATCAAGGTATGAAATATTATCCTTCGCCTAGAGAAGGATTGTTCAGCCAGGCTATGCACGTATCGTTGTCCCTTTTCACGTTTTTGCAGGGAGCAGAAGTTTCTGATGGCCTTGTATGTAGAGTAGTCTGAGTCTAAGCGGGAAAACTTGAATCTGTCCCATAGTTTTCTTCGTTGTTTCATGTTGGCCCTGAGTTCTCTGTCAATCCAGGGGACCCTTAGAGAGAGGCCTGTTACTGTGGAATGGAACGACCTCCTCAATGAGCCGCTTTAATTTGTGGAATAGGTCGTTCCAAGCAGCATCGAGTTCCAAGTGTTGTGGAGCATTTCAGTCCAACGTACTTGTTGCCGCCCTTAGCTTGAATGCGTCGGTTCACCAGAAGTTACGACGGTGTGCGCTCCGGGTTCGGATAGCTAGTCGTTTAGTCAATAAGAAGGTGATTGTGCAATGGTCGCTTTTACCTATATGTGGTAGAAGGGTCAATTCTGAGACATCTGCCAGAGCCCGAGTGAGCGCAAGATCAAGAGTGTGCGGAGTCTGGCCGGGAAGAAGTCTAGTGGGCGATGTTATATTCTGGAAGAAATTCGTTTTGAGGACAGATTCAAGGTGGCTGGCGTCAAATGACTTGTGTGAAAGGCGGCAGTGTAGTAGGTCCCAATTGACATGCAGGGCATTGAAGTCACCCACAATAAGACAATCTCTGCCGTTTCCATGCGATTTGATAAAGTCTAGCATAGAGGTGCCATGTCCTCACGGTGCATTGCAGGTAACGCCAACCATAAGAGATTTGAAGCCATTATTGATCCTACACCAGAGTGGCTCTGCGCCACCAACAGCGTCGCTGACGGCTTCGACAAGATGAACTGTAGGATCCTCTCTCCAGTAGAGAACTACGTCGCCACCAGCTCTTGCTCCAAATCTGTCAGTACGGAAAAGTTAGTATCCTGAGATGTAGAACTCAGAGTCGGAGATATATGAAGTGAGCCAGGACTCAGTGAAGGCCAACAGGTCAGGAAGTAGCTTTGCGGTAAGATCGTGCACCTCGTCCAATTTGTTTCGGAGGCTGGGGACATTTGAACCCATCACCTGCAGTCCATACTTTCTCTTTGTTTTTAGTCCCGAGGAGGAGGAACAGTGGCTTCCAGCGCGACCTTATAGTTTACTGTCCGGTGGTGAGCAGAATGGGCCTGCAACGGATTTTTGGAGTTCTCCGAACTGCGCAAAAATCAAAAATATGGAGGTCTGTTTCACCACTTCCCCGTCTAGCACGTAGTTCTTCTACAGCCTTTTTCATTTCGACTCGATCCTTCGGAGAGAGGTCACGAAATACGTAGAATGGCTTAACTTTGATACGCGAGGTTCTTTGCAGGATGCGTCGGCATTCCTCCTCATGCCGGCAAACGATTTTAAGGGGGCGAGTCCTCAAGGTATCTTCTTGTTTTTACCAAGACGGAAGATATCTACGATATGGATCCCCGTTCGCCTTCATCAAATATCAACGAGATTAACCGCTCAAGCAGTGTTTGATCATCTAATATTCTTTCCGCATGGGCTGCTTTTTCCGATTCTGTTTGCATTCATGATGATAAGACAACGGTCGCAAGATAGCAGGGTACGCTCAGGAACTTGTGGCTCGTTAAGTGTCCGGGAGAAAGTAAGACTTGTCTTGGAAATCCACTATTTTGGCGATTAATCGATTATTAACGATTATAAATAAATATAAATAAATAAATAAACTTTTATTCTCGACCATGCGAGGCACACCATTACATGCATGATCATGTTTAGCTAACGGCCTGATCAATAATGTACAAAAGTACATGTTTGGCATAACAGTGTATGTAAGTGTATAAGTGTATATACGTATGTATTTGTGTATGAATGTAGCTTGTGTCTTTAAATGTGCCGCAGCATTTTTGACTGTTTGTTGTCGTCAGGAATGTGAGCATAAGCGATTGATGTCCTTGGGTTGGATGGCACTTTCCGGATATCCACGGGCAAGTGACTTTATTTTGTGGCGAGTCACATCCGCCACGTCGCAGTGTTGATAAGCAGACATTTGTGGCTTTTTATAGGGAGAACGCTTGCCAGGCGAAAACCCACCACGTCCTGGAACACTGCCGCCGAACTATTTGCTGGAACGGGTTAAACCCGAACCACCCAGCAGGCACCACGAGGAGGTTGTTCGGCTAGCCAGTCGAATTTTCCGGAATGTTCTACTTCTGCACGTGATTGAAAACCACCTGACACCACGGCAAAAGATGTGGGGAACCACTAACCTTGGCAGTTGATCTTCCAATTCTGGAAGTCGAAGGTCAGTAAGCGATCTATAAATACAGCCAAGGTTCGCAGTAGTTGTACAGTGTTCGTTGGGGCGATTAATATGCCATTGTGTCAAGCTCGTTGGCGTTTGGCTTTTTTCCTTCGGTTAGGCTAGAAGTGCTGTGGAGCAGTAAATTGTTATTTTTGGAATTGCGTCTAGTGAGAAGATTATAACAAATGGCGACGGAGAAAATTGGAAATGTGATGAATTTTTCTGCTGAATAATTTCAAAAGCTGCTTTTTCATCAACTAGCTCAAATGGAGGCACAAATGAAAATGATTGAAAATCTGACAAAATGCTTGCGTTTGCAGTCAACAGGAGCAGCGGCGCGCGACACGCAGGCGAGTTCTGTTGATCTCCTCACGCACGCCATCACTGAATTCAAGTATGATGTGGATTCCGGATGCAACTTCGAAGCATGGTCCAAGCGCTGGGAAGACATGTTCCAGACGGACTTCATTCGTCAACACGACTCCTGGAAGGTGCGCTTGCTACTCCGCAAGCTCGGAATAAGCGAACATTCAAGTTTCATCGACCACATTTTGCACAAACAGCCGAAGGATCTGACGTATGATGAAATAGTTTTGAAGCTGAAGGAAATTTTTGGTGAGTGGGTATCCTTTTTAGCATTTGCTGAAAATTGTCAAACAGGAATCTTATGACTTTAGAGCCTTAGCAGACATGATTAACCGTGAGTGTGAACGATTCAAACTACGCTCTTTCATGGACGATCAGTTTAAGTGTCTCACTTTTTCCAGCACCCTACAATCGCCCACTGATGTTGAGATCCGCACACGGCTTTTAGCTAAGCTGAGGCAGGATCCTGATCTGACACTGAAGGCCCTAGTAAGCGAATGCAAACGGTTGCTCACTCTACAACATGACACTACCATGGTCAAACGCAATGGTCTCGCACCAGCAGCTACCGTGCAACTCGTGAAAGATGCCAGGACCGGCAACCGAAGCAAACACTGCAAGAAGCCGACGAGAAAACCGCTCACAGTATGCTGGTCATGCGGCGAATGGCAGTTCGCTCGCTTTTGTCCCTTCAAACATCATATTTGTCAAAAGTGCCATAAGCATGGGCATAAAGAGGAATGCTGCATTCAGGTCGGGTCGAAGAAAGTGAAGAAGTTTTATCGAAAGGGGAATTCTAGAAAGGATGGCGCCGAGTTTCTGTCCATAGTTGCCGCATTCCAAAGCGAGTGTAAACCGAGGCGACGATTTAGCAGTGTTGATCAATGGGATCCCAACGAAACTGCAAGTCGACACGGCCTCGGACATCACGATTATTTCCAGGAGCACATGGAATCACATAAAGAAGCCGGAGATGGTCGAGTCTCAGGAAGTTGCACATAATGCATCCGGCGGTGTGTTAAACTTAGTGGGCGGATTCAGTTGCAAGATTGCTTTCCAAGGTGTGGAAAATTCGGGAACGTGCTACATTTCAGACCGGCTGAATTTGAATATTCTTGGCCTCCACTGGATTGAAAAAATGAATCTCCTCGATGTTCCCTTGAATCAGATCTGCAACCGAGTTCGTGCACGTCCAGATCCATCACCAAAGTCCGTCGAAGACATGACACGTACCCTGAAGCAAAAATACGCTTCTTTCTTTCAGGATGACTTAGGCCATTGTACAAAATTCAAGGCGACAGTGAACTTGTGACAAGCGCCAAATTAGTGTTCAAGGCTAAAAGACCTGTACCATATGCAGCCATGTCAACCGTTGGGCAAGAGCTCGATTGACTGGTACGTACCGGAGTCACCACAGCCGTCAACTACTCATCATGGGCCGCACCTTTTGTCGCAGTGAAGAGAGCAAGTGGCAAGGTACGCGTCTGCGCTGACTTCTCAACTGGTCTCAACGCCGCGATTGACGACCACCAGTACCCCTTACCTGTACCGGAAGATATCTTTGCAAAGCTGAATGGTGGTAAGTACTTCGCTAAGCTTGATCTATCCAATGTTTATCTTCAAGAGGATATTAACGAAGTCTCGAGGGAGTTGTTGAGGATCAACGCTCATCGTGGACTATTTTAATACAACCGCTTGCCATTTGGTGTGAAAACGGCGCCAGCTATCTTCCAGCAGTTTATGGATACCATGCTAGCGGGCGTTTCTTGAACCGCTGCATACCTGGATGACATTATAGTGATGGGTCGAACACAAGTAGAACTATTCAACCGCCTGGATGAAGTGTTTGGTTGTATACAGTCGTACGATTTCTGAATCCGTGAAGCTAAATGCACATTTTCACGCCCATCATCAAATACCTCGGTTTTATCCTCGAAAAGGACGGAGGTCGACCAGACCCGGTAAACATAGAAGCCATTAGAAACATGCCTCCACCCACAGATCTACAGTCTCTGCGTTCCTTTTGTGGGGTCATCAGCCCCTACAGCGCATTCTTGCCTGAGATGCACCGCCTGCGTGCCCCGTTTAACAAGCTAATATCCAAAGGCCAAAGATGGGACTGGGCAGCAAGATGTCAGCACTCCTTCGACCGGGTCAAGTCACTATTGTCTTCAAACTTGCTTTTGGCTCATTTTGATCCCTCCAAAGAGATCGTCCTAACCACAGATGCATCAAGCCATGGGATTGGTGCAGTACTATCACACAACTACGCCGATGGATCTCAGAAGACAATCGCCCGCGCCGCCAGAACACCTAAGAAGGCCGAGAAGAATTACATCCAGATTAAAAAAGAAGCATTGGCCATAGTGAATGCGGTCAAGCAATTCTACAAAATGCCATACGGCCGCCGCTTCAAGCGTCTGACAGATCACAAACCCTTGCTCGCTATCTTTGGTTAAAAAAGGGCATTGCGGCCTACACAGCCGACCGGCTACAACGTTGGGCTCTTACCTTAATGCGGTATGATTTCGAGATCCAATATCAGTCGACAGTTTCCATTGGCCAAGCAGATGCACTGTCACGCCTAATTGATGCCCGCCAGCAAAATCATGAGGACACAATCATTGCCTCGGTGGAGATTGAACATGACGTCAACTTTCTGATAACTGAGGCTTTGCACGATCTACCAGTTACCGCAGAATCTGTACTAACCGAAACGCTTTGGGACCCAGTACTCAGGCAGGTTACACGGTTCCACAAAAAAGGTTGTTCACGTTCATGTCCATCTGCTGAGTTGCAACAGTACTTTCAGAGGAGCCAATCACTCTCTATTGTAAACGCCTGCATACTACTTTCGGAAAGAGTGGTCATCCCCAAGGCACTTCAGAAGTGCCTTATTCGGCAGTTTCACGCCGGGCATCCTGGAATCAACGCTGAAGGCGCTTGCCCGCAGTTATGTATACTGGCCCTTCATGGACAAAGAGGTAGAAGAAATAGCCAAACGCTGCCAAAAGTGTGCTAATGTCTTGAAAGCGCCACAAAAATCAGCACTCCATTCATGGCCAAAGGTTACTTAGCCATGGTGTCGCATCCATGTCAATTTAGCGGGACCGATCAACAGCCGAAGCTTCCTCATTATAGTCGATTTATCCAGCAAGTAGCCTGAAGTATTTCTTATGGAGAACAAAACCACCAATGCCACCATATCGAAACTGCGCCATACCTTTAGCCGATCCGGCGGTTCTGAGACAATGGTCACTGACAATGGCTCACAGTTTACTTCAGCAACGTTTACGGAGTTTGGCAAGCAATGCGCCGTACAGCACGTTTGCTCACCGCCTTTCACCCACATTAGAATGGCCGGGCAGAAAGGTTTGTGGATACATTCAAACGAGCTCTCCACAAATCAAAAGGGTAGGGTCGTATAGAGGAGGTGGTTGACCGGTTCCTTTTCCTCTACCGATCAACACCAAATCCACAAGCGCCAGTCGGAGTCTCTCCGGTACAGGCCAGGGTGAACCGGAAGCTCTGCATACATTTCGACGCCATCCGACCGCGCGGAGCCTTCTGTAGGTGAAAGAAATCGCAGCGTGGAACAGGATTTTAACCGGCGGCATGGAGCAAAGAATCGATCTTTTACTGCTGGACGGAATAAATAAATAAATAAATAAATAGGTATATTTCTAGACCTGCTAGAGGCTGCACCCTAAAGGGTTCAGATCAATGCTTACATTTATCCGATGCTCTTGCATGGAAGTTGGCAAAATATATGTTTTATCGTTAGCAATTGCAAACGCATTGGCACTGGTTAGTATACAGCTACTGGGTCGCAGGCGCCCACCTTGACATTTTTCTGGTTCCTTCGGGCGATATTGAGCTCCTTGTATTTTATTGTGAATACTTCGCGGAGGTGTAGTTTGCCTTTTCTCCTTGGAACAAAATCCAATTTGCCAAGAGTTCACTTTAAATTGATCGCACAATAATTGGCCACTCAGTTGCCCCAATTGTTGTTGCGCACATGGAAGAAATGAATGAAGGAATTATAAGGCATACGAAAAGTAAAAACAATTCCGAAAAATGCAGACATAAATAGAAGCAATTTGTTAAGAGAGAAAATAAATCTGCGTGCTTCAGTAGAAAAATACCCATTAACAAAAAAATGTGCTAGTACGTGACTACCGGGAAGGCCATGCAAAATAGACGCCAGGGACGGTCAAAAGCAAGCACGGCAACGTCATGTATGACGTAATGGTGGGTGCACAGATCTGGCCACGACATGCAAACCAGTTAGACCCACATTGTGCCAACCAGAACAAGCAATGCCTACTGACCTCTCGTTCGATTTACTGGTGGAAACCTTCGACCTGCCGAAGGTAGCAGTGGACGACTGCACACAGTCGAGCAAAGAATCCAGAACAAGAACATCGGAACGAAGTTCTCGGGCGCTTCTGCCAAGGAGGGGGACTGACAGGCAAAGAACACCGTCTTGAAGACTGCAAGTTAATCCTAGGCTTTCGTCGTACACCTCGGACGATATCTCAGGAGCGGAGGTGTCCGAGAGAAAGTAAGGATTACCTTGGAAATCCACTATTTTAGGGATTGATCGATTATTAACGGTTATCTTATCAGTCATTAATTTTCCGGAATGTTCTACCTCTGCACGTGATTAAAAACCACCTGACACCTCGGCAAAAGATATGGGGAACCACTAACCTTGGTAGCTGACTTTCCAATTCTAGAAGTCGTAGGTCACTAAGAGACCTATAAATACCGCCAAAGTCCGCAGTAGTTGTACAGTGTTATTTGGCAGCGAGTAATACGTTATTTTGTCAAGATAATTGGTGTCCTATTTTTTCCGTCGGTTGGGTTAGAAGTTTTGTGGAGCAGTAAGTTGTTATTTTTGGATTTGCGTATAGTGAGAAGATTATAACATTAAGGGACGGATTTTCCTTGACCACTTTCTCCAGCTCGGATAGTCTGTCGAGAACCCTTCATTTGAGACTGAGATGGTAGCTTAGGTTTGGGTTTCTCGACGGGCTTAGACCAATCTTAGCACTACATGTAGTTGGGATTTTGCAAATAGGAACGGAGACCGCGCTTTTCCTCAAAGCTGCTGCATAAGATCTTGTTATGGGCTTAATGTGCAGGACCTGTGTAAATGGATCTGAATGAGTATTGGACGTGGTTCGGCTTCGCTCACCCATGGGTGTGATTGAGCCGGAGGTAGATGGTGTTAGTGAGCACGGTGGAACAGGTAAATCGCGGATAGCATCAGACATCGTCGGAGAACAGTAATCACGGCTCAACACGGATAGTCCGGAGAGAAGACGCCTGCTATTCAGTGAAGCACTGCAATTGCCGCAAAAGAAGTTAAAGAAGTTAAAGGCTGGCGAGGTGAATCGCTGCAAGCGCACATACTGATCAGAACAGATGCCACAGCAAGCAATGCGCATCCAGCCATCACATTCAGAGCATTGTACTGCTTTGGAACGAGTGGTGACACCTTTCCTACAGGACAAGCATTTGGACGCCATGGAAGAGGAAGTCCAAATATTCACTAGATGATTCTTCAACAACGACCTTGATTCACTTTTCTTCGCCCAGAAGATCACGGTGGAACGTAACACTCAAGAGAACGTCGCTCGGCGGTACGGCAGCAGTCGGTCTGCTAGCCTCGTGCATCGATCATCGAATGTAACGCGTCGAATTATTGTGCTGATTAGATTTCGTCTTCAAACCGGATTGTGCGACTAACTGACGGCCTACCGAGGATCTTGCTTTACTGAAGCACAGGTCCAGCATTCTTATTTATAGTGGTTGACCTGATTTTCATTGTATTTTGACGGGTAAGATCGGCCCGGACTTCTCAGGGATATTTAGTCCAGCTATGTTACCTAAGCTCCGCGGTCATCTACTAAAACTGCATAAGCCACGGTCTGATAGGATTAGGACGGAAACTCATCTGTCGCGCCGAGTTATAGATCGCTGGAATTCGCTTCCAGATCACGTGGTTAGGGAACCTACGGTTAAGGGTTTTGCGCGCCAGCTCGATGCGCTTAGGTGGTAACACCAAACCTTTCCTTTTCCTAATTAACTCACCTAGACTTTTCATTTCCTTTTTAATGATTCAACTATCTTGATATTCTACTTGCTTGGCTCTTTCCACTTTCTCTTTTTGCTTTCTGAGTTTACTTTTTTCTCTTTCTTACTTCACGTAACCGGTTCAGCAGGGACTGCTAGGGCAGGACACGTGGGCATGTTCAAGTTCAAGTTCAAGCGGGACTGGAACGATAAACTGATCCCATGAGTGTTCCTTCTTTGACGGGTCGTTGAACCAAGCGTTGGCGAAATTTGAAATCCCAATGGACCTACTACGAAGACCGAATCACACCATTTTCAACCAATTAATACCCACGAAACCTGCCCTAGCAGTCCCTGCTGTGCCGGTTACGTGAAGTAAGAAAAAGGAAAAAGTTAACTCAGAAGGCAAAAGAGAAAGCGGAAAGAGCTAAGCAAGTAGAATATCAAGATAGTTGAATCATTATAAAAGGAACTGAAAAGTGAAGGTGAGTCAATTAGGAAAAAGGGAAAGTTTGCTGTTGCCACCCAAGTGCATCGAGCTGGCGCGCAAAACCCTTAACCGTAGGTTCCCTAACCACGTGATCTGGAAGCGAATTCCAGCAATCCATAACTAGGAGCGACAGACGAGTTTCCGTCCTAATCCTTTCATACCGTAATTTATGCAGTTTCAATGCGTGACCGCGGAGGTTGGGTTACGTAGCGGGACTAAATAGCCCTGACAAGTCCGGGCCAATCTTACCCGTCAAAATACGATAAGTAAGAATCAGGTCCCCTCTTATCCTTCGGTAATGCATTGAGTACATCCCTAAACTGAACAAGCGTTCAGGATACGTCTGTCCCCGTAGACCCTGCACTAACCGAGTGCCCACTCGTAACACCCTCTCCAAGTCCATTTTGTCTCGGTTAAGACATGGTGGACAAGCCTGAATACAATATTCCATGTGGGGTAGGACGAATGCCGAAAATAGCTTCACAAACAAATTGGCCGTTAGGATTCCGAAAGAGCGGCGGACAAAACAGCACCATACCAAACCCTCGACAAGCGGCCTTCTTCCAGTTGTCTCCAGAATGAAGTGCTGATGCGTGTACGACTCCTAAATCAACCTGCTGAATGACAAAAGAGGGTTCACCACCACTGACAACATATCGGGTAGGAGGAGTAGCAGCTCCGATTCGGAGAACAGAGCACTTGGCCTTATTAATGGGCATCAACCATAAGGTAGACCATACCCACAGCCTATCCAAAGCATGCTGAATTGCCTCAGGATCCCCGGGAAATCCACAATATTCCAGAGCTTATGGTCGTCAGCAAACACTAGTGATGACACCCCTAGCTCTCCCGGCAAATCATTTACATAGATGGCGAACAACGATGGCCCCAATACCGAGCCCTGCGGGACGCCACTAAGGACAGCTTGCCTGAGCGAAAGGCTACGCCCCACTCTTACGCACTTTACCCGCCCCTCAAGGAAGGCAGACACCCATTGAAGGGCGCGACCAGATATCCTGTAAGATCTAAACTTTAGTGAGAGCCGAAGATGTGGAACATTGTCAAAAGCTTTCGAAAAATTTACGAATAGCCCGTCTACAGCGTGGCTACTGTCTACCGCTTCGGCTCAGCCTTCACGAGCTACAAGTAGATTAGTATGACATGAAAATACTTTGCGAAATCTATGTTGCGCAACACTGAGAAGGTTAAGCCTATTCATGTGGTTCTCCACTGAAGCTCTTAACAGCTCTCCAAACAACTTGACTACTACGCTTGTAAAACTGATTAGCCGGTAGTTGGCGAGTAGAGCGCTGTCACTGCCCTTAAAAATCGGACAGATGATTGCCTCCTTCCATTCCGAAGGTAGGATGCATCTGTCCAGCGACATTGAAAACGCGCATGTAAGAGGACCACTCAGCTCAGTGGCCATTTCATGTAACAGCTTCGGATGAATTAAACCAGGACCGGAAGCTTTAGATGCATTAATGCTTTGCAGTAGCTCGAGCAGCTGAGTATCCGTTATGCTGAATTCATCTGTGAAATAATCCTTCGGAACACATAAAACCCATTCAACTTGTGGTAAAGTGGTCTCCCGAGCAAAGACCCCAGTATACTGATCACTAAGTACACAAGCATTTTCATAGTCGGTTTTCGCACGGGTCCCGTCTGCTTGCAATAACGCTGGTATAAACAGTTTTGCCCTGCTGCGACTTTTAACGTAAGTAAAATCTTCGTGGGAATAGCTGCGGCCGAGTCCGCTAAACCCTGCTCGTACTGAAGACGAACAGTTCTGAGATGTTGCTTTCATTTAGTTTTAACCTCTCGATAACAATCATAGGTACTGGCCGATGGAGCCACTTTGTAGGTTCGCCAGCATCTAGACCGTTTCTTGAGTAGGTACTTGCCTGTGGTATCTATCCATGGAGGCTGTGCCCTTAACTCTCTTTTCCTTATTAATTGGTTGGACAGGGTGTGATGCGGTATTTGTTTTAAGTCTGTCAGTATTTCAGTCTGCCTACTCCTGCTTCAACGAGCCGCTGAATAAGGACACTCACGTGTTAACCCTATCGTTCCATTCCCGCTTTAGCCTGACTTTCTTGGATTTAGTTAAGCCCTTTTGGTTTGGCCTTTCCACCAAATATTTGATGACCCCGTTTTTGAAAGATTAGAACTCCTTTTTTGTGCCTTTACTATGTCGGACCACGATTCCCCGCACTGACAGTTCAGAAAATTTTGTTGGTGTCTCCTTACCTGCCTTTGATTCATCTAATCCTCATGTGTGGTTTTTACAATTGGAAGCTCTTTTTTGCATACGTCGTATTACTTCGCAGTCATTAATGTTCGCACATGTCACTGCCTAGCTTCCTACACACGTCGCAACTGACTTTATAAATTTGCTCGATCCGATTCCGGCTGACGCACATTACGATAAGCTGAAAGTCACCGTTTTGCAGCGCACCACGGCTTCCTACGGAACTGCACTTCGACAGTTACTTTCCGGTGTTGAACTAGGCCATCGCACGCCGTCACTACTCCTCATGTACATGCGTACGTTGCTCGGTTCCTCTAAGATCGATGATATAACACTGCGACAGTTCTGGACGAAATGATTTCCAGCGAATACCTCAGCTCCTCTCACTGTGTTCGCAGATGCTTTGTCTTTGGACAAGCTGGCCGAGACAGCAGACAAAATTCATGAGTGCTTTGATAAACACGCAGCATGTCACTCAGTTGAGTCGACCGCTAACACTGATCTTAAGACTGACCCGATTGAAGCCAGTTCGGAGAGGTTATCGAAGCTGGAGCTCGTTATCTCGAGCATTAATCGTTACCGTGGTAGAAGCCCTAGACGCTTCTCTCGAAGTAGACGTAGTCACGCCAGGCTTCCGACACGTCCTTTCTGTTGGTACCATCACCTTTTGGTGATGATGCAAAGAATTGTCTACCTGACTGTGACCACCCCCAAGGCACTCCACAAACCACAACAGGGAAACCCCCACGCCAGCCAGTGATGGCGGCAGCTGCGTATGGCCACTCTTATAGTCGTTTACTTTACTTCTACGATTCCCCAACTAATGCGTACTTCTTGGTTGGCAGCGCTGCCAAGGTTAGCGTTATTCCTCGTGCTGCAGAAAAACGCAGCTTACTTCCAACTGAGCTGACATTGCAGGCGGCGAACAATACCAAGATCCGTACATACGGCCAGAAAATGTTGTCTCTCAACCTTGGTCTTCGTCGAAGTATTCCCTTTGTTTTCTCATCGCTGACGTCCAACGTCGTATCCTTGGTGTTGATTTCCTTACCAAGTTCGGCCTGATCGTGGACCTGCGCAACCGTAAACTATGCGATAGTTTGATATCCTTGTCCGTTTCAGGTGAAGTGACTTCGATCGGCTTGATTGGTCTTCGCTTGGCATTGTCCGCCGACAGTGTGTTCACCAAACTATTGCTGCAGTTTTCTGCTCTTTAGCAATCGTATAAGCACTTTACTGAGCTTAAGCACGTAATTATGCACCACATCTTAACACCTGGACCACCAGTAACCGCAAGACCTCGACTGTTGCTTCCAGCCAAGCTCGCTATTGCCAAAGCAGAGTTCGATCATATGTTTTGTCTCGGTATCGTTCGTCCTTCCCATAGCCCATGGTCCTCCGCACTTCATATGGTTGCAAGAATGTCCAGTGGCTACGGGAGACCTTGCAGAGATTACCGGGCACTAATTACTTTCACCGCCCCCGCTAGATATCCGATTCCTCACATCCATGATTTTTCAAATGGTTTACATGAAAGAACAATTTTCTCTAAGACTACCGATGCTTGCATACTACCAAATTCCGGTTGCTCCCGACGATATTCCGAAGACCGCCATAACCACACCATTTGGTCTTTATTAATTCGTTCGCATGCCATTTGGTCTACGAAATACCGCACAGGCTTTCCAAAGGTTTATCGATCAAGTCCTTGGAGGATCGACTTCCTCTACGTCTACATTGACGATATTCCTGTGGCCAGTTCCAATCATTATGAGCATCTGTCACATTCTCGATCTTGGAAGGCTTTTCTCAGTACGGCTTTACGATCAATGTTAAAAATATGTTTTGGCCAACGTTCTGTTGATTTTTTGGGTCACCGAATTGATGGAAACGGCGTCAGTCCACTCCCCGAGAAAAGAAACGGTTGCAGCTTACCCCATGCCGACATCCTCCAAACGTCTCCGTCGTGTTCTCGGCATGGTGAATTATTACAGCCGTTTCATACCAGATTGCTCTGGGCTACTCTAGCCACTGACCGATTTACTTGAAGGCTATTCACGAAAATTCGAGCCTACTCAAGAAGCTATTAATGCATTCGACAAGATCAAGCATGCGTTGTTCAGCTCTACCGCGCTTAGTCATTTGAGGACAGATGTTGACACCAACTCCCATCCTCAAGACTGATGTATCCCAGACCGTCGTTTTTAGTGGGTCGCCTTTACCGGGAGCCCAGAGAGCCATTCGGGAAGACAGATCGTGTTGCAGGGAAAATTTATTGGTACAGTAAAAGATTTCCTGTTATTTAGCTATAAAGGAACGACATCGTGGACGCTCTAGCTAGGGGAAGGGAGCAAGCACAGCACACAAGGCAGTTGCGAGTTGCAACCGAAGCGCGTGCCAAGTAAAAATGGCGATGAGCAAGGCAAGCATTGGAACTCAGCAATCAGTTCAACAAACCACACCGGTTGCCTAGGTGTACAATGAAATAATTTTATAGAGAGTAGAAGTCACGAGTAATTTGCACACAATAATCTGCCTCGATGGGGAATCGAACCCCGGTCCCACGAATTTCCGGTCCGCTGCTCTGCCACTGAGCTACCGAGAGCTGACGATTAGGTGCGCAATGTAATACATGACTTCTGCTTGGTGCGCGACGTATTGCCAATGAGCTCACAGTATCTGTCTTAGTGTTGCAGACTGGCTCAATCACTCGTTACTTCCCAGTGGACCGAAGTGACTCTCCTTCCGAAGTCCAAAGGGCGATGGTAGATTACTTGAAGGATATTTGTGAGTAGCGTAAGGGTCGTGGAAAGTAGAAGTCACAATTAAATTGCACACAATCATCTGCCTCGATGGGGAATCGAACCCCGGTCCAACGAATTTCCGGTCCGCTGCGCTACCACTGAGCTACCGAGGGCTGACGATTAGGTGCGCAATTTAATACATGACTTCTGATGGGTGCGCGACATATTGCCAATAAGTTCACAGTAACTGTCCTGGTGTTGCAGGTTAGGAAGTTACGACTGAGAGGGCCAATCTGCAACAACAGGACAGTTACTGTGAGCTCATTAGCAATACGTTGCGCACCAAGCAGAAGTCATGTATTAAATTGCGCACCTAATCGTCATCCCTCGTTAGCTCAGTGGTAGAGCAGTGGACCGGAAATTCGTTGGACCGGGGTTCGATTCCCTTTCGAGGCAGATTACTGTGTGCAATTTAATCGTAACTTCTACTTTCTACGAACCATACGCTACTCACTAATATCCTTCAAGAAATAATTTTAGTTAGAATTTTACACAGGCAAATCGGGGAAGTTCCAGACTGCTACATAGCCCTCTCCCAGAAGGGACTGTGTAAGCTGTCCTTCGATTTACGTGAGGACTGTCCGTCCCAGGCCAGCCATTTTCGAGACCAGGTTGTGAAACCTGATACAGCTGCTGGGGGAGAACCATGAAATCGGACCCGAGCGGGCTATCACCCGTGTCCTCCCTACGGTGTCGAAATGGTAAAAAACTGCTTGTGGGGGGACAGTTAGTAATGTTTACTTATGCGGTTGAGCAGGAAGGCTAGCCCGCGAAGTACAGTCCTCACGTAGATCGAAGGACCGCTTACACAGTCCCTTTCGGGAGAGGGCTATGTAGCAGTCTGGAGCTTCCCCGGTTTGCCTGTGTAAAATTCTAACTAAAATTATTTCATTGTACACCTAGGCAACCGATGTGGTTTGTTGAACTGATTGCTGAGTTCGAATGCTCGACTTGCTAATCGCCGTTTTTGCTTGGCGCGCACTTCGGTTGCAACTCGCGACTGCTCTGTGTGCTGTGCTTGCTCCGTTAACCTAGCTAGAGCGTCCACTGTGTCGTTCCTTTATAACTAGATAACAGGGAAACTTTTACTGTACCAATAAATTTTCCCTGCAACTCGATCTGTCTTCCCGAATCGCTCGCTGGGCTCTCGGTACAGGCGCCCCTCTAAATTGATGACCCCAACGTGACTTCCGGCACCGAGTTTCTAGTCAACACTGGTGCCGAAGTTAGTGTTATGCCCCGTAGTCCGGATGAGGTCGTCTCGCCATCGCCGACCAAGCTGCGTGCCGCCAATGGCACACCAATCTCAAGTTTCGGTGAAATGCTGCTAACGCTCAAGTTAGGCCTCCGGTGAATCTTGCGCTGGCCTTTCATAATCGCTGCCGTGCCTTTCGTCATCATAGGTGTACACTTACTTCAACGCTTCCACCTCATCGTCGACGCTAAAAGTAAGACCATTATGGACTCTAGGATACAGCACAGTGTTATCGGGACTAGCGCCAACGTGGCTGCTATCACTCCCATTCGTGTCCTACCTCAAGCTTCACAACCTTTTCTAGAACTTTTCAACAAGCATCCTAAACCCGTTCGCGTCCTGAACGGCTTGCCTTCTGTGACGTCAAATGTCATGCATCACATTTGCACTAAGGGCCCACCTGTTTCGGCCCGCCCTCGCAAACTAGCCCCGGACAAGCGCAAAGCTGCTAAGGCGGAATCCGAGCAAATGCTCGAACTGGGAATCATCCGCCCGTCCAAAAGTCCATGGGCGTCACCATTACACATGGTGCCGAAGAAATCCGGTGACTGGCGCTCATGTGGTGACTACAGGGCACTTAACAAATTTACCTTCCCGGGTAAATACTCCAATCCGCACACGCACGACTTGACCTAAACTCTAGCTGGTAAGTCTATCTTTAGCAAAGTCGACCTAGTTCGCGCCTACCATCAGATACCTGTCGCGCCAGACGACATTGCTAAAACAGCAGTCAACACGCCATTCGGCCTAATCGAGTACCTCAGAATGTCTTTCGGCCTCAGCAACGCTGCCCAAACTTTTCAGCGTTTCATTCATGAGATAACGAGAGGACTCGAAGACGTTTATCCTTAGCTAGATGACATTCTCATCGCCTGCTCTTTTGACGAGAAACATCTCCATTACCTCGACGCTCTCGTTCAACGCTTAACGCAGCATGGGTTACCGTCACCCCCGATAAATGCGAGCTTGGCCAAAGTTCCATCGACTTTCTTGGCCACCGCATATCCGCTTCTGGTACTGAAGCTCTGCCAGAAAAATCCAGGCACTGAAGGACTACCCTGCTCCCAGTTCCTTCAAACAGTTACACCGATTCCTTGGCCTGGTCAACTATTATAGACACTTTATTCCTAACAGCGCGAGCATTGCTCAATAAATGACTGACTCGCCCCGCGGCAAATAATGGTCTTTTCATTTTGCAGACGACGCTAGACTGTCTTTTTGGAAGCTCAAAGACGCTATCTCTAAACTAGCGGTTCTCGCTTATCCAGATACATCTGCACCACTCTCCCTGACAACTGACGCATCCGACACTTATGTCGGTGCAGTTCTTCAACAACTCATCGACCGTCGATGGATACGTCTAGGTTTCTTCTCGAAACGCTTACAACCTGCCGAATCGCGTACTGCACCTTCGGTAGGGAACTTTTAGCTATTTATCCAGATATCAGACATTTCCGTCACGTCGGGGTCACCAATTTAGAGGGTCGCCTGTCCCGGGCTCCCAGAGAGCGGTTCGTGAAGACAGTTCGTTGCAGGGAAAATTTATTGGTACAGTAAAAGATTCCCTGTTATCTAGCTATAAAGAAATAAAATCGTGAAAGCGCTAGCTAGGTTAACGGAGCAAGCACGACGCACAGGGCTATCGCGAGTTGCAACCGAAGCGCGCGCCAATCAAAAATGGCGAATAGCAAGTCGAGCCTTCGAACTCAGCAACCGGTTCAACAAACCGCACCGGTTGCCTAGGTGTACAATAAAATAATTTTAGTTAGAATTTTGCAAAGGCAAACCAGGGAACCTCCAGACGGCTACACGTTATGGGCTGTTCTCCACCAAGTAAGCAGTGGTCAACCGGAGTCGCTACATTTTATCTCTCGCGAACTTCAGCCAGCACAGACGTGATACAGCATCTTTGGTCGAGAACGTGTAGCTGTCTATCTCGCTATCAAACATTTTCGGCACCAGCTTGATGGTCACACGTTTACCATTCTTACAGGCCATATACAACTTGCCTTTGCTTTTCGTGGTTCATCCTACCGTTTCTTCCCAAGAGAAGTTCGTCATTTGGATTATATCTCAGTTTTTGACCGACATTCGTTATGTTGATATTGCCAATAACCTTGTCGCCGATGCCATGTCGCGTATATGTCTTCACGTGGTTTCACGGCAGACGATTAATTTAGAAGTCATAGCAGCCCATCAGGAAGGAGGTCCTGAGTTTGTGCAAATGAGATTAAATCCATCAATCAAAATATCGCAGATGCCAATCCTTAACTCAGGCTTCCAAAGTTACTGTGATATTTCTACCGGAAAGACCCGGTTTTTTCTCCTTTAGCAATATCGCCGAATCGTCTTTGATCACCTGCATTAAATCTCACACGAGCATCCGAGTCATTGTCAAGCTGATTACTGATCGCTTCATTTGGCATAACGCGCACCGAGATCCAGCAGTGGGCCAAAAACTGTATCGCTGGCTAAACCAGCAAGATCCGCCGTTACAAGATTACCATCCCCGATACGTTTGCTCTTCCCGACGCTCGTTTTAGGCATGTTCATCTTGACATCGTTGGACTTGCCTCCATCCAACGGGTTTATATACTTATTGACATGTGTTGCTCGTTATACGCGTTGGCCACTTGCCGTGCCTTTATGTGATGCTTCTACAGAAACTGGCGCTAACATTCATTGAGAATTAGATTTCCGTCTTTGGCGCGTCAGCCATTATTACTACCGATAGAGGGCCCTAATTCAATGCGGCCTTGTATCGAGACATGTACCGCTTCCTCGGTTGTTCCCATCTGCGGACAACCGCCTATCACCCAGCTGCTAGTGGCTTCGTTGAACGTTTACACTGATAACTTAACGCCGCTATTACTGCTTTGCAGCCAAACTCACAATGAAAAGAAAGTCTACCGATTTTCTTGTTTAGTATTCGGAACACCATTGAAAAGACATAGGCTGTTGTCCCAATGTGTTGGTCTTTGGCACTACTCTCAGGATTTCTGGAGAAATGGTGCCAGACTCAAGGGTTACTGTAGTTGTTCCAACCTCGTACGTTACACGCCTGAGGCGATACTTCAGTTCAATTCGTCCAACACCACCTCGATTCAGTCCTCGGCGTCAACAGGTACACCCGGATTTGCGCACTTGCCTCTTCGTTCTCGTGCGTGTCGATTCCGTCCTTAAGCATTTGACACCGCTTTACAAAGGCCCCTTTAAGGTTGTTGCCCGGAAAGAGAAGCACTTTGTGCTGGATAGAAATAGTTACCATGATGCGGTGAGTATTGACTGCTTGAAGCCGGCTTACATCGAGACGCGACCACTACCGAAACCCACAGACATTCCTGTCACGGACCAGCCCATCTTCCCAAGTACGCCTCCTAATCAGCTTATGTGTGACACCTCTGTTCCCTTTTCTGCACCTCAACTATCTCACGACACAACCTCGAAATCACATCACCGAACATGCTTCAGACGTAGAGTTCTTTCATCTTCCAGACTACGATAAATGCCACAAGTATCGAGCATTCGTCTCAGTGACACACGCTCTAAGGGGAGTTCTACAGCGATTGTACATATCTGACTTCCCAAGTGTATCTTCCTATTCTCCATTCCATTATTATTGTACAGTTTTCTTTTAACTAACCAGCAACCGACAAAGGACATTTTCGGCATTTGATTCGCCTACTGTTTCCGGCTACGCGCATTGTGCTGTTGATCTTCGTCGGTCTGCCAGACTCATGCATCGATCATCTGATCTAACGCCTCGAATTATTGTGCTGATTAGGTTTAGTCTTCCGACCGGATTGTGCGAGTAACTTGTAGGACTAGTCTATACTAGTCCGAGAGTGTTCTCGCTCTGGCAGGGATGCCAAAAACCAGAAGGACGGACACAACGGATTGTATTCGCGGAAGGCTACAATCGAACGAAAAGCGAATGAAGCGACGAGAGCGTACGTCAGCGCCGGAACTCACCGTGGAGACAAGTGATGAGCTAGATGTAGTTCAAAATAGCCATAGATTCTGCATTAAAACAAAAATTAATGTTGTATGGCTGAGCAATAATAGTGTACATATAAGATAAGAAATATCTTCGGGTTGCTGCAGAGCTCCAATCCTAGAAGGCTGAACGAAGAAGGAATCGCAATCAAGTGGTTGTGGATTAAAGTTCGCAACAGGTTTTCGTATGCGCAGTAGTGTCTGTTCGTGTACTGAAAAAAATGTAGCCGAAAATTTGTATCCGCTGTGCCGTCCCGTCTTTATTATTTATTGATTGCAGAACAGGGTGAATTTCAGTGAGCCGTAGGAGCGGCCTTGTCGGACTACAAAAAAGCTGGCTAGTCCAGAACAAGGCCGACAGGACCTCAACCTCCGCTGCTGCCCAAAGGTGCGCTTGGGAGTGCTCTCTCCCCCGCCGCACACCACCTCGCGCCAAAACAACCCTTGTCTCACGGAGAAACGACCATGGTCCCAGGGAGAAGCGATCCTCGTCCCGCGAAGAAGCGACCGTCGGCCAGCGGAGAAACAACCAGCGTTCCCGTCAGTGTCCTCGACAACATTCCTCGTGTGGGCCAGTCGATCAAAAAGGAAGGTTTGGGGCATGTAGAGATAAGGAAATAGAAAATAGCGCAGAAAACGCCAAAGAGTACAAACGAATGATCTGCGTGTTTAAATAATGTTAGCTTCTGAATATTTTTTCGATAAAGGTTTTCCGGTGGTTTTTGATATTTTTGTTTATTTTCAAAACGTTAGTCGACCAAAGTGGGGCAAATATATACAACACCTACAAATTTAAAAATATTTACACTGTACATGGTCTAAGATACGAACGGGCTTACGCACCTCTCGACCACGGCGATTGGTCGTGGGAAACATGGGGTTAGATTCGGATGATGTCGGGGCGGCTGAAGCTTGTAGACTGGGATCGTGGACTGGTTGAACTGCACTAGGATGCTGTAAGCTGGTGCGGGGAGTTTTGACGTCTCACGAAACACCACTAAACGAAGTAGGCGAGGTCCGTTCTTCCATAAGGGCGGGTTTTAGACGGTCGGTGGTGACGACGTCGCGTCGACCACCGCGGTCAATGTTATACGCCTTACTCGCACGATGTATCACTTTGAAAGGTCCTGTGCACGGCGACTGAAGTGACTATCGGACACCGTCTGCGCGAAGATGGACGTGCAAACACGTAGACAGTTTCTCGGGAAGGTACATTGGTAATTTCTGCGATCGAGGAGCGGGTGGACGTAGTTCACGCATCTGGTGAGCCAATCAATCAGTGTAACTTCCGTAGTCAACAGTGGAAGTGCATTAAGCTGGTGGTACCAGCTGTCCAGGCAATTGCAGCGTGCACCCGTAGAATAGCTGCGTTGGTGTCGAGTCGAAATCGGTTTTAACCGTATTTCTTAATCCTAGAAGAGCGAGGGGCAGCGTTTCAGACCATGAAGGATCTGCGTGCGCACGTAGCGCTTTCTTCAACTGGCGGTAAAAACGCTCCACCATGCCGTTAGCGGCCGGATGATCCGCCGTCGTCTGAACGTGGCGACAGCCTAAATCCTTACGCAACGTGGCGAATGTTGACGAGAACTTTGACCCCAAATCGGTGGTCACGATGGCGAGACAACCGTATTGAGCAACCCAGCGCTCCAGAAAAGCCATCGCTACTGTTTTCAAAGAGCTATTAGATATGGGAATGGCTTCCGTAGACCCAGCAACTCGATCGACACAGGTCAGCAGATACACATAGTCTTCAGAAGACGGCAGCGGACCTACGAGATCGACGTGCATGTGCTGAAAACATGCGCCTGGCGGGGGAAATCTGCCTACTTGGCTTCTCGTGTGCTTGTGTACCTTTGCGCGTTGACACGGAAGGTAAAGAGCTGCACAAGTACGGACGTCCCGATTAACAGCCCAAAAGAAGAGCCACAAGGGCAACACGTGGACTATCCGGTATAAGTTGCGAAATACGTCTTCGTGTACTCGTTGTGTTTTCATTAGAATACCGACGGCTTCGCGGAAGTCTTATTCTCACATACCGGTTACTAACCGAAAGCGAGCATCCATGTACATCACTGTTGACTCTAGCCCCATACAAACAAAACCGAGGCAACCACCAGAAACTAATGACGCAACACTCTCGTTTGAATTGTAGAAAGTATATTTTCTCACATAGAATCTGTTCCCACTGGAATGCATTACCAAACTATGTGGTGAACGCACCAGACATGACGACATTCGAAAGACTCTTAGATTTTCATCTTAGTGATAAACGATACACAACACTTTGCTAAAGTGTAATGATTTAAGCACTGCTACTTTACGTTCCACGTTGGAATATTTTGACTTTAATTTTCTTTTACATATCCATCCTGTGGGTCTTGTAACGTTACGCTTTTTATCCCATCATACACCATTGAAACATTGAACCATTGAGTTTAACCGATGCACGAACGCATGGATGAGACAATCCGTGCAACGTGCCGAACACGGTCTGCCGAAACTCGCGTGGAACGACTGGGCGCGGCGTGCCCTGAGATAAATCGCAATTATAGTGCCGTCTGCTGAAGTCAGCGGAACGGGTCGTACGTCCAGTGAGGGAGACCTGTGTAGTAGGTCAACCTCAAGATCGTTGAGTTGCGCTGTGGCCATGGCTGCCAAGTCGATAGCAGTGCCGGCGTCAGCGGAGATAGCTTGGATGCGAGAAAGTGCGCCGGGGACGACGTTGTGCACACCTGAGACATGCCGTATATCGGTCGTAAACAGCGATATAGTCAAGGTGGAGCGCCTCTCTGGGAGAGTATCGGTTGGTAGTCGAGTCGAGCACGCAATTCAGGGGTTTTTGGTCGGTGAAGACGGCAAGGGAGCGACCTTCTAAGACGTGTCGAAAGTGACGTATCGCTAGATATACGGCTAGTAGTTCTCTACCGAACGTGCTGTAGCGAGATTCGATAGGTTGTAGGCGTTTGGAGAAAAACGCTGAGGGCTGCCACGTGGCGGCTACTCGTTGCTGCAAAACAGCGCCGACTGCCACGTCCGAGGTATCAGTACTGACGTACAGTGGGGCGACCGAATAGTGATGCGCTATAGAAGTTATGTTGGTGATAGCCACTTTCAGCGACTTAAAAGCAGCACGTGCTGCGGCAGGAAATTCTCATTTCTTGAGTTTCCTTTGGAGAAGATCCGTAAGGGGTTGAATCAGCGACGTGCAGTTTTGTATGAATCATCGGTAAAAGTTGACAAGCCCGTCAAAACGCGTAAACATTTTGAAAGAATGACGCTTGGGGTGGTCGATGTGGCTTGAATTCTATCCTGCAGTAGCACGACGCCTGCAGAGGAGATACGGTGGCCGAAGATGTTTGCTGAGTCGACACCAAACGAACACCTTTCTGCGTTCATCGTCACCCCGTGTTGAGATAAAAGATCAAAAAGAGTTCGTACGTGGCGCATGTCCTATTCTCGTGAATAGTTCACGAGTAAAATGTCGTCGAGATAAGCGCCAGCGAAGTCTAAACCGCGACAAACTTAGTCGACGAAGCGCTGAAAAGTTTGCGCGGCATTCTTTAGACCAAATTGCATGCGCAGAAACTCGAACAAACCAAATGGAGTAGTCACGGCAGTTTTAGCGATGTCCGCTTCGGCTACTGAAAGTTAGTTGTATGCGCGTACCAAGTCGATTTTCCTGAAGATATTTTTACCTGCCAGACTGGCGGTGAGAACTACTATGTGTGGGGTCGGATAGCGATCGGGCGTGGTAACCGTATTCAAGGTTCGATAGTCGCTGCAAGGACGCCAGTCTCCCATGACCTTCTTCGGTACGATGTGGAGAGGCGACGCCCATGGGCTGTTGGATGGTCTGACGATACCGAGCTGAAGCATGTGGTCGAATTCAGCTCGCGCGGCAGGTAGTTTGTCAGGAGCAAGCCGCCTTGGTCTTGCGCTGACGGGTTGACCGCGCGTGACTATGTGGTGAGCGACCCCTGTCTTGACTGTTGGAAGCTCTGCAGCTGGTCGAATCAGTTGCGGGAGTTCGAAGAGGAGGCTCAAGTAGTCGGACGGTGCGTCTGTGATCCGAACTACAGGGAGAATTATCGGGGCGTCTGAAAGGACGCTATTAACACCTAGTTTCCTATGGTCCTCTAACAGTCTGTGGCGACCCGCGTTGACATGCAACCCGAAAGGGCGAAGAAAATCGATGCCGATAATTGCAGAAGGTACTGAGGCAACCGTGAAACCCATTGAACGCCTCTGCGGAGACTTAAATCTATGTTCATCATGCGCCGACCGTATAAGGCTATCGGTGAGCCGTTGGATGCCCGTAGATTGTACATGGGCTTTGAATACTTGTCTTGCGCGTTGGCAGAGATCACGCTCACTTCGGCTCCTGTGTCCGTAAGGTAAGTGATGCGGGAGCGCCCATCCTTGACGTAAAACAGACGACCTGTTTTGTCGCTGCCGTACGCGTGGGTCGCATTCACTTACCGGCGAACTAGTTTCCCTGTGCCACTACATCACGCTTGGCGCACGGTGAACGGCAACGTCGAACATTATCACCATACTGGCGATGCTACCAACACAAATCATCCATTAAGTTAGCACTTCGGGCTCGGCTGCTAGGGGTGATGGGTTGCGTCTGCGCGGTGACCTGGGTCTGTACGGTGGGGGTCGGGGCTGATAGACACCGTGACGAACGGCGGCTATTTCGTGGTCGGCTTTCGGTCTTAGTAAGCCTTGTCTTTCTGACTGTATCTTTGCTAATTCACGGCGAAGCGCGGCTATCTCTACGTCTCTGGGGTCTGCTTGCGCGGACGCTTTCGTATTATCAGCTAATGTGGTAAAAAGGTTACTGGATGCCTTCATGTATTGAGAGATTCTCGCAAAGGCTGCGTCCACGGTTATTGCCAACTTATCTGGATAAGCTACGAGCATTAAAGGAAGAGGATCAGGCAGGCGTGAGAGCCACAGTTCTTTTAATGCATCTTCACTCATGTACGACGGGCCAGCTATCTGCTGAATATCGCGGAGCAAAACTGAAGGCTGGCCATCGCCTAGCTAAGTGCTATGAATGAGTTGCTCCAATCGAGCACGAGCGCTGGGTTGCGACTCCTTTGGGGTCAACTGCTTCATTGCTTCATATTTACCGTCTATCGGTGGATGATGCAGTACGTCTTCAACCAGTTCACCACCTGTTGCGAAAGGCGCGGGACGAGTTGGTTGTATTTAGCTTGGTCGGCAGAGATACCTCTGTTCTCTAACTCTATCTCAAAAATGGCAAACCAGACGCTGGGCTTGTGTGCCATAAAATCTGGAATAGCCAAGGTGAGCAAATTCATGCTGCCGCCCGATCCGGTATTTACATCCGCATCAGACATAGTATATGAATAATACGAATGGTTTTAAAAACAAAATGGACGGAAAATAATCCACCCGGGATTAGGGGAAAACGTCTCGGAACGAAATCACGGAAAACCAACCGATTAAAAAATTTGAAAATTCGCGCGTGCGAATCGGGGTCACCAAATTGTAGGACTAGTCTGTACTAGTACGAAAGTGTTCTCGCTCTGGTAGGGATGCCAAAACCCAGAAGGACGGACACAACGGATTGTATTCGCGGAAGGCTACAATCGTGCGAAAGACAAATGAAGCAACGAGCGAGTACTTCAGTGCCGGAACTCACCGTGGAGACAAGTGGTGAGCCTGACGTGGTTTAAAATGGCCGTAGAATGGGCACTAAAACAATAACCAATATTGCATGATTGGGTAATTAAAGTGTACATAGGATAAGAAATATCTTTTGGGTTGCTACGAACTGACGGCCTACCGAGGATCGTGCTTTACCGAAGGGCAGGTCCAGCATTCTTATTTATAGACTTTCTTTTATATAGTTAATCACTTTTGGTTTAGCCTTTCCACTGCACTTTCATCGTTTTTGTTCATCCTTTATCTTTTCAATTCACATTTCGAAAGTGGCATCTGAGACGTTTCACAGCGTAAACAGGAAGGGCTAATTTCTGTATTGGCGGGAAAGGGTTTCGCTTCCATTGTCCTCGGTAACATCCAAGGTAGTTTGGGTGGCTGCAGAGTATATTCTTTATTTTTGTGGTATAAAGGTGTGGGGAATAGAAGATAATGCTATATGGATTTGTTTCGTGAAAACGGTTATGATTAATTAAATTGAGGACTACAGGTGTTGTTGAAGTTCACGGCATAATCGAAAGCAGGCAAATGGTAATTACATGTGAAGTGTGTACCACTGTTTTATCGAGCAAATAAGTGTTAATGCAATTGTTTCATGAATGTAAAGGTTTTGCTTGCAGTAACTTACTTGCTTGGATAACGGGGATACATATCTCTTGTCTGATTATTGTACTCTTCGCATTTTTTGTAATCGCGATGAATGAAAGCGAAATTTACAACTAACAAATCTTAACGACTACCATTTTCTGCACATACTTAAGCACAAAGCGTCCCATACACATCTCTTCCAAATCCAGTTATGAAAGCATCACCAATTAGCCTGGTGTACCGAAACACAAAGTCCCTTCAGGCCGATTTTTCATGTCAAAAATTTGGCTTTTCATAGTTTCATAGAACAAAGCCCAGGGGTTTGGTTTACGACATTCGTGATCGAACTAAAGTAAGGGCATTACAACGGACCGTCCGAGGTACCATCAGCTCGTCTCACGCCTTTCTTCGTCGGTTGTGACGCTGCTTGAGGACATTCTACTCTGCTATCGAATGTGGGTACTGTCAGTACTACGCGGTAACTCAAATTTTTGACGTGCCAACGAGCTCTTTAGCTACAATATTGTGGAAAACAGTGGTTGAATAAACACTTGCAACGGAATTTGACTATTGTCACATTTCCTCTGATCCAAGCTATCTGGAACTACCCTACCATTTATGCCTTCAAGCCACTGCCCGCCAGCAGTTCATGTTAGCACGTGGAACTGCTTGTACACCAACGCTTTATCGCTACGGAACAAGGTGTCCGAAATCTCTTCCCTTGCGCTGGACACGCAAGCTAAAGTTATATGTATAACCGAAACATGGTTCTGCCCAGACGTTGTGGACGCCGAGGTAGCTATCCCGGGATACGTGCTCTTTCGAAACGATCGTGAAAGCGGCAAAGGCGGAGACATAGCTGTGTATGTATCAGACCGCCTCACATGCGTCCCTCTCAAATCTCCGGAACTACTATCTCTTCCCGAATCCCTCTGGATTCGCGTCCGCGGCTCTGGTTCCACCAGTCTCACCCTTGGAGTGGTTTATCGCCCTCCCTCAGCTGCGCCAGAATGGCTGCAGTGCTGGAACGCCGCCCTCCGAGCAGCTGCTTCAGATTTGGGTGCCCCCTACTCGTCGCAGGTGACTTGAATTTCCCGGAGATAGACGTTACCTCTGGCCAAGCTCGCAGTCAGCACAGCCTTGAGTTTCTTGCCAGTGTTCTAGAATATGGCCTAACCGAACACGTACAGCAGTACACTCGGTGGCGAGACGGTCAAAACCCGTCGAAACTCGACTTGCTGCTCACCAACGAGCCACATCTAATTGACCACGTTAATTTGAGCGCCCCAGTTGGTGCAAGTGATCATGCAGTTATCAGTTTTCGTGTGGTGGCGAACGTCACGCTCAACGCTAAAGCACTGCCCATCAGGCTTAACTTTCGTCGAGCGGACTATGACGCGATCAAAGATTTCCTCTCACGAGTCTACTGGTCCCTGGCAGCACAAACCCCCACAGTCGACGACCATTGGAACTACATCGCCGCTCACATCCACAACGCAATTAGGGCACACGTCCCCACAGTGCGCGCTTAGGCGCCGAAACGCCACAGGCAACTTTAGCTTGCTACGCTTAGGCTGATCAGGGAGAAGGCCCTCTGGGACAGATTCTTACTTTTTGGCGACTCTGATTCGCGAGCACAATACTGTAGAGTGCGAAATTCCTGTATAGCAGCTGTTCGCCAGGACAGAAAAGCGTACCAGCTCTGTCTCGCTAAAAGCTTCGCCGATAACCTCAAGGTCTTCTTTAAGCACATAGCGTCTCTCACTAAATCGCGCGCTGCCGTTGGCAGCCTGCTCAGACCCGTAGGCAATACCACAACGTCGGACAAAGAAGCTGCGGAATTGCTGAAGACTCAGTACGAGTCCGTTTTCGGCACCTTCGCACGCAGTACAATGGAAGGCGCTAATTTTACCCCCATCGCTGCCAGACATCCCGTGCAGTTTACATCAGAGAAAGTCCTGGAGAAATTAAAAAAATTAAGGACAGACATCGCCGGGTTTAGATGAGATCCCTCCCATTTTTCTACGTGAGTGCGCTACGGTACTGGCCGAGCCGCTTGCCTTACTGTACAGCCGCTCCTACACCAGTGCCGAATACCCGAATGCTTGGAAGCAAGGGGTCATAACTCCGATATACAAGGGTGGTGACAGGACAAACCCCTCTAATTATCGCCCGATAGCACTGCTTCCCACTGCCTCCAAAGTAATGGAGAGTATCATAGACGATTTCTTGCGCTGCCATTTAGAAAATCTGTCCTTAATAGCCCCGGAACAGCACGGGTTCCGCAGGGCTCACTCGTGCACCAGGAATCTTCTCACAGCCCTTGATTCCTGGACTGCAGAGGCAGACAATCATACTCCAACTGACGTGGTTTACGTGGATTTCTCAAAAGCACTCGACCGGGTCAATCACGCACTGCTGTTGAGTAAACTGCCGAGTTTGGGGATCGACCAGCAAACAATCTGCTGGCTAAGTACCTACCTGTCTGGCCGCACCTACCGAGTTCGTGTAAACGGCGCACTCTCCAGCGCTCTGGCTGCAACGACCGGGGTGCCCCAGGGATCCATCCTCGGGCCCCTGCTGTTCAATTTGTTCATCAACGACCTCCCATCCTGTATCAGCAGCCACACTGCTTTATGCGGACGACGCTAAGATATGGCGACCTATCCGCAGGCCAAGTGATCAGGCACTTCTCCAGACAGATATCGATGCTGCTTATTCTTGGGCCTCGAAAAATTCGCTCCCGTTTAACATCGACAAGTGCAAAGTCATGTACATTGGGCAAGGTGTGGCTAATCCGTACAATATCGGCGGTGTGCATCTTAAAGCCACATCCCAGGAACGCGACCTGGGGACCATAATATCCGCCGACCTGAGCCCGAGCGCCAATGTAGCTACACTGGCGCGAAAGGCTAGCGTTCGCCTGGCCCTCCTTGGACGTGCACTAGGGTCTTTCCCTAGAGAGACATTTGTCCGTCTCTATAGCACTTTAGTACGTCCGCTGCTGGAGTACAACATACTTGTCCAGCCGCCGTACCTGAAGAAGGACGAGGCCATGCTGGAAACTGTACAGCGCAGAGCCACTAAGAGAGTGGACGGACTATCCCACTTCTCGTATGAGGAGCGTCTGGCGGCCCTTAATCTCTTCCCGTTGAAATATCGCAGGCTTCGTGGCGACCTTATCTTAGCTTATTCCGTCCTGACTAATAACGGGCACCCAAACGCAGGATTGCTGGTCCGCGCCCGTACAGATCCTCTTCGAGGGCACTCACTCAAACTGATGACTCGTAGCAGTCGCCTTCTGTGCCGAAGAAACAGTTTCAGTGTGCGTATTGCCTTCGCTTGGAACGCCCTCCCTGAAGTTGTTGTCTCAGCGCCCAATACGGAGGCTTTCAAACAGCGCCTAGACGCTTGGCTCTTACCTCGCTGGTCTTCCACGTTGCCAAGATCTGGCCATTTGCCAAGCTAACACGCGGCGCTTCTATCATTTTGCTTCTATCCAACTTTGCCGAATTTACCTACCCCACTCTCTTGTTCCAGATATCCACGTTCCCACAGTCAACTTGCTGAATACTTGTGCTGAACACCACTACTGCGTCGAGACCCACAACATCTGGTACCTACCGACGAGATCAGGACCTTGCCGTAAGATCCCGAGGCAGAACCACCGAAAAGCTACGCTTACTCGTTCTGCGCAAACCCGTGAAAGCGGTTCTGATTAAAGCGTCCTTGGCGCTTATTGGTAATTTTTCCCGTTTTTCCCAGTTTTAATCCCGTTTTGCACCCAGTTTTTGCCTTTTTATTGAGGTCGTTTAACTATTGTGTACGTGTTATAATTCCCGTCTGTTTTCCACTATGTCGGTCTCGCAATGCACCGAGGCTGTTGTTCCTGGTGGCTTAAATTTTGAGGTTATCGCACTTTGTGGTAGTCCAGGCTGCAATATACCAGTAACTGACGATTCCGGCGGTATGCAGTGCGATGTCTGCAACCGATGGTACCATCAGCTTTGTACGGACCTGAATACCGAACAGTACACATCGCTGGCCTCCAGCGAAATGTTGCTTTTCAGTTGTGTCAATTACTGCAGCCGCCTGCAAGGCCGCGCGGCCTTTCGTTCGAGAAACGAGTCTCTTGCTACCTGGCTACGAAATGTAGAGCGTTCGTCCTCGATGCTCTCTGATCTTCGCTTTAAGATTGATCTGCTCATGAAGACGCTTCCAGGCTCCAACAAC
Source organism: Dicrocoelium dendriticum (assembly GCA_944474145.2). Taxonomy (NCBI): domain Eukaryota; kingdom Metazoa; phylum Platyhelminthes; class Trematoda; order Plagiorchiida; family Dicrocoeliidae; genus Dicrocoelium; species Dicrocoelium dendriticum. Next base: position 47,592,687 of record OX104068.1, on the reverse strand, counting down.
GCAGATTTGATCGCCTACACTGATGATCAACTTGTGGCACCAATAATTATGTCACTGGTCCAGATGGATACCGACCACAAAAATGAAGCAGCTTCGGACGTCGTATCTAAAATTACCCTGATCGACACCGAGTTGCTAGTTCAAGGGTCCCTTCGAGTAAAGCGCAATAGAGCCAGGAAACCTCGTAAGCTCTCTGCTAAGAAAGAAGTTGTGGTTGTCTCGGCACCGGAAACAAGCCAGGTGTCGTTACTTGACGAACCGTCTGACGGTTGTGCGAAGGCGAAGATTCCAACACGCACTACTTATCAACCGAAGTTACCGGCAATCTCGGTTCTCACCGAGAAGGTATGTTCTGAAGGTTTGCTTGCTTTTGCTCAAAGCGAAATAGCCTCACGGGACCCTGCTCCCGTTATCAAGACAAAAAAGCAGACCAAATCTGCCATAGAGCCTTTCGGTGGAATCGATGACCCTAACTAAATTAAGACATCGACAATGGAGCCAAAAACACGCTGCCGTTGCTACCTCATCGGAGGGGCTAAAGACGGTCCCATCACCAGTAGTGAAGCCACCTGCTCCAAGTATCGAATCAAAGACCCGTGAAGTTAATACACCCCGTCGTGGCGATTCTTTCACGGATAGTAGCGTTATATTCCGTAACGCGGCTGAGTCTACTACTGTCCTTCCTGCTGATCACATGTTGGACGACCTACAATGGTTTAAAATGTGCGTAACGAAGCTTCTTCCGCCTGGTTTTCCAGGCGTTACTGTTCGGAAGCTGATTAGACTAAGGAACGTCCCGGTTAACGTACCAAACCCTCGACCGCGACTACTTCGTTTTGTACTCGCTACCCCGGAGGAACGCAACGCTCTCATGCGGTTTGCGTTTAAGCTGAAAGGTACAAATATTAGCGTTCAGCTGGACCTTCCGCTGGCCGATAGGCTGAAACTAAGGGAAGCCATTAAGGACCTCAAAAGTAGGCGAGCGGCCGGTGAACAGGGTCTGCGGCTAGTGGGTTTTCCGGTGGTCAGCCGGCGGTCTTTTTCCGGCCTACCACTGCCCATTCTGTTAGCGCACGACCCAGGTCTGGATCTAACGAATACCTTCAGATAGTGTTAAGTAATGTGCGCAGCCTAAGGAATAAGGAGTACGAGTTAGGTCTGCTTGTAGATGGGTCTCATCCCGATATACTCGCGTTCACTGAAACGTGGCTATCTCAGGACATCACGGATGGTGAACTACTTCTACCTGGCTACGCACTGTTTACCTGCGATCGCTCTGCTGGCCGACAGGGAGGGGGCGTCGCTCTTTATGTGAGCTGTAGGCTTGACGTTTTGAAAACTTCCTTATTTCAGTCAGCAGACAAAAGTGTTGAATCTCTGTCGGCTGTTATTAGCACATCCTCGACTCAGGTTACAGTTATAATTGTGTATAGAAGCCCTGGGAGCGTATCCAAAGAGGTACTTGAATTCATTCGCTCCCAGTCCGCAAATAAGTGTTTGGTGATGGGCGACTTCAACTTCCCAGAGATTTGCTGGGCAGATCTTTCTTGCGACTCTGCGTCAGGCACATTCGGCGCTGATCTGCTTGAGCTTACGCTCCAAGTATCTTTTCACCAGTTCATTTACCTCCTCACTAGGTACATGGACGCCCAAGTACCGTCTATCTTAGACCTTGTATTTGCTAAGTCACTCGATTTTGTTGGTGCCATTACTTAGGGACCTCCACTGGGTTCTAGTGATCATGTTTGTTTGCTCTTCAGTTGTACTCTCTAGACGCTACCAGAGTACGGTTGAGTCTCGCCCGAACATATGGCACGCAGACTATCAATCCATAAGAGCCTAGGCTTCGGGTTTACATTGTGAGACCTCAGACGACGATACTGTCGAGGTTGTCTGGGATAAATTTAAGTCCTACCTCACAGAGGTCTCTGCTCCCTTCATCCCAGTCACAAGGAGAAAGGAGGCACGAGCACAGCCGCCCTGGATAGATCCCACTGGCAGGCATCTGCTCACAAAGAGGTCTAGATGTTGGCGGACTTACCGAGATGCTCCGTCTACCAATACTTATGACAGGTACCGTAAGGCTAGAAATAGGTGTAAGCAACACCCAAGGGATGCTCGGCTCAATTTCGAGAAAGGGTTAGCGGACGAAGCTTCAGAGAATCCAAAAAGATTCTTCGCTTATGTCAAAAGGCGCTGCGGTTCGAACATGTCAATTCCAGTATTGATGCGTGATGACGGTACTCATGCGCATACGGACTATGACAAGACCTGCGTACTTAGTGGGCAATATGCAACAGCGTTTATAAGGGAAACTTCTTTGACGGGCGTTGAGCTGGTTTGCAGGACCCCAGAGGGTTCAGAACTATTTGAATTTATTGTAGCGGAGAGGAAAGTTCGTAGGCTGTTACAAGGGCTGAACCCTTCTAAGGCCTCTGGGCCTGATTTAATTCACCCGAAGCTGTTGCATGAGTTGGCTGCGGAACTAACTGGGCCGCTCGCTATGGTGTTTCAGAAATCGCTTGACAGCTGTGCATTGCCTTCCGAATGGAAGGAAGCTGTCATCTGTCCCGTCTTCAAAAATGAGGACAGGGGTCTGCCTGCAAATTACAGGCCAGTTAGTCTGACGGGTGTAGTAGTCAAACTCCTCGAGAAACTGGTGAGACATTCATTGGAGAGTCATCTGATTAGATTTAATCTACTTAGCAATGTGCAACACGGGTTCCGGAAGGGATTTTCCTGTCTGACGAATCTACTGGTGGCTCGCGAAAGTTGGGCGGATGCAGTGGATAACAGCCACGCGCTGAACGTGCTTTTCGAAGGCATTTGACAAGGTATGCAATTTGAGGCTCGCGCGAAAGATCTCCTCCTACTGGGTATCTGGCCGCGCACTTCATTGTGTGACTGCCTTCTTGGAGGGTAGAGAACAGTGTGTACGGGTAGGCCCGGGCCTATCGTTTAGGCAGTCTGTCTTCAGTGGCGTGCCGCAGGGCTTGGTCTTTGGACCGCTGTTGTTCTCTATCTATGTGAATGACCTACCCGCGGAGCTTGAGGTACCATCGCTGCTATTTGTTGATGACCTGAAGCTGTGGAATATTATCGATGTTCCCGGAGGGTTCGGAAGCTATGCAGCGAGCATTGGATAAGCTTTGGGACTGGTATACTTTATGGTTACTGCCCATAAATCAGGCAAAGTGCTCCGTTCTTCGAATTGGAGGAGGTTGTCCTCCTACGAAGTACGTGGTTGGTGGGGTCGAACTCCCCCGTGTATCTAGCCAGATTGACCTAGGAGTCGTACACTCTTCGGCTTTGCACTCCGGCAACAACTGGAAGAAGGCCGCAAGCAGAGGTTTCCGCATGTTGTGGTTAATACTACGTTCCTTCGGAGTCTTGACGGGCGGCATCTTTACGACGCTGTTCTCGGCTTTCGTTCGGCCTCATCTGGAATACTGCGTCTAGGCTCGTCCGCCCCGCCTCGTCCGGGACAAAATGCAGCTAAAGAGGGTTTTACGAGTGGGTACTAGGTTAGTCGAGGGATTACGGGTACGGACGTACCCCGAGCGTCTACTTAGTTTGGGAATGCATTCAATGCACTACCGAAGGCTTAGAGGAGACCTAATCCTAACCTACCGTATCTTAACTGGGAAGGTTGGTCCAGAGTTATCTTGGCTATTTAGTTCCGCTTGATTGTCTGATCTACGCGGCCATTCCATAAAGCTGGACAAATCGCGGTCCGATCGGATTAGGGCGGAAATCCGGCTGTCACGCCGAGCTATCGACCGTTGGAACATGCTTTCGGAAGTGTTATCAGCGAATCTACGGTTAACGGGGTTGAGCGGCAGCTTGACGCTCTTGGGTGGCAACAAGAAACCTTTCCATTTTCCTGAGTAACTGGCATCTTCGTACTTCGATTTTTTCTCTCTACTTTTCTTCACGCCTTGGTATTATTTTCTTATTTACGTACACTTCCTTATTCTGTACCTTCGACTTCTCTTCCTATCCTTTGCTTACTTCACGTGACTGCCACAGCAGGGACTGCTAGGGCAGGAAACGTGGGCATTAACTGATTGGCCAAGGTGCGATACGCGTGTTCCATTTTAGATCCATCAATAACTGAGCACTTCATCAATCCCTGGCTCAACGATCCACTCAAGATGGAACGCTCACGGGATTCTCCTATCGTTCCAGTCTTATCTGAATTGAACTGAACTGAGGCAAAGTATGCAACGATAAAGCAAGCGATTTAAAAGAGTTACAGTCCAGCGCACGAGCTCGATTTGAACAGCTCAATAGTCTCAAGCTTGGAGATCGCAAGCCGTCGGCGGTGCTCCGCGATCTTCCGATCATCGCTGGTCCCTTATTCTTGAGCGAAGAAGGGATAAAGGAGCTGTGGCTTGCACATCTCCCAAAGCCATTGCCGGTAAAGCTGTCTATGTTTCTGAATGCGCCCCCTGAAAGAATCAGCTACCAAGGCAGACGCTGCGTTTGAACGTCTTCCGTAGCAGACGACCGATGAAAACCGAATGTCATATTTGCTCCCAGTCGTCAGGCCGATTCGACCCTAAAGTAGAGGAAATTGCGCTACTTCGCAGCAGATTAGCCGCAATGAAGGCTTCGAAGCAGTGTGTGCCGCAGTCATATGCTGACCACGTTTTGGCTACCGTTCATTGCGGTTTATCTGTGCCTGCACCGAGTACGCCTCGTTCGACACGAAAGCGTAACATTTTTCCTGCACGTTCGCAGTCCGACAATCCCAAATCCGTCGAAGATTTATGTTGATATCACCGCCAATATGGTGGAAGAGCCAGACGTTGTCGAGCACCCTGCATTATTCACGACTAAGCCGCATACTGGCACGACCAACGGATCATAAAATAACCAAGCAAATCGCTTGTTTTGCATTAAAGATCAACGTTCTTCCATCACGTTCATCATCGACATATGAACGGAACTCCGCGGCTTCCTTGCGAACGCGAACGACAAGCACTCAAAGCCTACGTAAAACCTGCGTGCGGTCAACGGTTCTCCGATAGCTTTATTCGGTCAGCGCATCTTGAACCTGGACCTCAATCTTCGCCGAGATTTTCAGTGGGTTTTCACGGTTGCGTCTTTGCCCTTCGCAATTATCGGTGTCGACTTCCTTCGACATTTTGGGTTGCTTGTTGATGCTGGTCGCCACAGACTTTTAGACAACCGTACTAAACTAGGGGTCGAAGGCGTTCTTACGGACGCCACGATAATCAGTCCCGTTTTTCGAATCGCTGATGTACCCTCAGATTATGCGAATCTACTGTCTGAATACCCTTGACTGGTATGACCATCTGCAGAGCTTCCGCCAGTCACGACAGAGGTCGCTCATCACATAGTCACGCGTGGTCAGTCAGTTAGCACACGACCAAGGCGGCTTGCTCCTGACAAACTACCTGCCGCGCGAGCTGAATTCGACCACATGCTTCAGCTCGGTATCGTCAGACCATCCAACAGCCCATGGGCGTCGCCTCTCCACATCGTACCGAAGAAGGTCATGGGAGACTGGCGTCCTTGCAGCGACTATCGAACCTTGAATACGGTTACCACGCCCGATCGCTATCCGACCCCACACATAGTAGTTCTCACCGCCAGTCTGGCAGGTAAAAATATCTTCAGGAAAATCGACTTGGTACGCGCATACAACTAACTTTCAGTAGCCGAAGCGGACATCGCTAAAACTGCCGTGACTACTCCATTTGGTTTGTTCGAGTTTCTGCGCATGCAATTTGGTCTAAAGAATGCCGCGCAAACTTTTCAGCGCTTCGTCGACTAAGTTTGTCGCGGTTTAGACTTCGCTGGCGCTTATCTCGACGACATTTTAATCGTGAACTATTCACGAGAATAGGACATGCGCCACGTACGAACTCTTTTTGATCTTTTATCTCAACACGGGATGACGATGAACGCAGAAAAGTGTTCGTTTGGTGTCGACTCAGCAAACTTCTTCGGCCACCGTATCTCCTCTGCAGGCGTCGTGCCACTGCAGGATAGAATTCAAGCCACATCGACCACCCCGAGCGTCATTCTTTCAAAATGTTTACGCATTTTGACGGGCTTGTCAACTTTTACCGATGATTCATACAAAACTGCACGTCGCTGATTCAACCCCTTACGGATCTTCTCCAAAGGAAACTCAAGAAATGAGAATTTCCTGCCGCAGCACGTGCTGCTTTTAAGTCGCTGAAAGAGGCTATCGCCAACATAACTTCTATAGCGCATCACTATTCGGTCGCCCCACTGTAAGTCAGTACTGACACCTCGGACGTGGCAGTCGGCGCTGTTTTGCAGCAACGAGTAGCCGCCACGTGGCAGCCCTCAGCGTTTTTCTCCAAACGCCTACAACCTATCGAATCTCGCTACAGCACGTTCGGTAGAGAACTACTAGCCGTATATCTAGCGATACGTCACTTTCGACACGTCTTAGAAGGTCGCTCCTTTGCCGTCTTCACCGACCAAAAACCCCTGAATTGCGTGCTCGGCTCGACTACCAACCGATACTCTCCCAGAGAGGCGCTCCACCTTGACTATATCGCTGTTTACGACCGATATACGGCATGTCTCAGGTGTGCACAACGTCGTCCCCGGCGCACTTTCTCGCATCCAAGCTATCTCCGCTGACGCCGGCACTGCTATCGACTTGGCAGCCATGGCCACAGCGCAACTCAACGATCTTGAGGTTGACCTACTACACAGGTCTCCCTCACTGGACGTACGACCCGTTCCGCTGACTTCAGCAGACGGCACTATAATTGCGATTTATCTCAGGGCACGCCGCGCCCAGTCGTTCCACGCGAGTTTCGGCAGACCGTGTTCGGCACGTTGCACGGATTGTCTCATCCATGCGTTCGTGCATCGGTTAAACTCAATGGTTCAATGTTTCATTGGTGTATGATGGGATAAAAAGCGTAACGTTACATGACCCACAGGATGGATATGTAAAAGAAAATTAAAGTCAAAATATTCCAACGTGGAACGTAAAGTAGCAGTGCTTAAATCATTACCCTTTAGCAAAGTGTTGTGTATCGTTTATCACTAAGATGAAAATCTAAGCGTCTTTCGAATGTCGTCATGTCTGGTGCGTTCACCACATAGTTTGGTAATGCATTCCAGTGGGAACAGATTCTATGTGAGAAAATATACTTTCTACAATTCAAACGAGAGTGTTGCGTCATTAGTTTCTGGTGGTTGCCTCGGTTTTGTTTGTATGGGGCTAGAGTCAACAGTGATGTACATGGATGCTCGCTTTCGGTTAGTAACCGGTATGTGAGAATAAGACTTCCGCGAAGCCGTCGGTATTCTAATGAAAACACAACGAGTACACGAAGACGCATTTCGCAACTTATACCGGATAGTCCACGCTGCTCCCAGAGTTTCCCTAGCAACTCGTGTAAATAATCTATTAGAGCAGGTCCTCCGAATATGAAGACGGCGGGGGAATTCTATCTGCTCCTGCGGCTTTATGCAATTCCAGTAGCCTGTTCTAACCTTCGACCTCTGCGCGTGAGGACGGATCCAAGGAGACGGCCCAGGGAGAAGGGCACTCAATGCCCATAAGAGAAAGTGATGACTGAAGTTGATTAAATTGGCTTGCAAAGTGTTCGGCCCAACACTTCAAGCGTTTTGACAGGCTGTGGATCGGCTGCCTACTCTCGTCACGTATGGTCTCGCTAACACCAGGTCTCCTGCTGCCTGGATCCCGTATCAGATGGAATAACTTGCGATGATTACTAACGGTACCGGCTGTTTCCATCTCCGAGGCACGATGAGACCACCAGGCTTCACGGTCTTTCTTCAGGATAGAACGCAGTTTTGCCCTGAAATTTTTACGAGCCTCATGGTATTCGCTTCAATCCGGAATACGTCGGCGAGCATCGATAAGTTCCAGAGACTGTGTAGAGACCCAATGTCAAGTTTGGCAATTTGATTTGCTACATGAAGACATGCCTGTTGGTGGTAACGTTTGGCAAATATGCTTCCAATGATCTTCGATGGTGTTCAGTGAGCGCTTACTCAGCCCGGATATCAGTGCACTTTGATACACATTCAGAACACATGGCTTCGCCAGCTGCCTGGTGTCAATCCGGTTACATCGACTTTGCGGACGTCCATTGAAAAGCACACAGAGGTCGGCGCAAATAAGTGCGGGGTCGGCGTGCACGCTGGTGCTCCAAATCGAGCGACAGTTTTGGACACAGCCTCTCCAGCGGTAACTGATCGCGATATGATCCATTTGCGTCCATGGTTGGTGCGAAGCTGGTGGGCGCCAAGTCAAGCTTTTGCGGGTGCTGCGTCGAAAGTTTGTGTTCGCGAGAAAAAGGCGAGCATCTTCACGCAGCTGTAGCAATCGCTCATCGTTATCATTACGGGAGCGCACCCCATGTTGGCCGGCCAGATAAAGCCCGTCAGAGAACAATTTTCCGACTTGGGCTTTTAGATGGCCAGCCAACACCACAGTATCCGTGCTTCTTCTGTAACGAAGGAACTCGTGAAGTTGCTGATAGAAATAATCTTTCACCGAATCAGTGCTACTGTTTGTGAGGGCGTAGGCCGTAATGACAAACAGGCACCGTTTGTTCCCGCGCGACCTTGTAGCATGGAACGAACCAGCTAATCTAACGGCACACATCCGACTGTTGACTGGGATCCAATCAATCAGGGCAGCTTCAGCCCGGGGACTCAAAACAATGCCGACGCCAGCTTGACTGGCATTTGAAGCTGCATCATCGCCAGACAGACGTAATGAAAATGTGTCGCCAGTGTCGCATGTGGAGGATCACAGATTAAGCACGGAGCTCGAATCTTGCAGGCGGGTCTCTGATCAATAGCGAATATCGATTGATAGGGTCTTTCTTATGCAAGTAATTGCTGCCGGCCAATCTGTAGCAAAGTGCGCACGTTGAGGCATGCCAGTCTTAGCGACACTTGAAGACACCAAACGGAAACGGATGAACTGACCTTGTCCGCTCGGTCGAACATGGACTTGTCGACTGGATTGGAGCGACGCCCTGCGACTGTGTGTGATTTGAAACTAGCAGACAAGCGACTAGTGAAACAAAGTGGGGGCAGGCCAAGAATTGGGGGATTGAAAATGTGGGGATAAAAGTGATGTTGAAGCGGGACGATAAGGATGAAAAAGCCCAAGAAAGGGATAAGAAGACGGGCAGGCCTGAGCAGTAGCATCCAAACCCCTATCCACTCTGCTCGATGCAGCGGATAGGGCGCCATTTATTATCCTTTGCGACGGCCAGAGAATCAAGCAATTGTTAGAAGAAAGTTTCATTGTATTGCGTGGACAGAATACTGTCAGGTTGCCCATGTCTCGACAGGGGAACGATTAGGGTTCTCAAGCAAAACATTTGGTTAAAAAACGTTACCGCGAGGCAGCGGGGTTTTGGCACTGGAGTGCAGAGAGCCCGTTTTATGGACTAAGGAGCCACCCTCACTCTAACCCCTAAACTGGAGGGTCGGGAGACTGAGTTTGTCTGGCCTCTAATCATTGACCAATCTGGTATGAGTGGCTCGGAAGGTGCAAAAAAGCACCACCCAGCATAGCTCAATGGATCACTGAGGTACACAAACCATCGCACCACGTGAAACTCGTCTCGTCGCGATAGCCTTATTGACACAGGTAGTGTGGAATCACTTATCGCTAAACTAAGTCCTTACCGCCTTTATCCTAGTGTGAAGTTACATCCAACATCTATTATCATCCGAGGTATTACTGGTCATGCTCTTCCTGTGGTAGGTTGTTGCATTTTGCCAGTTGTAGACAAAAACAGCAACCTTTTTGATAGCAATTTTGTTGTCACAAGTAAAGGACCATCTGTTCTTGGGTGGAAAGTTATGCAAGCACTTAAATTAAGTGTTGCATTTTTGCAGAATGCAGATACCGTGGTCTAAATTCGTTCTCCGATTCATGACTGCTCGATAGCATGTGGTGGTATGAAAGTTCCCCCCGTAGACCTTGACGTTATTGAAGATCCTGTATTCCATAAACAGAACTTTGCCATATGGACTAATGGAGCCTGTCTGGAAAGTTTTAAACTCAATGTGTGAGAAAGGAGTACTTTTACCAGTTCAGAGCTCCCGATAGGCAACACGCATTGTCACGCTACTAAAGTCAGATGGTCAGACACCCAGTTTGTGGTGACTATCAGATTACCCTTCATACGAGGCTGTGTTAGCGTAGCTGCAATACGAAGGAACCTGAACCTATTCTTCCCCGCTTACGTGTTTCTGAGTTTGTCTCGCAACTGGACCTAAAGGATGCCTATTTACAGATTCTTCTTAGTGGATCATTCAGTGCACTAACTACCATTAATACGCCTTTCGGTTTGTATCGTTATCGTTCTCTTCCTTTTGGCCTTGGTGTTTCTCCAGCCACTTTTCAGGCTGTCATGAATTCACTTGTGAAAGGTTTAGAGGGCGTTGAAATGTACCAAGAAGATGTGCTTGTACATACAGCTGACAAATTGGCTCATGATTTTCGCCTACTAGCACTGTTGAAGCGATACATAGAGGCTAATGTAAATGTGAATCCCAAACATTGTGTAATCTATGCTAAAGCAATTACTTGTTTGGGTTACCATGTTACATCCTATTTATTTAACCCTTATAGCACCTTGACGAATGCTACACAAGAAATCCGTAGCCCAGTAAGACAGAAGACGGCAGGATATAAAGAATGTCTTGATAAAATAGCACTGTACAATAGCTATGTAAATATAGCCTGAGGGCAGTGGGAGAAAATGGTGAAGTAATGAGTTACACCACGACGAAGCGCAACAGCCGGGAACACGCGGGCAAGATGGCGGACCAAGTTCAGAAATACAGTCCGGTATATATAGGCTTTAGATGAGTGCAAAGTAAAACAAAATGTGTACAAGTCTGGATGGTGATGCTTGATGGAGTAAAATGTCATTGTCACTACACCCTGATGCCGATCGTCTTAAACCACTGGTTCATGTGAAATCACCAACAAACGTACATGAACTAAGATCCTTGATGGAAACCATACACTACTGCTCGAAGTTCACACGAAATTTTGCCTCTGTTGCTGGTCTTCTGTTCTGTTTACTGAACTGAAAATTTTACGTGACCTACAGTGCCTGAAAGAGTGCTGCGCAAGTGACTAAGCCTACTCCAGTCTGACCATGTTCTTCGACTTTTCTCGTCTCAAATTCATCCTGTGCTTATTACTGATGCTTCTCCAAGCGGTGCTGGGCCCGAACAAGAAGGACGCCCAGTTCTTTGCATTTTCCGCAGACTCAGCAAGGCTGAGATGGGATACCCTCAGACGCATCGTGAAGCCTTGGCTGTGTATTGGGCTGTGACTCGGCTACACAAATATCTGTTCGGTTTAAAGTTTGTCATAGTAACTGACCACGAAGTCTTGAAGTATATATAAAAGCCGTCTATTTTGTTGGAAATGTCCTCTACAGCGCTGGTTCAAAGATGAAGCATCGCACTCAGTGCGTATGACTATGAGATAGAACACAGAAGTGCTAAAGACATTCCTCCTGTGGATCACCTCTCTCGACATGCTTCTTCGTTTGAACCTGATTCTGAAGTTGATTGTCTACTTGCTCAGCCACTTACTACATCTCGTGCAACTCTAATTAATTAAACAAGGAAGAGCTTTGACTCAATGTTATCGACTTTAAAACGAGGCTGGTCGCCTCTGTCGAAGCGAAAGTTTGCCCGATTTTTCAAACGTTTTGATGAAATATGTGTTACTCCTGATGATATTGTGTCATTGATCGTATTGTGATTCCTCCTTTGCGAGCGGCAGTCCTGACTGCTGTTCATTTGGGCATTGAAAAGTTGATGTCTATGACCCGATGTCTGTTGGTGGCCTGAGACTGATGCTGATATTCGACAGACTCCTTCAAGATGTGAAGGCTGCCGACACAAGGTAAGAAATCAGCCATCTAAGTAGACGCCTGTAGTGTACCGGAAAACAAGCTCTTTCAGTATTTTGTAACATTGTGTTTTACGGTTGTTTTAACCTTCGAAACGTCCACTTGTTTTGCTGACTGCACATCCGTTGACACAAACCGTTTTGGTGAGTACCTCGCTGCACCTTTCTCGCTCTGTCTGATTCGCTACCTATTCTTGTAGCCTGCACAATATACGTTGGGTTCAGTCGCCTCCGACTTCTATACTGTCTCGTATTTGACACGTCTTGCATGTCGTTGTTTACCGATTAGTATCCCAGGCTCCGCCCAACAATTGGTGACCCCCTGTCAGGGACACGCCGTCCGCCACTTTGCATTTTCATTCTAGTGAGTTTGTTCCAGTGATTTTGTGATTCCTTACTTGTGATCATACCGTTTTCTCACCTACCACATTTTTATCTGCTTTTTGAAATGGATTATCTAGAGGATAAGCCGTCTCCATGCGCGGTGAACGCCGTTCAGCCTGTCATGGTCAATTCTGTTGCGTTAGGCCCTCCCCCTTTTGGGATAATGATCCTTTATTATGGTTTTTGCACCCAGAATCCGTATTTTGTATTCGTAAGATTTCTTCTGATTTCGCCATGTATAATTAGCTAATATCTTGCCTTCCTCAGATTATATCCTCGCAGGTGAGAGACATCATACTTTGCCTTCTCTAGTAATGAAATACGAGACTCTTCAATGCTATTATTCAGCGAATTATGTCTTCTGACAAGGTCCATCTGCAGCAACTATTTAGTGATCTGCAACTAGGAGGTAGGATGCGCTCAGCCTTGTTGCACGAAATGCAACAGCTCATCGGCACGTCCAACATGGACGTAGGGATTCTTCGCGAGCTGTGGATGCAACGCCTTCCTGAAAGCACTCAGGCTATCGTTGCAGTAGCAAGTGACTTGCCAATCACAGCAATTGCAGATATGGCAGACCGCGTCATCGAACGGCACCAGCCAGAGACTGAAACCAAAGCACCTAAGCAGCTTTATGCTGGCGCAACCACAACGACAGGCGCGACTAGCCCGCCGTCGGTAATAGACGCATTATCATTGCAGATAACGTCGCTTCAGCGCCAGATCGAGGAACTCACTTTAAACCGTAAGCACCGCAACCGGTCTGGATCATCGCCCCATCGCACAAAACCTGATGCCACAGGTTACTGCTTTTACCACTCGCGTTTCGGTACTAAAGCCCGTAAGTGCGTACAGCCGTGTAGCTACTCCGCTATAGATGATTCACCACGCCGGCCTGTAATAGCCACGAACGTCGGCAAAGTCCAAAGTCGTCTCATCTACATTATGACTCCGATACCCAGTTCTTAGTTGATACCGCGGCGGAAGTCAGCGTCATTCCCATTATGCCAGGTGAGCCTACCGCTTCTCTGTCGACAAGCCTCATTGCCGCCAATGGCACGGTCATCGGTCGCTTACCCTGGACCTAGGTCTTCGGCGCGCATTCCACTGGGTATTCACTGTCGCTGCAGTCCCCTTTGCCATCATCGACATTGACTTTCTCAGGCATTTCGACCTCATGGTCGATGCGAAACGCCAGATGATAGTCGACGCTGCAACAAAACTCAGTGTACATGGTATCACCGCCGATGTCACATCTATCTCCCCGGTCTATGCATTTCTCCAGCCCTAGCCAAACTACGCTAACCTCTTTTCTCAGTATCCCAAGCTCGTTCAGCCAATGAACGCAGCTTCGCCCGTAGCAGCTTAAGTCACGCACCACATACGGACGAATGGCCCACCTGTGTCATGCCGTCCACGCCGACTATCGCCAGCTAGGGCGGAGTTTGAGCACATGCTTGAACTTGGAATAATCCGCCCTTCCGACAGCCCTTGGTCCTCGCCCCTGCAGATGGTCCCCAAGAAATCTGGTGACTGGCGCCCTTGCGGTGATTACCGCGCACTCAATCGCCTAACCGTCCCAGATAGGTATCCCATCCCACACAATCAGGACCTTATCGCATGCCTCACAGGTAAGACGATCTTCCGCAAGATCGATCTGGTTCGCGCCTATCACCAGATACCTGTGGAGAACATTGACATTCCTAAAACAGCAGTCATCACTCATTTCGGTTTGTTCGAACTTTTAAGAATACCATTTGGACTGTGCTACGCCGCACGAACCTTCCAACGCTTCATCCGCTATGTCACTTGTGGCCTAGCCTTCGCCTATTCCTACCTCGATGCTATTTTATTACCCAGTTCATCGGAACAAGAGCACCTCGAGCATCTTCGAACTCTCTTTCAGCGCTTGACCCAACGCGGTGTCACAGTCAACCAGACTAAGTGCGCACTCGGCAAATCAACGGTAGAATTCCTAGGCCACCTCGTTTCGTCGTCTGGTATCGAAGTCCTTCCTGATTAGATCCAGGCAATCAAGGACTTCCCAGCTCCGACTTCGTTCAAGCCCCTGTGTCGGTTTTGTGGTTTGGTCAACTATTATCGACGCTTCAATCCGCGCTGCGCTCAGCTCATGCAGCCACTGGCTGACCTACTCATAGGAAATGAACGTAAGTTCGCTTTCCCTGACACAGCATAGACAGCCTTCTCCAGCCCATGCAAATATTCGCATCCACCCTCACTTTCGGTTTTCCCCCACTAACAGCTCAATCGAAGGCTTCCATCCCTCAGCCTTCTAGAAGGAAGCCCTTGTAGTGTACCGGAAAACAAGCTCTTTCAGTATTTTGTAACATTGTATTTTACGGTTGTTTTAACCTTCGAAACGTCCACTTGTTTTACTGAATGCACATCCGTTGACAAAAACCGTTTTGGTGAGTACCTCGCTGCACCTTTCTCGCTCTATCTGATTCGCTACCTATTCTTGTAGCCTGCACAATATACGTTGGGTTCAGTCGCCTCCGAATTCTATACTGTCTCGTATTTGACACGTCTTACATGTCATTGCTTACCGATTAGTATCCCACGCTCCGCCCAACACGCCCTGACCAATGGCATGTGAGGCCTGGCAGAGTGTCCACATTGATTACTGTGGTTTATTCCTTCAGAAGTATTGTATGCTCGTAATCATTGATTCTTATTCGAAGTGGTCTGTAGTATTCATGACGGATAAACCAAATACCAACTTTACTATTCGTGCCCTAAGCAAAGTGCTTAGTCGTGAAGGTGTGTCTTTCACTATTGTGAATGATAATGGGGTACACATTTCACTGCATCGTATATTACTGATTGGTTACGGAGCCTTGGTTTTCGTCATCTGTTTACTGCCCCCAGACATTTTTGTTCTAACGGATTAGCTGAAAACTTCGTTGGAACTTTGAAACGTGCAATTATTTCATGTGCTCCAACAACATTTGATAAATATCGATTCGTTGATAACTTTTTACTTCAGTAGCGTAACAGTGTTTATTCTACCACTGGAGAGACACTTGCTAAAATGTGCACATCCGGACCACTTCGTTCTAATATGCTCGAGTTGAGGACTGCCGAAGTATCCTCTTTCAGGGGCAATGATTTCCGACCCAGCTCTGGAATTGCTGTGGGTAATTTTGGAGAACGTATGGTACGGATATTGGACCTGGATACTTTGTATGTTCACAGTCATCATGTGGACCAGGTAGAGTTCAGAGACCCAGGTGTGTCGACAGAAAATTCCAATACTTCTGAGATGGATACTAATGTACCTTTTCTAGATTCCATTCCAGCTACTGAAGATGACAGTCGACTGAGACGAGCACGACGACTTCAAGGTAAGCCAAGGAGGAATTACAGAAATCTCGGTTTGCATTCGAGCTGCGGGGGATGTAGTGCTTGTAAATATTGTACTACTTGACATTTCTTATATTGTATTACCTATGCTACTGAATAACATTGACCGCGTAATTAGAAATTACAATGCGGTTGTTCTCTCTCTATATCGAGGCTAGCGTCGGGTAAATCTTTGCATTATCCCAGGTTCGGGTAGTGATACAATCTGCTTGTTGATGAGCAGCGATATCTTCAAGGCTAATTGGCTGACATGGAACTTGGTGGATGACAGCACGGTGCATTGCGTCTGCGACGACGTTACTGACTGCATCAACATGTCGAATATCCGTAGTGCATCGTAAAATATAGTCAAGGTGGCGGGTTTCGATAGGCGAAAAACGGTCTGGTGATCCCCTGAAAAGCAAAAGTGAGTGGTTTATGATCAGTAAGAATGGTAAGTGGACGGCCTTCGAGCAGATGTCTAAAATGTTTGACGGCTAGATAAATAGCCATGAGCTCGCGGCCGAGAGTACCATATCTCGTTTAGGTGAGTTGCAGTTTACGAGAAAAGAAGGATAAAGGCTCTGGTTGATCTTTCACTACTTGCTGTAGTACAGGCCCAACGGCAGTCTGCGACGCGTCGATTTTGAGAATCAGGGAAGCTCCCACATCACTATTCAGATGACTGAGTGTGGTGGCACTTAATATTTCTTCCTTCATCTTGTCGAAGGCTGTGTTGCTTCTATTATTCACTCGAACTTACAACACTTGACTTTGAGCAAATCTGCCAAAGGCTGGAGAAGTCTGGAGCACTCCAGAATAAAACGGCCATAATAGTTTACCATTCCGAAAAAGCGGCGTAAACTTTTAAAAGATTGAGGCATTTGATAATCAGCGGTAGCTTACGTTTTTTTCGGGAAGCGGATTGATGCCGTCGCAGCCTATTCGACGGCCAACATGACTGACCAGCGATGCATTTGTCGGCGTCGAATTTGACATCGTGCTCGGCAAAGCGCTTGAAAATCAAGTGGAGGTGTGACAGGCGTTCTTTGCGATTTGAACTAGCCACCCGGATGTCATTGACGTACAATAAAAACAAAATCAAACCCTCTAAGGACTTGGTCGATGGACTGCCGGACCGTTTGCGCCATTTTTCGCAAACCAAAAGCATGAGGAGGAATTCGTAAAGGCCATTGGGGCTGGTTATGACGGTTTCGGGAATATCTTCGCTGGCATCTGATAGTATACCCGGATAAGATCGATCTTAGATAAAAGAGCTTTGCCGTGTAAATCAACGGAAAAGTCGTGAATGTGGGGAATGGAATATTTTTCTTTGGTAGTATCGCTGTTCCGAGCACGGTAGTCTCCACATGGTCGCCAGTCCCCGCTTGCATTTTTAGGGACCATGTGCAACAGAGAAGACCATGAGCTATTGGACGGTCGAATGATACCGCGACTCAGCATATGCTGAAATTCAGCTTTAGTGCTCACTAGTTTGTAGGGCGCCAACCGTCGAGGTCGAGCAGCAACTGGAGGTCAGGTAATAACGGTCTGAAAATTCGTCGGACTACTGATACAAAGCAGGAAACTAATGAAGCAATTCACTGAATACGCTGTCGTTGGACAACGATATTCGGAGGCTGATTAAGCTAATCGAGGCAAATTTACCAGGGACGGTAAGAGACGTGACACTGTCACGGAGTTTCCTGCAGCTTAGGTCTAAAATCAAGCCGTACTACGTAAGCAAGTCGACGCCAATGATAGGATGTTAGACGTCCGCGATGAAGAAGACGAAAGAAAAGTATCACCTGAGACCGAGATCAAGGGTTAGCGTTTCTGACCGTACTTGTGGATTCTTGTGCTGTTAGTCGCCTGAAGCGTAATTCCGGCAGAGAGTAGGCAGCGTTTTTCGAGGTCTAACGCTTACCTCGGCACTAGTGTCAACCAGGAAGGAGAGGTTAGTTGCGGAGTCGTGGACTTAAATCAGGTGATTAGACAGTCGGCCAGCCGCAGTCCTTGCTATCACTGGCTGGCTTGATCGTTTCCCTGCTGCAGCGTGCTAGATGTATTAGGGTGAGTGCAACTAGGGCGACAATTTCTAGCCGCAGCACCAAAAAACGGCGGTAGTAATAACGATAATGCCGTTTCCCGTTCCGCGAAAAAGTGCGCCTATCTCGTGAAGCTGGTTTGCGGCTTCGACTTAGATTGCACTGTATGCTCGAACGTTGGAGGTCAATTTTGTACAACATATTTGCTCGACAGAATCGTTTCGCGGGAGGTTAGTCTTAGGCGAATCGACAGCGTGCCCAACGAGATACTTGAAAAATCACTCACGGACTTTGTCTGCTGCTATTGCTAGCTTATCTAGAGATACGTCATTGGCGAACACGGTGGGAATAGCTTTAGTTTGTTGGGAGGTATTTTGTCCAAAGCTGATGCAAAACTCCGTCGTCAACTTTGGTAGGATGGAAGAAGGACCGCTTGTAGCGAGGGAGTTGCTAAGGTTTGCAGTCACAGATCTCAACCCCGGAAAGGAGTTGCCGAAGTCGGGCTTCCTCGGAAAAGGTGTACGCTTTAAAATATTAACTTTAAGCATGTGTCGCAGTCTGGAGATTCCCCGATTTGTTTGTGCAAAGTTCTAACTAAAATTATCTCATTATACACCTAGGCGACCGGTGCGGAGTGTTGAGCTAGTTTCTGAGTTCGATTGCTTGAGTTGAGTAGCGCCATTTTGCTTAGCGCTCGTTTCGGTTGCAAGGCGCAACTGTCCTGTGTGCTGTGCATTCTCCGTTCCTCTAGCTAGCAGCGTCAACGGTGTCGCTTTTCTCTAGCTAGGCAACAGGGAACTTCTTGCTGTACAAATAAAATAATTTTAGAATTTTAAGCTGACAAATCGGGAATCTCCAGACCGCTACACTTGCCGTATGGGTGGATCAGTAGGAATGGGGTCAAGCAAGTCCGCGACATCAGCGGCGATACTAGTGAGGATGTGTGCAGCAACATAGAAGAGCATAGTGGACTGCGAGGTAATAAAGCGATAGCGAAAAGTAACTCCAAATGTAAGAACTAAACACGAGGATTAGACGTAGCAAAAGTAGGCACAAGAAAACTGACAAAAGTTTCCGATCTGGCCTCAGGGGCAAACTGTTCAGATGACCCGGCAAATGCCAGAAGACGGGAGTTCTGAACTTTCAAACTATTTTAAAGTAAAACAGAAATTAGTTTAAAACGAGGTCAGAAAATAGGTCACGAACGAGCTATCACTGCAAAATTAGTTATAATCAGAACAGGCACTGACCATCGGAGGGCTTCCGACTTCGAGCAATTCCCAAACTAGCTGCGAGATCCGGTGTATTGCGTATCGCAATCAGTACGATAGTGCGTAGCTGTTTGAACAAAGGTCATTGGACAGAGCAAACTACGAATATACACTTAGCAGACCGAATCGTCAACCCAGAACGAGATTCGAAGAAGAATGTATCAATCGAGTTAATTCGCACAAACCGTACAATAAATGTTGCGAACAGAAATGAGGAAATACAGTTGTAAAGATAAAAGGTTCAAGCTAAAGGTACTTAGTGTTTACTGTATACAGCTCATCTTTGTCCACTTTAGAAATGAACAAGACTCTAGCCTCCGCCATGGAGAACCTGCTGGCACGATTTTACAACCACGTTCTTCTGGTAGGAGACTTCAATCTGCACGCCATAGATACCCCGGCCACACTTAGCGAGTTGTTCAGGGTGGAACTGCAGTAGCTAATCGCTTGTTCATCACCATACAACAACGTCACTTCCCCAACAAATTCCAGCACAGGAAACAAACCAGCTATCTTCGACCCGTTTTACCGAAGAGGGACTCATGATCGAGGTGGCAATAACGTGTACTCTTTTGGGCCGCAGCAACCATCGACGCTAGTGTTCCGTTACGTGTACTACGCAAATTATCTTAAAAAAGTACCGAAGAATTTCACTCCTTAACCTGCCATGATTGTCTGTCCGACCTTATTGATGTAACAAGCTGGTCGTTCCTAGCCGCATGGTTCCCTTAGGTGACCTGCGAAGAATTTGTCAACAGATTCAATGAGCTAGTGGTAAGCAGTTCAGAAACCAAAATCCACCGTTCGAAAAAGATGGTGTCGTTCCTAAGGTGCAGGACGCGTAAATGCCTGGCATTATTGTATTTGGCTGGACTTGCCTACATAGACTATCAGAGAGAACATACCTGAAATGTCTATACAACACAAAGGAACCGCTGCGTCAAAATCATCTGGGAGGATAGAGAAAGGTACCAACAAGACGTTGTGATAAGATTTTGCTTTAACCATGGTAGGCGGCATCCGGTTTCGGATTTGCCTGTCACTGTTGCCAGACCCAGGACGCCTGCGCCTACAGAGGGACCATGGATGGCTTGCGCTGCGCCACCCACAGCTCCACCCACGCACCCCATATTCAGTGTAAACCCGAAGGAATAAGACCGGGAGGCATGTGGATGGGAACCACGTTTCATCAACGGAGCCGGCCCACACTCCTTCACAGGCAAACACAAGTACGCTGTACTTGAGAAATCAAGCGCACACAAGGCGGTGGTTGGACCGTAGTCCGCTCCACATTGAGTGCATGGAACCACTCTTTGAGCCTAACATGGCCACAAGGACCGTGCACCCCGTCCCCTCCAGCAACGACCAACTGTCTCCTGGATCCAGTATGGACGACGTAGTGGGTAATAGACAGGTAGGCACCTTGTCAACATGCACATCAAGCGCAGCCACACCGGGGATATCAAACAACAGCCAATCACCTGGAACGACAAGATGAAATGAAACAAATCCAATAATGCATACAGATACGGTGGCATAACTTTAAGCTAAATAAGCATATGAAGTAAGTTGGTTAGCAACGACTCAGCGATAGGGAAAAAATGTCCAAAGTTAATTAAAAATGCTATAAAACGCAACAAAGTTACCGAAGATAAGCGCAATTAATGTAAGCAACGTGGCCAGCTAATAGAAGAGTATTCAGGTAGGCAGAACAAACCAACTAAAGTGGAATGAAATTTAGCCAGCTTAAAAAGACCTAGTTTAATTGTAAGTTGGTTTAGCCCAACTGCGGTGAAGCATCAAGAATGCAACATCAGCCTTCTTACAGACACGCGAACAAACTTCAAATAGTGAAACATTGAATTTCTGCTCTGCACAGGGCATGCGCGTTAATGCAAACTGCTAAAGAGGCGGCCAACGTTCTTGGACAACAATTTAACCGTACCTTCTGAAAGGTACCATCATCTTGCATATTTCATAAGCAACTCATGCCGCCATCAGTGCTTAACCACGTATCCTTTAAAACCACGAATGTACTGAAGCAGCTCATGTCCTTGCGCGAATATGCCCCCCTGATGCAGACGTCATTCGCACAGAGGCATTGAAATAGGCCGCCATGAGATTAGCCGAATCGTTAAACATATTCTTTCAACGATGACTTAACGAGATACGGGTCCCTACGATGTGAAAGCACGGGATCCTCACTTCAATCTACAAAAATGGTAACCGTGCAGAGCCAACTAATTATTGCTCTATAACTCTACTTCAGGTGATCTCCAAGCTAATTGAGTCCATTGTCTTTTAGACACACATGACCTACCTGAGGTCAACAAAATCTTCGTTCCGGAGCAGCACGGATTTTGCCGTAATCGGTTCTTTTCTACTAAGCCCTTTGATATCTCGCGCATACTGGACGGGATCTGTGAATGATGGTGTAGGAGTAGATGACGTCTATTCGGATTTCTCAAAGGCAGTAGAACGTCTAGGCCATTGCATTCTACCTCACAAGCTCCAATTTATAGAACTAGTGATTCCGTTCTGGGCTGGACAGGCAATTTCCTCGTTCAATGTCTCCTGAATGTGAGGGTTCGCAGCAGCCTATCGGAACTAATCGACGTCCAGTGCAGCGTATCTCAGGCCTAAGTACTCAGGTCCCGCCTGTTCCTGGTCTTCGTAAATGAGCTTGCGTGAGTACTATCTCCAAAATTCCTACTATTTGCCGATGATCTAAAGATATAGTTTATTATTACCACATTGGAAGATCATACGGCCTTACAAGATGATCTGGATACGACACACACATAGTCCATCGAGAACGTGCTCTAGTTCAACGCCACCAAGTGCGAAGTTCCGAACACACGCCATCATAACACACAACTATCAGCTGGGTTCCCACTTCTACAGCTCGCTTCTCATGAGTGCGATCTTGGCGTGCTCGTTCCAGATTACCTAGATTGTTTGAGACAGACTGAAAAGACATTAAAGGAGGCGAATCAGCACTTTTGGGCGTTCGAAAAGTTTGGCGCCTCAGCCTTTCTGAACTTGATTAAGGCGTACGTGAGGCCGTACGTAGAATACGCTACCTAAGCGTGGCTACTCTGACAAAAGCGCCACCTCACCACGCTCGATACTGTAAAACTCAGGGCGACAAAGAACCTCAAAGCTTTGTACCGCTTTCTCTACCCGCTTAGACTGAAAACTCCAAAAGTGTACAGCGGACGTTATCGGCGTCTACGGAGCGATCTCATAATGGCGTGCCAGATGCACAAGAACCCCAACCATACTTACCACTATCTTCTGAAACATTTTAAAGGCATCTTTTGGGGCCGTCAGTTTAAGCTGGCCACATAGTAAGGCCGGCTCGTATGTCGAGGAGCTGTTTTCTCCCTCCGAGTGTCACAACTCTGGAACTTCCTCCCAGCGCACCTACTTAATGCCTCCACCCTACCGTTATTCAAAAACGACTTGGCGACACACTGACACATTTACACTAGCTGATGTAGCCCATGACCATCAAATGATGGCATTAGTGCAGAACGTACAGTGGGTAGTAGCATAATCCTCCTAAATTTAAAGTCGGAATACCCGTACGTGTGTTACTTCAAACCTCTTGATGCGTCATTTATATCACGTGTACTTTTACCGACACTGTTTTTATCTTGCACTTTTCAACCTAAGCATCCTACGAGTCTTGTCAAGCATTTGCTTTTTTACTAGTTATAAACCATTGCCCCATCTCACTAACGTGCTTTGGAGGAGATAATCCAAGCCATTGTGTCGTGCTCTGTTTCAATGTGAAACCGTTAACCCATCAAGTGCAGTCGCCACTAGTCCAGCACCAAAGCAAGTGCCAGCCACTCCTTTGTTGCTTAGTATATGCGCTCTGATGATGTCAAAATTCCGCCGGTGTGTTCTATCGTCTACTACTTTTGCTTCAGTGCCGCAGCAATTCCTATTTCCTTTTAGTCTGTGACCACTGTGAACCTCTCGCCAGCGAGAGAAAATTCTAACGTCAGTTCATGCCTCACAAATTCCTTATAAATGTCCTCAGACATTCACTGGGTTTCTACCTTCCAGGTGAATTTATTTTTCTCTTCTAATAACTCGTACAAATGTGAAGCCAAGCCTGCGCAACTAAAAATTCCCTAAGACTGCATTTGGAGGTCGGAACTAGGGTGAAATGTATTGCCAATACTTCCTCTGGCAGCGGCTTAAGGTGACTCTGATCCAGCTTGTGACCCAGCAATGTCACGGACATTTTTCCAATTCGAGGATTGGTCCCATTTATCTGGAAGCCAGACTGCTTGTTTCTTCGCGGCTTTGCTGCCAGGTTACAGCAGCGTTTCATCTCCGATTCACCATATGCTGCGATATCGTCTCTATACACAGTCACATTAGCTAATCCGTCCAGCTGGCACAGCATCGAACACAGGAAGTTGAACCGGGCACCATGCAATCCAAACGGCTTTCAACACAGTCACTTCCTTTTATAACTGTTTGCTCGACAGTTGCCG
Source organism: Dicrocoelium dendriticum (assembly GCA_944474145.2). Lineage (NCBI taxonomy): Eukaryota > Metazoa > Platyhelminthes > Trematoda > Plagiorchiida > Dicrocoeliidae > Dicrocoelium > Dicrocoelium dendriticum. The sequence goes on along the minus strand of OX104068.1, from coordinate 47,569,157 downwards.
AGAATATCGTTGGCTTTTGCAATTTATCTAGGATGACCAGCTGGGATGAAACAACTGAACGACCTTTCGTTCAGGTTTCTGAAGTCCAGGCAGAAGCACCTTCTTCACCCAAACGACTGGGGAGATATACAACCTTTGAGTACTTACCGACGATATATTGCAGGACTATATTCGTGTATAAAACGGCGACGACAAGGCGCACCCTTGTGGATCCTTTTCTAACCGCATGTGTTATAGACCCATATTTCGCTATCAGATTTCCACGTTTCAGGCCTGCGATGGCCTCATTGACTTGGAAAAACTGCACCCAGGAGTGTTGGTTTTGCGTCCGGTAACACGACGAAGAGATGGTTGAATTTCCGACGGCTAAGAGCATACCGTACCACCAGATTATTTATGCGGATGTCATAACCAACGGTCACCTTACCACCATGGAATAAGACTGTTCTCACTCCATCTCTGTTACAGATTAAAGGAACCGCGACTCCTCTATCAATCAAACACTTCTGTTTCACCACCTACCTCTACTATCGCTTCAATCGCATCTCTAGCCTGAGTGCGGCCTTCTGAAAAGATGGAAAACCGTTCAAAATCAGTCAGCGCGTGAGTGTGATATGCGCCAATACTTACCGCCTTTCCAGTAACGTCGCTTGTTTGCCGTTCTTTTGGGACCCTCATAGGAACAGAAAACACCGGTAACGTGTTGACAAGTGCTCCCGAATGTTATGCACCTCATCTTCCCTGCGACATTAGTGGGCACTACGAAGACATAGATCTATGGTCCCTTAGCAGCACAGATTTTATTAAACATGGTTATGCATCAGCAACCAATCGAACACAGAATGAATTTGAATCAGAGCGACTAGTAATCACGCTGAAAGCCGCATCACTTGCGTGAACACTTCCAACGCCGTCGAACCTCTGGATCACCTCGTCATTCCCTATCCACGATATCAACGTTTACCGAATTACTACTAACCAAGATAATCATGAAATGCTCCAGTGCATATGTGTGATCAAAAGAGAATCTGCCTCAGTGCATTACGTGTAAAATCAAGGTGGTTCATCCACATCGTTCGATAAGTAATATTTGTAAATCTGGAGACGAACTCCTGGATAAGTTCACCTAATGAATGAGCGGGACTTGGGTACTGTTTCCGAATGACGTTGGTGTCTTAAAGAAATCCACTGAGCCACCGCACGCGAGAAATCAACATATCAACCTCTTGAAGAAGACGTTCGTGTAGTCTGCCCCTTCATCTTTCAACAGCTGCTTAACGTCTAGTTGAAGTGCACCATACAGTTGTAACAGCTCTGATTGAAGCAGAACCTCGCATTTTTAGACACGCAACAGTAAAAATGCACCAACAGTTTTTAGAAATTGCTAATCATCCAAATAATTACGTATAATACCACCAAGAGTATGCAATGGTTAGTAGCAACATCTGCGGGAGGATCTACTAATAAGTTGCCAGATTTTAAGACCTTCTTTCAAAGAGTATCCGCAGCATTGACTTAAAATGCCAGCAACTAAGGTTGAACACGCAGTATGACTAAAGTCGTTTCTCACTGAGCTGGCCGAACTTGGACCCTTTTTACAAATTGTTTTCTTTCCACCTCAACGCTACATACACCAAAGGAAGCGCGATATGGCATTAAGAAATGTAGATTATGCAATATAACTCGTGTTCTTCAGGAACTAACTAACACGAGTGAACCATGTGTGCATAAACGTTTCCTGTGAAATCACTGTAGGGAACGTAAATTTGTGTTTGTAATCATCAGAATGGCCCTGCAGACGCACGCCTCAGTTTGTGGCCGCGGTTGCGGGTGATTATGCAATTTCGGTCCTCATTGTCCTCGGGAACCTGTTATGTACTAATAGCCTTACTCATACCTTCTTTTTGTTGTTGTCGTACCTACAATTTGTTCCATCACCCAATTCGTTATGCCAGTCGCTTTTCATCCTAATGAGCTACTATCCAGTGGTTGATAATTTTGGGACTTGTCATACTCTAGCTCATTTCTGTTCGTATCCTTCACTGTGATTGTGGCACGTAACAGGGGAGCAGCTGTGGAGCCAAACAATCTGACAACGAAGCATTCGGAAATGTCGCAGATGGATAGGTTGTACCTTAGAGAACTCAGCCCCAGCCAACTTTCTATCGTGGGGATTTAGCCTGTTCTCCTTCTGCATCATGCGACATTAAGTTGTTCTTCCGGGTGCATACAAGCGTTGCATGCTAAATGCTGTGTGTAGATACCAAGCAATTTGACCAGGTATGAGGCAGCTGTAGTATTGTGCATCTGACTTATAGGAAGGAGGTCAACAATAAAGGCTGTATCGTTTAGAAATTTTTTATTAACTCACCGCACTGTTATCCTGTTTGGAGTACATGTTTTATGAGTGCCTTGCAATACACAATATCCTTTGGGATAGCGATGCACTTGGAGGTGAGGCTCGATCGATTGGCTCGTTAGAAACTTGTTCGAATCGGATGGATTTTAAGTGTCGCCCTATCCCTGTCCTACAGATCACAGGCGGTTCCTTCTGTTTTGTATGCCTCATGTGAAGATGGCTTTATCGGGAAAGCAGTCGAGCAGTCGAGCAATCATTGTTTCCTGGCTCCGATACTCAGTTCGACTATATTTGCCTGCTAAGCGGAATTTGCCGATAGTCAAGAGGATAAGGTGCCCATGTTGTAATCCAAATTGCACCAGTTCGAATCTACTTAGGTACCGTTGACTGCACATTATCTCCAGCCAACATGTTACTAATGATGCTTGTGAGGAAGCAAAGCGTCGGTTTGGTGTATCGGTGTACTACTGAAACTTGCCATACTTAAGAAAGGAAAGCAGATAGAATTCATAAACTTTGTTTGACAATGATCACAGTAATTGGGCAGTTTGTGTGAAGCCCTTCTTTCGCATCGACGGTAAGCGCCACAAAAGTGACATGCCTAGTGGGGGGAGCCTGGGATAATAGTCTTTAATCAATGACATGTAAGAGCTGTGTCAAATACGGGACAGTATAGAAGTTGGCGGCGACTGAACCCAACGTATATTGTGCAGACTATAAAAATAGGAAGCGAATCAACCAGAGCGAAAAACGGTGCAGCAAATTACACACCAAAACGCCTTATGTCAGCGGAAGTGTCATCAGTAAAACAAGTGGACGTTTTGAAGGTTAAAACAACCGTAAAACCCATTGTTGCAAAATGCTGAAAGAGCGTGTTTTCCGGTACACTACATGCCCTTCCCTTCGAACATGCTTTTATCTTCGCACTTTCCACCTCAGTTTCGTTTATATTTGTCATTTTATCTAAGTTTATCTTCGAGAATCCAAGTTTCTCACCAAAGTTATTGTCTAGTGGACGTGTTAGAGCTCCGTATCATTCCACTGATGTAACAGAGGCAACTCATATTTTTGGTTTCTGCGTATACGTTTACTGCTTTGCGGTAGCCTATAACTGCACCCCAAAAAACAAGTGGCCATGTATGGGGTTAATACGAAACCCAGTAAGCGAGTAGGGATGACCTATAGTCGATTGCTTAGTTTGTGCTTATGAAGATATACCACACCTCATACTATGGTGAATCGCTTGAATTGAATTGATGTTTAAATGGTATTGTTCTGAATACTCAATAGTATTTTAACTTTATTTCATTTCTCGCATACATCCTTTTAAATCTCCCTCAAGACAGCAGGCATGTCATGCCATAATATTTGAGGCACCAGATGCACATCTTATCAATCAGGGCACCAACAAATTCTTCCGTTTTTATTGCAGTCCACAGACGAAACAAATGATACTGTTCATAGCATCGCAGATGTCTGATTTCATTCGGTTTTGTGCAGATGTACTAACTATCACGCTTAAATACCTTACTGGGCGGTTTGAAGCCACCACATATCTTTCAACTGGTGCGAGGACAGAATCCATTTGTCCTGATTGGTATGCAGGTGCAGACCACGCTTCGAAGTTTGCTTGATGTCTGGCTAACTTACTTAGGCCTCAGCATTGGTGACACACGTGTACTGCAACTATTTGGTGAGACGTTGTCGGCAGCCTATACACACAAGTTGCAACCAGCACCTTTGTCGGGGACCACCCACTAGCGTCTGAAAATTTTGATGACACAGCAGCTTCCCTCCAACGAAACAAAATCGTGCACGCACTGTATTTACCTGTTTGTATAATTGGACAGTAGATTAAGGCGCTATGAAGCCGAAACAAGTTAGGCAACTGCGCTTAAACGGTGGCTTCGCTCTCTGAATTTACTCCATGTTTAGAATAGGTCTCATCTAAAAGGTCGTACAGACTTCATGCTGCCATCTGTTGCTCCATTAGCGAAAAAAACTGAAATATTACACATATCAATCTGGGCTTTTATTCGTAGTACATATGACAAATTACATTAACATTCCAACCTGCATAAGAGGATATCAGAATAGTTGCTAGAAAAGAACCATTCACTGTTAGGCTCTGATTGATTGCTCCGAGACATCCGGGAAAGCGCGCTGTGTTTCCGCCTTGGGTTTTCCTCAATGGTACACCTATGTACGAACCGACGATATTCTCCAAGCCGTCGTTCTGCTTCCTCTTGCACTACCTTCCCAAGCGTTTGGTGGTCATGCGTGTTCCGCTAATTTGTTTAATTTTATTCATACTTGTGGGTTTATCCTTGGATGAAACTACATTTTAGCTACATGTCGAAGAATTATATCACTTTAATGCCTTCTCTAACTAGGTCAGCCAGGTTAGCTTGATCGCATTTAGTAATGAAAAATTCAATACACCACACTCACATAGTGTCTTTCTAGTTTACAGCACATTACTCTTCTAGCAGCAACAGAAACACATCAACCTTGTCTTGCGAAAATCGTTTTGCTGGAGTGTTAAAATATTTAGGACAACCACTACAGTTCTGGTGTGCACGTGAAACGGCACTGTCTCACGTGCTCATTGACCTTTGGCGCATCTTAGCTGACATCCCGTCCTCCATTTTCCGGGCAGATGCAAAGTGTGTTCGGTTAAACGTGACGGCTTCTAGTGAATGCATGTCAACGAACGCACTTCCATCGCATGGAATAACATGTCTTGCTTCGGTATACGGTCCCAGTGGGTGTCGACGCTGCCAAGACAAGAGAACGACAACTTCAGTCTGAAATTTAAACCATAGTAGTCGTAGTGCTAGCTGAAATGTCCCGAGAATTCTTCTGGGCTATGCGTTATTTGCTACAAAATGGAGATAAATTTGCTTTTCCATGAACATATCAGAGATAAAACCGAGTTCTACTGGGTCCGGTTGGAGGGCTAAGTCGACGAGTTTCAAGAAAGCAGTATGCAGTTGTTCAGTTCAGTTATTATGGTGATCGAAACTAAGAACACATTAACATCAAACCGGTGTAAGAGGATAAAGAATTTTCGGTTTCTTACACAGTGATACTTCCATCCAAGGTTTCCGCGGATAAGAAATGGAAGAATGCTTTAGTTCATAACTTCGTAATACATGTGGTCGTCAAGTTATCCTCTTAAATATTTTCAACATGCGGAATTTGACGGGCCTTAATTTCCGGATTATGTACACCAGTGACTATCAAAACAGCTTATCTGGCTGGATGTATCTGATGGGTACTTTAGAAGAAATGAATCGACCGCTGCTGCAGACAAGAAAAGAGGCGACCAGACAAAAACCGAGCATCCAAGTCCAGTTGGAAGGCGCACACTAAGTAAATCTCCTCAGTGCTAATGGTTACTTTAAATGCAACAATTCCAACAGCATGTTCTTTATAGGTGAAATAATCGTTTTTGGCGCATGTGGACGAATTGCAAGAGTGTGAACATGTTTCAGATGTAAGCATGGTAAACTAAGCAAGTTTCTTTTACCCACTGAAAACTTAAAGTCCAATACATTTAGTTTTCAATTAAAAATAGTTTTCCACCTTGTTTTTGATATATGTACGTAAACATTAAGAAAGAATAGTTGGAATAAAAGAGTACACTAATGCAGTCAGTCCTGTCGACCGTGCTCGGATGTGATAATCAGAAAGTGAAAACGGTTCTTCTAGTGTTACCACCATACCACCAGACATACTAACTTAGAGACCACCAGCATCCGGTTTGACTAGTAGCTAGGATGTAGTAGTTGCGGAAGGTCAGTCATATATACAGTCTACTAATGTAACAAATGCAGTAAATTGGAAAGTGACAACCTGAAACTGAGTAAGCACTGAGCAGTGCGGAGTTAGTTGGAATTACTTTTCACCCTAAGTCCCACAAACTCTGTAGCATTCCCTTAGTTCTACAAAATGGTTAGATATGGCAATCCGTCGCATTATGGTGGTTGCGAAAACGGAGGTGTCCCTAGGTATAATTAACTTAACCTACCATTTGTAATCGCGGACTAAAAGGGTATTGTAGCGCCCTAAAAGATAACTGCTTTCTTTCATGCACAATTTAATCGCTGACCGATTGTACATTACTCCTTCTTGTTTTAATCCTTACAACCGGCTCGACACACAACAGCCTTGTAAGTTCCCGCGCTCACGTGTTCGCTCTCTTCTCGCTTCATCCGTCCGCTTCTTATTGTAGCCCATAGAATACAGTCCGCTGTGTCCGACTCCCATTGCCTTCTGATATCCGCGCTTAATTTCGCGCACCGTCTCGGTCTAGTATTAACTAGTCCTACAAATTGGTGACCCCGACGTGACTCGAACACGCAACCTTACGGCGGACCGTCCGAGGTACCATCAGGTCGTCCCACGCCTTCCTTCGTCGGTTGTGACGCTGGTTGAGGACATTCTACTCTGCCCATCAAATGAGGCAAAGTATGAAACAATGAAGCAAGCGATTTTAAAAGAGTTACGGCCCAGTGCACGAGCTCAATTCGAACAGCTCAGTGGTCTCAAGCTTGGAGATCGCAAGTCGTCGGCGTTGCTCCGCGAACTTCAGCGCATCGCTGGTCCCTTATTCTTGAGCGAAGAAGGGATAAAGGAGCTATGGTTTGCACGTCTCCCAGAGCCGTTGCCGGTATTGCTGTCCATGTTTATAGATACACTCCCGAAAGAATTAGCTACCAAGGCAGACGCTGCGTTCGAACGTTTTCCGCAGCAGACAACCATCAGCTCTGGTGACGTATTCTCACCGATGAAAACCGAATATCCTGTTTGTTCCCAGTCGTTAGGCCGATCTGACTCTAAAGACGAGGAAATTGAGCTACTTGGCAGCAGAATAGCAGCAATGAAGGCTTCGAAGCAGCGTGTGCCACGTTCAAATGCTGACCACGTTTTGGCTACCGTTCATTGCGGCTCGTCTGTGCCTGCACCGAGTACGTCACGTTCGGCACGAAAGCGCAACATTTGCCCTACAAGTTTTCAGTCAGATAATGTCAAACCCGTCGAAGAAGTATGTTGGTATCACCGCCAATACGGTGGAAGAGCTAGACGTTGTCGGGCTCCCTGCATTAGGCACGACCCAGCTGCTTCAGGGAAAACGAATAGCACGCATACTAGCACGACAAACGTATCATTCAATAACCAAGCAAACAGACTGTTTTACGTTAAAGATCGACGTTCTTCCATTACATTCCCCATCGATACGGGAGCGGAAGTCAGCGTCATCCCAGCGACCGCTAACGACAAGCACTCAGAGCCTACGTACAATTTGCGTGCGGCCAACGGTTCTCCCATAGCTTCATTCGGTCAGCGCATGATGAACCTGGACCTCAATCTTCGCCGAGACTTTCAGTGGGTCTTCGTGGTTGCATCTGTACCCTTCACGATTATTGTTATCGACTTCCTCCGATATTTTGGGTTGCTTGTTGATGCTGGTCGCAACAGACTTTTAGACGATCGTACTAAATTAGGGGTTGAAGGCGTTCTTACGGACGCCATAATCAGTCCCGTTTTTCGAATCGCCGATGTACCAACAGATTATGCGAACCTACTGTCTGAATATCCGCGACTGGTACGACCAGCTGCAGAGCTTCCGCCAGTCACGACAGAGGTCGCTCATCACATAGTCACGCGTGGTCAGCCAGTTAGCGCACGACCAAGACGGCTTGCTCCTGACAAACTACGCGCAGCACGAGCTGAATTCGACCTCATGCTTCAGCTCGGTATCGTCAGACCGTCCAACAGCCCATATGAGCCGCCTCTGCACATGGTCCCGAAGAAGGTAGTGGAGGACTAGCGTCCTTCGGCGACTATCGAACCTTGAATACGGTTACAACGCCTGATCGCTACCCGATCCCACACATAGTGGATCTCACCGCCAGTCTGGCGGGTAAAAATATCTTCAGCAAAATCGACTTGGTACGCGCTTACAACCAAATTCCGGTAGTCGAAGCGGACATCGCTAAAACTACCGTGACGACTCCATTTGGTTTGTTCGACTTTCTGCGCATGCCATTTGGCCTAAAGAACGCTGCGCAAACCTTTCAGCGCTTCATCGACCAAGTTTGTCGCGGCTTAGACTTCGCTTACGCGTATCTCGGTGACATTTTAATCGCAAGCTCTTCACGAGAAGAGCACATGCGCCACGTACGAACACTTTTTGATCGTTTATCTCAACACGGGGTGACGATCAACGCAGAAAAGTGTTCGTTTGGTGTCGATTCAGTCAACTTCCTCGGCCATCGTATCTCCTCTGCAGGCGTCGTGCCACTGCAGGATAAAATTCAAGCCATCATCGACTACCCCGAGCCTCATTCTTTCAAACAGCTCAGGCGTTTTGATGGCCTTGTCAACTTTTACCGACGATTTATACCCAACTGCGCCTCGCTGATGCAACCCCTCACGGACCATCTCCGAGGGAAACTCAAGAAATTCAAATTTCCTGCCGCAGCACGCGCTGCTTTTAAGTCGCTGAAAGAGGCTATCGCCAACATAGCTTCTACAGCGCATCACGATCCGGCCGCCCCACTGTCCCTCAGTACTGACGCTTCGGACGTGGCAGTCGGCGCTGTATTGCAGCAACGAGTAGCCGACACGTGGCAGCCCTTAGCGTTTTTCTCCAGACGCCTACAACCTACCGAATCTCGCTACATCACGTTCGGTAGAGAACTACTAGCCGTATATCTAGCGATACGTCACTTTCGACACGTCTTAGAAGGCCGCTCCTTTGCCGTTTTCACCGACCACAAACCCCTGAGTTACGTGCTCGGCTCGACTACCGACCGATACTCTACTAGAGAGTCGCTCCACCTTGACTATATCACTCAGTTTACGACCGGTATACGGCGTCTCAGGTGTGCACAACGCCGTCGCCGATGCACTTTCTCGCATCCAAGCTATCTGCGCTGACGCCGGCACTGCTATCGACTTGACAGCCATGGCCACAGCGCAACTCAACGATCCTGAGGTTTATCTACTACGCAGGTCTCCCTCATTGGACATACGACCAGTTCCGCTGACATCATCAGACGGCACTATACTCTGCGATTTATCTCAGGGCACGCCGCGCCCAGTCATTCCACGCGAGTTACGGCAGACCGTGTTTGGCACGTTGCCCGGCTTGTCTCATCCAAGCGTTCGTGCATCGGTTAAACTCGTAACCGCACGATTCGTTTGGCGCAATGTCAATCGGGACGTCCGTACTTGGGCAGCTGCTTGCCTTCCTGGTCAATGCGCGAAGGTGTACAAGCACACGAGAAGCCCATTAGGCACGTTTCCCACGGCAGACGCACGTTTTCATCACGTGTACGTCGACCTCGTAGGTCTTCTGCCGCCTTCCAAAGGCTCGGTGTATCTACGAACCTGTGTCGATCGATTCACTAGGTGGTCGGAAGCTATTCCCATACGTAACTGCTCTTGGAATCTGATACGTATTACTCGAGTATTGCTAGTTTGCACCTGGACCCTTAGTCCGCGCCAGAAGTGAATAAGAACACACCGGATGGGACGTGCCAAAAACTGTAATGATGACCTGTAAGTTACACCAGATGAGTAAGTTGAAAAGGAACCAATCAGCACAAGGAAAAACAGTGGACGAATCAGCTATTGGTCAACCGATCTGCATGTGTCTGTGTGTTGCTCCTCGTTTTAGCAGAAGACACACATGTAACATCCCCTCACGTGACAGATGGAATCACAGTTGTGAAATGTAACGTTCTATCGGCTTAGGTGAGCGGTGCGGTTTCCGAATAGCAATCGGCTGATCGATTTCTTCCGTTTGGTTTTCGTTTGTCTCCTCCAGATCTTCTGGAACCACTTTCTCTTCCCCAGGGTACGGTGTGACTGGGATGCGGGGTCGGATGAAATCATTGTGCCTGCGTACTGTCTCTCCACTCTCTAGTTGTATTTTGGCCTCCGTTTCTGAGCTCGTAAGCACGGTGCCAGGCTGCCATAACTGCTCATGCGGTAGTTTCGTGTAAACATCACGTTCCACTATCGACTTCTGGGGCTTAACTGGTGCGCGTCCACTTTCATGCATACGTTGTTGCTGGCAACGCCTGGTCTGACGAGGGTCTGGAAAAAGTAGGTCTAGCCTCGTACGTAGTCGACGCCCAAACATTGCCTCCCCAGGGCTCTTTCCGATAGACTCTAGCGGTGTGATCCGATATGCGAACAAGAATCGGTCAAGTTTGGTTCGTAACGAGCCATTACGCTGCTTTAGAAGACCAGCTTTCACGGTTTGGACCGCTCTTTCAGCTAAACCGTTTGACGCTGGATGGTACGGTGCGGAAGTCATGTGATGAACGCTGTTGCTCTGCAGGTATTCTTTGAACACTGCACTCGTAAATTGCGGACCGTTGTCAGTGACTAATGTTTTCGGTATGCCATGTGTAGATAGACTAGAATGTACGCCATTGATTGTAGCTTCTGCAGTAGCGTTTGCAACAACATGCACATCAATCCATTTGGAGTACGCATCTACTAAAAGTAGCAACATTTTTCCTTCGATCGGTCCAAAGTAATCGGCATGGACACGTTCCCATGGGCTGTCGGACAACTGCCAAGGGTGAATTGTGCCGGTTGGATTATCTCTTTGATATTTTTGGCATGTGTTACAAGTACTCAAAAGTGCTTCGATGTCTCGGTCAATCGCTGGCCACCAGTAGTAGGATCTGGCGAGGGCTTTCATGCGGACAATACCTGGATGTGAATCATGTAATTCTTTCAGTACAGCTGACCTGAGAGTCAATGGAATAACGATGCGAGATCCACGTAGGATACATCCTTCATGCAGGCTCAGCTCAAATCTACAAATGAAAAACGGACGCAGATCACCAGGGGCTCGCGAACCCCAGCCACGCAGCAGCACACGTTTCACAGTCGAAAGAACGGGATCTCTGTCTGTAGCTTTCCTAACCATGTCGCCAGATATGGGTGTAGTATTCAGGTGTTGCATAAGTTGAACAAACTCATAGGGCGCGTCAGTTCTTTCCCCCTGTTGGTCAATCTGTGGCAATCTACTGAGCGCATCAGCGACATTATTGTGAGGACCGGCAATGTATCGGATTTGATAATTGTAAGCAGAAAGTAGGAGGGCCCATCGTACCATTCGGGGTGCGTTAAGCTGTTCTATGCCTCGTTTCTTACCGAGAAGTGATAACAGTGGTTTATGGTCAGTCTGTATCTCAAACTGGTTGCCCCACAAGTACTGATGGAACCGCTTTACTCCGAATACTACGGCCAGTGCTTCCTTGTCTAATTGTGCGTAATTTTTCTCAGCAGGTTGTAATGTGCGGGACGCGAAAGCAATAAGGCGAACTGTTCCGTCGTGGACTTTATGTCCCAGCACTGCCCCGACTCCAAAAGGTGAAGCATCACACTGTAGGATGAGGGGTTTGTTGGGGTCGTAATGTACCAAGACTGGTGAAGAAGCAAGGAGACCTTTTGCCCTGTCAAATGCTTGTTGCTCTTCCTCGCCCCATGCCCACTTATAATCTTTTTTCAGCAAGTTGTGAAGTGGTGCTAGAACAGAAGCAAGATTAGGTAGGAACCGACGATAATGTGAAAGCATTCCAACGAACGAGCGTAACTGGGCTCCGTTACGAGGTGAGGGTGCAGAAATAATGGGTTGTAATTTATCTTTCCGCGCGTGTAAACCATGCTTGTCCAGTCTATAACCGAGGTAGTCAACTGAATCAACTAGGAAAGCACATTTGGAGCGTTTCAAACGCAAACCGTGTTCAGAGAGTTTATGCAACACCCGGTCCAACGTGTACAAGTGCTCCTTTTCTGTGCGACCCGTGATAAGGATATCATCGAGATATGCACAAGTGTTCGGTATGTCACGCACGATATTGTCTATTATCCTTTGGAAGATCGCCGGCGCTGAGTTAATCCCGAAAGGCAGTCTAGTGTATTCAAATAGCCCCAAATGTGTACTGATCGTCGTAAGACGTCTGGAGGTCTCATCCAACTCTACCTGCGAATAGGCGTGACTCAAATCCAATTTAGTGAACTTGACTCCTCCAGACAAGTTGGCATACAAATCCTCAATTTTCGGTAATAGATAACGGTCTATGATGGCACCTCGATTTACTGCAAGCTTATAATCACCACAGATTCGTACGTTACCGTCGGGCTTAAGTACAGGCACTATCGGGGCCGCCCATTCAGCTTGTTGGACTGGTACAATTATACCTTCTCTTTGAAGCCTTTTCAGCTCGTCTTCCACTCTAGGTCGTAAGGAATAGGGCAGTGTTCTGGCCTTAAAGAACTTTGGTGTACTTGAGTCTGACATATGGATTTTTGCTTTAAAATTATTGAGTCTGCCCAATTGCTGCTCGTCAAACACTTCTGGATATCGTTTAAGGACCGATTCAAGGGTATCCTCCCCCACGGAGTGGATAGTATTTAGTACTTGTGGTAACATTTTCATCCAATCGCGACCAAGCAAATTGACTGGAGCCTGAGGCACGACATGAAGTACCAGACTGTGTGATCTACCCTGATGCTGCACTCGTACCTGACATTTCCCAAGTAAATCAATCACTTCTCCTGTGTAGGTTCTAAAAACGGTATCAGTCGGTTCCAGGTCGGGTAACGATGAGAGCGCGTTTTTACTAATCAATGTCACCGCGGAACCAGTATCCAATTCAAATAAAACAGGTTCGTTATTAACATGAAGCGTGATCCTATATGGAGACACTTTCGTCATAACTGAGCAGTTTGAAATTATATGGTTCCTAAAATTTAGCTGGGAATCTGGGCACTCACCGTCGTCGGAGTTCAATGATTTGATCGAGACTTGTGACCGTGGGGAACGGCAAACACGTGCCAGGTGGCCAAGTTTTCCGCAATTTCTGCACTTTGTGCGAGTATGAGGACACTGGGTGGGAGAAGTGTGCTGATCCCCGCATCGGTAGCAAACGAACTTCCGTACCCTGTTTTCAGAGGATAACCGTGGTGACAGTTTGTTTACACATTCCATAGGCTGAGGAGGGTTGAAGGTGGATAGTTGGGATTTTAGGTTTTCCCTTTGACGTACAAGATTACACGCCATTTCCCAGGAAAGGGTTTCTTCCTCCTGTGACAATAATTTTTCCCTCGCACCATCATCTGTAACTCCACCAATTAGGCACTGGATTTTCATGACTTCTTCAAACCGACTTGAGGGAATGGTATTGTACCGGCATTCCGGTGTAGCTTGATGAATGCGGGCAATGAAATCATTTACACTTTCTCCGCATCGTTGCTGTAGCTTGAAAAACTGATAACGAGCGGAAAACACACTTTGTTGTATTCCCCACAATTCCTCAAACAACTGGATCACGTGCACAATACTGGTCTTAGCCATCAAGTTCATAGCGTCAAAATGACGTTGTCCTTCTGATCCAAGGGCTTGGCGGAATAACATAATCCAGTGGGTATCGGATAACACGATAGAAGGGTTTAACACAGGAAAGAGAGTCATTTGATGTTGGAAAGATGTTTTCCACTGTATCCACGACTGTAGAGAGGGTTTTTCTGCACCATCAGGCCACAGGCATGACAGTCCCGCAAGAGGGCTCGTAGCAACCGTCGCCATTCTGATACGTATTACTCGAGTATTGCTGGTTTGCACCTGGACCCTTAGTCCGCGCCAGAAGTGAATAAGAACACACCGGATGGGACGTGCCAAAAACTGTAATGATGACCTGTAAGTTACACCAGATGAGTAAGTTGAAAAGGAACCAATCAGCACAAGGAAAAACAGTGGACGAATCAGCTATTGGTCAACCGATCTGCATGTGTCTGTGTGTTGCTCCTCGTTTTAGCAGAAGACACACATGTAACAGAATCAGTAGCGAAAGCTTTTCTGGAGCGCTGGGTAGCTCACTACGGCTGTCCCGCCATTGTGACCACCGATCGAGGGTCACATTTCTCGTCAACATTTGCCACGTTGCTTAAGCATTTAGGCTGTCACCACGTCCAGACGACAGCGTATCATCCGGCCGCTAACGGCATGGTGGAGCGTTTTCACCGCCAGTTGAAGGCAGCGCTACGTGCGCATGCGGATCCTTCATGGTCTGAAACACGTCCCCTCGTCTTCCTAGGATTAAGAAACACGGTTAAAACCGATTTCGACGCCACACCAGCGCAGCTAGTCTACGGTTGCACGCTGCGGTTGCCCGGATAGCTGGTAGCACCAGCCCCATGTCCCTCCACTTTTGACTACGGAAGTTACACTGATCGATTGGCTCACCAGATGCGTGAGCTACGTCCACCCGCAGAAGACACCAGTGTACGTGCCCGAGAAGCTGTCTACGTGTTCACACGTCCTTATTCGCGCAGACGGTGTTCGACAGCCTCTCCAGTCGTCGTACATAGGACCTTTCAAGGTGCTACATCGTGCGAGTAAGGCGTACACTATTGACCGCGGTGGCCGACACGAAGTCGTCACCATCGACCGTCTAAAACCCGCCTATATGGAAGAAAACCCCTCGCCTACTTCGTCTAGTAGTGTTTTGTGCGACGTCACAACTCACCGCACCATCTTTCAGCATCCTAGTGCAGTTCAACCAGACCACGATCTCGGTCTACAGGATTCAGCCGTCCCGACAGCTCCCGAATCTAGTCCGCCGCCTCCCACGACCAATCGCCGTAGTCGGGAGGTGCGTAAGCCGGTTCGTTCTTCCGACTATGTACAGTGTGAATACGTTTAGCTTTATAGATGTTGTATATATTTGCCCCGTTTTGGTCAATTAACGTTTTGAAAACAAACAAAAAATCAAAAGTCTCCGAAAAACCTTTTTCGAAAAAAATATTCAAAAACCAAAAAATTTAAACACGCAGATCATACATTTGTTCTTTTTGGCGTATTCTGCGCGTGTTTTTCTATTCTCTCGTCTCTACATGCCCCAAACTCTTCCCTTCGATCGACCGGCCCACACGAGGAACGTTTTCGAGGACACTGACGCGAACACTGGTCGTTTCTCCGCGGGACGAGTGTCGCTTCTCCGCGGGACGAGTGTCGCTTCTTCGCTGGACCAGGGTCGCTTCTCCTTGGAACCATGGTCGTTTCTTCGTGGGACGAGGGTCGTTTTGGCGCGGGGCGGGGTGCGGCGGGGGGAGAGACCACTCCCAAGCGCACCGTTTGGCAGCAGCGGAGGTTGAGGTCCTGTCGGTCTTTTTCTGGGCTAGCCAGTTTTTTGTAGTCCGACAAGTCCGCTCCAACGGCTCGCCGAAATGCATCCTGCCCTGCAATCAATAAATAACAAATCATAAACGGCACAGCGGACTCCGACTTCTGACGAACCCCCATTTACACGAACGCACACACTTTTTTTTACTCTGCACGATTTTGCCTTACGAACCTCGTTTCAACAGTCCTTTTCGATTTCGAAGGCTTTCTATGTTCAGCCTTCTAGGGGGGGAGCTCTGTAGCGCCCTAAAAGATAACTGCTTTCTTTCATGTACAATTTAATTGTTGACCGATTGTACATTACTCCTTCTTGTTTTAATCTTCCTTACAACCGGCTCGACATATAACAGCCTTGTAAGTTCCCGCGCTCACGTGTTCGCTCTCTTCTCGCTTCATCCGTCCACTTCTTATTGTAGCCCATAGAATACAGTCCGCTGTGTCCGACTCCCATTGCCTTCTGATATCCGCGCTTAATTTCGCGCACCGTCTCGGTCTAGTATTAACTAGTCCTACAGTTTACAGAAATTGGAACAAGCGGGTGGGCATCATTGGGTTTTGGCGTACTCACCTGGATTGTGACATGAAATCTCACTTGGGGTCACGATTCCCTCTGAAGCAATCGTTTACTGTTTCCATCACTGGAACTGCATCCGACCTGGAAGGTTTTGGAGTCGCTCTTTACATTTTACGCAGGCAGGCAAACTGTAAGCACTCTGTAGTCCAGTTTGTATGCCTCGATCCAATTCCTGGCCTGTTCATCCATCGGAAAACTCTAGTCGTGTTGCATTATCTGTGATATACCGTTGCAGTATGGTTTTAATGAAAGTCCGTCAACCTAGTCAATTGCTGTACTTTGCTTGTGTCAGTCTCAGCCCTGGTCATTATGGAAAGCCTAAGCACAAACTATAATTCCCTGCTGTATTGCTCAAATGATCCACACTACATCCTGCCAGTAAGTCCTATCCATTAGATTATATCACGCATGCTCACATACCCCACCCCTAGTTTTACCGTTCAAATTCAAGTAGAGACAAAGTGGCACAAAGCGTAGTTGTTTCCCTCATCTGTGATTGATCAGTCTTTTAGTCTAATCTGCTTAGCATAGCAGATAATGGGTACATCTATATTTATGTATAATTTTTGACATCCGACTCCGGATTTAACCGTTTTTGAGACTGAGAACTGGCGCAAGACGCCTACACCTGATGAGGACTACAGGTGGTTTGCGCTGCACCACATCCATGTCCATTCACGTGCCTGATGTCCAGTGTAGACCCGATGTAATAAAACTGCGAGGCATGTAGATTGTATCCCGATTGATTGGGAATCGGCCCACACTTCTGCAACACGGATATCATACATATGGATGGAGGGAAAATTGCTTACCAGGCATACGCAGGACAGTGACTGGACATGGACTCGCCTTCTGAGCTTAGCACGGTCACGAAGACTGTGCACTGCGTCTCCCCGTTGACGATAAACTGTTTCCTGGAACCAGTAAGCAAGGTGGCAGTTTCCGATAGGTAGGCAAGGCACCTCACCAATATTCACATCAAGCGCAGCCAGATCCGGGATATCAATCGACAAATACCTAAAATACGAGATAACACGCACGCGAGCACACATGCAGACCAACTACATCGATGGTGCAGCACCCGCGTTATATCTGCAGCATTGTCGGTCTAAGTTATGGTAAATGGAATCAAAGGCAGCGCTAATGCCCAACTATGCAACTTACCTGTTGCTAAATGAAAAGACCGGTTTAGAAGAGGTGCACACGATCGCAAATGACACATTACCAGATGCATGACGCTATTGAGCTGGGCTTCATTGGCGCCTTCATTCGTGTTTAACAGAAGTTTTTGGTGCACCTGGGCAGCAGCGTTCCGGAACAACAACAACAACAACAACAACAACAACGCAGCAGCAACAACAACAACGACGACGACGACAACAACAACAATAGATTGTAGCTTTATCGTTAAGCCTAGATAAAGCTCTCTTGTTCACGCCAATATCAGGTACACAATATTAGTTGTAATCAACACTGCAAGTCAAAATGAGTTCGAGACAAACGCAAATTAGTCATGTCATAGTAGCGCAGTTTCGGTTCAGCAAGGTTCCACTTCCCTGCATACCTTTGACCATACGGTAGGCGCTTCTGCACCCTGGTAGCATCAATTCGGCGCATATGACCGATCCACTTTAGACTTCTCAGTAACAATCTATAATTCATTCCGTAAATGTAATTTCAGCAGATCATTTCCTCGTCAGAAAATCTATCACATAAACGGATGCGTAGCATCCGACGCATGCATGATCAAGAACACCAGTCTGAGGCAAACAATTGTTTTCAATGCTTTATCTACGGGCCGGTACAAATCATATATGGTTAAAATACGAAGATACTTGCACCATGATTGGTTCAGAAGTAGGTCAATTGTTAGACAACAGATAGTTTGTCGCTGTCTTATACACACAAACACGCACAAATCGATCGGGGTCACGTACTCAAACTGATGACGCCGGTGTCAGATGGACGGTTAGGTTGACTGCCGTTCGGCCAGTGCAGGCAAAGTGATTGAACAAACTTCTTTTGAGAGTATAGCGAAAGTTGGAATATTCTGATTACAATGGTTTCTGCTGTGGCGAGCATTCGTAGACGCAGATCTTTCAACTTGTTCAAGAGGACCTGGTGAACCACAGTAAATGCGTTCGGAAGGTCAACTCTGTGACTTGATTCGAATAGGTAGAACAAAATTCCGCTTGCCAAAACTCCAGTGTCTCAGTTCGCCTACCATTTAGGACCCCGTTCTTTAATGCGACGTGACAAGTGGCGAATCTTTAGGCCTACATATGATGTACCACAGGTGCACTCAAATCGATAGATTATGTAAGAGGAGGTCAGCTTCGATGGTCTGTCCTTATTGCACACAGGAATAAGCTGTTTGGTGGAAAAGATACACTGCAGTTCCGCAGCTGGAAAGGTGTTTCTTACTGACTGCGTCAGTTTTCTTGTTATAGAATATGTAATTGTATCGCCTAAGGCGAATGCAGAGAGGTTTCCTTTCGGCTACTTGCTCAACGTCCGATGTTACGTTGTGCTGGATTTTGCGCCATAAGATTCTAGCCGGATAGCTATTTTCACGTAGCGTGTCCTGTATGGATTCCATTTCATCTTCTAAAGCATATTCAGAACAGGTCTTTCGAGGTCTCGACGTGAGACAGCGCATTAAGTTGCTCTTGTAGTTAAGCGGAATGAAACTACTGAAGTTTGTATATTGAGCGGTCCAATTTTTTTTTCAGGTGGTCCACCTTACTAGGGCATTATCAATTCTCCTACTCAGATAGACGTCCAGAAATGAGATCTGGCCCTCTTGTTAAACTTCTTAGGTGAACTTGATTGCCTGGTGCGCATTATTAAATTCTGCCATTATATCTTCTACACTTAAAGCCTTATTGGTCACACAAACTATATCGTCAATATAGCGAAAGTACAGGTCGAAACGATCTATGAATGGATTTAATGATTCCTTTTCCAGTTTGACAAGAAATACATCCCCCAGAACTGGTCCGATTAGAGGCCCCATTGTGACTCCGTCGTTCTGCCTGTAATGGATGCCATTAAAAAGGAATTGGACATTGTAATTGAATCTCAAAAGTAATTCCTTCAGGCTTGATAAGGGTATACCTAGATGAATGTTGCTCTCATGCACACAGCTACATGTGTATTCTATACTTTCTAGCAGTGGCACATTCGTGAGTAGCGAAGTTAAGTCTAGTGAGAACATTTTCTTCCTTTGTAGGTTCCTATCTTTAATGTGTTGTACGAATGTAAAACTACCATGCACACTATGTCGAGCAATCTGCTTTTATGGGTTCCAACATTTCTGCTAACCACTGACCTGTGGGATGGTACACTGAACTTGTCATGGACAATATTGGACGTAGAGGTACACCACTTTATGGACTTTTGGGAGCCCACACATTCGCGGAATAGGCGTTCCGACTGGTCTTGAACTTTCAAGTAAACAATCAGGTATTAACCCGCTGGTTGATACATCTTTAAGGCACTTTGTCAGGCTTTCCGCTACCTTGTCCGTTTGGTCGTTCTCGCCCAGATTTACAGAAACATTTGTTTGTTCTTGTAGAATTTGGTTCATTTTTGAAGCGTAAGCACTTCTATCCATTATAACCATACCTCTACCTTTATCCGGCTTGCATATGACTATATCTTTGTTCTCCTTTAACTCGTTTAATGCTGTCAGATACGTACGTGTAATCAGGCCACCTTAAATTTTCCTGATATTTTCGATATTGTTAACAGCAACTAACCAAGGAGGACTTGTGGCATTCAAGTGTATCAGTTTATAGAGCGCCTAAATCATGCGCTTATGTCAACAAGTTTCCTTATTGGGTCTCGGTATCTAGCTGACGTTTGGTTGGTTTAGGATAACAGAATTTAGAACTGAGTGACAATACCTCAAGCAGTTCAGGCGAAAGGATCAAATTTGAATAATCATGGACATACTTTCCTTGATGGGTTGGGAACGTAGCCTTCCGTTTCATAGGGCTGAATGAACTTGCCAGAGCATTACGCAAATCGATCACATTGCGATAAGTTACCGATGGAGAGGCTGCATCCAGAACTGTCGCTCGATCAGGTGTGGACACCGACCATGCACTTGTATGTGCTGACCTGCGGATGCGCTTTGGCGGACGCCCACGACGACGTTGTGAGCGCATTGACACCAGCCAACTGGCAAAGCCAGCTGTTATGAATGCGTATCAAAGTACGCTGTCATGCGAGTTGGATAAACGCTCGCTGGATGCAATTGAAGCTCACTGGTCTCATATTCACCAGACCTTGCTAGCAGCAGGAAAATCCTCATGTGGTATGTCTAAATGCCAGCATGGACATTGGGTCTCTTCACAGTCTCTGGAACTTATAGATGCTCGCCGGCATATTCCGGCTGGAAGCGAACACAATGAAACTCGCAAAGAGCTCCGGGCAAAACTCCGCGCTAGCCTGAAGAGAGACCGCCAATCCTGGTGGTCTAATCGTGCAACAGAGATGGAAATGGCCGCTGCCCTTTGGCAACCATCGTAAGTTATTCCGTTTGATACGGAAAACCGGCAGCAGGAGACCTGGTGTTAGTGAAACTATACGTGACGAGAGTAGACAGCCTTTCCACAACTTATCAAAACGCTTGGAGCGTTGGGCGGAGCATTTTGAAAAGCAATTTAATCGGTCGGAATTGTTAGATTTCTCGCCGGCCACTGATCGCCCTGCTCCGTGGGCTGTCCCTTTGGATCCACCCTATCGCTCAGAAGTCGAACGTGAGATCGGACTGTTGAAGTTAAATAAAGCCGCGGGACCAGATGATCTTCCTCCAGCTCTCTTTAAATTCGGGGGACCTGCCCTAATGGATGATTTACACGAGTTACTAGTCAAACTGTGGGAGCAGGAGACTGTCCCAACCGATTGGAGCCGCTCCGTCATAGTCCCAATTTTTAAAGGAGACTCACGATCGGAATGCGGCAGCCATAGAGGAATCAGTCTGATCTCCATCGCCTCCAAATTACTCGCCTCCATAATTCTTCACAGACTGACTGGCGCTCGTGAAAGCCAGGTTCGTGAAGAGCAAGCTAGATTTCGTCGAGGTCGTGGCTGCATTGACCACATCTTCACCTTGCGTCAGTTGTTGGAGCACCGCCACACATATTGGCGGCCCACCGTTGTCGTGTTCCTCGACATCGAAAGTGCCTTCGATTCGGTGGATAGACATGCACTTAGGGACGGTCTACACAAGAAAGGTGTGCCCGAGAAATATGTGAATATTATCCGCGCATTATATGCGCGTAGCTCGGGCAGAGTGAGGGCTTACGGCAAGTTGTCGTCGCCCTTTAATATCTCCAGCGGTGTGAGACAAGGATGCCTGCTGTCACCTTTCCTCTTTAACTTCGCTGTTGACGAAGTCATGGAAATCGCATTCACAGGACACGACTTAGAAGGTGTGGAGCTACTCCCAGGAGAACGACTTCTTAACTTAGAATATGCTGATGATATTGCCCTAATCTGTGACAGCTCACAAACGTGTCAAGCGGCACTGGACAGATTAGCGCAAGCTGTCCGTCACTTCGGGCTTTGCTTCACACCCATGAAGTGCAAAGCGTTCCTCCAAGATTGGTCTGGACCGCCTCCTACACTGACTGTTGGTGGGGATCAGTTAGTAGTTGTTCAAAAATTCAACTACCTAGGAAGTTGCATCAGCGCCCATGGGATTGAGGATGAGATCACGAACCGTATAGCAAAAGCTCGGGGCGCTTTTGCTAACCTTCGCCACCTATGGCGCCGGCGCGACACCACTCTTGCCCTGAAGGGTAGAGTGTACATTGCAGCAGTACGTTCGACCCTACTATACGGTTGTGAAACCTGGCCCCTAAGATCGGCGGACTTAAAGAGGCTAGTTACGTTCGACCATCGGTGCCTTCGTAATTTAGCTCACATCTGGTGGGAACACCGCATGAGTAACGAGCGTGTTCGACGCCTTGTTTATGGCACAGGAAAAGGAAATGAACCGCTCAGCACCGTCATTTCACGCACCAGGCTCCGATGGCTCGGCCACTTGTTACGCATGCCAGCCCACCGACTCCCGCGACGTGCGTTGTTTGCGCGCCGGGGGTGTGGATGGAACAGAGGAGGGGTAGCCAAGCGATGACTTGGTCGAGAGGAATGAAGGCCCTCACTTCTGAGCTGGCCTCGGTTGGAACTTCTCGGCTCCCTGGTTGGGGTCCGAAAGACGATGAACACGTTTGGTTGGACACACTTGCTGATATGGTTAGGAGCCGACCTTAGTGGCGTTCGTGCTGTGAGTTTCTTTGTCCCACCCCATCCCTCTTAGTCTCCCCCTCCAATCAAGATGTCATTATTTAATTTTATATAATTCTGCAGAATTTGTTTGATGAACAGTAGCCGGCTGTTAGCTTACCAGAACGATGCCCATCCGTTACCGGTGGCTCAGCCGACTTGCACTAGTTGCTTTTTTTCTTTTTACTGGGTATTGCGGCACGGTAGCTGAGGTGTTCCCCACCTCCAACTAACGTGCATGATGATGATGATGGTCACGTTGCATTTCATTTGCATTTTAACCTTAAATTAGTTGTACCGACCCGTAGATGAATTATTAAGAAGAATTGTTTGTTTCAGCCTGGTGTTCTTGATGAATTACTAAGAAGGTCTCAAATTTTGAAGCATGCATGATCGCTGAAAGCGCTGAAAATAGCAGATATCCATCATATGTAGCGGCCACGTTTCGCTGCCGCAAAGAAGGACCTACCTTACCGCCGTTTTGTACATTATCAGCTTGGTCCCAACGGCCAGTTGGTGATTCTTACACTGCCGATGCTCTAGTCTGCCAGTTGTAGCCTTCGCCTGCGATAAGCGAATGTGCAGCTCATTGGTCATCCGCAAACCTTTTAACATAATGCTCCAGGGTCTGCAAGCTCTTGGTGAAACTTACAAAACTCCCTAAATAATCTTGATTACTGTGAAACATATTGAATTCATTCCTGATGATGCTTGAAAAAGGCAGTGCTGTCAACTTTGTTGGGGTGTTTGAATTTGTCTGGTGTCGCAGTGAGACTCCTCGTCATACGTTGCAACAAATGTTCGTTGTGTGCAAATAACACGCCGTCTTCGGTAGTCAACAACACCCGGATGGATATTTCACGCACTCGGGTTCTGGGCCCGAAACCACGTGTTTTCTGTAACCCACTGTCGATAAGATGCTCACAAGTATTGAACATAATAGACTTCATGGCAGGTAGGCAACTGCGGAACCGAGTAGAAACAAAGACCAGCCTTGTTCTCCACCAGCAACCACATGAAATTCATCCGAACCTTGTCCACCTAGAAGCACCGTCACCTGCATATCGTTGTGCACGCCTCCAGCTATATGATAAGTCCCAAAAGACGGATCCCTTTTTACTCCGTTGCTCAGGGACCAATCTTCATGCCTTAGGGTGAGACGAGAGCGCACTAACTTGCCAACTGTCCAGTAGTAGAAGTTGGTCTCTCAAAATGTCCTTCACCTTGTCACATGGGTGTGAACGACTGGAGTGATGGCCGTATGCCTGCGGCTGGGTACAGGTGCACTGATGAAGAATGGACAAACAGACCTCGACAGATATCAGTGGCCACATCGATATTGAAATGCCATGCCAACATGCCGCTCTCCTGCATCGTGACAACGCTGGATGGGCAGACAGCACAACGTACCGGGAGGTTACTAACGAAAGAATTCGCCGCACTGATTAGTCTTGGCAGCATCGATCGATATGACGAAGGTTAATAAGCTACCCACAGCCATCACTGTCTTCTCGCTGTGTGCGTCGCTTAAGTCAGTAACAAGGAAAGCTACATGTAATCTGCGATGCACCCTGGTGTGTCTGTGTGAACGAGATGGCCGCCTTGGTCACCTGCAAGCTAACATCCAAAGGCTACCGATTTTGCCGTAGGAAGTTTGAAAAGGCGGTGTTAGGGGTCGCTCAAAATGTCGAAGCTGCTATGGGAATTGTGGTGGCCAAATATTGTTGAGATGCTTTAGTAATAATTTATGAGCGTGAGCAAACAGAGTGGGGTCATGCAACGAAATGATCGTGAGTGCATACACACGAAGGACATAAACACAGCGCCTGAAGTTTATTCGCTAGTGCAGTGGGGACCGAGATTGCGTACCAGTGAATGATAGCTCGTAGCTAGCACACTCATAGGGAGAAGCTGATAATGTGGCATTATAGTGGGGTATACCACGCTGCCAAACTTAAGCTGATGGTTTTTCAGTGGGGTGCAATGAATGAATTGTCTTGAGCGAGCAACAAAGGTCGCTGGGCTTCTTCAGGAGTTAGTAAGACATCATGATGTAACGGATGCGACTGGACCTTTAGTACCCCTCGAAAGCGCAGATACCCATGGGGTACATCCCAAGGGATTTTAGTATGAGCTCGTAGACAGATGATATAGACTCTTAACGTGCTTGGTTTCCCTCCGTTTCGGAGTTTGGGGAGCAGCGAGACCTTGTTTCCGCCGGGGATGCCACACCAGGATGGTATATTCCACGTTGGGTTGCAGACTAGTGACGATTAGACCGAGTAAAACAGAATCGCTGACAAACGTAATCACTCGCACACGGAGGAGAGCCGTAACTTAATGTTTTTCGCCAGACAATGGAAGGCGGCCGATTACGGACAAACTTCAGTCATGGTGCCAAGGAGAACATGCTGACTCAAACCATAATACGCAGCTGGGTTGTACCGGAATGCTGGGCCATTGCAATTGTGCGATTGCTGTGCACGTGGTTGTGTTTGACAGTGATCTGCTGTATTTTGTTGACGACTAGAATCCACTGTTAGCCAACCGCGTTTATTCAGTTGAGAAGGAAGAATGTCTGGAGCTGCAGAACATGATCATTTTCGTAATTCCGCTTCCTGAAGAATGACTGCAAGTATCTGAGCCATTCTTGTGTGTGTTCCTCAGTTTGATTTGCCTGCACTCGTCGCGTTGCTTCTGATACGCCACTTCAACGCTTAAGCTTTCTCTTTTGCGAAACATCACTCAGGGGAACCTAGGCAGATCGATAGCAATAAAAAAGAGGAGAAATGCTATGGCAACAGCATCTAAACTTGCAAAACAATGGAATAAGGAAAATCGCGAGCTATAAATGCAGATGACAACATTAACATTATCAGTGAAATATTGGTATTCAAAATTAAGTCAAAGTACAGCGCAATTCACCAATCTGTTCCACTGAAAAGCAAGAAAAAGCCTTAAAAACGAAATTAAAAAAGAAAAAGCTAAACAAATTCCCGCGGCTTGAACGCCATGTTATCGCCACAGTTCAATTCAACAGTCAGCCTTTGTGATTGCAATTCAAATGAAATACCTGGAAGTATCCAACTACTCATGAGTAGTGCAAAATGCCGAACAAAGCGTCGTCTCTAGAACCTTGAAAACATCGTGTTCTACTAAATTGCGATCTAAACAATAAAGTATATGTGTTGGACTGATGGTACTCGAATGCAAAGATTTCACAATTTGAAAGCAAATGGTGAAGAGCTTTCAGCGATTACCTCCAACCACACACCTAGAGATTTTCATTATATATACATAGTCGCTCGCCACTTCTTAACTTCATCGGCGGAAACTAGGAAATTAAAGGACGTAGTGCTTGTCAAGTCGTTGATAGACACCATGGAAAAGCTTGGTATCAGCACCAAGCCCTGTGAAGCATCGCATTCTCTCTCAATCGGGTTGGATAGTAATCCCCTAACACGCACTGCAACCCTCCGTTGGTGATGAAAGCTGTTGATCCACCGCAAAATAGGATCCCCAAAGGTAAAACAATGTAACCTGTGTGATACAGGTGATACAGTCGGTCGAAAGCTTCAGAAAAGTCCAGGTAGATGATGTCGCTTCCAGCCCCATCATTGACCGCTTCTGTCCAAGTAACTCACGCCATCAGCAGGTTGGTGGTGCATGAGTGGTGTTGACGGAAACCATGTTGCTCCGGTGCCAAGACGTTGCATTTTTCCAGGTGGCTCACTACATCCTCAGCGACAACAGCTTCCATTGCTTTCCAGATCACAGGGAGGAGATTCACTGGGCGACAGTTAGCAGTATCTGCACGACTGTTGTTTAGAAAATTGTAGTGATTAAGGAATGTTTCCACTATGGGGGACTTGTTTTTCATCGAAGCACTTTTGGAGGAACCATGGCTGAGGCTCAACTAGCTTTCTGGCCGTACATTTAGAGCCTTGGGGAAAAGTGTGTCGGCCTTCCGGGTGTTATCATCACGCAATGAGATCATTTTTAGCACTCGTGCTGGGTCGGAGATAACATGTGTAAACCCCGGAAAGTAAAGTTGTGGAAGGTATGTGACTATTGGGAAGGCCATGATATTGGAAATCACGGACGCCTTCGGTAACTTTTAGCTCTGCCGAACCAATCAATGGTCAGTGCAATTTCGGGGCTAAGTTCACAACCTTGAAGGTTAACTTATCATTAAACTTGTACACCGTTATTATTTAATGTCCATACTCCAATTCCCTAGTTGGTTGAGCTTCCCGGACAACAATGTTGAAGTAAACACTCATGATTTCCATATTAGTGAAGACCACAGGAGCTCAGACTATCGAAGACCCTCTGTTTGTCGCTAAACGTAGTCTTATTCAGGTTGACCCAGTTCTTTGTTACCCAGCTACCATTGCTTCGAAATGGACGCGTCGATTCCATGAACACAGTAATGTTCTCTATTCATAAAAGTAACAGTTGCAAGAAGTAAACGATTGCTGAAGTTTATAAACGCTAACGACCCCAGATGGTGATGAACTTATTTATCAGGTGGGTTATTGTTCGGGTAGTTAAATAAATAAATAAGCTTTATCAAAAAAAATAAAGCTTTTCTTCACGACAGGGCGAGGCACGCCTTTACAGGCATGATCATTTTGACATAACAATGCGTGATCAAGAATGTGCAAAAAGCTGATATGTTTGCCATAACAGTGTACGTTTGTGTAGGGGGATATATGAGTATGTACTTGTGTGTGTTTATGTAGCTATGTAGTTTGTGCTCGTAATTGTGCTGCTTCACTCTTGAATGTTTGAAATCGTCCGCAATGTGCGAGTAGAGGATTGGTGTCCGTGGGTTGGAAAGGATTATTCAGGTATCCACGGGGCAGGGACTTTATTTTGTGGCAAGTCACGACCGCCACGTCGCAGTGTTGTTAAGCAGACATTTGTGGCTTTTTATAGGGAGAACGCTTGCCAGGCGAAAATCCACCATGTCCTGGAACACTGCCGCCGAACTATTTGCTGGAACGGGTTAAACCCGAAGCACCCAGCTGGCACCACGAGGAGGTTGTTCGGCTAGCCAGCCAAAACGGTGGACCATTATCACCTGCTCATGTTGTCCCTTCTTGTGCATGTCTAGCAGAGCAGAGACACCTGGACGTGGCGGCACTGATTGAAACTACCATAACTCATGGCTTTTACAGTTTATGGAACAGATGCAGCAAGTAAGTGGAAATTCGTATCGAATTACCGGAACGATGAGCGCTCTCCGTTTGCGACACAAAAGCCCAAGCTGTTGCCACTCAACATCCATATCATATGTCCTCTCAATCACCAGTCTGAAAGCTCCATCACACCGTGGATAGGTACACAAACAAATCTATACAAAGATTCTTGACAAGAAGGCATGTGGATGGTCTATTGCTGTTTACTAGTTATAAAATTTGACTATAAGTAATAAACGAATGTTTATAACTAAATCTGTTTACTTTGTAAGGAGGTTAGTCGTCAGGTGCATGCAAATTACTATCACCGTCAGTTCCAGGATTTGAGCCGGACAAGCTGAGAAGCAATAGTATGGCCATAAAATACACACATTTTAATCGGCTGGGGTGCAACATTATACTTTAAATCTGCATTGATAGAGAAGATTTTGAAAGATCAAAATTTTTGTTCGTTTGAACATTTAAGATGCATTTGCGTCTAGCAACTTATCAACTGGTAAGAGCATTGTTTAAAACTACCTCTAATTCCGACCCACATGAGAACTAACCAACCAAAAATAAACGATGGTATGGCAACACACCTTCAGTCGTTTTGCACTGTAATGCATCGTCAGAGAAAGGTTTTCTATGCACATTCACAGTAGTAGAAATGCACAAATCCCTTTCAGAGTTTCTCAACTCCTCCATTTTCCGCACTCTGTCCGCCATGAAAGCCATTAAACCATTATCACTTACTGACGCAACACTTCCCCTTGACCGCCTAGCTCATACTTTGGGGTAGTGGAAGACAACGGTTACTCGGAAGGCGGAAGCGCCAAGAAAATAAGCGATAAAGCAAACAAGCGCATACACCATGGAGGAAGTCAGACGAGGCAACGCAAACCCAACGGTAGGAGCTGAGGACGCTTTGAGAGCAACGATCGGTAGATCGTTTGAATCGCGCGGAATTAAAAAGGTATCGGTCGGAAGGTAAATAAATCAGACAGATATGCCGTTGCGAGGAAATATTTAGGTGTGCTTGATGGTACAAATACAAGTTCATCACAACTAGGCTCATATGCAACTGTGGATCAAAAAGTTCTCGGCAGACATAGAAAGAAGCCAACTAACCAAGTCATGCTTTATTACTATTCAAGCTAATCTCCCATAAGCTGTATGCACTTAGTCCAGCGGTGTTCAAACATTGTTATCGCTCTGTGAGAGGTCTAAAACAGCTCCACAATACTGGTCAACTCTTCATCGTCGGTAATGCTGTGACCTACGTGACATTTTAGTTTAGAGAACGTATAAAAGTTTGAGAGGGCCAGGTCTGGTGAATACGCGGGGTGTGGAGTAATTTGAAACCTCATGTGGCTGCTTCTGACACGGTGACTTGAGAAGTTTGAACAGTGCGTAGGTATGCAAAAGAATAACTCCCTTCTGCAAGCTTCCCCTCCGTTTTTCTTTGACTGTTCGTCTCAGTTGGCGTAATTCCGAAGCATAATACTCGTCTGTGTTTATATGACTCCTCCACGAAGTCTCTTATAATTATACCTTCACTGTCCTAGACGATAGATGCCATCGCCTTGCCAGCGGACGTCACCTGACGGAATTTCTTTGGCGGTAGAGAACCTCGGTGCTTCCACTGCTTACTTCAAACATTTGACTCTGGTTTAAAGTGAGGAACCCATGTTTTATCCTGAGTAACAAATCTTTTGAAAAAATTTATGCGAGTTGCGTTGAAACGGAACAAAATTTGTTTCGAATTTTCTAGCCTGTTCAATTTCTGATCGGGTATCAACATTCGGGGCAACCAGCTTGCAGTCAGATTTCTCACCCCAAAGGTGCTTTTCAAAACAGTATGCACTACTCCATAACTGATACTCATAGTCGTAGGTATTTGAGAAATAGATAACCTCTCATTCAATATCACTCGGTGAATTGCTTCCACTTGATCATCACACGTCGAAGGTTTTGGGCGGCCAGACCGTGGATCCTCATTGCTCTTCCTGCCCGTCCTTATACTCGCAGCTCACTTCTTAACAGTGCAATAAGAAGGGGAACAGTTGCCAAGGGTCTTAACCATATCCGTATGGGTTCCATTTCGTTTCATGGCATTTTTCTGCAGGTACTTGCTCGCAGCTAGACTTTCCACTTTGCCCAGGATGAATATAGTTAAGGACGCGAGTAGTTGGGTTAAGTTGTAACAGCTGATTTTTGTGCGTTGCTCTACTTGTGAATGTTTACGTTAAGTATTAAGATATTAGCATTTTATTTGTGACGAAGCACTCTTAAGACTTCAATTTTTATTACAAGTTTATGAAGCCTGGTGGACCATGGACACATTTACGTGCTCAAAATTCTTTGAGAAATATTTTAGCGAATGAGCATGTCTGCTTCCATTAAAGTTAGTCATAATGAAGACAGTGTATGAATGCAATGCGTCAAGTCATGTTAGAATATATTTAAGCAGTTTTTAGTCGGTAGTCAGTGTGAAATGACTACCATCAGAAGTAATGGTTAAGTTTATTTTCCTACATTTCACGGCTGAATGTTACAGGCAGCCGACGTACAGCTTTCAGCTTTTAATTACCAGCTTCATGATAATTGTGAGGAGAACAGTTCAGGATATTGGTAGAAGCAAGAACCGTAAAATTAATTAAAATACACTCTTGCGCACTCGCTTATTCTTTCAGAGGGCGCTACTTGTGTTATCAGCTTTACTTAGGCAAACATGGCAGAGGATGCGTTTGACTGCTTTTGTTTCAATCTGTATGATGTTTATAAATTTGGAACCCCTGTTATCATCTTAAACGGCGAATGTACGAATCGTCGAACTTCTGAGCAGTTAACTTTTAATGGATCAAAAGTATGACTGAAAGTCTGGGTAATCAACTCGCAACTTGATACCTTCGATCATAGTGTTGCCCATGGCGACTCAGCAACGGAAATGGTGGTTGATACAACCACCTTTTACCCCTTGCTTGCAGTCATATCTAATGCATCAGTGACCTGGACATCATGGATGGAGGCAGCATGCTTATTACTGGGCCATAATTAGGCAAGTAAGTAAGTAAGTAAGTAAGTAAGTAAGTAAGTAAGTAAGTAAGTAAGTAAGTAAGTAAGTAAGTAAGTAAGTAAGTAAGTAAGTAAGTAAGTAAGTAAGTAAGTAAGTAAGTAAGTAAGTAAGTAAGTAAGTAAGTAAGTAAGTAAGTAGGTAAGTAAGTAAGTAAGTAGGTAAGTAAGTAACTAATCAGCGGATATGATATAAAAACCAACTGAATCATCGCACGTCCTACGCTGCGAGGTGCAGTGTCTTGGACACAGTTATGCCTTCTTACACAAATGAAACCCACATCGTTGCCCATTATATCACCGCGTCTGAATTTCTACAAGCAACCAACCTGTTTTTTCTAGCCGCACAGCCTCCCAAGCACTTCTAAAGGGAGTTCGTCACTTAGTTCAATGTGCTATTGGCAAATGCGTTGAAAGCAAAAAGTTTAACTCAGGGATGAATATGTATGACCTTCAGAGACAGTTAAACGCAGTTATAAAGCCCGTCTGAGCGCAAACACCTAGAACGTCTACATAACTGAACAAAGCACTGGGTCAGCTGGATTTGCGAAGATGAGTGTACAAGCAACAAACTTCGGCGATGAACTCCAGCGATAACTATAAAAGACGCCATGGTACCTCAGCGTGGTCCGCAGATTGCAGTGCGGAACCCCCCTTCTGTGTGTTGCAGTTTGGCTGGCGCTGACTACGCAAGAACCGGTCAACGTTCTTCGTTAGCAGCTCATCCAAACTTCGCAGAGGGAATTATTACCTCACCCCATTCCGACACTGTTATATCCGTTAATGATATTGATTAGTTAGTTCAGCCACACCGCGTTCTTATTGGTTTTCCACGCATTGACCAATCAATGGTCCCTCACTCATACACTGAACAATGAACAATGATTTATCACGGGTAAAAAAGCATGTGCTTGACAAGTCCCGTAGGATGGATAAAGTAAAAATTAAAATTTGTAGGATCATCGAATAAGTAAATGGTTATTTCAAGCGTCCACCCAGTTAAATGCACTACTGCGTAAAGCTAGTTTTAAGTGGGAATGGGATGTGCACATGCAAAATATTATAGAGAGCTGTTGTAAGTCAGTAAGTGCATGAGAAATAAAAAAGGAAACGACAACGCTCACTCCTTTCTTTCTTCATTTGACAGATGTGATAGTTTACTCCACTTTAGCTACATCCAGGCTAATCACATGGACACTTCTGCATGTATCCTCACCGCCAGCTATGGACGCAAATCGATCACATTGCGATAACTTACCGATGGAGAGGCTGCGTCCAGAATTGTCGCTCGATTTGGCGCACAGGCGTGGACACCAACCATGCACTTGTATGTGCTGACCTGCGGATGCGCTTTGGCAGACGCCCACGACGACGTTGTGAGCGCATTGACACCAGCCAGCTGGCGAAACCAGCTGTTCTGAATGCGTATCAAAATACGCTGTCATGCGAGTTGGATAAACGCTCGCTGGATGCAATTGAAGCTCACTGGTCTCATATTCACCAGACCTTGCTAGCAGCAGGAAAATCCTCATGTGGTATGTCTAATAGCCAACATGAACATTGGGTCTCTTCACAGTCTCTGGAACTTATAGATGCTCGCCGGCATATTCCGGCTGGAAGCGAACACAATGAAACTCGCAAAGAGCTCCGGGCAAAACTCCGCGCTAGCCTGAAGAGAGACCGCGAATCCTGGTGGTCTTATCGTGCAACAGAGATGGAAATGGCCGCTGCCTTTGGTAAACATCGTAAGTTATTCTATCTGATAGGGGAAACCCGCAGCAGGAGACCTGGTGTTAGTAAAACTATACGTGACGAGAGTGGACAGCCTATCCACAACTTATCAAAACGCTTAGAGCCTTTGGGCTGAACACTTTGAAAGACAATTTAATCGGTCGGAATTGTTAGATTTCTCGCCGGCTACTGATCGCCCTGCTCCCTGAGCTGTCCATCGGGATCCACCCTCTCGCTCAGAAGTCGAACGTGAGATCGAACTATTGAAGTAAAATAAAGCCGCGGGACCTAATGACCTTCCTCCAGCCCTCTTCAAATTCGGGGGACCTGCTCTTGTGGATGATTTACACGAGTTACTAATCAAACTGTGGGAGCAGGGGACTGTCCCAACCGATTGGAGCCGCTCCTTCATAGTCCCAATTTTCAAAGGAGGCTCACGATCGGAATGCGGCAGCCATAGAGGAATCAGTCTGATCTCCATCGCCTCCAAATTACTCGCCTCCATAATTCTTCACAGACTGACTGGCGCTCGTGAAAGCCAGATTCGTGATGAGCAAGCTGCATTTCGTCGAGGTCGTGGCTGCGTTGACCACATCTTCACCTGGCGTCAATTGTTGGAGCACCGTCCCACATATTGGCGGCCCACCGTTGTCGTGTTCCTCGATATCAAAGGTGCATTAGGTTCTGTGGATAGACATGCGCTATGGGACTGTCTACTCAGGAAAGGTGTACCTGACAAATATGTGAATATTATCCGCGCATTATATGCGCGTAGCTCGGGCAGAGTGAGGGCTTACGGCAAGTTGTCGTCGCCCTTTAATATCTCCAGCGGTGTGAGACAAGGATGCCTGCTGTCACCTTTCCTCTTTAACTTCGCTGTTGACGAAGTCATGGAAATCGCGTTCACAGGACACGACTTAGAAGGTGTGGATTTGCTCCCAGGAGAACGACTTCTTAACTTAGAATATGCTGATGATATTGCCCTAATCTGTGATAGCTCACAAACGTGTCAAGCGGCACTGAACGGATTAGCACTAGCTGTCCGTCACTTCGGGCTTTGCTTCGCACCCTCGAAGTTTAAAGCGTTCCTCCAAGATTGGTCTGGACCGCCTCCTACGCTGACCGTTGGTGGAGATCAGCTAGAAGTCGTTCAAAAATTCAACTACCTGGGAAGTTGCATCAGCGCCCGTGGGATTGAGGATGAGATCACGAACCGTATAGCAAAAGCTCGGGGCGCTTTTGCTAACCTTCGCCACCTATGGCGCCGGCGCGACACCACTCTTGCCCTGAAGGGTAGAGTGTACATTGCAGCAGTACGTTCGACCCTATTGTACGGTTGTGAAACCTGGCCCCTAAGATCGGCGGACTTAAAGAGGCTAGTTAAGTTCGACCATCGGTGCCTTCGTAATTTAGCTCACATCTGGTGGGAACACCGCATGAGTAACGAGCGTGTTCGACGCCTTGTTTATGGCACAGGAAAAGGAAATGAACCGCTCAGCACCGTCATTTCACGCACCAGGCTCCGATGGCTCGGCCACTTGTTACGCATGCCAGCCCACCGACTCCCGCGACGTGCGTTGTTTGCGCGCCGGGGGTGTGGATGGAACAGAGGAGGGGTAGCCAAGCGATGACTTGGTCGAGAGGAATGAAGGCCCTCACTTCTGAGCTGGCCTCGGTTGGAACTTCTCGGCTCCCTGGTTGGGGTCCGAAAGACGATGAACACGTTTGGTTGAACACACTTGCTTATATGGTTAGGAGCCGACCTTAGTGGCGTTCGTGCCGTGAGTTTCATTGTCCCACCCCATCCCTCTTAGCCTCCCCTCCAACCACGATCTCATTATTTAGCCTTATATAATTTTGCATAGTAATTTTTTTGTTTCTCACTAGCCGGCTGTTAGCTTACCAGAACGATGCCCATCCGTTACCGGTGGCTCAGCCGACTTGCACTAGTGGCATTTCCCCCTTTTTTCTGTGTATTGCGACACAGTAGCTGAGGTGTTCCCCACCTCTAGCTAACGTGTATGATGATGATCCTCACCGCCACGTTGCGGAGAGGGCCGTTAAGCACATGGTTAGGTTTGCGTTGTTTCGTCCTCCAAGTGGAACGGACTATATCAAGTAATGCAAGTTTGAAAGCGTTTCATTAAGGCGTTTTTTGAAAAGCGTTAATGTAGTGGCAAGAATAACGTGAGCCGGAAGGGCATTCCAGGCACGGGACACACGGTGGAAGAAAACGTTTCCTCGACAATCAAGTCGACTGTAGTGCGTAGTCAGTTTGAGCTGATGACCCCTCAGGTTGGTATTTCGGCTCAGCTGCAACAGATTGCGACATTAGTGAGTTGGGTTCGTCAGTTTTAAGTAAACCAGGATTAGGTCTTCCCGCTGACGTCGATATTCACCACTGTGCAATCTCAGGGACTGCAGTCTGTGTTGAGAGGAGTGATGAAAGAATCCTTTAACGAGTGTGGTCGCTCTACGTTGTGGAGCTTCAATTGCGTCGACGTCGCGCCTGCGCCAGACATGCCAGGCCTGGATCGCATATTCCACGTGAGACCTCACGTAAGTGTTCAGTATTTGCGGAAAGATTGTTGGCTCAAATTTGCCGAAAGCCCACCGTAAGAGTCCAAGATGTTGAATGACTCAATTTGATGCCTTTTCAGCCTGTCTCGAGCAGCGAAGGTCGACCTGCACGATCACCCCGAGGTCGTTTTCTTGGGAAGTACGTTGTAACTGCTGGTCCCCAAGTCCATTTTCATAGATAAGATGATGATGTGTGCTTACGACTTTGCACTTGGTCACGTTGAACTGGAGCCGGTTGTCGGATGACCACGCATAAGCCCTGTCGAGATCGCTCTGCACTGTCGTGTGATCATCCGATGTCCTGATATCGTGCCAAATTTTTATAATATCTGCAAATAGTAAGAAATTCGACTGCAGTACACTGCCAATGTCTTTAGTGAATGTGAGGAATAAACGTGGCCTCCGTACCGATTCTTGAAACACGCTACACTGGACGTCAATTGGGTCAGAAATGGAGCTGCGGACCCTCACATTCACCTGACGTCGAGCGAGGAAGTTGCCGATCCAACCGAGTATAGGGTCACCGGTTCCATAGCTTCGAAACTTGTACACGAGAATGCGGTGGTCCAAACGATCGAAAGCTTTCGAGTAGTCCAGGTAGACAACGTCGACTCCCAATCTAGCATCGGCTGACTCTGTCAAGCTTGCTCGGGCTAGCAGCAAGTTTGTAGTGCAGGAACGATTTCGGCAGAATCCAGGTGTTTTTGTTCGGATGTTGTTGCTCTCAAGATATCCCACGAGCGCCTCTGCAATTATGCGTTGCATTACTTTGGATAAAAATGGGAGGATAGTGATTGGATGGTAGTTCGAGAGCTCCGAACGATTACCTCTTTTGTAAATAGGAGTGACTATTCTATGTTTTCACATTGTCGGAACTTGCATTTCGTCGAGACAACGTTGAAAGAAACGAGCTAATGGTTCGGCAAGGTTCATGTTCGGTGTCTTCAAGGCCTTCGGTTCGATATCCTCCACGCCAGGTGAGTTGTGCAAGCTCAATGATATTAGCGTTTCATCACATTGGCTGCCGTGTACGATACGTGGTTTAACCCTGGTGTCGATGGAAGCTGTGTAAAAAGCGGATGAAATGATGATTCATTCCGGAAAGTATGGATGAAGTGTTGGCGAAGCACGTTGGCTACATCTTTTGAGATTTGCGCAAGACCATCTGTTGCACGTGTGTCACGTGAGACATGTCCAGTGCTTCGGCCGATACACTGTGTTTCGTACGCTTTTCTTCTTTTCTTGCTTAACTACGGTCTGGGGCGTGCTTTGCTTGAATTCGTTACTACGTATTACTGGCGACAGGATCCAGATGAACCCTATCATTAATCCACCTGCTAACTTCTGGTCTTCCGTTGAGGACAAACCGACCTTATCAAACTGGATGAGGTGGAAGAAACCATTTAGTAACTACCTGGAACTACTGTCTATTTTGAACTCTATGATTTCACTTTCGGAGTCCCACAAAGTATGACTATTCAGACAAGTGCTGGGAGATAAATGCCAGCGACATTATGATGCACTACATGTAGACAATTGTGACACTATCAAATCGGTCTTGGATAAATATATCACACTGTGGGGACTGAAACAGAATGTTCATACCACGAGATACTGTTTTTCAACGCTTGTACAGTAAACGAACTAGAACGTCAATGACTTCATGGCACACATCCATCAGTTTATTCCCGAGTGTAAATATTACAAAATTTCACCCGACAAATTTGAAGAAGAAATGAAAATACAGGAACCATGGACGAAAGTGCATGGGAAATATTGTTAGCTTTGAACGAGTCAGATACTAAGTGGGAGAATGCTGGTCTTATCGTCCGCCAAAGAGAGAATATCTCACACCAGCTACGTGAATTCACTGTCCATCCAGTCGTCGATGCTGTTCAGGTAGTTGCTAAACCACGCACTCCAGGTTAACCTCGAAAACAGTTCGTGTGCTATCGTTGCGGGATGCAACATGCTCGTGGTTCTGAGTGTCGCCACAAAGAAAGCAACTGCAGAAATGTGGTAAACTAGACCATATAGCCCGCTTGTGCAGCTCGGAACCCGCCCCACCAACCAATCTCACTCACTCGATGCGCCATAATAAGCTGCGGTTTACGGAGAAAAACTTTCTGGAAGACCCAGAAAACGATTTACATTCCATCTACTTGCATACCGTATCCCCCAACAAGTGCCCGCCATATACGATTTGCTTGATGATCGAGAATGAACCGATCGATTTGGAGCTGGATACAGAGATTGCGGTTGCCATTAGAAACAGTGATTCACTTGAGAGTCTGCCGCCCTTAAAACCATGTGATTTCAAATTGCAAACTTACACGCGAGATCCGATTAGGGTCTTGGAAAAGTGAATGGTTAAAGTCAGGCACGGTGAGCGCGAATTAGCTCTACCTGGTACCTTGGAAAGGAACAGATCTCCATGGCAGAAATTGCATCCGATACTTCCCAGTAATGACGCAGCTTAATGAGGTCGTGATCAATAACAACAATCTAAAAGCTCCGTTGAACTAATTTTCTTCTTTATTCGAAAATAAGTTGGTAAAACTGAAACAGTTCAAAGCTTC
The DNA here is from genome assembly GCA_944474145.2 of Dicrocoelium dendriticum. Lineage (NCBI taxonomy): Eukaryota > Metazoa > Platyhelminthes > Trematoda > Plagiorchiida > Dicrocoeliidae > Dicrocoelium > Dicrocoelium dendriticum. The sequence goes on along the minus strand of OX104068.1, from coordinate 47,531,560 downwards.
CATCAATCTACGGGAGAACACCAATGTCAGGTTTTACAAAGCACGAACATTAGCGAACGCTATGCGTCCTAAAGTGGAAGTAGAACTACAACGGCTACAATCCGAAGGCGTAATCATGTCAGCACAACACTCGGATTAAGGTACCCCAATTGTTCCTCTACTCAAACCCGAGGTTACCGTTCGTCTGTGGAGACTATAAGTTAACTGTCTAACAAGCTACCAAGGTGGGAAGGTATCCTTTGCCACATATCGAAGATTTGTACGCTGTTATCTGGTGGTCAAACAGTTCTAAACTTGACCTTAGCCACGCATATTCTCAAGTTGAACTTGATAAAGGCTCACGCGAATTAACCACCATAACTACAAATCTTGGATTATTTTAGTATACTCGTCTTCCTTTCGGAGTAAGCTCCGCCCCCAACATCTTCCAGCGGATTGTGGATGACATTGTGAAGGACATACTCTTAACTCGTGCTTATTTGGATGATATCCTGGTTTCTGGTCGAAGTGATGCTGAACTTTTAAAGACACTTCTGACGGTGTTGGTACCTTTGGAATCGAATGGATTAAAACTGAGGAAATCTAAATGTGTTTCTCTCTGCATCTCTTTGTTATCTTGGCTACAAACTTGAGAAGAGAGGTCTGCAGGATAAAGTATCACCAATTATACGGGCACGGCAGCCTAAGAATTTTGTTGAACTCCGATCATTCCTAGAAAAGTTATCATACTATCGTCTTTTGTTACCGGGGGCATCAACTATTTCATCTCCTTTGCGCGCACTGCTACATAAAAACACTCCGTGGGTGCGGAATGATGAGCATCAGTCCGCTTGTATTTATGCTAAAATATCTTTAGCATCAGCGTCAGTTTTAGTTCACTACGATAGAAAAAGGCCTCTGATCATTCAGTGTGATGCTTCTTCATACGGAGTTGGAAAAGTTTTGTGTCATTAAGTGCCGAATGGTGCAATTTATCCGATTGCTTTCGCTTCGTGTGCTTTACAACCGGCTGAAAAAATTACTCACTACTTGGTTGAGAGGCCATATCAGTTATCTTTGGTGTCAAGAAATTTCACCAATATATTTGAGGCAGTCATTTTGAGATCCAAACTGATCACAAACCGTTGATATCCTCTTCGGGTGAATCCAAGGGGATCCATCAAATGTTTTCACCTAGAATGCATCGGTAGGCTTTAATCCTTAGTGCGAATGAATACAAAAGATTTTACATCCCAGGCTTGTATGGCGAATGCCCTGAGTTGGTGCCCACACGCAACCCCGGCAACACCAATGGATGAACCGGTGGGGTTAGTTCCTTTAATGCAGTACCTGGACACTACCCCCTTGACAAGTGACGTCATACTTCGGTGGACCGACCAGGATCCCAAACTAACCTCCGTGATATGTTTCACGAAACCAGGCTGGCCCAGTAAAATTTCGGCTGAGTTGAAACCTTTTGGGCTTCAGAAAAGTGAGCTGAATATATACGATGGTTGCTTATTTTTGGGCTCATGTTTGATTCCACCATCGAAAGCGCGCCCCTTCATTCTAAATGGACTTCACAATGGACATCCAGGGTTGCCCGAATTAAGGCGCTTGCACGCGGCTATTGCTGGTGGCCCGACTTAGATGTCGAAATCGAAAACTACTTGAAAACGTGTAATCACTTCCAACAATATCAGTTGAATAAACCTCCAGGTCCAATACACCCCTGGTGTCGACCTGTAAAGCCATGGCAGCGTATACATGCAGATTAATTTGGTCCTTCGAACGGAACATTTTTCCTGTAGATAGTTGATGCCTATTCGAAATAGGTCGACGTTTACCCAGTGTCTCATCCCACGGTGGAAACAAGCATTTCAAAGAAGCGATGATCGGTTTCGGTTTCCGGATTACCTGAAACAGTTTGTACAGATAATGGGTCCTGTTTTACCAGTAAGGAGTTTGAGAAGCCAATGCATTGCAATAGCATTCAGTACGTGCGTACAGCCCCATATCATCATGCGTCAAATGGATTAGCCGAAATTGTGGCGCAGACAGTAAAAAGAGGCCTGCTAGAGCAGTTATCGGGAACCGTACAAACGCGATTAGACGGATTACTTTTTGACTACAGAATAACTCCAGCAGAAGTCCCGGGTAACTCTCCCGCAGAACTGATGTTCGATAGAACACTTCCTGCTCGGTTACATCGATTCTTTCCTAATCGTCGAGCGCAAATAGAAGCGAAACAAGGTGGCTACGTCGGACGGGGATCACGAGGTTGTTTTCCAACCGGGAGATCCTGTGTATACACGAATTCCCCACGAACAGTCATGGTAGTTCGCAACCGTGGTCACAAGTGATGGTACCCAGGCTGACCTGGAGGCAGATGGGCGCTTCTTTTGGTGGCACTCAGATCACATACATCCGCATTGTGTAGAAACATGAGAAAATAAGGAAAATATACCTGACTCCGTCCAGCCGAAGGTAGAATAAACCACTTATTTTACGGCGCAAAGAACAAACTGCCCCCGACTTCGCAGATCTCAACGTGTACCTAAACCTGTTGAAGGTTCGTTCCCGGTGTACGACTTTCTCCAAGAGAGGAGGGGATGTTACATCGGACGATGATATTGATTAGTTAGTTCAGTCATACCACATTCTTATTGGCTTTCCTCGCATTGACCAATCAATAGTTCCTCACTCATACTTTAACTCGTGTGTCATGTGAACCATGTCGCACTGCTTCGCCTGATACGCTTAGTTTCGTACAGTCTTGTTCTTGCTTAACTGCGGTCTGGGGGAGCGCTTTGTTTGAATTCGTTACTACGTATTAGACGCAATTCACATATCCCTCACGGTTAAGCCACGTATCCTTCCCTGCTGCGACTACATTAGACAGTCTAAGGTTTCTTGCGTGCACCGTTCTCCGAGGATAGACGACTTACACCTGAGTGCACTAACAGCAGATGGCATAAACACTGCTGAATCCTTGACGGGGCTGTTCCAACAATGCCTTTATGGAATGAAGATTCCCACAATATGGAAAGGTAGAATGGTCATTCCTATTTACGAGATGAGTGCACTGGAAACTAGACAATACAGCAGCAAAACCGAAGCATTTTGGTTCTGCCAGGTGTGCAAATCCATTCCTGTCGTTAGTTGTGTAATTTTCCTAATGAAAAAGTGTGAAAAGTTGGCGGAAATAGTTGAGCAACTGGTGAACGCTCGCAACGCAGCTGTGAAAGTAAACAACGCTATACTTGAAACTGAACGGACACCTACAAACTCCCCGTTTAGGCCGAGGAAGAGGGCCAAGCATCCCAACCCCACCATCGCGTCTCAGTCTCCAAAGGCCCCTAGCCTCATGACTCCACTAAGTGAAAAAGTCGTTTACAACCCACTTGCTACTACGTCCTCCAACAGTGTAATAACTATTAATTCAGTTGTCATACTCGACACACAAAACTCCAGCTAGCCTACGTTAAAAAAATAACTGGACATCCTACGCAGCGGTTGCTTCTAGGAAAACGCCGTCAAAGACACCTGTGACTCCACTTATCGGAGAGCTCGAAACTGTGCCTCAACATGGATCGCTATCGCCAGTGCGGTTCACAAATCCACAAAAAGCAAAAGAACCTAGTGTTGTTAAGTCGCAAACCACAAGGCGGAATCATGGTGCCTTAAGTCTTGTGTGCACTAACGTTCCTGAATCCAAATCCAACACAATAAAGGGCAAACTGCTATACGGTCGTAGTCAGTGTGATTCTATCTGTAGTGCCATCAGCATGCGCGCCGAACCCACTACGCTCAGCCGCATCGCAAGACACCCAAGCAACTTACACTACGGTGAACCTCGACTACTTCGAGTAACACTACATTCCGCGGAAGAAACGGAATCCATTCTGCTCGCTGCAAATCGACATCACAGAGCATCGAACCGAGTATGTATATTACCGGATGTTCCGGAGAAAGAACGTTCAAAGAATAAGAACAATCAACAGCGAAGCGGAAAACACGCGCTGAAAACCGTCATTATTCATGGCGTCTCGGAGTCTCAAGCTTCACCTCCTGAAGAAGCTCAGACACATGACCTGGAGCAATAGCGATACATTCGTGAGGCGCTGTATTTAGAAAATGTCCAGGATTCCCAGTGTCACCAACTTACAAAGGGTGTGGTCCTAGGTTGCTGAATTTGGTCTTACCGTCTGAGCTAACTTTACAGACAGTTCTAGAGAACTGGAATAAATTCCGGAACATACTACCGACAGAAATTCGAATTAAAGCAGCAGGTTTACGACCAGAGGCTACTGGTTACTCCATGGAGAGAACTAACTCAGTGGGAACAACCGTTGTTGCAGAGTCCACCACAGAGACTGATTTGACTGTCGTTATAGCATCCGGCGAGGCACTGCAGGAGGTGAGTGACCATCAATGGTAATGGAACAATGATATATGACGGGTAAAAAAGCATACACTTAACGAGTCCCGCAGGTTGGCAATAGAAATACTAACATATTGGCAAACCACATAAGTGGTTGAAGTAAGGAGCGTCAGTGAGATAAAAGGTAGAAGTATAACAGTTTTAGGGGGATAAAGTGGTACGACGCAAAACTGGCTAAGAAATTGTTATCGTTGGTGATGGTAGCAAAAAAATGGAGTACTCACCGGTTCGCACAGATTTACGACCGTGAATTTGGGGTATAAATCCAAAGAGGCTGGTCAGCCTAAATATATACAAACGTTTTCGTTCATAAAACAAAGCGCAGGGCGCTCAGTGCGACGTCCAATCGTTTTTTAAACGTATCTAATGTGGGGGCACAAACAACTGAGTTTGGAAGGGCGTTCCAGGGCCCGCAGACCCGGAGGGAGAAATAGGTTCTCCGACAGTCTAGACGACTGTACTGTTGGCTCAGCTTTAAACTGTTACCGCGAAGGTTAGTGTTCGGGCTGAGCTTCAGGAGGTGGCGGCATACGTGACTGGGGTCGCTCAATATCTGGTACACTAGTATGAGGTCTCCACGAAGTCGCCGGTACCGTCCGCTGAACACTCCGAGTATCTCCAGTCGTTCCTGGTAAGGAGTGTGGCGCAAGCCCTCGACGATTTTCGTTGCTCGACGCTGTGGGGTCTCAAGCGCTGCAAGGTCACGTTTTAGCCAGGGTTGCCAGGCCTGGATTGCATATTCGACGTGAGGACGCACATAGGCATTCAGCATCAAAGAGAAGATGGATGGATCCAAAATTCCGAATGCTCTTCGCAGGAGTCCAACGTGCTGGTTGCCCCTTTTAGAAGCGGAATCTGACTGTTTGGAACACCCGAGGTCTTCCTGTACCAGCACACCCAAGTCGCGTTCCTGAGTGGTGGTCTTCAGATCGTGTGCCCCAAGCTTGTAGACGTGGACTTGTCAATGGCGGATATGAACAACGCGACATTTGATCACATTAAACGGCAGGGCGTTTCTCACCGACCAATTCCAGGCCTCATTCAAGTCACGCTGTAGGACTTCATGGTCGTCCGATCGTTTTATCGCCCGCCAAACCTTGAGGTCGTCCGCGAAGAGTAAGAATTTCGACGTAATAACTTACTTGATCGTTAATGAAAAGCAGGAACAAACGAGGCCCAAGTACCGAACCCTGCGGTACGCCGCATCCCACTCGAATCGGATCGGAAAAGGATGATCGAACTCTAACTTCTAACTGCCGTTCAGAGAGAAAGTTACCGATCCATCCTAACAACGGGTCTCCGATACCGTACTGTTGGAGTTTAATGAGCAGGATTCGATGATCCAGGCGATCGAAGGCTTTCGAAAAGTCCAAGAATGCAACATCGACTCCTGTTCCCTCATCGACAGTCTCGGTCCAGTTGTCACGAGCTATCAGCAGATTCGTCGTACATGAACGATGTTGACGAAACCCATGCTGTTCTGGCGCAATTATGCCGTAGTTTTCCAAGTATCCCATTAACGCATCTGCTATCACCGCTTCCATGACTTTGGCGATCACAGGCAGAAGCGTTACGGGGCGGTAATTGGCAGGATCCGATCGACTTCCTGCTTTGTATATGGGCGTTATTACACTTTGTTTCCACCTCGAAGGTACGATGTTCTCATCGAAACAGCGCTGAAAAAATGCAGCTAGTGGTTCGGCCAAGTGGATGGCAGCTACCTGTAATGTTTTCGGGTGAATGTTATCGGCCCCGGGAGAGCTGTGTGGACGCAAGGATAGCAGCTTTTGCAGCACCATTTCTGCAGTGAACTTGACGTTGGATAAAACGGGCGGTGGGGTAACTAGTGGCGGAATATACGTCGAGGCTTGTACACCTTGGAAGATTGGGGAGTACTGGGCCCGTAATGCGTTGGCCGCCTCCTTCGCAGTGTGTGTATACCCATTGGTCGTATTAAGTGGTGGGATTCCACGTTACACCTTGCGAAGTCCATTCACATGTTTGTAAAGAAGCTTTTTGTTCGAACAGAATCGTTTGGCTAGCTCCTGCTGATGCGTTCTCTTGTCTTCGCGAACCAAAAGCACACAGTAGTTGCGATGCGAAACGTATTCCGTCCAGTTTTCTGCGCTGGGGTTGCTTTTATACATGCGCCATGCCCGATCCCTTAGAGTCATGCATTTTCGCGTCCGGCTTCGCGAGAATGATTTCGCTGTGCGGGGATGTTGGGAAACTTTTGGTGTTGAGGCTTCTATGACTAGTGACGTGATGGTGTTCGCAAATGTCTCCCAGGCTAGTTCTGGGGTGCAGTTACCTAGAAACGTCCAACTGGTATTCTCAACTAGAGCAAACAGAACGTGATAATGGGTAACAGACTGCCTCGTTTCGAGCTCCGCAGCTGGATATTCGGCGTAGCAGATGTAATCGAACTGCAAAGTCACGTGATCGCTACGGCCCAAAGGACTGCACACCTTTAGTCCATCGACCATGAGCTCTTCGTTAGTGAGCACTAGATCTAATATCAATGGGCTGTTTCCGGTTCTGAACCTGGTTGGAACTGTGACGTGGTTATACAAGAAGGATTATCAGGGTCATCATGAACCTGATCACACGGTGCAGAGAGTTATCCCAAGTCATTGTCGCGGGCCTAAGACAATTCCAAAAAACTAGTAGCAGCCGACCTCAAGAGGGTCGGCCAAGTCTCAAACCAGTTGTCTATATCCACAAATAACCTTCTAACCTATGAAGCACTTTCTTGTTTTTATACCAACGCATAAGGTCTTTTAAACAAACTGACGGAGCTTCGCCTGCGTCAGGCCTCGATGTCAAGCGACCTCGTTATGATAACCGAAACCTGGTTGAATGAAGCGATCACTGATGCAGAAATCGCACTACCTGGGATGTCTATTCTACGCAACGATCGACCAAGTAGAGGAGGTGGAGTAGTACTTTATTATCACAGCGAACTATACATTGATCTCATTGATGACCCAGAGGTTCAGATTGTCGATGTGCTTTGGTGTCGTCTTCAACTTAGCCGTGGGGACGCATGTTTGTTGGGCGTGGTGTATCGCCCTCCGTCGGCTACTTTGGAAATGGACAACCGCCTAGCCTACACAATGAAGACCATTCTCTCGCAGTCGTACAGCCACATTCTCCTGGTTGGCGACTTCAATTTTCATACCATGGAAACCCCAGCCTGTATCAACGAACACTTCAAAATGGAAGTAGAGGAGATAATCAGTGGGCTACCACTGTACAATCACATCACATCTCCCACAAGATTCAGGACGGGAAACAAACCGGGTGTTATGGATCTCGTATTCACCAATGAGGAGCTTATGATCGAAACGGTATCGATAGAGAGTCCTTTAGGTCGTAGCGACCATGCAACTCTCATGTTCAAGTACATCTGTTATGCAGAGTATTCCTCAGAAAACACCGAGGAATGTCAGCTCATTACGGATTACGGCGCTCTACTCAAACTTATAAATGCTACAAACTGGGCATTTCTAGCAGAACGATCCCCCGATGTCGCCTGGTCTGAATTTGCTCACCAGTTCAACACGTTAGTAACTAGTGCTTCTAGAGAAAGACCTTCGCGAGCGAAGACAGTAAAATCATTCATACGCAGCAGGACACGCAAGTGTATCGTTACGAGGAATTTACTCTGGCGAAGATAGAAGGAGTCATCGAGTGCCGAAATATGGGAAGCCTACACTATCCAAAGGAATCACTGCGTAAACCTGGTACCCGAAGATAAAATACAGCACCAACAGAATCTAGCTGAGAAATTTCTTTCTAATCCCAAGCTCCCGTACAGACACATAAACAAGCCCCGCAAAGTGCAGCGAGGAATTCCTCCCTTACACACGTTATGTGGACTCGCACAAACCGCAACCGAGGTGGCCAACGCCCTATGTCAACAATTCGCTCCTACTTCCAGAGCAAGACATCGCCGCATACACTGTTCCCAATCGTTGTACCACCACCAGGACTTAGCCACACCATGTTTACGACAGCGGATGTTATGAAAAGGCTAATTGCCCTGCGCGAGCATACCTCTCCCGGTGTTGATAATATTCATCCAAAAGCGTTGAAATTGGCTGCAGTAAACCTGGAGGACCCCCTCTGCAAGTTCTTCCAACGATGCCTCGATGAGATGCGCGTGCCAACAATGTGGAAGCAAGGCATCGTCACTCCCATCCATAAGGGGGGAACTCGTACAGATCCGTTTAACTATTGCCCGATAACACTACTTCCGGTGCTCTCCAAAATCATGGAAGCGATTGTTGCCGGAGCGCTGATGAACTTCTTGGAAGAACGCAATATCATAGCACAAGAACAACATGGGTTTCGTAAGAACCGATCTTGCACTTCAAACTTGCTGCTTGCCAGATCCAGTTGGACTGAGACCGTTGACAGCGGCGTAGGTGTTGACGTAGTATATCTGGACTTCTCAAAGGCTTTCAACCTTCTGAACCACCGTAAACTCCTTCACAAGCTGCAGTGTTGTGGAATTGGTGACCCAATCCTCGGTTGGATAGGTAACTTCTTGCTGCAACGACATCTGAATGTAAGAGTTCGCGGCGTCATCTCTGACCCAATCGACGTTAAGTGCGGAGTGCCCCAGGGCTCAGTACTTGGTCCACGACTATTCCTGATTTACATAAACGATCTCGCGACAGTAATCAACTCCAACTCCTTACTCTTCGCTGATGATCTCAAGATATGGCGAGCCATTAGAACAACCAGCGACAATGCAGCACTTCAGGAGGATCTGGACAGGGTCTTCGAATGGTCGACTCAGAACCTGCTTCAGTTCAACGCTACAAAGTGCAAGGTGTTGAGCATACGCCATAAAGCCACTTGCGAATACAGACTGGGGGATCAAATATTGCAGCGCACTACAGCGGAATGCGATCTAGGAGTGGTAGTGCAGGAAGATCTGGGTTGTTCCCATCAGGCCGAGAAAGCCTCCAAAAAGGCTAACCAAAACCTTGGCCTTTTGCGGAGCACATTCGAGCGCTTCGATCCTTCCATCTTTTCTCAGATTCTCAACGCTTGCATTCGGCCTCATTCTGAGTACGCCATCCACGCCTGGCAGCCATGGCAAAAGCAAGATCTTAGCGCTCTTGAACTGCCACAAAGAAGGGCGACCAAGAAAGTAAATGGCCTGTTTCATCCTTACCGATTGAGGCTGAAAACCCTCAGGGTCTACAGTGGACCCTATCGACGCCTGCGTGGCGACTTGATAATGACTTATATGATCCTGAGGAATCCAAACCATTGTTGTCGTCACCTACTAAAGCTGAATAGCAATGCAACACTCAGAGGACACCAGCTAAAGCTGGCCACACAATACAGCCGGTTGGAATGCCGCCGGAATTTCTTTTCCCTTCGTGTATGCGAACAATGGAACGCTCTTCCCACATACGTTGTTTCTTCCCCCACGCTATCGGTATTCAAAAGACGTCTGGATGATTCGCTTATCCACCTACATCACGCTATATAATCAGTGATGTCCACGTCAAACAAATGCGAAAAAACGTTGCTCATTCTCAGCTTTTGTGCACACACTGCTGTTGTGGAATATAGTTTCGGATATATTACGACTGCATTCATCAATTTACCCCAGTCCAAGAAAGCAGCGCACGAGTAAGCGTTGGTCGTTTCTATTGTTCTTAAGACATACCTTACCCACATTACTTCCCATATTACTCTACGGTAACAATTCAGTACACATTGTACAACGTTTCTATGAATAACGGGCACTTGAATTCACTAGATGCTTAAACTGACGATTTACACTTTTGTTTACTTTCACTTCAACCATCCTACGGGACTAGTAAAGCAATCGCTTTTTTACCTGTAATATATCATTGTTCATTGTCCATTGTCCATTGACAATCATGAAGAGCCTGTGAACCAACGACAAATAAACTCCTTATGAAAAGTGTTGTCACAGAGATGTTTTTTTGGATATGTTGGGAGTAGCAATATCATTGTATCACAACAGCACGGATCTCGCCAAAATCAGTCATACACTACAAAATGGCAGTTGGTCTGAGCTAGTTTGTCAGAAGCTTCGATGCCACAGCAGGAATTGTCATCCACTTGAACTTTTCAAAGGCATTTGACTAGCTGGACCAGAATTCTCCTTTAATAGCTTCGAAAGTTTTGTATACATGATCCCGTATTAGGTTGGAAGAGCGAGTTTCTCCTCCAACATCAGCTGAATGTGAGAGCTCGCATGGCCTTTCTAGACGTAACTGAAATCCATTGTGGTTTACCAAAAAGGTCAGTATTTAGCCCACGTCTACTCCTAGTTATCATAAGGAAGCCTGCACATGTACTTTTGTTAAATGTTATATGTTCAGGAAATTTTATGATCTGGCATGGTAGCAAGTAAGCGAAAGAGCACACGGTATTGTAGGGCGATCTCGACAGAGGCTATACGTGGTTTTAAACTACACTCTTCAATGGCATGGTCAACTACTACTGCCGATTCTTGCCACGCTGTGCCCAGCTTATGCAATCGCTCACGAATCTTCTGCGTGAGCGCCATAACGGTAAAGTTGATCTAACACTTGGATCATAAGTTCAAGTTCAAATTCCGGTGGGACTGGAACGATAGGAGAATCCCGTGAGTGCTTCATCTTGAGTGGATCATTGAGTCAGGAATTAATGAAGTACACAGCGTTATTGATGGATCTAAAACGGAACACATGTATCGCACCCTGGTCAACCAGTTAATGCCCACTTTTCCTGCCCTAGCAGCCCTTGCTTTGACAGTCACGTGAAGTAAGCGAAGGATAGGAAGAGAAATCGAAGGTACAGTATAAGCAAGTGCACATGAAATAGGAAAGTAATACCAAGGCATGAAGAAAAGTAGAGAAAAGAAAATCAACGTACAAAGAGGCTAGTTAGTCAGGAAAAGGGAAAGGTTTCGTGTTACCACTCAAGAGCGTCAAGTTGCCGCTCAAACCCCTTAACCGTAGATTCGCTGATAATACTTTCCGGAAGCATGTTCCAACGCTCGATAACGGCGTGATAACCGGATTTATGCCCTAATCCTCTCAAACCGCGATTTGTCCAGCTTCATGGAATGACCGCGTAGAACAGACAATCTAGCGGGACTGAATAGCTAAGATAAAACTGGACCCACCTTCCCAATTAACTTACGGTAGGTTAGGATTAGGTCTCCTTTAAGCCTTCGGTAATACATTGAATGCATTCCCAAACTAGGTGAACGCTGGGGGTGTCTTTATCCGTAATCCCTCAAGTAACCTATTACCCACCAGTAAAACCCTATCTCTCTCCATTTTGTTTCGGACGAGGCAGGGCGAACAAGCTTGGACGCGGTGTTCCAGATGAAACCGAACAAAAGCTGAAAACAGTCTCACAAAGCTGTCACCCATCAAAATTCCGAAAGAACGGCGCGTTAACCAAAACATGCGGCACTCTTTGCTTGCGGCCTTCTTCCAGTTGTTGACTGAGTTTAAAGTGGTGTAGTGTAAAACGCCTAGTTCAACCTGGCTAGATACACGGGGGAGTTCGACCCCACCGACCAAGTAGTTTGTAGGAGGACAACCGCCTCAAATTCGAAGAGTGGAGCACTTTGCCTGGTTATGGACAGTAAACATAAAGTATACCAGTCCCAAAGCTTATCCAAGTCTCGCTGCATAGCTTCGGAACCCCCTCCCCCGGGAACATCGACAATATTCCATAGTATCAGGTCATCATCAAGTAGCAGCGATGGTACCTCAAGCTCTGCAGGTAACTCATTCACTTACCTAGAGAACAGCAGCGGTCTAAGGACCGATCCCTGCGACATGCTACTGAGGACAGATTGCGTAGGCGATAGGCCACGGCCTACCCGTACAGACTGTTCCCTACCGTCCAACAAGGCGGTCACACAATGAAGGGCGCGGCCAAATATCCCGTAGGAGATCAGCTTTTGCTCGAACCTCAATGAGGTACCTAGTCAAATGCCTTCGAAACGCCGACGAAAAGCACGTCCAGTGCGTGGCCGTTATTCGCTGCGTCCGCCCAACTTTTGCGAGCCACCAGTAGATTCGTCAGACGCGAAAATCCCTTCCGGAATCGGTGTTGTGCATTGCTAAGTAGACTAAATCTACTCAAATGACTCACCAATGAAGCTGTCACCAGTTTCTCGAGCAGTTTGATTACTACACGCGTCAGACTGACTGGCCAATAATTTGCAGACAGATCCCTGTCCCCATTTTTGAAGATACAACAGGTGACAGCTTCCTTCCATTAGGAAGGCAATACACAGCTGTCAAGTGATTTCTGAAGCACGATAGCGAGCGGTCCACTTAGCTCCGCGGCTAACTCATGCAACAGTTTCGGGTGAATGAAATCAGGTTCAGAGGCCTTAGAAGGGTTCAGCCCTTGTAACAACCTACGTACTTCCCTCACCGCTACGATAAATTCTGGTGTGCCCGAACCCTCTGGGATCTTGCAAACCAGATTAAAGCCTGTCAAAGTTGTCTCCCTTACAAACGCTGCTGCATATGATGTGACTTAGTAAACATGAAAGTCTAAGCTAGACGGTATTTGGGCGTCCATGCACCTAGTGGGGAGGTCAACGAACTGATGCAATAGTACTTGGAACGTAGGCTCAAGTAGATCAGCGCCGAATGTGCCTGACGCTGAGTTGCAAGAAAGATCTGCGCAGAAAACTTCCGGGCGACTGAAGTCGCCTAACACCAAATACCTGTTTGCGGAATGGGAGCGAATAAAGTCAAATACCTCTTTGGATGCACTCCAAGGGCTTCTATGCGCCATCACAACTGTAACTTGAGCCGAGGATTTGCTAACCGCAGCCGACAGAATTACAACAGTTTTGTCTGCCAACTGAATTAAGCAAGTCTGCAAAACAAGTTTACAGCGCACATAAAGAGCGACGCCTCTTCCCTGTCGGCCAACGGAGCGATGGCATTTAAATAGTGCGGAGCCAGATGATGTACTTCACCATCCGTGATGTCCTGCGGCAGCCACCTTTTAATGAATGCATATCGGGGTGAGACTTTCCACAAGCAGACCTCATGAATTATGGATTTTTGAAACAAGCGTTATAGTTTTTTTCATTAAAGTGAGCTCGGAGTTGACGAATTTTGGGTGAACCCCACGACTTGTTTCGAACTTGTATGATCTTACCAGGTAACAGGTTTTGAGTGACCCCATCAATCAGTCATTAACGGTTGGGATAAGTGTTGCCAGCCGCGACTCGGTGTCGCAGAGGTAAAGGTTCAGACTGACATTGGAACATGGAACAATGGTGTATTACCAATAAAACAACGCAAAGCATAATAAATACAGTCGGATGAAGCACATGGTGAAATAAAAATTTACGATAAAGGGAAAAGCGTTTTGTTGGACTCACCATAAATATGTGTCAAAGAACGAAGACGTTCCCGTATTAACAGTATAAATCCATAAATCCACTGGTTTGGATTATGGAAACACAAGGTTTGGTTGCGTTTTGTAGTCACCTGGTTAACACAAGTTTTAAACTGAAATGCCAATGGGACAACTCATCGATAAGTTGTTTTATAAGTATCCTTAGATTGGGAGCAGAGATAACACAATTCTGTAGAGGGTTCCACGGTTGACACACTCGGCGATAAAAGACATTTCTACCGCATTCTAGTAGGCCATACTGTATTGTTAGTTTCAGAGGACGATCTCTTAGGTTAGTGTCATGGTTCACTTTCAGCAGCCGGCTGCAAATGTGGTTAAGGTGCATCGTAATTTGGTAAGCCGTTATGAGAACCCCACGCAAACGGCGATATCGACTGCTGCACATTCTTAGGGACTTCAGTCTAAGCTGATAAGACAGATGGAAGAGGCCCCTAACGTTCTAGGTTGCCATCCGTCGAGGAATCTTGAGAGCTACAAGATCCTGTTTCTGCCGCGGCTGCCACGCTTGGATGGCGTATTCCACTTGTGGTCACACGTAGACTTTAAGCATTTGTGGAAGCTTGGGGGTTCAGAATGTCCGAACGCTCTGTGAAGAAGGCCAAAGTGCTGATTGTCGGTTCTCGACGACTGTGCTTGTTTTGAGCACCTGAGCTCTTCCTGCCTCAATACACCCGAGTCACCAAGATTGTACACGATCACCAGCTGGTGACGCAGAGAGATGAACTTGCATTAGCTGTGTTCAACTGCATTAGGTTCCTTGTTAACCACTAATGAACGCTATCCAGGTCAGGTTGGAGAAAAGTATGATCTTAATCACCATTGATCGCTCACCATATTTTAATATCATCGGCGAACAGTAGGAATTTGGTGAATTTTTGTTAGGTGGTTGATAAACACAAGGAATAAGCAAGGACCCAGCAAACTGCCATGGGGAACACTGAATTCCACCTCAGTCCGGTCGGACAGTAATCCCCTAACACGCACTTGTAACCTCCGTTGTGGAAGAAAGTTGCTACTCAAACCAAAAACAGGATCTCCGATACCGTAGCTCTGTAGTCTGTGAAGTAGGATGTGGGGATTTAGACAGACGAAAGCTTTGGAGAAGTCCAGATAGAAGAAGTCAACTCCAACTCCATCATCAGCAACTTCCGTGTAACTATCACGTGCAATCAGTAGGTTGGTGATGAATGAGCGGCACTAACGGAAACCATGCTGCTCCGGTGCCAAGCTGTTGCATTTTTCCAGATAGCCCACTAAATCCTCAGCGACGACAGCTCCCATCGCTTTCCAGATCACAGAGAGGAGAGTAACTGGGCAACCGTGCAGGTTTTCAACGGCTACCACCACTAACAGTTTGAGTAATAGTGCCATGCTTTCACATAGTGAGGACTTGTTAATCAAAACATCTTTGGAAGAACTATGACAGTGGCTCGGATAGTTTAGTGGCCTCTGCCTTCAGTGCTTTTGAGCGGATGTTGTCTGCTCCCGGAGAGCTATGATCGCGCATTGACAGTAATTTCCATAGCATAAATGCTGGGTTGAAAATTACAGGTATAAACCATTGAGTCGGTAAGGTGCATGACAGTATGTGACAGGTAGAATCAGTAAGTTCGAAAATGGGGGCGTATTGTAGCCGCAGGTCTTTGGCTGCTTCGTCGGCGTTTTGTGCCCTACCGCATGTTGTGAAAACCGGATGAGTGCCGTGTTTTACGCTACAAATACTCTTGACAAGCCTATACAGTAGTTTGTTGTTTGCCAGAAACATTTTGCTAGGCACTGCTAATAAAGTATCTTGTCCTCCCGCACAAGTATGATGCAATGGTTACGACGCGTCAGGAAATTGCCTCATGTCTCTGCTTCTGGGTAAGCCCTGTAGGCGCGCCCTGCCGCATCCCATACCTCCATATATTTTTGGTTCTGCTTCTTTGAATTGACGGCACTTTTGCGAAACGAAGAGGTTGGTCTCTGATGTTCAGTTGACCATACTACTTAACCTTTCAGCGAAATCCGCCTAAATGTTGTTCATTGGAAGGTAGTTCGAGAGCTCCCAAGCGGATGTCTTGACCAATTCTTTCAGGACGTGATGGCGTGT
This sequence comes from Dicrocoelium dendriticum, assembly GCA_944474145.2. Taxonomy (NCBI): domain Eukaryota; kingdom Metazoa; phylum Platyhelminthes; class Trematoda; order Plagiorchiida; family Dicrocoeliidae; genus Dicrocoelium; species Dicrocoelium dendriticum. The sequence continues at coordinate 47,515,601 of OX104068.1, read as the reverse complement.
GATTGTATTAGTCAGTTCTGGGTGTTCCGATGGATACTGTGCATAACAAACAGTCGGACGCTATTGCTACGTGATCGCTGAGACCTAAGCGATTCTCCATCCATAGCTTGTCGATCATGAGCCCTACATTTGTGGGCACAGGGTCCAATATGGAAGATTTGTTTGCTGTCCTGAATCTAGTGCGTGAGGAAACATGATTGTACCAAGGAATATTAGCCATTAGCTCATGCAAGTCTGCTTTGTACTGTACATTTGAAGACGCCGATACATTCAACACGTGTACACTGAAGTCTCTGGTGCTGAGAATGTGCCTATACCTAGGGTATTTTACACTGTTCTAGGCAGGTATGAAGCTGGAATCCATTTCCAGAGTGGATGTTGGAGAGGGTGATAATCGACAGCTACGACATATGAGTCGTTGTGTCTTAGTCGGGAGGCGGGACCAGTGAGTCGGTGACGTGCAGTTCCGGATCATCAACTATTGCACATTGCAGGGATGGTCATTTCGGATGAGCGACATTCCTGCTATCTCAACCTCACCATCAACAACCTCGCTGTAACCATGTTTCGTGAAGTTCCACCGACCAATGAGTGGCCGGCGACTATTTGTTTTTTCGGTGGGTACTTGGTGACTGGTTCGACGTCTTATTAATCGGCTGCGTAACGCCCCAAATCTAACATTCTACGTACAGTGTAAGGTGTCTGGTCATTCACTTCATCAGCAGGTTGCATAGGTTCATTAAACACACTATTGGCGCCCTGTTCTATTATGGTCCCGATCGCGTTTGCTTCTTGGGGTGACAAAACATCTCTGGAAGGCATATGGCTCGCTGCCTTCACCCGAAATTCTGATGGCGGCCTGCAACGAAGCATGCAGCAGCTTTTCAGCAGCCTCGCTACCATTTGTTTTGACTGAAAGACTACTTTCAACACTCGGGTCACATCAATTTTAGTTCTGTGAGGTGCGTAGTCGTGACACCGATTTCGCTAGCATGTCATCCAAGGAGAGTGTTACACGAATATAAGCTCATTGTTCCTTATCATGAGTTGTTATTGCATGCTTCAGTTTCAGGAACGCGGTGGATAAAAAGGGTTCTGGAAAAAGTTTCATTCCGCTGGTCTTCTATAGGACGCATGTCTGAGTACTTGCTATATCTACATAATGGCAACAAACCGCTTAGGAACCAGTTGTAGACTGCGATATATTCAGAGACAGTACCTATTTTTTAGTTGATTCAGCACTTACAGTCACGGTGATCGAATTGTCCGGGGTTCACTTCAGTGGGGAACGGCCGTCCATGAACATATATTCTCGGCAAATACATGCATGGCCAAAGACCCAGGAATTATATAAATTCGCCGCGATTGCATAGATGTGCTGGCGTAATATGGAAACTGCAATCATCTCAAACGCATAAGTTGCTCGGAACCGCTCGCGAATGTGTGGGTGTACGTTGTTAGTGTGGGATGTTTTGCGAAATTGTACCCTGCATGTAGGGTACGCTTCGACCGATCCTTTCACGGTAGACACCCATAAGTCGGGTATGTCAAGTCTGGTGAGCCCCAGTGCCAAAATGTGCCTGGCGGTGGATGAGAAGTTAGTACCCCTATTGTTGATGATTATTGGATGATGTACGATATTTAGTGCCGTAGAAAATTCCGGGCGCATAAAGCAGCTATGGCTTTGGTATGAGCATCTACATCGTACTCGTCGATGTTTTTAAGTTACTAGCTACGAGTCAGTCTGTAGATGTCGCATATTGTTACCTTCATTACGTGTGCTGTGGATTTATTGCTGACTATCAAATCCGCCTAGATGTACGGTGATGCCGCTGGGATGCGGGGCTCCCAGATGAGTTGGACCCATTTACGACACAGGGGATAAGTTGGTTACTTCACGATATCCTGGTGTCTCTTACAGCGAGCATCGTGGGTTACTGCACGAGACCCCAAGACGTGGAAAAGTGTTTTGTTTTGTCCGCATGCACACCATCAATGAAGATCGGTTGGGCTTGGGGGTGATCATCCTATGGAACATCGGGATTTTGTCGACAGCGTGCCTGCTCAACTTTGGACCCTCCAATGTCGAGCCTGGGAAAAACTCACTCGGCGTTTCTCATCCAGTTATGAGAATCCAACCTCATAATTGTCACACTAAGCAACCATCCGTCCACGATTGTAGTAGTGAGTCCATATGTGCTTCCTTCTCGTCATTTTGTCAACAAAGACTTGATTACCAATGATAGCAGTTTTCATGGCGAGGAGCTGAATGGTAGCGATCGAAAGTTTCCTAATTTCCTAGCAGGTGAGTGGATGGGAGAGCAACATATGGCGTTCTAAGCGGTCCTTCCGAAACAATGGAATCATACAAAAAGGACAGGAAACCCCTGGGCTATAATCTCTAGCTGATGCGTGGGAAAAAGAGACGCTGGTGTCTTTATGGAGTCGGAGCCATGTTCGTATACTTGTCCGGACCAGCCTAACAACTAACTTTAGGGTCTGCCGGTGGACGACCGCCAATGTGAGGCAATGTGTATGACGTGGTAACGGAGAGGGGCGCAAGATTTCCATGAGCTGGGAGAGCTTGGGTGAGGCAAGAGATGTTTCCTACAGCCGTGTTTTGAATTGATCCAGCGCGTTCGATGGGCTTTTCCCATTCCAACCAAATGTCAGTCCAAGTAGCCGGAATTCCTCAGATGTCTGGATCCAGGGGAACTGGAGCGCGCAACAGGAGAGCTGCATAGTGTCCAAAATAAGGCAACTTTTTCCTTTCTTTTCGACGGTGCTAGCCAGGGCTACCGATTTCCCGGGGTTGATCGCCAATCCAATTTGCTGTATCTCCTCCCTAAACCGACCTAAGTGCTCAAGCAGGGATTCGCTGTCGCGAATTAGTAGCACGAGATCATCTGCGTTAGCGATATGATCGATTTACCAACCTGGGGAAATCCACTATGTCAGACGGTGTGTATAATGCTTCCGCAAGAGTCACGATGAAGAGCAAGAGAGAAAATAGATCTCCCCGACGGACTCCGCGCCGTGAGTGAATGTGCTGACTGTTGACGATTGAGATTCCAGAGAAGTAATAGGACGATAAGTAATGTAGAAGAAAGAGTGTAGCGTCGAAAAATGAGGCTGCACGAAGCAACGCAACGTGACAGATGGAGTTAGATTCTTTTGAAATATCGAGAGAAGCAATCGATAAAGGGATATCGTTCAACCGTGAATATTTTAAGGCGCAGTGTAATATCTGTGGCTTCAAAGCAACCACGTTTACGAAAGAAACCAAATTGTTGACGGTCAGATGGGAAAGCAGGAATCCAACGAACGAATAAACTTCGACGAAAAAGACTAGTGAGAACTGAATTTAAGGAAATTGGGCACAAGTATTCAGAGCTGGAAGGGTTAGGAATTTCTGGAATAAATGTTGTGCGGGCTATGTTCATGTGAGTAGGATAAAGAGCATTGGTTAATAGACAGTTGAAAAATGACGTAGGGAATCTTGGATCCACTCGACTGAAGTCCTTTGGTGTGGCTGGATCTACTCCGGGTGGGGATAAATCCATTGCTCGCAGTGCATAAGTCACTTCCTTAAGCATATTGGGTTTTACGAGATCCCAGTTTATATTTGCACATTCGTGTGGTGCTCGGTTCTAAGGTATTTGGGGGTTGCGAGCGCCCATAATTCCAGAAGTCCTTGAAGGCCGTGCACACCTCTTCGTCCGGCATGAATGCAGTTTTCCATCGACCATAGAGTACTGTCGTGGCAGCGTCTTCGCAAATGGTAGGCTTTGTATGTGAGTTTATTGAAGTCGTCGCTGACGGTTGTTGGTGACTGTTTGTGACCGTTGTCTGCGCTTACTGGGAAGAGGGTTGGTCATACTCTTTCTGCGACGTTAGTAAATGCTGTTCTAGCGTGCTCCGTTTGGAGGTCTTCAACAACCGTTCGCAAGGCAGATGCACGGTGTTTAGTTTTTGTGGTGCTTTGGACCAGTGCCCCTCACGCTTCCCACCAGAAGACGATGAAACACAGCTTGTTCGCCTGTGATCTCTGTCTCTAGTTACCAGGTAAGTGTAGCGGGCTTCGCGTTATTGTCAGTGTATGATTCATCCAAATCGGCACATGGAGTGACTCCGTACGGTGAGCAGGAAGCTAGTGATAAACTGGAAGATGGAGCGACGGGTTGTCGCCAGCCTTTGTCAGGCGTGTGCTGACATTCTGCGTGACTGTAGCATCATCTTGATCGTCACTCAGATGGGAATCACGCCACGTGAAGTGTGAGATCAGGCCTGTGGGTTGTACCCCAAGGAGTGGTGGGTGGACCACTTCGGCTAGAGGATAGTAAGAGGAACTTGGCGATTAAGGGGTAAGGGGGGATGGTGATGCCGCCTGCGTGGCTGGAATATCTGAGCAGTTGTAGAGACATTCCCCTGCTCCAAATGAGAACTTGTGGTCGTATTCTAAGGTAGTTATTTGACTGAATGTAAGGCTATCATTTAAGTTCACGTCCATACTCAAAACACTGACAGTTTGTGTTATTTACTTCGTCTCGTACGTTTGAATTCCCATAACGAATTATGACTGTTAGTCTTACCTGCAATTCAAACCCATACACCTTCGTAGTAGTATTGCTCATGAGGGTTAATGTTTCTCCATTCAATTTGTGATAATTTATACTGAAGTGTAGACAAAGGCATGTGCGTGAGTTGGATTCCAGCTGCCATTGGGCAGTTGCCAACATCGAGGTTGGTACAACACATGATGTGCTCTGTCTGTTCGGTCGGGCTAAACTCGATTAAGTGTCTGTTTGTCCGACTTGCGCTTGACACGATATGCAGTGACGCGATATGCAGTGCCTGACTGCGCTTGATGTGAATGTTGCCAAAGTGTCTACTTGTCTACTGCCTTCCACCTCGACCATCCTGGATCCAAGAGACTGCGAATCGTTGCTGGGGGGTGTGTCGTCCTCGTGAGGACGCTAGGTTCAAAGAATGGTTCAATCTTGTGTGGAACGGACTGCAGCCCAGCCACCGCCTTGTGTACGTCTGGTAGGCACGATTTCCCATTTAGTCATAAGTGCTTCCGCTCTGCTCTTTGTAGGAGTGTGGGCCGGATCCGTTGATGAATCGTGGTTCCCATCCACAAGCCTCCGGGTCTTATTCCTTCGAGTTTATGGAACGGTGGGTGGTACAGCGCAAGCTACCCATGGTACCTCTATAGGTGCAGACGCCCTGTCGTTGCCCCCGTGGAGGTCACAGTGACAGGCAACTCCGGACACGGATGCGGCCAATCCCATTACTCGGCATGGAAATCGGATGCGAGGCTTACTGCGCAGCTGATAAAGAGTTTGGACAGAGGATGTTGCATCCGTGGAGCAGGTCAGAAGTGTCTCGTCCTGTACGCAGACCAATTTGCACTGGTGGTTTAGTAGAAGCGCCAGGCGTTCTGCGTTGTCAGCATCCGGGTGGTTTTGACGGAGGCGTTGAGGAAAATCACACTTGCTCTTGAGCGTTTTATTACATGTTGAACATTCGCACTCCGTCCAGTTGAGAACGCCCGCATCAGGCAAATATCCAGTTACCTTGCATTCGTGGTAAGCTAGGGCTTGACCTAAGCCTAAGGTTGTGGAAAAAGGCGGAGGCATAAGCCACAGTAATGCGAGAGTAGGGCGTTGCTCGCCTAGTCTGGTATATTGTCATTTTGCTGTAAGCCAAGTGAGGGGGACCTCTGGTGAGGCGATGCAGCCGCTGATGTTGCTATCGGGGTATCGGCCCGGGCTCTTGGCTGCTGTATTAATGCATTTTAGGTATATGGAGATCCAAGGAAACTGTGAGATAGATGAAATGGTGAAGCGAGGTAGGCGATCGATTCCGATTGCTGGGATATGCATCAGTAGAGTACTGTCCTGGCAATTAACAACAGGAGGCGCAAGGATTGAGATTGTGCACGGCAATCAATTCACATGAATGCTCCAAATGACCATTCCAATCGATCTGGAAGTTATCATACTGGATGACACTAGCTGCTCAACGTATGCTGAAAAATCATCTAGGAAACTGGGCGACACTTGGTTCTGCAAATGCCGAGCACGTACGTGAGGCCTTATGTGGAAAATGCTCTCCAGGCCTGGCTTGAGGTTGAATTCCCACAACTTATAGCAACTAAAAAGGCAAAGAGTTTGTTTCATCTGTTATACCGATTCAAACTACACGCTTCCGGATGGTACAATGCTGATTATCGGTGTCGGCGACGGGCTGGTGATGGCGTACCTTGTACTGGTGAACCCGAATAACGCCTGTCGCCACAATAAAACTTAGGAAGTCACCAGCTGAAACTAACCATGCATTACAAATGAATCGGTTGCCGAGATATTTTTGCTCCCTTCGAGTAGCTCGGGCATGGAACGCTGCTTCATCTGATATCATTTCTGTCTCTAACCTATCAGCTTTCAAATGACCGCTTGACGAATCATCATCCCACTTACATTACGTGATATAGCCCGTTTCAGTCGGATGATAAAATAATACGAGCCAAGTAGTGTGCCCATCTGCCCTCTCCACAACATAGGGATAGAAAAACCCGCATGTGTTTATGTGGATCGACTGGGGAAACGCAAACATCCCAAAATTTCATTCTTTTTCTTGTCACTTTTACCTTTGGTGCCCGTAATACTCACTGTAGTTACCCCCGGGACTTGTTAAGCATGATATTTTTATCTGTTGAAGCCACTGTTTATTTTGCACTAAGCATTGACTCCCCTAAAAAGTATTACAACATTCATATACCCATAGTTGCTGTAATTTTCAGTGGCCAAGCACAAACAGAGGTAGAGAGGAAATCCAACAAAAATAAAGTCGAAGTGACGCGTTTGTGAAGTCACATTTCCCTGTATGTTCGTGTTCCATGCTTAGCGACGATATTCTTTTGACACTCGTCCCATGACCTTGTTCAAGCTAATATAAGTATATCGACAGTTTCGCCTTTTGAGCTGGCTCGTTATGTGTCGGCTTCATGCATGACAGTGGACAACCAACAGTGAATGCTTATGAGAACAAACACTCATTTAAGGACGCCATATATTTTGTTCTTGAACCTATCTCGCTCGCACATTCTTTCCCGCAGTGATGAATAGCTGGAGTCAAATAAACCGGGCCCACCATCAAGATTCATGAATTGGTCTTCTTTAAGTACCCAATCCCAACAATTGACATGGGTTATTGTTTCACCGTTTTGTTTTGACTGTTGACCCACCACCATGGGTGTAGAAATGGCCCAAAGAAAGTGAAACGCGCTGGCCCATCGTAAACACTCGGGTCAGACCGGGACAAACATGTCGGGTTACAACGCTGACACAGGCGTCACGCGAAGTAAACATCACCGGTGTTCCTTCAAGTGTTAACCATGGTGACTGGTCTGGAGAGAAGAACGTGATCTACAGACGAGTGCGTCCTTGCTTGCTTCGATAGCCACCACAGAAGATATCTTCAGTAAGGAAAATATGATGCTTTTAGCCGGTGGCATTGTAAAACTAACATTCCTGTTATTGCCACGGTCAAACTAAAGTATTTTGCTGAAACATGCATTTGAAAGACTGACACGTGTCCTTTTGTATGCATTTCAAAAGGAACTGAAATTTCATTACTAAATAATTATTTGATTTATCAGTTATGGTGTATAGTCATCTTTCCTATTCGATAAATAGTATGAAGGATTTAAATAGGGGAGAGCATAGTTATGGTAATTTTATGTTTTAGCCGGACTTGTTGCCACTGAAATTACTACCAGGAATAACTTTGATAAGCCAATGGCGCTTCCTGACTTTCGGTGGAATGCACATCTGGAAATGAAAGACCCCATGTCTTGTAGGTCACCTTCTTTCTATTGTCAAACAAACCCTGGTAATCTCCAAACAATTCTAGAAAGCAATGCAGCTTTTCGCTAACGAAATTGCAACGATTAAGGAACACTGCCTGTGATAGGTTTGTCTTTAAACAGACATTGTATAAAAGCGTTTCTGTTTAATCAAACAAAAGCTTAGTTTTAGTGTCATTTAGCTGAGTTGGGGGGGGGGCAAAGTTATTAAATGAAATCAACTAAGCTGGACGCAACCATTAGCAGTCATGCCTTACTTTACATTGGGAGCTCTTTCTAGACCTTGCGTTCGGTGCCATGGGCAGACGTTAGTGATAATGAAGAAATAGATATGAAGATGGGTTTTATCGAGGACATGAACCGCAGACTTAAATTCAATGAGCCCATCATGATGTTTCTCAAGGTGTAATCTGTAGAATTCCCATGATGTGGCTACGCATTTTGCTGTGGCAATCCGCGTGCATTTTCTAATAATACCAAGTGACCACAAGTAGCCCTACTACCTTCTGTGTGCATTGTTGAAGTAAGTATACCGCCCTAGCCGCATAAAATATCCAACTAGCCGTCTCTCTATGATTCACGGTTTTCACGCTATTTAGGCTTCGACAGAAATTGCGTTACTTCGATCATCGAACAAAACAGAGAGGTGGCAAAGTTAACGGACATTCATTGCTAATGTCTTGGTGCCAACCAACCAATAAGTGATTTCTGGGAGTTGATAAGGTTGAAAATAACTACGCACTGAAGCTTTAGTTCCATCCACCCATACTACTCATATAGAATGCCTAATAAACTATTAATAATCCCCTGTATTTTAGACGAACCCTAGACCGAATTTTCGTGTCATTTTCAGCAGCCTTTGAAACCACTGCAAAGAAGCCATAATCCTTTCGAGGTAGCTTTTTATTCAATAACGGCAACGTAGTAATGTGAATGAATAGCTTAACATGTAGTTCGGTGCAACCATTAGGTACGTGTCTACATATTTCCAAATACCAGAGTTTGTCTATTTGGCCATCCGTCGCAGTATGTACTGTTTGTGTATGACAGGTGTTGTGGGGATTGTCGCTAGTAAACTGTCTGTGGCACTTGAAACTGTCACTACGAAACATGCGACTGTTGTGGAGATCCATGTGGAGATTCACGCAGAAACTGGCCTATAAGATCAAGCCGACAAGTCTTTTCAGTCGGATCAACTCTACCCTCTTAAAAGCATGAAGGGAACGTTAGAGAAAATCGATGGCTTCGCCTTGTTATTAAATTGCTAGTCACATCAATCGTTTGTTTTTTCTACGGATATTTGCACCTTATTTTCTTAAGGCCTGAGGAAAAGCCGATCGGTTTAACAAAAGTGCACACTGCACCATAGTTCTTTGATACTCCCAATGGTCCAACAAAAGCGATAACTTCAAAGAAAGCATTGCGGGCATTGCGAGCAAACAAAAGAAGACGCTGCAACATCCAGCAGGTCTTGCTTACCACTCCAATGTGCATACCTATCAACTTGACAGCAAATTGCAGCTGTTAATTGCATATATGGAGAGCGACAGTCGGTATCAAGGTTGCTTCGGTCCTTTAGTCCAGCCGTCAGGACTCAACTGTGTATACTGGACTGTATGGTAGCTTAGGTCAAACCGTAGACCGGACCGCTGTGCAAGAATGAGTGAGGCAGCTCTGAAAGGGTGCAGTATGGGCAGGGGAGCATCATTCAACTGGTCCATATGTGTTGTTCGGGTCATTCTCATTCTATGGGAAGTAAGGCACTATGTCACACTCGACTGCAGGTAGGATGTAGCATAATAAACATGAAATGGACCCGTTAATTCCTGCTCTGCTAGATTTTCTGGGTATTGCAGACTATGTGGTCTATTCGGTATTCCCCCTAGAACTTACACTTTACAATCTCTTTCCTATGTTATCTGATATAATCCTTTTTGATTAAAACTGGAGAAGACTTGTGTGTTTGGATTACAATCAATTATTTAACCTCACATTCCAATCCCTGCCACTAGACAACAGATAAGTTTTGGAGTAGGCTATGACGCTCTTGGAGTCCTTTACAGTCAATAATCTAGACAGAAACGGGACTGTAAAGTGAACTAAGGTGACTTATAACCGAGCTTAGTAAAGAGCATCACAGAGTTGTAGCTGCTACTGACGATAACGAAGTCGGCAGTAATCGTTTCCTACATCACTAAACTTGGAAGTCTCTAAACTGAACAGTCAATCAACCCAGCATTGGGTAATGTAATATGCTTCGTTCCGTTTCACCTAATTTCCCAACTGTTGGAACACCCTCGTTATTCGGTAGGAAACCTACTCGTAGACTCCAGGTCAGACAAGGCTACTGGTCTTGCGTGTCCTGCTGCCTATGACGCGTATTTAACATAGCATTATGATTGGTCACTCCAAGTGGCGTGTGTGATTTATAACCAATCGTCTGATGGCATAGCCTAGCCCAAGCAGCCCATTAGCACAAAGGTAACAAGCACGGGTTAGGTGTAACGCCGGTGCTGCAGCTGATGTGTTGTGCGCTCTCCGCTGACTCGTTCGCTCAAGATGAAGAAGACGTGAGGTGAGAGCCTGCTGAAGGTGAAACTAGGTCACCGTAGTATCATGAACGGTTTTCACATGGTTGTGATGATCGTGACAATATGCTGGATTACCACCTTGGCTGGCCTACGCAGGGTTTTCGGAGTGAGTGACACACATTTGCGAGACCACCATGAAGATAATGGAAAGTGGAGAAAAGGAAAGGTTTGGGCAGTACTGCCAGAAAATATACAACCACGTTTGAATCATCCAGGGACTCTCTATCAGTCAGTGATGTCTTCAGCCTCAAATAGCAAAAGGCCAATGTTTCGGCGGGAAATAACGAAGCTCTCTCGGCTGTATCAAAGAAAGCAGCGGAGACATGGTACACTTGTGACAATTTCCCCCCTTTCTCATCATCCGGAGGTATTTCAACGAGTTACCTATGGATGCCCTACTCAATGCAGTTGTTCGTATCTCGAAGTGGAGTGCCGATCCGCGAGACTCCAAGAGATACCCAAAAATCTGCCTCCATACACGGAGAAATTGTGAGTGTTACTTTACCTTATTAGCTTACCCATTCAAATTTACCCGTTTGTTGGCCACAAAAAATGAGGCGGCGGTATGAACATGGTATTTTAAAAACAGTCCTAAAGCAAGCTACCATGAGAGGGAGGAAAGGCTTTGGAACAAATCCTCAAAGCATTTTAGAAACCGTTAGCTCAACTGAAGCAATAGCAAGCTGGGAAGCTCTCGTGACTCACAGGTAGCCTAAAATGAGTCGCTGAACCAGTATTGTTTGAGCCATGGATTTCGTTTTGTTTAAATTGACCTCACTGAACTTTAACGTACACAACTAGCTAGATTCGGTTTCAGCGAACAGTGTGCGCTGCGTGTGATAAATGCATACGTATCAGATCGCTTAGAATTCGGAAGCAGTTACCTCTCTGTGTCATGTGATCCGTTGGTTCTTTGCAATTTTTGTGCAGTACCGTGAACTTCAGTAGATATTTCATATTTCAGATTAACAGTTTTTCACAGCCTATGAGATGGTTGGACGATGTGCATGACATAAACACTTATACTTTTGTGCAAAAACGTCCTTTTTGCATTTAACTGACAACAGGCTATGAAAGTGCTCCAAATATAACTAAATAAAAACGTCTAATTCGCTTAGTCAGCTGCATTGAGATGTAACGACAAAGTGCGTTTAAGGGAAGCCTCTAGACTTCACGAAATTTGACCACAGGAAGTGTTGCTTTTGTTGTTAATTTAGAATGGAACACTCACAAGCGAAAACCTTGCAATTTAGCTAATAGGTAGGAAAATACAGCAGTCACCAGAATGACACTTGTCTACTTCTATTCTTTGTGGACTCAATGGGATGCCTGATGGAAACATTAATAGTCTCAGTAGGCTGGTTTCCACTTGCGCACATCGTTCACCGGAAAAAGATGGAGCTAAATGGCTTATCGTTTACATCTTAACGACTCGCCGCTGTCACACCGCACTTGCTTGTCGCCTAGAATGTTTAACGCGGTTCTGCATAACGCGTGCTAATTGGTCCTTAAACGAGACCCTTCAAGATAAGGAGTCAAAAACTTTTGATGTTATTTTTCCCAAGTCTTTCTGGGTGGCCGAATCTGAACCAAAAGCATCGGTACCGAAGAACCCGGTGTGTGCACCACGTCAGTTTGTCCTATCGACAGTGGTGAAACATCTGTGTGTGCGTAGCGAAATACTGACAAACGGGTACATTTTTGAGGCACTTATGAACTGTTTGGTAGAATGGTCAGTCTTTATCTGGTTAAGTACTAGCTGACCATTGTTGTTGATATTTGCAGTACTCAGTGCGTGTTTGAATTGTCATACGTGATCCCAATTATAACCACGGTTCGGAATGAAGTGAATCTAGAGCATTACTTTCACCGGGATAACAGCCAATCAGTTTGTTGTCAAACGGGAGCGACATCGAAACTCTGCTTGCTCAACACTCTTGGTTGTGGGAAGGCAGACGACTCAGTACTTTCGTGTGCTTCGTCATCACTATGTTACCAGGGAGCAGAAAATATAAAAAAACCAAACCACACGCTGAGTCTAGGGAAAGTAACTCAGTCCTTGAGTGTGTGTGTACTTTAGCCAACTTTCTCGAAACGTATGCGTATGTGGCTAAATGTTTCCATGGGTTTCCAGAGCTGTCTGTCAGCAGGACAATTTACCCTACTCATAAGCCTAACGAGCAAGAAGATGGAAGGTGCTATTCGTACGCCACCTTTATTTAACCAGCATTTTGACTTGAATTCGGGGTTAATGTGATTCCGCTTGGGCGCATGAAGCGCTGTATGTGTTATGGTTGATCTCGGAATGTATAGAAACAGGTTTCCTCACATACTTTTCTGAGTTCACCCTTGAGTAATTCAAAGAGTCCTCAACCTCATCTAATGCAAATGTTCTTTTAACGAACATCTATTGAAGATATGATAACAGTGTCAACGTCAGGGTAAATTTTGCTACTGCTAGCATTGTAATGCCATATCAAACTTAAACCGCTCTTATCAACGTAAATATGAAATCAAAATGGTTACACTAACCTTGTTAGTTGCTTCCTGGCTTTACACCTGTGCAGTTGTTAAACGATATAAAACAGTGAATTGTACATCGCTTACGTGGCGACAGTGCAATATGCATCTATCTGCAACTGTAAGAGGCTTCGAGGGTGGTGTGAATGACGCTTCTATTACTCATACATTTCCACCATTCCCCCTTTTTGATATCCGCCAAAATATTGCAATAAATGGGTCGGGTTTATGGTATATTGTGAAATTTTTAATATTGATTCTTTTTTGTACAGTGTATCACACAAGTGATTGTTAGTCAGGCGCATTGTTTGGCGTAATCCGTCCTAAACATTGTGATCTGTCTGGTTACTTACTTCATGGTACCGATGCGCAGAGATCGACTACGGCTTTCGAAAGAGTACACAGACTTCCGTCGGGACTTATTCTCAGCGTGCAACTAGAATTACCAGGTATTGACAATTCTGTCATCAATGAAAGGCGATAATTAAATGATTGATGGATTTGTTAACTCATATTTGATCAGTTTACCAAACAAAGTTCTTTGCTCGGTAACGAAACCAATGATATGAATTCGGCTGAATGGACGTCAGGTGATGTACCACACAAGTGCACTAATTCAACGCATCTTATGGTAGGAAAACCGTTAAAGTTATCTCGGTGGGCTGGAAACCCTACTTCTGTACGCGTGATCCAACTAATGCAGCTGTCGGGAAAGCAGGTTATATTCAAGGTTTACAAGACGTTCCTACCAAACTAGTCCCTTTGTCTACTCCCAGATTGATGTAGGACAGCATCGTAGGATGACTATATTCAACATGTTACGCGATTTCTTTGGAGAGTATTCTAGTTGCTACATTTTGTATTGGTTTAACTCTTGAAGGAAACTATAAGCAATGAGAAGGGGATGCAGAAATTTTCATATCACAGTTGGTACCGAGTTACCCTGTAGTCGCTATAGGGCTGTTAGAAGCACTTACGATATAGATATTAATTGGCCACCACTTTTATTCTTTAGTTTAGTCGTAAACTACTTTTTAACTTTGAAATGTTGTCATCAGCATGGTTGTACAGGAGCAGGCTGTTACTGGAGCTGCTTTGTTTTTGAAATTATTTGCTTTACCTGGATCGTCCGTATTATGTCATCAGTTGGTTGACGCAACAAGCTTCCATATACTATCAAAAAGTGAGGAATATATCCTCGAAAATTAACAGCGAGAAGGCTATCTAGCATAAACCTCCGTCATCGAATCACCACAATACAAACTGGTTGAACCTCCCATTGGTAGAACCAGAGAAATCAACACTACATTGCCCATTTATATCCAAATTCAGGTATCTTTGACCTTTAGACACTACTAAATTCAGCCACATGCTTTTGGGAACACAGTAGAGAAATAATTTCTTAAAAAGGCTTAAACGAAAACACCGTTAGTAAATTACCATCTGCAACAACAGCATATTGCTCTGCATTTGTTTCGGGTAGTTGTGAAGACTGAACACATATAGGCGAACACTAAATCGCGTGGCACAGTAGACCTTATTGATGTAACCACGAGATTTGAACAAGAAACAAGCGGCTTATAAACTGGTCAATCCGTTGGTAATCTGTGACTACATTAATTAGACAAATGCTTGATCGTTGAATAAACATCTAAGTGTACATTGAGCTGACTACTTGCGATTTCTGCACCTGGAATGCCTATTCCATGTTGTTTATTGTTATTTATTATTGTTATTCTTACGGTGTGCGTAGTGGCAACTGGATCCACTGCAGTTTGTTGCTCGGATCGTAGTTGTTTAACGGAACTGCTTGCGTGTATTTACAGCGAACGGAGTCGAGGAGCCATTGAGTATCACCTTGCGGTCACCATGAATCGGTTCATCTTTTTCAGTATAGCCGGGATTTCATTCGCAACTACGGCAAATGAAATGAGCTAATCATTACTAGGCCTATCATTTGAGCTTACTCTAATATCAGGTGGTTCTAGCCCACGTGTGCAGTAAGAAATTAAGTAAACCGACTGGATTATTGGCAATTTGGAATGTGCATTCTTGGATCTCATCAGGTGGATAACTGGTGCACGAAGGTTAAAGTGCTTGACAAGGGACCTTATGAAACTGTTGTATTGTGCCTTTGTATTTTTCAACATATTAAGCACCGGAGGAAAATGACATAGATGCTCACGTTGACAACGACGACAGATTGCAACAACATTACAAACAAAATATCTATTGGTTAAACCAAACGCGCACTCAACATAGTACTTGTCTCAAATATGGCTGCTAGCGACGTTCTGGGCTTTACTTATAGGTCCAGTTATATTAGTCGGGGAAGTGTAGCATTGTGTCAGAATGGAGTTACCTATGGGCTCTAGGATTTCTTTGGTGACTATCTGCTGGTGGGTATACTTTTTGACTTGGGGATAGCGCCGGTGATTTTTCTTGGGAGCATTAACTCATGGTTAAACGGTTAACCTGAACTCTTGTTGAAGCATTTTTCAGCCAACCATGTTTGCTGTTTACACAGTATTTCTGCTAAAATCTGGACAAAAGGGAACACTTCAGGCAGATACTGTTATAATATGTTGGAACGAGCGATATTATACGCTGTACTAAAAGTGCGTGTGTAACGTAGGAGCCGTATGATTAACGTCATTTGTGTCAGCATTTAGCCGTTACCGTACCAGTGAGAGTTAGGAGTCACAGTGGGTATTTTGACCGGGACTACTAACATCTCCACTCACACCGTGTACTCATACTAGACCCCATGACCAGGGACATGCGATTGACAGCCACCGTTGTCTAATCATCAGTATTCACAGCAGCCAAGATTGGGTGGGGGAATCAACGTAGCAACGCCCTAACGTATCGAGGATGCGCACAAACTGTCGATACAAAGTGCGAATATGCACATTGTATTGACACTCTACTAGCACCGTCCCTGCGCCTACTAGTCACCTACTGATATATAACTTGGAGGTGGAACATGCACCGAGGGTATGTCACGTGGACACTTAGCGGTAATCTGTTTACTTTTAGAGCACTAGTATATAATCTGCATCATCAGAAAAATGTGTACCCACATTTCTCGAATAACGATTAAAGTCCGGTGATGCCGGTGTATTAAGAGGTGATAGCGGGGATCTTTTCGGCATTATCAGTCTTCGCATTCATATCAGACACATTGTTGGAAGATAAAACCCAAGTGTACACCAACGTGCTCAAACACCCGAGCGCAACCCAGCTGAGGCTATGGTGTATCCCTGATGCAGGAACGGCTGCAGTGACGGTACTGAGCACATCGATTGCAAGTTGAGCAACAGTAGCGGAATCGTACGTCCGCTGAACATGCTATCCATTAAGCTTACATTTCTCAGATTTGTATGCAATGAAATACGCTTTTGCATTTAGGGGTTGGCTTGGGGCATTTTAACCTACGGAATCGTGTGCTACCCCATAGATGGAGACACGCAGGTCTATCAGTTGAAATGACAAGAGAAATGAGCAAATCAAATGGGTGTGTAATATATATAGTTTGAGTTGCCTATGGTTCAGGGACAGTTATATTGACTCAAGGATGACCATTGACTATAGCGCTAGCACAACTTGTCATCTATCCGATTATGAACAATGATTCACCTTGACCATGCTGCAACTTCGCTCACCTGGTGGTGTTCATGCGGAGTACTGCACTTAGTTCAACAAACTGGAAGGGGCACCATGACAAAACTGGACATTTTATAGTCTCGAGGTCTAGTATCTATTATGCATGCGTAGCAGGTGTCCAATCAATATGTGTGTATGGAATACTGAATACTGTATTATCGAGCAAGTAGAAATGAATTCTATATAACTCTTTCGAAATATGGCGAAAAAGCCTATAAAATTATCAGCTGTGAATATCGGTATCGTTCTCATGTAACATATAAGATATTTGACTTACGGTATTGCAACACTCACAAACGTGACATGTCATCGTAAGTGTGCAATCATTCTCTGAATCGAATAGTGGTAAAGTATACATCTAACAACCTTTTGAACTGGTGCACAGATGTTGCCTCCATCACATGCTCAGGCAAACTGTTCCAAATATTTACCACCCTCCGTTCGAAGCACAGTGGGTGGGGAACAGGCTTCACATCCGGCACGACAAGTTTGTATCTGTATCCGCGTGTGCTGCATGGCCCTCGTAAGTGCAGCAATGGCCTCAGCATGGGGAATTCACCGAGATGTAGAATAGGATAGGTCATAATGAGGTCGACTCGCACCAGACGGTAGGACAAGGTGTAGAGTCCTAGTTTCTCGTACCGGTCTTCAAATCCTAAGCCACATAAACTCGCGATGAGCCTGGTAGCAACGTGTTGGACCCCTACGATCTTTCGTGCATCGCCTCTGCTAATCGGAAAGTAGGTGAGTGAACCGTATTCTAGCATTGATCTAATGATGGAAGATAACAGGCGAGTGGCAACCTCTTCAGACCACGTGCCGAAGCTACGGTTGAACGCCCAAAGCATGCGCAATCTGTTACGATATATCCTGTGCGTGTTGTCATGTTCAAGTTCAAGTTCAAGTGGCACCGGAACAGTAGGAAAATCCTGCGAATGTTCCACCTTTGAAAACGTCGTTGATCCAACAGGAAAACCAGTACCTTTATGTGCCAAAGCAGAGCCATATCAATACACACGATTTACATGGTCAACCAAACATTGACTTCAAATCGGAGCGCGAGAGTACACCTAGGTCCTTCACGGAGGGTGTCAGATATAGTGGTTGGCCGTCAAGGGTGCAGGTTCGGCCATCAGCACCTTCCCCAGACTCATAAATATAGACTTGGTTGGTTTGACCGGGAGACGAACTGCTGCAGATCATGTGGATAGGCGGCTGAAGTCTTGCTGAAGAAGGTCACAGTCACCGGGTGGAAAATTTCTCTCCAAATCTTCATGTTGTCCGCAAACAAGGCACACGGCGACCGGAGAAACTGAGGTAGATTGTTAATCTGGATCAGGAACAGAGTGGGCCCCAGCACAGTGCCTTGATGCACGCTACTTGTAGAGGGGTACCAGTCAGTTATATGCTCCTCGATCTGTACCCTCCACTTTCGTCTAACAATAAAGTCGCGGATCCACCAGTGCAGTGAGTCACCGACACCATACATCCTGAGTTTGTGAAGGAGGACCTCATGGCCGACCTTGTCGAACGTTTTACCGAAATCGATAAATATCATTTCGACAGATTTCTCCTTGCCTATTACCTTCAAACACTCATGCCTCGTCACAAACAGGTTTGTAATGCATGAGCGGCCTTGCATAAAACCTTGCTGTGCCTGCGTCAAGACCTCTTTTGACTGTAGCAACTACAGCCATTCTTCAAGCTTTTCTCAGCAACCTTTGCCAAAATAGGTGTCAGAGAAATTGACCTGTAGTTGTCTACTTTACTAGCTTCGCCACCTTTCGGAACAAGCTTCACGACTAAACATTTTCAGTCAATTGCCAACGAACCTTCTGACAGCGACCTGTTGAAAAGGTCAGTCACGACAGGAGAGATGATGATCGAAAGTGACTTGAGAACCAGTGGGTGAAGCCCATCAGGTCCGGCAGGTTTGATGCCGTCAACGTTGGCGAGTAGTTGACATACCTCTTCAACGCCGCAATCCATACTGTCGAGTTCGGTAAAAGCGGTACACATCGAATTCGCGACAGTCATATGGTCATTCGCAAATACAGAAGCGAAGTGCGCCGCCAACGCGAAATCACGCACAGGGCTGGAGGTTAGGGGATGTCCATCCGGGCCATCCAGGACTGGCACATCACCTGCCGGCTTCAGGCGCCGTTTCACGCATGCAAAGATTCTCCTTGGGGCAGTCTTCGCGCTATTGCGAGCTGCTCTTCGAAATGTCGGCGCTTATTTCTTTTTGCACTATTGCAAAGGTTCTGTTGACTTTTATACCCTTCGTAATCATCGACAGATCCAGAGAGGAGGAATTTGTCCCAAAGTCTGTGCCGACTCCGAGCTAGATTTCCATACTCTTTGTCAAACCAATGAGGCTTAATCGGTCCAAGCTTCCGATATTTCAAGGGCACAAATTGGGAACACAATGATGTCAATCACAATTTTATACCTATCCAACATTCTTTCAAAGATGCAGCCTGTGACAGAGACCAATTCAGTTGGCTCGCGGCTCGAGCTAGACCATCGAAGTCCGTTCTCCAATAGTTGTGAGCTGGTTCTAGCGGATGTGAATATTGCAAAGACAATTCTGTATCAGCTTTGAGCACTGAGTGGTCGCTTGTAGCCAGGGGATCCAAGATCCGAACGCCACGCACTCGTTGTTCATAGCTCGTTAACGCCAGGTAGAGACAGGACGCGGTTAAGCGTGTTGTTATGCGTGTTGGCTGGCATAGGTGTTGCGATGCACTAGTTTCAAGTACCAAATCCACAAACTTTGCTTCAACCTCATTATGTCCAGGCATCCAACGCAAATGAGACCATCGTATTAGAGGACAGTTAGAATCACCCATAAGTAGAAATGGTGGACGACTCATGTGGGTTCGAAGATGGGGCAGCCAATCCAAACAACGACTCAGGGAGCTGCGATAAACTGCGCCCACAAGCAGTTCTCCGCGCCTGAGGCGGATGGAGCAGCACAGTAGCTCACTTCGGTAGGTGCGCACAAGTCTCCCACACAGGGAAGACCGGATGTAAAGTAAGACACCACCGTGGGCACTCTTTAGTCCATCGCATCGGAAGCACCAGTAACCGTTGCGTTCAAGATCTTGGGTATGTAAATCTGAATGCAGCCATGTTTCAGCGATCCAATTACGTCTGGCCGCTCAGACGCAGCAAAACAACAAAGCGCATCGCGCTTGTTCATAGCACTGCAAACGTTTATGAAGGCTACTCGCAGGCCGGAGCAGGAGCCGCCGGCCGAGCTTGAAGTGTGAGCAGCCTGTTTATCCTGATTCGCAGATTGTTGGAAACCACCGGAAAATTTACGATACGAAGATTTGTTTCCCCTCACCAGTACGTCCTTTCAGTTCATTGATGGCAGATTTGAGCCGCTCCCTGTCTACTGGGTGCAGGTCTAGACGAACATGGATCTTCAAACCTTCCAGCCTACTTAGGCGGGACATAATCAGTCTTGGACTGGCTTCGTCCACAAAAGTGATTCTCATAGGCCGATTTGTTGATCACTTTACTTTCCAAGATGGGTAATTTTCCTCACTTTTACAGAGTCCTCACCAGCGTCGAGGAGTCTGTCAATTAGATTCTGTAAAACTCGACATCGTGATCGTAGCGCATTTGGGGGAATGGATCACGACTCCGGCGCGTGAAAGATGACGAGGTTATAACGCCACTGGTCGGACGAGGTTGACCTTGCAGGGCGAAGTATATTACTAGCCTCACGTGGTTTGGCTGACTGTTGAGTTACAGAAGTTAAACGCCCAACATCCCTTCGTAATTGCACTCTTTGTTCTTTCCACTGGTCATCAGCACTCAGAATTGCACCTGCTGGGAGATCAGGGCCCGTTGGAGACAACAAGCCGGGGGCGCGACTAGACAGCACACAGTTGATATTGACATTCTAGCAAGTGAATGTTTCCATCGGGAGGCCATTTGATTATTTCCGGTGTCAGTAAGATAGTGGTTAGTTACAAACAAACGTTGAGTGGTTTGCGGAATTAAGGGACCATTATTTCACTGCTTGAATGAGAATTTTGCGCCACAAACCGAGCGCTTTACTTCTGTGTTGGTGACTAATATAAACTAAAAGGTGCCTATTTGTTTTACAGGTTGGAATGCCAACATGTATTTACTTTGCTGCAAACAGGTTCACTAAAGTTACGGTAGAATTGAATATCGCTCATTTTGACCAACGGAACAGTATACGACGTGGGAAAGATTGCAACTTTGATCGCTCTTTAACTAGAAGCAGTCGAAGTTTGAATTGTTCAACCGAGATATTGCCTTTGGCACCGAAAACACTTCCTTTTGGAGCATGATGTTCAGAGCAAGAAGCAAAAGCTGTGCTTTATTGTGTTAACCACATTCATACCCACCAATTAATAGACTGCTTTAATCAACACTGTAGTACCATCTCCAACTTTGACGGTAACGGTGTATCCTGTTACGGTCTACTGAAAGTAAGGTATAGTTTCTTGCGAGCTACGGTTAGGAGTCTGAGAAAAAGATGTCCAACAGTGCACCCCTTCGCGCTAATTTACTACTCTTCTCCAATGATTTACAATCTCGGGTTCTTCTATACCACCCCACACAAAATGTCCTAGACCAACCAGGACAGAGAGCGATGTAACACACTGACTTTGTGGCCTTTCACCGTATGTTAACCTCATGTTACCGACCATTTTGAAGCAAAATGGCGCTGGTATCTGCATTCGTCCGATTTAACATTGTTATCGGGAACGAATGCAAATTGCTCACAACTCAATCACAACTGATGGATAGCAAATCAACAGTGACCAAACTTTAGTCCCTCTAACAGACCAGTATTACCATTGTTAATCCCATCCAATTTACTGACATATGTTATGAACCGTAGTGACTGTACTCATAAATCACATTTATATCTCAGCTTCCTGATGTAATTACCTGATGGTGCAGTTTGCCTCCGGTTCTGCGTTAGGCCAAACACCCCTACCCTAATGGCTTGGTTCACGTACGCGTTCAAATGACACAGTCCAGCAAAGATTTATGGGGATGAGATTATTTTGTATAAATGTCATCAATTGGACTTGGGCAAAAAGCAATAGGCAACTTGCTTCAAAAGCGGAATGCCAAGGCTAAGGTTTGGCGAAAAGTTTAGTAGCCATAAGTTGCAGCTTATGTTGAATTGGAGATAATCAGCTGCCCGGAGTATTGAAACGCGCTCCGAATGTTGTATTAGTTAACTGGTGTAATGATTCTGGACTGGCAAGCACCCCTCTGCGAAAAGGCGGTACACACTGCTTTAGGATCAAATGTATCTAACGTGATTGAGGCTAATGCCTTCGCGGGATAGTTCCACGAAATCACTTTATCGTACAAGCTCCTACAGTGTATTATCATTAAGTCAAAAAGCAAAGAAAACTTTCAGCGTGTGGTGTAGTTTATGATGCTTACAACTGTCATCTGATGTTGTCCAAGCAACCTGACGTGTGGTCGATCCTTGGCTTTCTTTATGCACTAGCTGAACAAGCCCACGCAACTACAACTGCCTGTTTATTTTTCATACTAAGCTAGAGTAATAAGTTTACGTATGCACAATATGTTTTATTTGTTTGCAAAAAATAAGCATTACCTTTTTTCGAAGTACTCTTCATCAGCGTTCATACACAGTTCCATGCGCGCAAACCACTTGGAGAAGCAGCCAGACGATGCAGACGCGGGTAACCCTTCAGGCAGCTCGATAAAGATCTATACTACAGCTTCTGGAAACACGTAGCGGATTCCACGCATAATGCGTTTGACATTTAGGAACACAAAAAGTTGCACGAGGCCAGGTCTGGACTGTAGGGTGGATGATCGAATTCCTGGGTGCGTTCTCTAGCCAAGAAGTCTACGACTATCTGGGACACTTTGCCGGTGCGTTGTCATGATGCAGCCAATTCCCTCGTGCTCCAATCCTTGAAGAATGACTGTCTGCAGCTTCCAGCACTTATGGAAGAGAGTGGGTGGCAAGCCACTCTCCGGTGATTGCGTTTTCGTACGAGCAGTAAAGCAGCCACATGACTGTTCATGGTCATGAACACAGCCACCATCTGCTTGGGAACACTGCGCTCACGCCAGAATTTCCGAAACGGCCCCCACCAACGGCCGTCCGCTGAGTTGATTGCTGCTTGGTCTCTGGGTCGAAACTCTGCACCCAAGTCTCATCACCACTGAGGATCTTACAAACAAAATTGGAGTGTTGACCTGGCAACCTGGCAAGCATGGGAAGGCACAAATGCACCCGAGCTGCATTCCGGTCCTCACTGAGCTGATTGGGTACCTACTGTGCGCAAACCTTTCTGAGTCCGAGGTTTTATGTAGGATGGTGCAGATTGATCCTGCTGAGTTCCTGATGGCGTTCACCAGCTGTATTGCAGTCCCTGGCGCATTATTTCGGGCATCACTTGCACAACAGCAATGTTGTCCGCCGTGGTGGCCTCCACAGGTCGACCACACCGTGCTTTATAATCCAGGAACCGCCTGACACTCTCGAATTCCACAAATCACTCAACCATGGTGGCTCTTGCGGGCACAGCATCACCAAACGTAGCATACAACTGCTCAAAAAGCTGCTGCTGATTTAGACCGCATTTGTAATCATAGCAAAGTATCTCCCTCTAGCGACATAGACTGTGTTCTATACTTACAGAGTCTATTGATCATTATGACTTTTGAGCTGTGCTGGTCTGTGAATTGAAATAACTGAACAATGTTCGGAATAGATTCCAGTTTACATTTTTGCCAGGTCATGTGCATCTAGTCAGTGTATTGCTTATCCGGAAGCTTATTTCCAAGCACTCGCACTCTACAACTGCTGAGGGGGCATTAATGAGTAGCAAGATTTGGATTTTCAGTCACCTTTTAATCGACATTTTTTAATTTGCCCTAACTACTCAAATAGTTTTGGCCAGGAACTAAACAAACATAATCGGAATGTATTTTTTGTGATCAAATTAACCGCCTGTGGACTTGCGCACCACAACTGTGAGCCGACTGACACCACCAGTGCCCCTTTAAACTTAGTTCCCCATTGGTTGCTCTGCCTTTCAGGCATTCAGTATATAAGCAAATGTAGACATGAACGTGATTACGATGTACTGTACACGTCACGTTCGTTTCCATCTTAAAATTCGTAATAAGGGGACAAACGGCTTGTAAGAACAAACCGCTGCTCTTGCTTCCTTATTCATGGGTATAAAACCTTGATACGTTTTATTCGATAAATCTAAATTGCTTCATCGGGATGTCATCTCTCAGAATTCCTGTTCGCTCAGTGATCTGAAGAGCCCAGTGATTAAACTGGTTTTAATTGTCATCACGAGCGACTGGCCACAGTCAAAAGCAACAAAGGGAATCGCTTTCTTTTATTAGTTATGAATTTTCTCTTATGGATTCGCCACTTGTCTACTTTCAGTGATGTTGCCGGAGTTAAAACCGCACTAGGATTGGGTACAGACTTTACTTTTTCTGCAAGTCTTACCTCGACGTTTCTTTTGGTTTACTACATAGTCAGAACTGACCTGACCTATCGTAGTCTCAGTCACTCCAAGTCAAACTGTAGTGGTCTTTCATGGTTAAAGTGGAGGCCATCTTTTACAGTCTGGCATTTTTAATACAAGCGTCAATAGCTTTGCCGCAAATGGAGTTGGTGAACCCAACGACAGCTGTTGGTCAGCAGTGACTACCACAAGTATTTCGAGTTTGACTCTCTAGCTTCGAAATTTCAGACCACCCACTTTAGCGGACCTGGCTAACAACACGCAGCGATAGATTCGGACGCCTTCATAAGTGGATGCAACTACCGAACTTAATGGTACAGGCAAGAAAGCTAGCCATTTTACGAGACTCACACACACGGACACGCATGCGTTTATGTGGGTGACGTTTGTCCGCTTCCATTTCCATTTATCTTATATGTACTACTTAAAATATCTGGAAAAGGTGTGGCTGGGTCAAAGAGGATAGGAATCATGGAAACTAATTAGACTATGTGCAAAACTCAGGAATTGACAAAATCGCTGTGGCTTTCATGGTTAGCACTGTTCAGCGAGGGAATAGAGAATAACTTGGTTGAATGTGTCGACTAATTTTTGTTTGATTGTACATTAAATTGTGCGCTGCGCACCCACACATTTAGTCTCGTATATTGTGCTAACTCATCACCCTACTTTCCACGTAGAGGACTGAGACTGTGACCCGGTACTATGGGGCTGCCAGTCGAAGCCATTACCTAAACGCCAACGAATAGCAGGCGATGCTTGTCATAACAGTTAACGCTTAAACATGGGGTTATTCTGATGCTTACGTGTAAAGTTTTCGGCTGGTATTTCAAAGTCCCGGGTTCTTGTCGCAAGTCAGTTATCTCTACCTGACGAGTGCATACGAGTACAGAATGTGCGTGGACTGCATTGTTGCAAGCGGGCGACACTGGCTATCTACGGGATGTACGTACTGTCCCAGAAACGAACAGAACAAAGTTCTCTTCAAAGTGAAGCCACACATGGATTGAGAAAGTTCCTCCAGGCCCATCTGAGCAAAGTGCTGCAACTCAGCCCATAGATTATTATTATTTCACTTCATCTCGTGAAGATAGATGACTGTATTATCCTTTTAAATTGTCTACCCCTAAACTGTGGTTAGGTTTTAAGCCACAGCTGACACATGGAGTGTGCTCGAACCACCATCTTTCACAGATTAACAGCAGCTGGGCAGAGCATATTTCGGAAGCATCTGCAGAGAAATTCGATGCATTGGACGTTCTTGATGCAACTCATTGTCACCATCACATTTTAAAACCGACTTCCACCTTGTTTAGACGCTTAGGGTAGGAGAAAGCGGGAATAGGACGCAAGACCTAATTGCCGGTTCTCCTCTTTATCGCACGCCAATAAAGCTTCGGTGGACCTTTTATAAAGTAGCCGGAAATTCGTTAGATAAGTTTGGATTTCTATGCTTTTGTAATCAGACTGTAGGTGTTGATTCAGGATAACTTATGAAAACATATAGTATTTGAAACGAAATTCATCGCGCGCAATGGTACTGATGGAGAGATTGCGTTTTGTAGCTGCTGTCAACGGCCCACATTTTGATCCACAGAAATTCATTTAGTTACAAATATAAGGTGCAGTTGGAGTACACTGCACCAACAACATTTGGCTTGGTTCTTATTTTGAGTCATAGTGTTTAGGCTCGTTCATTCATTTCGCTGAATCAAGAAGCACTTGACTTGGTGTCCTACTTAACTTACCGGGCAGTCGCAACGAGAAAGTTGGTATGTTGCTAGCAGAACACTGTCAATCATCTACAACGCGTTTGGTGCAACTTTTAGTTCAAGCCGTGTTAAGTCCAACGATACCATAGTCAATGCAAGCTATAACCGTCTGTTCTCATGCGCATCCGTAGCATAATGCTGTTTCTGCTAGTAGTGACCGGTTAAACGATATATACTGATGTCCACTTCGAACAACTCCGCGACATCTGTGGAACAACTTCATACCCAGTTAGTTACTTCAGATACCACTTGTGGGCATCCATTCCCCACCGAGGTTTATTTTCCATTGGGCTTGATGCTTTCGCACACATATCCTTCTATTACAAACCAAGCTGTTTTTTAAATTAGGAGACAGTCTCCATGCCCCGATGACAGCCACTAATGGTTTATGCGTGGGTCACTGACCCGAAACGTCTGAATATCCCATGCTCTCGATGCCCTAAGGGACACACAGCCACAACACAGCTTGTGTTGAATCAGAAAACTACGTGCGCATTCCTCTGTTGGACAAGCAGGATAGAGCAGACTGAGGACTTAGTTTGCGTTTCGCAGTTCCTAAAGGCATCTCGAATACTTTAAGTATACCTTCAATTCGGTCGGCGAACCATTAACAGCTTAGCATAACAATTACAAACCTGTGGGATACGCTAAGCATCCACTAGAAAGGGTTCAGTTTGACATTTGGTAAAACAGCAGCATACGGAATGGATGCAGCTGATTAATTGCTGTCGCAAGGAGTTGCAACACAAACAATTAGTAGGTTAAGTTTTCCTTACACATACCGAGCTTAAGCGACAATAACAATGACATGCATGTTGCTTAAAACATACAAGGACAGAATTTATGAGACAGTTTTACGAAGCCCTCAACTTCACCTTTTGTTAGTTGCCCCAAAAATCGCGAAATGAAAGTCTGCAGGTTGGAATTTTGTTAACTCGATCTTGGTGCAATTTTTTTCGGATTTATTACTTGATCGCTGCATCTGAGTCAGTTGATGTCTTTGAAACCACTGAAAAGATGTACGAAGGATGCATCATTTCAAAAGTGATTCGTCTTTGCCTGACTTTTGCGTACTCAGCACACGTCAAGAAGAGATCAACATGAAATATATGCCCTTCTTGGATCTATTTACGTTGAATGCTTCCATGATTGCAATCTCGACGATTCTCTCTTCCATTTGGTTGGTACTATCCGATCAGCATTTATATCTATAACCGAGGTTACCGAGTATCTTTGGCAGTAGGCTTGGCCATTAGTTTTCCTCATTAATTAGTGATCGTGTAGCCGAATCATACTGATACTTTTTCCGTGCGTACAGTCCCCACAGCCACTTAACCAACGGGTGGCTGTTTACATGACTACGAGTGTTGTTGTAACTTTGGTTGATTGTTAATCTGCTTTCTGGCGTTTGCTTTTATGTACATGGGTGAACGCCTCCGAGCACCTGACACAGTGGCCATTTCAGACTACCCTGGAAAAATTCACTATTTCAGTATATAAAAAAGACAAAATATTAATCGAAAACATGTGAGGACATCATATGGTCAGACCCAGATTGTCTGTCGTAAATTGCTTCCGATAGCCACCAAATATTGTGTGCCGAATATCCAATATTAGCAATTATTTCGGTTTTAAAATATCATCTAGCTAAGATAAGTTGTTTTCAGCTCAGCCACATGGGCTTACTGATTTAGATCAGTATCGAAGGTGCGATAGTTGGTTAACTGTGCTTGTTCAAATAAGTAAATGTGTCACTTTATAAAGTCTGGTGCTTTCTAAACAAATAGACTGGAAGCTCTCATCTATCGTAGAACATTCGCTGGGCTAGCTACTTTTTCTTTTGTGGATATCTAGAGATCAAGACGGACGTTTCGCCGAGTAGAATACCTATGTGGTATCACATTGTAACATCTTGTGAACCGATAGTGTAATTCGCAAATCAACAAGCCAGACTTATGAACTAATTTCCTCTGCTCACGTTGTACCGATGTATCTTAAGATCGTGCATTTAGATAGGGAAACATATGTGCTGTTGCTCGTCGACCTAAACGCCTTTCCCCATCTCTATAGGTAGCCATGATATCATACAAAATATGGCTCATTTGTCGTCGTTTCTGTCAGCTTATTGAATTGTTGTAATTAGAAGGCATGCTGAGAAGCATGGTTGGAATCGAATGGGTTTTAACTCTTTTGCTGCACTTAAACGAAATAAATACTGTGCTCCAGCAAGGGAATAACCTGTTATATTCAAACAATGCAGGTAATTAAAATGTTTGTATTCATTCCAGACGACGAGGGCGGTGCTCGTGCTTCACGTCTACTTCGAACTAATTGCTCAAATAAACAGTGGATTTTGTAATACAAGTTATCTCCGACTGCCTGTCGGACTTACGATGGGTTTTACTCTACTTCGTCTTGCGGTAATCTAAGATTACACATAGCGGTAGATGAATTTCTCCGACGCACCGCATCATGTGATTCCATTAACCCAAACTCAAGAATACTGATAGCTTCATTGACTTTGTTCAGTGGTTAGAACATAAACACCAGTTTAAAACTTCAAATGGGTGCATGCCGACACACAAACGGGATCATAAAAACATAGCGAGGCAATTCAAGACATATCGGTCTCTAGTGACTGATTCGTTAAATCCTAGTGGAAATGTTAGGGGGTAAGAATGTGGCAAGATGCGGAACATGGGGACTAAATACTGAGATAGGTTCAGTTGAAGAGAAAGATCATTCACGAGATCTTTCATGGTCCCATTGCAAAATGTGTCAGAGAGCCGCATAACCACTGGAGACGGTGGGTTCACTCTCATCTGCTTTGACAAACTGTTAGTAAAAATAGCACAAGGTTTATTTTCTTGTACTGATTTTTCAGTGAGCCCTCAAGATCATAATATGGATCCCAATAAAAATGGACAAAGAGCAGCATCACCAAACGGTACCGTTAGTTGCATTGAGCATATCCAGAACACATTACATTATAGTGCCAGTCTACCTACAGGTATAATGTTTCACTAAAGTCGATCGATATTGGCAGCAGACCAACTAGTTACAGATTAAACAAGAGCAATGGATCTAGACTGTGTCTTCACCTGTTAAGCCTCAGATTACGAAGAAATGCCCAATATTTGCATCTAACAATGCACTGGTGTTTGTAATCTGCTTCAGTGCAAGAGAAAGTGTCGCTCATCAAGTGAGGAGGTTTTGGGACTAGTCCAAGGAACATCCAAACGTTGAATAAGGAGAAGGATGCGAAGCGCATCGAAAGTGATGGTTGTTCTGCAATTCCCATCAAATAGTTGTTATTCGACATGAGTGGAAATGCACCGAATTCAAGTTTGAATTTGGTACCTACCCAGTGTATTTGTTCGGGAAAAACTGAACTCCAAAATGTGGTGAAACGTATAAACCATTATCCTCCTGGATCGCTTATCGCGTCATTTTCTAGTGAAGCATTCAATTGTGATTTACTGTGATACAAGTATTCATTGGCATTTTCCAATATTTTAACGGTTTAACCCGCTGTGCTGCATTTCAGGATCATTACGGGAAACTCAATTGCACACCTGAATTCATCCAGTTTCATCGGTTTGGACAGCCTGAAGTTACTGTAAGTGTTTCCCAATGACTGCTGAAGTGCAATATTTTTTCACCAGCTGTACTGCATTACATTTTCTTATATTTCCGTTCACCGACAAAAATCAACGATGGCGCATTTAACTTTCCAATTTTATTGGTCAAGAAGTTCAGTGTACACATACTTGAGTGTTTATGGTTTCGTAGCTACCCATCAATCTCTAATCGAAGTACTTAAGAAAAAAACGCGCGTTGCGTTTCGTTTTTCGTGTACAGTGTATACAGATCTTTGATTATTTTCAACAACTCGGTCCGTCCAAATACTAACATGCTCGAGTTTAAATGACAACTTCAGCTGCTGCTTTATTCATTGATCTGGGCAATTTACTTGCAAACGTTTTGTCTCCAGGCCACGTGACATAATCATTGCGTAGCCATTAGCACCTTCGTACGATTGAATCCAAATGATCAGTTTTATATTGAATACAAGGTTGTATTTCATCCACTACTGACGATTTTGGAGAGTTAACAAACCAGGAGAACAAAACGCTGTAGTTCAACAAAGTACATCATCATTCGAGAACCTAGCGAACAGCGCCTGACCTTTCGGATGTTGGTGCTTTGGTTTGTGTGTTGATGGCAGCTACAAGAGATCTTTTTTCTCTTCAATCAGTTATCTGTTGCGCTCTGTAGATCAAATGAGAGCAACTTAAGCAAATAGGACCTAGAAGCTAGTGGACGATCCATCGCATATTGCATTGTTCACTAGCGCGTCATCATCCCAGATGCTGCCATTAGTAAGTTACCTGCGAACAAGGACCGCCACTGACAATGACGCTCAAATTTTCCTAGTCTGCGACCGAATTATTAAAGAATCAATAGTATAAATAGTGAAGATTAGAGGGTCATTTTTAAGTACTGCTTGTGTGACTGGATTGCGAAGCGTAATCTCAATGTGGATGGTGATTTGCCTTGAAGCGAACCTTGGCCAATTCGATCAACAGGACCGCAGCTGAAGCCTAAAACACTGCACACCATGACACGTTTCGACCTTGTCTGATCTCATCAGATGGAGATACCATGCCTCAAACACTGGACCATTGGAATAGTAGTCGAAACCTCTACCTCTCCGGCTACCGGATCACGACGGGTAACGCTTGTCACAACGGTTAACAATTGATTAGAGAGCCATTTGATAGGATTGGGACACACACTCTCAATGTAGACTATGATTCGCATTAAAGTGAACCGTGGCCAATTTGGTCATTAGGATCGCAGCTAAAGCAGTTGGAAATTGGGTGTTGTCCGCCCGAAAGCACTGCACTCCACTACGCGTTTCGATCCCGTTTGATCTCAGCAGTTGGAGATAGCAGGCCGGGGACCCGGGACATTGGGGGGTTAGTTGGTGGCTAAAAAGATAGAGGTCCCACTAACATCCTAATGGAACCTGGTTCAACTTGCTATTTATCTAATGAGATCAGATAAGGTTAATATATTGTGGACTTTACACAGGCTGCGGGAAATTTCGTCACCTGCTTCTTCTCTGCTTGGAAGAAGGACATTCAAAACTAGATGCAGTCTGTTGTACCTTTACAACTTTTCCGGCCAGAAGTTATTGTAAATCGACCTCAAATTAGGCGCGAATTGCTACGTGCACCTTTTGTGCCCTGTAAGACTCATAGACCAAAGACCTGTGTGCTACCATGCTCGCTTTTAGATGAGCGTATTTGTTGCGAGTGGAAAAGTCAAGGCATATGTCTAAGTTTAACCCTGGCTTCCTGCTGATTTACAATGTGTGCGCTGGAGGCGAACCCTACAGCGCATTGAGGGTGACGTTGGTGAAAATATTCTGCAGCCACTCCTATTTGTAACGCAATAGGAAGAAACTGGCTTGCTTATGAGGATCGAACTTAAATCATTTGGTCAGCTATGAGAAAACTATCTAAATCATTGTCACTATCCGAGCTGTTTACATTTACAGTACATTTCCTGAAGGAAAGTAACTGCAGCAATTAATCTTAGCCGGACGCATCACGCTAAAGACAAGGTCACAGTTTATGCTCAGAGGCAAGATGTGAACGATATTATGTTGCTTGATACTTTGCATTTTCTTCGCACCTACTATTTTAAATGTATGGTCACAGTGCTTCGTTGTGAAAACACCAGGAAAGAAATGACAGCTTTCTTCGTGTAGAAAGTTAACCGTTACTACTTCTTGAGCCGTTGTGGTGTTTAATCTTTATTACTACTAAGAAAAGTAGTAACGATATACAGAAAGTACCGGAACAAGCGCATCAAGTGTTGGAAATAGCTGCAAATACACATACGCGTTTACAGGAAATATTGACCGAATGCATGTTTATATGCTTTGTACCTTAGTGTGATAAGACAAATTACTTAATAGTAAGAAGTTAACCTCAGACGATTTGCATGCTTTCGCAACATGAAACATCACGTTTGTGAGTATTCTATCCACGCTTACTGTGTATCTCTTTTCTGTCTGCTTGCTTTTCTAGGGTTCTGTCGAATAACCAGATACGAGTGATTGAGCCAGGAACGTTTAATCAACTACATCACCTGAGGCGGCTGTGAGTCCTTCCGACACACAAATTTCCTTCCATTATTTAGACGGTATATACTTAATCTGCTGGGTGGTTGTATATATCCTGTGACTTCCGGTACACCAAAACGGCGGCTGAGGTTTACCTTTAACTAAATGAAAAGTGGCAACATGGGTGAAGAGTTCAACATTGAAACTACCACGTAGGGATTATGAAGATGAGTTTGCGAACTAAGAGTAAACCATTGCAGCTAGGCGTTCAGCTGGATCGATTGAGTAGCCAAGTAAATGCTGTCCGTTCTCTGTCGACATTTTTCATGCAATTAATTGTCGGGATGAATCACAATCTGAACCATACATCGAAAATCGGCCCTGAAGCGGGATCAAAAACGAACTCATTGACACTGTTGACTTTCGCATCTATTGTAGACTCATCAGCATTGTGTAGGGCTGTAGTTTAAAGCGATAGTGTCTGAGTGAAAGCCATGATCATACGCAGCTGTGCCGCCTCAAATTGTAGCTACTGTTGGGGCAAAATAGCTTTCAGCTTTTCTGCCGAGATGGCCATCTGGAATCAATTTACCTCCCGTCGCCAGAAATATGTTGCGGTTTTCCGCTACCGGAATAAGTTGTGCTGCCCCCAACCAGCTCAACCGCAACTAAATGAGAACGCCAAGAAAACAGCCGGACCGAGGGATTCTGTTGTACGAGAGCATGGCGCAATAAATAGGTTGTAGGAAACCACTAACACGATGAAATTGGAGATGCTTATTAATAGTAAGTAACATAAATCAAACGGTTCATGCTAACACTTTCCGTTGATTCCACATAGGTTCGCATTTTGATCTCTACTGGAGATCGATCTCTAATTGTAGATCGATCCACAGCTGCGCCACTGCCTGAACGCTGAGTAAAAGCTATCTTCCTGTAACAATGCTTCCTTGAGATACTGGTGATTGGTCATTGATGTCCGGTCTCGATGGGATCTTACCTGAAAACTCGATACGAGAACATTTCATTGGCGAGGTTGAGTTGAAATGCGAAGCGTTCTGACAGAGTTTTGCTGAAAAGACGTTACTTTTCGGTCATGGAAACGGTCTGGTATGCCAACTATTTCTAGATCCATCTGAAGATACGGAAGAGGGAGCTTTCGTGAAAAATGTACAGTTAATACGCGCATATACATTCCATTTCTTGATGAAGATGAATTACATTAAACTTACCGGTGAGAAGATAATGTCCTGTGAAGTTCAGTTCCCATAGTAGGAAGGATGACACATACATAAACCTTCAAGTCGACATCTACTTGGGTCCACAACATTTCCGGAGCACTTGATGACTTGGGTGCTGATCACTTCTCCCTTAAACACCCAGTCCATCTCCGGTGGTGTGATCACCATAAAATGGTTGGACAGGCCATGGATCTGCTAAATGACTCCAGCTGTTGCACATTGTTCTGGCTGTATAGACACATTGCTAAAGGCGAAGCAATGCATATTAAGCTGCTGATACCTCTGTGCTATACGATTCTGACAGTGAACTTCAGTGTATGCTGCAAGCTGGCGAAGGTACACGCAAATACTTTCAAGCCGCCAATGAACACGAGCGCAGGGAATGACAACTTTCCTGGATGCTGACATCATACGTGGCAGTAATGGCTTTTGCGCTAGAATACGTCATGAAAAGAATAGATGAGCAAGCCAGCGCACCAAATTGCATAATACAAAAGCGTAATCCTCTATGGCCTTCAGAATGCGCTGCATTTGTGTAATTGACACAATTGACGCTAAATTCCGGACAATCAGCAATGCCACGATAGAAAAGTATTCTCACAGTTCAAAGAAAGAGTTTCTCTGTTCCTATAACATTTAAAAACGATTGCGCCTTAGATTCTTCTACAGTGCCTAACAGGTACTATTGAGATGTGTACCTCACGCCATGTTTTGTGACAGATACCGCAGCAAGTCGGCTAGTTAAGCCTCGGAAGATGGACTCCACTCTTCGATACATACAATGCTTACATATCAGTGCGCTCGCTCCTGTGGTGCGTAATGCGTAGGTTATAGTACCAAACTACTGCCGTATAAAATTAATGCGTACCTCCAGATATGGTTTTGAAATTACGAAACGATAACCTTCAACAGCTGTACGCTGTCCTGTTCTATCGATTACAGACGCATAACTTCCGAGTGCTATTTCTGGTTTGGGCGCCAACGAACACTTCATGAGCCAGGACAGAATTCATGATGCATATGGTAAATACTGAGCTGAGGCCTCCCAACAGCCTTTGATTGAGAGCAGAAGGTTGAAAGAGACTGGTGTTTTTTAATCTCATCGTTCAATAACCAGTTGGTTAAATGAACTGGCGCTGGTCCTGCAACTGGGTAACTCCACTATTGAGCAGCCCGTAGCCAAATAATCGATATATCGCCTAACTCTCTGAAGTTGCCTTCGTTCAAGAAAGGCTCAGTAGAGGTAGGATAATTAGGTTTACGAACTTTTCGAAGATTTACCCTACTCGGGTAGCACAGTGAGGGCTTCAAATTTGAAGTACTTGCTCTAGGCTTATAAGTCCCTGACACATCTAGAGAAATTGACTTCCGCGACGTTCGGTAGATTCGTGTTTACTTTTTCCATATTAAAGTTCTACTTGTTTTGAAGCTGTAAATACATTCAACCTTAACCCTGATGTTGGGCAAACAGTTTTTCTTCCTTACTGATTTATCTCAAAGCTAATTCGACTACAAGTAACTCGGGGTGGCAAAATTTAACTTTGCTTTGTAGGGAAGCAGCACACGCACGATCAGTGCTCAAGGTGAGTACTTAAAGTGACTTTCGTAGGCTACTTGATAACAAGCGATCAGACTAGTTCGATTTGTTATAATGTGAGAATTTTCGCCGTAAAGTGGACTGATTATGCTCGCTAAAGTCAGCGGCTGTCTGGCTTACTGCACGTACGCTGAAGCAGGATTATTGAGTCGCAATAAATTTCATCGACCTACACCTAGAACTGTGTAAGTGAGAAGGGTGTTTCGATTCAGACATGAGGGAAACAGAAAAGCGGTTTCAAGAGTCTGTATGTAATGGGGATCAGCATGAAATTTTTGAAGTACATTTGTGCAGTTTACAGTTAAAATCCCAGAATTTGGATAGTGGTGATGATAAAACGATTCGAGTCAGATTAACAGGATGAATGACACAGTCTGTTTACTTCACTTGCTCAGCAAACATACCACAATTGAATGGCCGTAAAGAAGTGCAGTTGCAAGGACAGCATTCGTTGCCGTAGGTATTTCCGTCAGAATTTAGTGCTAGCAAGAGCAGATCAGCCATTTGATTAAACTCAACCTTTTTTGTATCTTTGTACCTACCTTGATTGGAACTTTTCCAAAGGAATCCTTAGTCAAGATATGTATAAAACCCTTGCTCTAGCAATAAGTCTCATCATGACCATGATGGTATTTTACGGTTTTATAGTTAGCAGAGTATAAATCTGGACTGTACTTAGGTTACAAATCCACGCTACAAGTCGGACAGGTTGCATTCCTCTCCCTTCATCAAATGATCACCCTCGTCTCTTTCTCCCTTGCATACACTACAGTCAAATTTCTTGCCAAATTAATTTTCATGAAAAATGCTTCTGAGTGACTCATTCAAAGACTGGTTTAGTTACTACTTGTGCACTTCGGTCTGTGTATTTCTGTTGGCACTCAAACAGCGGTCAGCTACCGAATATGAATCTAGGTAACTATGCTCCGCCTATCCGGTTTAGATACCGATGATTGGCATATTTTGAGTTGAACATACCCAGCGACGCTGTTCTTATAACAGACGGTAGCGGTTTCCTTTACAACATATTGCATCACCGGTTGCGAGTACATTTATTTTCATAATCACATATCACCTCAAATAGACAAACCGTATCCAAAGGCAACTTTTCACTCATGTGTGACTTAATTTGTACTTGGCAGCATTCTATCTAGTGTACAACGTTAACCCTTTGAGCAGAAGGGCGAATTTGGTCAGTTGCATGTTCTATCTTTAACTACTTTGCTAGCTATTTGCTTGGTCGCTTACACCAAGCAGTCTAGTGGGCCATTGGGACCATTACCAATTTACTTTAAATGCGGCTTACCATAAGATTGAGACTGGGACGATACTACTTTGGCCCAACCACCTTCTTTAGCACTGACAACGACGTATTAATTCCAGTCGGTAACCAGAACGCTGTAACTAGCATTTAAGCGGGCCACTCATAAAACAATTGCTAGATGTTTTCAAAGAAAATAGTATGATACTGTTGTACCAGTCCTAGAAACTTAGGTTAAAGAATATTTAAAAACGTTTAAGATTTTAACATGGTTTGTATTGTGGCGTTAAGCAGATTACAACCTAGACTAAAAAATAGAGTACAGGACGAACCCCGTTAAGAACTTCAACAAATACAAATCTGCTGGCAAGGAAAAATTGACCAGAAACCTTGTAGATGCATTTGCAATCAGTTGGTCTTAATCGTGGCCACTTCATCTCCCATCTATTTACTGCTGATCACTTGTTGGCGATATTCAGCGTCAACAGTGCGTGTTAAAGTTCATCACCGTCAGTACATCTGAAATCCTGCACAGTACAAATGCCGATGCGAATACTTCATGTGGGTTTTGTCACGTCAACATAATTAATACTAAGTAGGATACCATCTTTCGGGCTACTGAATAGTAGGTATGTTGTACAAACTCGTAATGATTACTAAGTCCGTGCGCGCGGCAACCTCACTGGAGAGTCGCCAAAATTGCGAAGTTAAAATAGCTGCACATCAGCTTTACGCGGTGGAGTCACATTCATGGAACCTGGAACATAGCTAACTATACATCGTTATTGAAAAGCACCGAATTTACCGGGCCCATTACTGAATTCCGTTCAGTCAAGGAGTTGGGATGATGGAGAACCATGGTTCAGCCACATTTGTATTTGCTGCTCCGCCTCTTCATCATTCACGTTGCAGATTTCACATTCTCGATGCAACCCTAACTAGGTCACAGATGGGCGACAGGCGAACTGTCCTTTCTACAGGGCACCCACCAACTCACATGCACATAACAGCCTCGCAAACTATCTAAAGCAGATGTTCCACAGATGACCCTATTATCCAAGTAGGCAAATAAAAACGCGCGAGGCATGCCATTTCTCAACTGTTATAACGTCAATATGTGGTCCGTTTCAAATTAGTTCGCCGGGGAAGAGCAGGAAGTTCGACCCCACACTATGCTTGAATGCCGCTGAATTCCACCAACACACTGTCCGCAACTGCGAAACTAATTTATTGAAGGTCTGAATTGTGACCTTAAAATAAGGCAGTGTCGAGTAGAGTAAGGGAATTCAGAAGAGCTCCGAATGTTTCTTCTAAAATGCCTGGGTGCAATAGTCTTCTTACCCAAAGATTATTGCTGTGTTTAATGCAACCTGAATAAGAATGGTAAACAATTTTATCGCTGCCAACTTGTTACTACTTGCTTTTTGTATCATACTGCTTGATATGTTAAAAAACAGAATGAAGTAGAGATGGTAATAGGAAAGCTGGGAAACTCCACTGGGGCAATTCATTTTAATGGTAGGAAGCGCCTCAGAAAAAATCTTCGCAGCTATTGGAAACCAACTTACCGGCTGTCTGTGAGAATAGAACACTGTTAACCTGGGAACTGTGGCAAGTAGTGCTTTCTGTCTCCCTGAAGCGAAACTTCAAGATCGCAGCGCCGATTCATTCATAAACTAATTTAAACCTCCATCTTCCGGATGACGGCGTTTTACCACATCACTGTATACCGGTGCTGGGATCACCGTTTTTACTAGATATTACGCTTCCCCCTTGAACTGATCGCGAGGAATAGTTGCAGTGTTGCTGCGAAGCTGCATGGATCTTCTAATGTAAACAGATGACAAATGATTTCATTCTGTAGTCTACACCTAACGTGCAACTGACTGTGAACCAGACTCAAACAGTAATAAATCCTATCTGGGGTACTCAAGATCTGCCTCTAGGAGTCGTTGAATTGAACATCATAACTACGACAGGAGATATCAACTTAGGTGTTGGTTGGTCGCTACCAAGTGAGTACTATCTTGGAGAAGCAAAAAGCTACGGTAACCATATTTTGAAAAACGAAGAACGACTGTTCAGCCCGTGTATCCACCATTGACCTCCGTCACAGTAGATGGGAGCACCTTCACTGGATTACTAGATCTTGAACTGAGCGTTGGTTAAAAGTTGACTATCTCACCACAGGCCATAGTTGGCCTGGAAGGACACGAAGATACTGAAAATATCGGCCACATTGTGTAGAGCCCGCTCATACCACGGTGCCTGATGAGTTGCACGCTTTTCGGTAGCAAGCCTGGGACTAAACAAGCCAAACTGAACATTCACAAATTAAAGGTTCCCATTGCAAAGGGGTGTAAACAGAAGGTTTGAGGGACACAGCTTCTTCATCTTCTGTGAAGCTTAACGATAGGGTTATGAACAACGTAATGAGAAGACGAATATTGGCAGATGCTAGCGTTTCGTGTTATCTCGTCAGTACCAATACAATAACAGGGAAATCCTTTTATATGTCTTACCGGGCACAGTCAAGCCAATCAAATTTATGGTGGTGGTCATTGTTGTTGTTGGGATTAGGTCCACGGCAACCGCAGGTTGACAACTAATTGCTTTTGGACACACAAAGCTGGTCTAATTCGGCTTATCGCGACGGCCTCGGCAAATCGTAAAAGGCGTGCATTCGTATGAGGTAACAAGATTCGGAACGCCGATAAGGAATTAACCCGGTGACGAGTCTCCAAATGTGCCTGCCTATGGAGGACGCTGGCGGCTTACGCGAGCACGTATCATCGGAGGTGGATTGAGTAACTTCGCGCTGAACCCAGTTTGGTAAGTGTTCCTTCACTCTGGAATCTAAAACCCGTTCGGTTCTGCCGATGTAACTGATGCCGGTAACTGATACTGGTAGACACAATGTGATTTGGCGCCGACGGGTTCATCTTCCTTTACTGAAGGTAACGGCAACTTTCGGGTTCTGTTGATAATTACCGCTTCCGCAGCACAGTAGGTACCCTGAATGGCGGAGACAATGCGTTTGGTTATCCTTCTTGCTGCGGTGTCACCCTTGAATGGTAGCACGATTTACATCTTCTTCTTAGGGGCTGTCAACACCATCTCCTTGGGCGGTCTAACTTGGCTATATTTGTCTATGAATTGCTTTGGGTAGCCATTCTCCATAAGCGTTTTAGTGATCAGCTCAAACTCCTCAGGCAGGCAGTCGTTGGAGCAGATACGTCTGACCCGAGTGAATAATGTTTTTACCAGCGCGCGCTTGTGTACCATCGGTGTGAAGCTAGTGAAGTGTAGGTATTGGCCGGACCGCGTTGGCTTCCGGTATACAGATCGCTTAATCAGCCCATTATCCCTGCGACTCATGAGAATGTCGAGATACGGAAGACGCCCATTCGATTCGAATTCAAAAGTCACCTTCAGGTTGACGTGAACATTAGTAAGTTGGTCTACTAATTGTTCGATTTGCATCTTCGTGGAACCGAAAGCAAGGATATTATCTGCATATCGTTTGTAGTACGGCAGCTGAGAAAGCTGTCCATTTAGTTTCCTCTCAAGCATCAGCTTGAAAAATCAACCAGTACCGGGTCCAACGGACTACCGATGGCCACTCCATCAATGTGGCTATATGAGGTG
Source organism: Dicrocoelium dendriticum (assembly GCA_944474145.2). Lineage (NCBI taxonomy): Eukaryota > Metazoa > Platyhelminthes > Trematoda > Plagiorchiida > Dicrocoeliidae > Dicrocoelium > Dicrocoelium dendriticum. Next base: position 47,475,761 of record OX104068.1, on the reverse strand, counting down.
TGCTGGAATTGGACAGCGACATTCTCCGTGCAAAGTAACAGGGACTGTCTCAGGAGATCTGCCGGTATTGGTAGAGGGAAATTCTCTTCTTCTCTCAGGTGGCAAACATAATCAACTGTCTCTAGCAAAGGGACATTAGTAAATAACGACTGGACGTCCACTGAGCACATAACCTTGTCGGCTAGGCTGATGTTGTCTAAGTCTTTGATTATTTCAAAAGAGTCGTTAATGCTGTGCAAATTGTAGTGCTGCCTCAGTGGCCCAAGGATCCGCACTAACCAGCGAGCCAATTTGTGCTGCGGGGAACTTACCATCGACAAAATGGGTCTTAGTGGCATGCCCTGCTTGTGAGTTTTTGGTAGCCCGTACAGCTGTGGTATCGAGGAACCGCTCGGCTTCAGGTGCTTGTAGGTGGTTTCATCAATTACACGATGTAGGAGAAGCGTTTCTAGGTGTCGGGTTCTACGGGCCTCTACCTCTGTCAGACATTCTATCCTGTCGGTGCGTTGAAACTTGCTTTCGTCACTTAGAACGTTTAGCATTTTTGTACTTAATCGCTCTTGTTCATGACAACTGCTCCTGAACCTTTGTCCGGTTTTAGTACAACCACTCCCTTATTTCTCAGCTCTCGTAGCGCTTTTAAATGGCGGCTTGTAAGCGCACACTTTTCGTTTACCGGTACCATGAGGACTTCATAAGCAATGTCGGTCAGCTTATTCCTAAACCAACTGACAGCATCAGGACTGGTTGACTGAAGTTCAGCTACTTGGTCGAAAAAATTCTCAAACTGTGCTTCAACAAACAAGCGATTCCGCTTATTGGGAGTAACTTTGTAATCGATCCCCAAGGCTAATGCTTCTATTTGCATATCATCAAGTTCTACATTTGACACATTCAAGACGTACTTACCGAGATCACGTGTAACGGGTTGGTCATTTGCTTCGACCAGGGACATCAGTAGGCGCTTTCTGCAAGTTTCTTTCGTGCGATCGATAAGTCTCTGGCAAAATATTGTAAAGACGATACGGCAGCATAGGGACAGACTATCCACAACCGGCATCACGCGAGTATGTGTCTCCATCAGAGTTGTTAGCTTTGCCTTGGTCATGTCTAATTGCGCTGACGCAATGCATCCAAGATTGCGATTAAAAGGCGGGAGCTTGTTTCTGCGCAATAGTTTCAGCATTGAATGACGACTCGTCACCGGGTTAATTCCTTATCGGCGTTCCGAATCTTGTTACCTCATACGAATGCACGCCTTTTACGATTTGCCGAGGCCGTCGCGATAAGCCGAATTAGACCAGCTTTATGTGTCCAAAAGCAATTGGTTATCAACCTGCGGTTGCCGTGGCTCTAATCCCAACAACAACAATGACCACCACCATAAATTTGATTGGCTTGACTGTGCCCGGTAAGACATATAAAAGGATTTCCCTGTTATTGTATTGGTACTGACGAGATAACACGAAACGCTAGCATCTGCCAATATTCGTCTTCTCATTTCGTTGTTCAAACTACTGAAGGGAATTAACTGTTTTATAGGAATGGTTGTGTCCATAACTGGCCTTGATTTCGCGGTTTTTTCCAACTGCAACATTGCGCAGCCAAAAGCTGTAGGTCGATGGCACTCTTGGGACGTTTGAAACCAAATGTTTACACTGGTGGTAAAACACTGCTTTTAAAATAAGCCGATGTGTATAGCCACATTGTTTTCTATTCCGACAGCATCACCGAATCCAAATCTAGCGTGATCAATGAGTTGTACGCTAAAAGCTACCGGCCTACAAATTACATGGTTCAGTGGGTAGAGTAATCTTTCCTTTATTTCACCTATCCATCTCGGTTCTCTGTGATAAAGCAGTTGTTAGCAAGCATTGCTTGGGTGTCCTATTTAAGTCAACTTTATGAAACAAAGATTTTAAGGGGAGTTAAGATTTGAAACACAATATCACGTAACCTTCCAACTGATGGGGCTATTCAACCCTTACCCAATTTATTGACAAAACCCTGCAATAAACTTGCCAGTTACCAAAATGTTGCTTGCTTCTACTGCAGCTACAGCTTTTGTGTCCTTATTGTATCGTTCTCCTTTAGCGACTTGACTGAATGTTTCGCGAGAAGTACAGACTACTTTCATCTGGACCATAGGTCCATCGAAATATTCTTCCATTTTTGAATTTCGGCGCGTTTTCGTATCCATAAACGACGAGCAGCCGAAGCTTGGGAGGAATTTCAATATTATCTGAATTTATAGACGGGTTTAATCTATGAAACTGTTTGTTAAAAACAGTGCACTCGATGAGTCCATAAGAACCTCAAAGGAGCTGTACAGGAGCACGTCCGCAACACTTAAAGATTACGATAAGAACTGTCCGTTTGCTATTTACCATCACTGTGCACCAGATCTGACCTATATCAACACTTTCATTCGGCTTTGTTATTGCGGATGTTTTCTGTCAAGCATTGAAATTGGTCAGAAAATGAATTATTTAGCTTCCTCCGGGCGACACAGAGTCGTGCACTTGGATTTCGTCCACAATAACCTTTTACCCGGGGATGGTCCACGAGACGCTCAAAATATATTTTGAACCGATTAGCTCTAGAAGTATTCCGTCGCCATCTTTAAATCGTCCCCTCAAAATGCAAAGCTTTGCTTCAGGATTAGCAACTGCTTGTACCTATGGACGCTGTTGTCGCTAACAACCTGGAGCAGGTCACTTGCTTTTTTATCTACGGAACTGCATTACAGTTGGTGAGACTACTGTGGATGAAACAGCACAACCGGCTGCCCACATAGAATTCATGAAGCTGATACGTTTTTGGTATCGTCGCAAGAGAAGCAGAAGACTGGGGAGCAGAGTGTGCAACAATACTTTATGTGTGGTCTTGTTGTACAGCTGGAGCGTTTTGTCTGCTAGCTAGGAACATTTGAAATGACTGTCAGAAGTTGAAAATCGTTGCTTACGAAAGATTTCTGAAGTATGGTGTCATTAGCACATAAATAATACGGAATTCCGAACTCCTGTGCTTGGAGGCAGCAGCCCATACCTTCAAAACATTCCTTGACCTGGCATACAATGACGGCAAAAATACTACGGATGACAGCGCACCGCCTTCCTGGTCATGCAGCATTGGTATCTTCTGGATGCGATTGGAAACACTGTCACGGTGGATAACCGGTGACTTGGAAAAGGAGCACGACGGATTTGGCCTCATGATTAGTATCAGTTGGTTCTGTCCCACTTTCACGCTAGAGATCACTTGACGAGAACTTCCAGTGGTTAGCAGTTATGGATGGCAGTACAAGTCAGCGGTGGGAATGTTTTTCCAATACCATGTTTTTATGACGTATCTAGTTAAACAAACTTATAATTTTCCGTCGCGGCACACATGAAACCAATCAGTTCGCTTTCCTTAAGTGTTGTACGCTTTGTTGGACCAGCTTAATCCCTTCCATTTTACTAATATTTTTGATGGAATATTTGTCTGTTTTCAGATTGATGAATACCTAAATAAGTGCCCTACTGCGGTTCATGCGGTGTTGCATAAATAGCACATCCTAAGGAATCCTAAAACCATAGTATTCTAGATGAAAATTCAATGCACTTTGTTAACTCTAGTGTCATTCCGCTGGAGAACGTCTACGTCATGACTCTGTTCCCTATATATTATGCTGTGGTTGAACTGAGGAAATGGCTGTTGCGGCCCGAAAATCAAACTGTGATATGCTCTAGCTCTAGGTGTAGCAATTCAGCTGACAGTAGAACATTCATAGGGCTATGTGTGAATGAACCATTATTTGGCTAGCAAGTAGCGGTGCATCATAATGCTGGGACAGTTGCTTTTCATGGTGCATTCGTGGTTTCAGATATGTTTTACTGTCGGTGGAAGTTCCTAACAAAAGATGCGTCACGTACAGAAGACCACAGTAATTCACTTAATTTCTATTGTAACCTTTAGTTTTGCACTTTCTCTTTATACAGTGATCTGCGAAACAATCGTCTCAAATGCCTCCACGTCGACATTTTTCGTGGTCTGACAGAGCTTCGTCACATGTAAGTTAGTGTTCTTCTATCTCACAGATTGTATGAGGCTACGAGAGCTACCTAACGCACCTACGGCCAAGAACGGATATTAGTTTTCAGTTTTAATAAGCGTGCTGCCCTGTGTTATCAATTGAGCATTTATCTTCGCTGCGTTGGTTAATGTTATTGAGCATTGGAGGAACAAATGTGAACAAGGCTTATTTCCCCATGAACGGCCATCTTTTTATTCACTGAGGCATATATATATATATATATAATATATATATATATATATATATATCATTTTAACTTTCAATTGGACGTTTTGCGAAACAAAATGAACGTTTTGCAAACCATATTGGACACAATAAATTTTGAGCGTAAATCAGCGATTCACTTGCAAGAAATGAAGAGTAAAGCGACTAGGCGATGTTATGACTAAATGGCAGTCATGCTAATGCAACCGAATTGTGTAACCAGCGAGTGCCACTGGAAAACACTTCTCTTGATTGTGAACCTTGATCGCCTCGATCAAAGGCGATGACTGAGTAGCCCCCTATTGTCCTGTCTTCTCGTATTCTATATGCTTCTGAATTTACACTGGACCTTTGTAGCTATGTGACTATTGGAAACTCAGACTTCCAGATCGCGTGGTCTATCATGAGTTTAACAAATTGTATTTCGCATTGGAGGGTCGTTGTGCAGCACTCGTTTTGAGAATGGATTACGATGTGCCATCTCAATGTGGATCGCGATTCCCACTGAATTAAACCTTGGCCAATTCGATCATTTGGACCGTAATTGATGAAGCGGATAGGCGGCGATTCAGTTGTCTCCTGTCACTCTATGGGCCATCGCGTATTTTGTGTGGGCCAATCTATCCAACTGCTCGAGTATTGGGTCAGTTGAGGTTATCATAACTCTAACAAGCACAGTATAGCTTTATTAGCCTACTGTTGCAAGTCGGAATAAAAGACAGAGGGTTAAAATTACTGGGCGATGTTCAGACGACATTGTGCTCGCGCGAATGCAACGGGACTGCAGAAGCAGTGGGCGAATGTGCAAGCCTTCCTCACGATCATTGGCGTTGTTCACCTCGAGCAAAGCAGGCGACCCATTTGTCCCGTGTCGCTCTATGTGCTTTCGCTTATTTACCTGTACGCTGCATCAAAGACCTAAACAAGATACTGATACCCATCAGCGCAAAAGTTGAGCTAAAGTTACCAGACGGATGCAATCATTAGATTTGATCTATATTGTACGCACGGATTTTAATTGACGTAACGGATTGAGTGGGGTAGAGTGATGAGTCTCTCGAAGTTCAGTTGCTGGCAGGATTCACGCTGGGGAAAGATGTACTCAGATAACAAGTTTCTGCTGAAATACTAAGTAATGTTATGGCATAGATTGCTATAGAAAGTGATAAGCTTATGATTTTTGGATTCAACAGATATTCGCCGTTTACCAAAGTTGTCCAAAGTTGTCAAAACTGTCAAGTCTTAAAGATTCTTGGCAGAGGCTAATAATTGCAGAATCTGCGTTGCCGTAAACTTATATCTACCAACCCAGCACAAAAAATCTTCCACAAACAGGTGCATTTTGCGCCGTTCAATCTTTATGGAAACAGTTTGCTATGTTCCACGTATTTTCAGCATGGATACTGAAGCGCATTCTTGTGATGGTGCCCTAGAACTGTGTACTGCGGTCCATATGCCTGGATCACCAGCGTCTAAGTTAAACAGGTTCGATCATACAGAAGTGTTCCAGTCGTATCTTTCAGTTAACTGTGTGGAGCCAAAGGTTGTTGGGCACGCTGCATTGTTATTAACTTTCATTTTCGGGATTGCTATTGCAGGGCTTAAGCAGTTTTATAGACTCTAGTACTTAAAATTTTGTCAACTTTTGCATCAATGATTTATGCAGGTTTCGGATGCAGTGGTCAGAACTCGAGTTGCCTGCGCGAGTGAACCCACGACATGTGCTTAGTAAGAATGATCGAGCCGTATGTACGAAGAATACGATCGGTTTTATATTATTATCCAACTTAACAGAGATTCTTTGTTTGTTTACAGACATTTGTCGGAGAACAAATTGTTATGGATTCCTGGATTGACCTTCGAAGATCAGCGTCAGCTGCAAATTCTGTGAGTTGGTGCTAACATTTGGATAACCGAGACTGACCAGGATGAGTCATCCAGCAGAACTGCCCACTACGTTGTGACTGATAGGCAGAGACTTTGCTAAGCTGGATTCACCGGACTTCCGGATTTGAGAGTAGCAAATATTGCATTATAATGAGACTTCAAAATAAACGGTACGATAAGCAAACCGGGCACATCTTTCCAAAGGATCCACTGCGAGTCGCGAGGTTGTTACTATTATGATGAGTAGAGCCGGCCGGGACCCGGTTGCTTCGAGTTTAGAGCAGAAGTTCCCTTCGTGCTAGCTGGCCGAACTAAAAACGTCGAGTGTCGCATAGTCACTTAACTTGATGATACACGATTGTTATGGGGGTCAAAATATGATAGCGTTTTCAGTCATCAAACTCCACGGTATCGGCCACTCACTGTTTCCTACTCGGCTCATCAAGTGGTCTAACATCCAGTTTCGGAAGGAACGGTGGACGTGGATTTTGACTTAATGCCTCTCGGATTGTACGATTCCGTTCCTTTTTTCTTAACGGTGGTATAAAGTGGCAAGCGTTCTTTTTACTACCCTGGGTCAGTACGCACTGAATCATCTTCTGTCTTAGGTCAGATATGCTCCCTTATCAAAAGCACTGGCAACCTTCAGGCACAGACTACAACGCAGTTTATAGTACATCGATTAATTACTTCGATAACAAGTTTGTGCAGGCAGATGAAAACGTTGTAGGAAAATGATTACTCGGCAAAGCATCTACCCCGTTTTCGCTGACATCCTTTGTAAAGGAAAATTCATAAATGTAACTTGGACAGTACATTAATAAAGGCAAATTTGGATTAGCCGAAATGATTTCAAAATAATATGGACCTCCCTTGGAAAGAACGTTCAAGGTATATGAACAACCAAGATGGAGATAGAGAAGCCGGTAAAAAAATCGTCATTGTCCACGGTGTCCCCGAGTCGCAAGGTTCCTCTCCCGACGAAGCCCGGGCACATGACATGGAGCAATGGAGATATATTCTTAAGGCCCTCTCTTATTGTCATTGCCACTTCGTTGACAAGGATTCCCGTGTCTCCTAAATACAAAAGGTGAGGTCCTAGATTGCTGCAGTTGATTTCATGGTTACTCGTACAGACCTTCCCAGAGAACTGATCTAAGTTCCGTAAGATGCTAGCAACAGAAGTTCGACTGAATGTAGTAGGGGCACGACCACCGGCTACGGATTACTCATTGGGATGGTAAACTCAGCGAAAAAGCGTCTTGTGCACTCCAGCGCAGCGACTAATCAAACAGCCGTCATAACATGCGGAGGAACATCGCAGGGTGCAATTGTCTATCGGGGTTATCATGACCTGGAGTGTTAGGTGTGGCAGTTCATCCCAAGTTCATCTCGAGAGCCGGTGACTCATCAAAAATACGAGTAGCAACCGACTTCACGAAGGTCGGCGAAGTTATAAACCTGCTGATTACACTTTAAACCAACCGTTTAACATATAAGACACTGTTATTTGTATATCAGCCTCTTTTAATGAAACTGATAACTTCAGCTACGTCATGCTAACATATCGTGGGACCTCCTCGTGGTAAACTGCGACATGGTTGAGTGAAGTGATCACGGACGCCAAAATCGTACTACCCGGAATCTTCATTCTACGCAACGATCGGCGGAATAGAGGAGGTGGTCTACTACTCTATTGCTGCAGTGAGCTACAACTTAATCTCATCGATGACCTGGATGTCCAGATTGTCGACGCGCTTAGGTGTCGTCTTCACCTAGGACGTGGTGACACATGTTTGGTGGGCACCGTGCACTACCTTCCGTCATACACTTCACAAATGGGTAATCGCCTAGCTTCCACTATGAAAACTATCTTCGCACAGACACAGTCACATTCTGTTTGGTGACTTCCATCTTCCTTCCATAGAAACCCCAGCTTGTCTCGGTGGGCAGTTTGAAATGGAAGTGCAGGGGCTAATCATTGGATTAGCACTATACAACCCCGTTGCCTCACCAGCAATATTCATGACGGGAAATAAACCAAGTGTCCTCGATCTTGTGTTCACCAACGAGGAGCTTACAATCGAAACGGTATCGATAGCCAATCTTTCGGGCCTCAGCGAGCCTGCAACACCCTTGTTTAACTACATCTGTTATGCAGCTTATACAGAAGAAAACGCCAATGACTCCCAGCTTATTGTCGATTACGCCGTTCTGACCACATTATTGAACGCAACTGCTTGGTCATTTCTAGCTGTACTATCCGCTGATGTCGCCTGGTGGGACTGTGTTCATCAATTCAACAAGTTAGTAGCCACTGCTTCGAGAAACATCCCCCCCGCGCGGAATGAAAGTAAAGCCATTCATGCAAGGCAGGACGCGGATGTGTATGGTAACATGAGGTTTATTCTGGCGAAAATACAAGGAGTCACCGGGTGCGGAAACATGGGAAGCCTACAGTATCCAGCGAAATCATTACGTGAACCTGTTACGCGAGGATAGGCTAAAAAATTCACTGGATCTACCTGAGAAATGCTCTTTAAACCCAAAACTTTTTACAGACATGTTAAAAAAGCTCCATAGAGTGCAGCAAAGAATTCCTCCCCTGGGCACGCCAGGTGGACCAGCATAAACTACAACACCTTATGTCAACAATTCTCCCCAAACTTCCAGATCCCGGCTTCACCACCTCTGCTGTTCACGCAAGGGATACCACCACCAAGAATTAGCCATATCTCATGTACGGCTGCAGATGTTCTGAGAAGGCTAAATGCTCTACGCGAGCATACCTCTCCTGGTGCTGATAAGATCCGACCGTAGACTCTGAAGTTAGCTACACTGAATTGGGCGGATCCAACCTCTAGGTTCTTCCAACAATGTCTCGACGAGATCTGTGTTCCTACAATGTGGAGGCACGGAATCATCACTCTCACTCACAAGGGGGAGATCGTGCAGATCCAGCCAACTATTGCCTGATAACACTCCTGCCGGTGTTATCCAAACTCACCGAGTCTATTATTGCCGAGGCTCTCATAAATTAGTTGGAATGAAGCAAAATCATAGCACTCGAACAGCATGGATTAAGGCAGAATCGGTTTTGCACCACAAACCTGTTGCTTGCTCACTCCAGTTGGACTGAAATCCTTGACAGCGATGCGGGAGTTGCCGCAGTTTATCTGGAGTTCTCAAAGGCGCTCAGCAATCTGAAGTAACGCATTTTCATTCATCAACTTCAAAGCTGTGGAATTGGTAACCCAATTCTCGAAGGATTCAACAACATCTGAATTTGAGAGTTCGCAGCGTCATTTCTGACCCCATCGATGTTCAGTACGGAGTACCACAGAGCTCTGTATTGGTCCATTCTTATTCATGATTTACATAAATTATATCGAAAGAGCGATCACTTTCAAGTACCTAGTCTTCACTGATGACCTCAAGGTATGGCGAGCTATCAACTAAACAAAAGACCAGGTAGCCCTTGAGGATGACCTTGATAGGATATACGAATGGTCGAATTAGAACCTGTTTCATTACAATACCACCACTTGTAAGAAATTAAGCCTACGCCATCAACCCACTTGCGAGTACAGGCTGGGGGATCAAGCTTTGCAGTACGCTTCTACTGAATGTGATCTAGATGTAATAGTACAAGAGGATCTTAGATGATCACGTCAGGCCGAGAAGACGTCCAAAAGAGCCAATCAACATCTTGGCCTTTCTCGGAGAGCGTTCCGGAGCTTTGATCTACCCATCTTCTCGCTGATGCTCAATGCGTACCTTAGGCCGCATTCGGAAAGGCTCATTCGCGCTTAGCATTCTTGATATAAGCACGACCTCACAACACTTGAACTGGCACAAGGATGGATGACCAAGAACTTCAAGGGTCTATTTCATCTCCCTTAGCAACTGAGGTTGAAAATCCTTGGGGTCTACAGTAGACAATATCGACTCCTGCGTGACAGTTTGATAATGACATATTTGATCTTGAGGAACCCATACCATGGTTGCAATCACCTTCTGAAGCTGAATCACAATACCACACTGAGAGGTCACCAGCTAAAGCTGATCGCACGGTATAGCCGGTTGGGATGCAGCTAGAAATGCTTTTCACTTCGCGTGTGGCAAACATTGAACGTCTTCGCACTTACGTTGTTTCTTCTCCTCATTAAGGCTATTGAAAAAGTTTCAACCATACACTCATACATTTACAATATGCCACATAATCCTCTATGTCCGGACGTCAACCCAACACTATAAATCAAAGTTCCCAAGTTCCATTTATGCGCATTATTTATTAAACACTACTACGGTGGACACCGGATTTACGTATCCCGTCGGCCCAAAGGAGCTGCGCAAGAGTGAGCGTTGTCAATTCCAATATATATTTATTCCCTCACGGATTATCTGAAATATAACTGCTCTCCGTATTGCTTTGGTTGTGCACATGCCATTCTCATTGCAAACTATCGTAAGGAAGCAGTGTAGTTAAATCTGTGGACGCTTAAACCGACCATTCACTCATCCTTTGATCTGTTTTTGCACTCCGACCGGCCTACGGAAATTGCTAAGTTCCTGATTTTTTACCCGTGATAAAACCTTGCCCATTGTTCATAGCTGTTCATTTTAACGTCCATTCTGACAGTTCAATCAAAAATAATTAACACTACGCAAAGCAAATGCCTCAAAACACGGTTTGTGAACCATCCTTAAAATAGATCCGCAGAACATGGGTTGGATGAATATATATGACCTCGAAACTTTCGCGTAACATCTGTCTATATGGCTTTATAAGTCGAAGTTGTTTATTTCCCTAATTCCGGTCAAATTGCAGTAATTATTTGTCATCTTGGCTTTCAGAACAACTTGATCCTTCTACTTCAAAGAACCTAAGCAGGAAAATCTTAAGATAAGTTTCACGGACGAAAGAATCATAACCACATTCAATAATAAAAGTAAACCTGCCGGACAACGTAGTTCCGTCGGTCCCTACATTTCACTTCCACGTGAGCTGAGCAGCTCATATCTCTTCACGGTGCAGTGAACTGCAAATGTATTTTGCAACAGCTTCTCATGTATGTTGATTTAGGTATGTTCATGTCGACGGACTGACCGAGCTAAGCGACAAGACCAAACCACGAAGCCCATATCACTTGAAAGTATGCACGGGAATTGCGCTACGAGCGGTTGACGGATCATCTGGTAATCAAGACTAAGCGGATTTGTTAGTTTCTGGATAATACATTTCTTACTTCATTACATTACGTTAATTAATAAAACAGTTTGAACTATTACTTTATAGCCGGTAGAACAGCTGCTTTACTTGCCACCTTGTGTCTTTGGAATTCATTCATTTAGTGTCACTGTGGGTATCCCTACTCGTGCACCTGGTGTCCTCCATCAGTGTCAGTTTTATGCTGAATGCGTACCGCGGTAGGGGCGACCACTTCTGGTATACAAACTAAGTCCGTTGCCTCTGGTCGTTCGATAAAATGTGTAAAAATACAGAGAACTCATCAGTACTCTGCTAGCATGTTACAGAAGTAGATTGAAATAACACAACCTTGAATTAGTTGTGGCTAATTCGAAGTGATTTCCTCCAAGTAATGGTAACTAACCTATGAAGGGCTGCACAGTCACTCCGAAATGTTCATGCTTGTCAATAATAACATAGAGTAAATTTGATTTTCCGTGTTCCCCAAAGTATTTTATGGGCAACCATAGTCAGCCGTCATATTGTTGTATCTTTCCTGAAGAAAGTTGGGGTTCCTAGTATTGGTTATGCTCTGTAGTCGGGGTCCCAGCTTATGCTATTCACGCAGTCTTTCGCGAGCTGCGCAAACAAGATAACATGCTATAATTGGACTGACAAAGATGGTGTACAATTATCAAGTCTGTTTGAGAAAATTGTGATTCCAGTCTATCCATCAATTTTGTAAAAGTTTTGCACTGCGTAAGTGCCCATGGAAGCTGCAGGCATGCCAATTATATTGAGCACTGGTCAAAAATATGCAAATAAACCTGCGTAAACAAAAAATACTAAAAGTTTCAAATTATTGCTCAACAATATAATGTTCTTCTAATCATTTTTCTAATTAGTATTATTAATCTGGCTAATAAAATTACAATTTTCCATCCTGGTACTCCTGCATTTCAGCGTTATAAAGCTTGTAAAACATTCTCAAATACCTTGCTAGGCGGAGCTTCTCCCCAAAATTGCTGATGAAGCATGGTCTGTATTGTCATGGCACGAGGCAAAATGGTTAAGGACGTAAAATTATTTATTTGAACAACGTAATGAAAAGACGAACATTGGCAGATGCTATTATTCTGTACTATCTCACCAGTCTCAATGCCATAACCGAGAAGTCTTTTTATATGTGTCATAGGGCATAATCAAACCAGTCACCTTCATGGTTGTGGTCATCATGCTTGGCGTTAGGACCACGGCAACCGCAGGTTGCCCCAACCGGTTGGCAACCTGTGTGACTCATAAAGCTGGTCTACTTCTGTTTATTACAATAGTCTCGGCAAATCGCAAAAGGTTCGAATTTTATGACAAGGTCCGAAATGTCGATAAGAGATTTATCCGTTGACGGGTCACCAGAAAGTGCCTGCCTATGGAGGACACCGGTGAGCAAGTATCGTCAGACGTGGATTGGCTAACTTCGCGCTGAACCCAGTTTGGCAAGTGTATTTTCCTTCTGAAATCCGAAGCCAAATGTAACTGACGCCACAGTTACACATGCATTGGCAAGGCAATGTGGTTTGGAACCGACAGGTTCATATTTATCTACTGAGGTTAACAGAAAATTTCGGGTTCTCTTTAGAATTACTTTCTACGCAAGGCAATATGTAAGCTGAATGGTAGAGACTGTGCGTTTAGTTGTCCTTCTTGTGGTGCAGTCACTCTTGAATGCTAGCTGGATGCCTGTGTTTATGACACTAATATAATGCTATACATTCTGGATCATATGAAACCTGAACTCTGCTTGTAAGCTTGGCTTGTTGTTACAGAACAATCAAACAGTTTGAACAATGAACAATGAATTCGTACGGGTTAAGAAGCGTTGCTTTACAAGTCCCGTTGGATAGTTGGTGGGGATATCAACATAACAATAATGATGATAAGAATAGTAAAATAGTTAATACTTTAAATATGAAAATAAGGACTTATCGTTTGCTTCGCTGCAGTCCTGCGATCCACTTAGATTCACAGCATCCACAGTTAACAATAAATAATTCCATGGTAAACTCCAGGTGTAGGATGGAGACGTAGTGTTAAGTAACAAAGTGTAAGTGGATGACTGCATCGTACAACCGTCTTTTAAATACTGTTAGTGTCTGTGCAGAGACGACCGATTCTGGGAGAGCATTCCACACGTGACAGACACGGATGGAAAAGAAATTTCTGCGGCACTCCAGACGACTGTATTGTTCTGCGAGTCTTAATGAGTGACCCCTCAGGTTTGTATTGCTGCTGAGTTGCAGTAAAGGGCGGCACACATGATGTGGGTCTCACAGAATCAAGTATGCCATAATCAGGTCGCCTCGTAGTCTGCGATAGCTTCCACTGAACAGTCCCAGTCGTCGCAGCCTCTCCTGGTAGGAACGATTGCGCATTCCAATTACGTTCTTAGATGCCCGGCGTTTTGGCTGCTCCAGTGCATTAAGGTCGTATTTCAGCCATGGATGCCAGGCTTGAATTGCATATTCGACATGGGGGCGAACATACGCACTGAGCATTTGTCGAAATATGGAGCTGTTTATTTGTCCAAACGCCCGCCTCAACAGCCCGGCGTGTTGGTTCCCGGTCTTCGAGGCCTTTTCGGATTGCCTGGAACAACCCAAGTCATCTTGAACCAGGACACCCAAGTCACGTTCGAGAGTTGATTGTTGCAGTACATCCGTTCCGAGTCGGTATGAGTAGCTGCTTTGATGTCGGGTGGAAAGCACCTTGCATTTACTGATGCTGAAATGCAATAAGTTTTGGGGTCGATCATTGATACACTGTATCTAAATCACTCTGAAGCACATGTTGGTCGGTGTTCGCCTGGATCGTGCGTCAGATCTAGAGATCGTCGGCAAACATTAGGAAGTTTGAAGAGATTCCCTGTGCAAGGTCATTAATAAACACCAAAAACAAACGTGGACCTAGAACGGAGCCTTGTGGCACACCACACTCCACTTGTATGGGGTCCGATAAAGAGCTCCGAACTCTGATCACATTCTGTACAGTCAAGAGCGCGTTGATGCTTATTCGAAACTTTGGTTCAAGGATGCAAGCAGGTATTTCGGCCGATAACTCCTTCCAGCCAATAGCGTACCTATTAAGGATGTCAAAAACTCGGCCCCTGATTGACTTTAAGAGTAAGGTGATTCAGATGCCTTCCGTCTCGTATAGAACAAGCACATTATCTGTCACGTCTGCCACTCGTTCTCTTAATGTTGTACACGTTGAATAAAGTGAACATATCAAATGCTTTGCTGTATTTCAAAACAACATCAATTCCAAACTGAATTCTTCTTCGAATAGCATGATCATCGTTATGTCCTCGATACTCCAGGCAAAGCTAGTAAGTGAATGGACAGTTAAATAAAAAATGGAATGCCCCTTGCTTGGTGGTCTAGCTGACAGCGAATGTCCAGAAGACAATATTCATGGAAAGGCGGGTTGAACACACTTCAGTAGGTTGTATTTAGCCTTTTTTTGATCAATGAAACTTAGTAGTTTATCTAGCTAGTATGTTACTAGTACGTTATTTAAACTAGGTCCTTTTAATGGGGATAAAACTCATTCCACTTTATTTGGTTTGTTCTGCGTACTTGATAATCTTCTCCTAACTTGCACACGTCGCTCATGAAAGTTGTGGTAAACTTGCGTAATTTTATCGCGTGGTATTTTCTAAATATAACTTTCTGACATTTTGTTCTTATTGCGGATTCACTTATAACCAATTTCTTCCATATGCTACTTTAGCGAGTATTTATGTCGTCATCCGCGTTTACTTTATTCGATATCGGTATTTCGAATGATTGGCTGTTGTTTGACATCCCAGGTGTGGTTGCGCTTGATGTGCATGTTGACAAGGTGCCTACCTGTCTATTACCTACTATCTCATCCATATTGGCTTTAGGAGACATTTGGTCGTTACTGGAGGGGACGGGGTGCACGGTTCTTGTGGTCAGCCTAGGCTCGAAGAGTGGTTCCATGAACTCAGTGTGGAACGGACTACGGTCCAGCCACGGCCTTGTGTGTACTTGATTCTCCAAATACAGCGTACTTGTGTTTGCTTGTGAAGGAGTGTGGGCCTGCTCCGTTGATGAAACGTGGCTCCCATCAGCATGCCTCCCGGTCTTATTCCTTCGGGTTTACACTAGATATGGGGTGTGTGGTTGGAGCTGTGGGTGGTGCAGCGCAAGGCATCCATGGTCCCTCTGAAGTCGCGGGCGTCCTGTGACTGGCCACAGTGACAGGCAAATCCGAAACCTGATGCCGCCAATCACAGCCATGTTACTATGTCCCAAATCACTGGAATAATTTAACTGCGACTTGGGCTTGTGCAAGTGCTCTTCTAGCTGGTGGACAAAGAAACTCTATTTCGATTGACTTCTGGAGTTTATTTCAGAGACATTTTATTTTAAATTATAAGAACAACTTCTGTTAAATGCTGTCTCATATTGTGTATGAGATTTACGCCATGATCTCTATTATTTGTACAATTAACGCAAGTTATTAGCTCACCAACTAGCCTACAGATTCTCAACAGCACTAACGTTTCCGCGTAATTTGTCTAATCCACCCTGGTGAAGGGTGTGACAGCAACCAAAGGTACTTTACTTTTCAACACTACCGTGATCATGTAGGACACTGTTGAGGTGCCAGCGAGAATCAATGTTCATATTTACATAGCCCCTTGTATGGGAATTACATCCGTTTGATTCTATTGAAAATCAAAAGCTGTAAGGTATATTCAACTTATAGCATAACCACAAATTAAAAGGGGGTTTCAATCCAATTTCTTCTGCAGCACTCAGATGACTCACTGATAACCTGCTTGAAAAATTTTGTGATGTGGTTATTTTATCAATGAGCCATTTCTGGTATGATATTTCGACACCAAAGGGTGTCTAATATTTCGGAATATGGAAAGCTTGGACACTACAGTTCGCCTACAGCACTATACCATTTTATTTTACAATATTGTTCTTTTATTTTAGTGATATGGGGGGAAATCCATTCCAATGTGACTGCTCCCTGAAACCGCTTGGAGAGTATTTTCTGTCCATACATAGACTCAAACTACTGGCACAGTCTGGAGGTAGGTGTATGGTCGCCAACCACAAAGAAACATTGCAGCCAATTGATGCAGTCCTACTTCAACTGGATTGCCCAGGTATGGTGTTCTTTCGTCTTATATTCTAGTTCTGTCCAGTCGCGCACACTATTTCCCAACAATTCGTATTATTCTTATCATGTTGGGCAAAGTTGAATATGTGTTCATCGGGAGTTTGTGGGGAAAGCAAGCTTTTCTTTCACATGTTCAGAAAGCTAAGCTTATACACTGCGAATTGGTAGTAGACGGTAAGCGCAAAGAAATTTTAAGCTGCAGTCCCTTATTTGAGCGACAGCTGTGTGAACAGCCCTCCGAGTATTAGAAATATCTGAAGTGATCTTGAAGTTCGAGCACACGGGAAAGTTTCCGCACTGTGCAGCAAGTGAGGGATGCGAAGTAAGAGGCACAAGTCGAAATTTGACACCTTGCGTCAAGCAGGCGTTTGTTTGTTGAGTGTTCGTTACATCTGTACAGGTGGTAAGAGACACACTGAGCGGAGAATCGAGGAAAACAAAGGATTCCTACCACTTGGCTTGACCACACACCATCAGAGAAGGACAGAGGACAAGGCAAATGCAAATTCTGCTGCTTTCAAGAGGTGAATAAAGAAGTTAGCCGAATGTAAGCAGGGAACTGCGTGACTAATAAACGCGACAGCTCTTTAGGATTTCGGTAGCGGAAAGCAGCAGCCTAACTAGCCAGCCGTTCATTTCACCGAGGAATTCGGAAAGGAAGGAATGTGTTTGGTTGGTTATCATTTTTTACTGCCAGTCTACCTTTATGCTACATCTTTCATGGCATCCACGTTGCAATCTTGGTCAGGCCTATGATTACAAGTGGGTAAAATTGAGGGCGAATTAGATCAAGCGGGATTTATCGCAGTCAACTAGTGTCAACTAGAAATCGATTAGCTATAAGATGCCGGCTGGCCTTTCTTTGCTTTGAAAGTCTCGTTGGTAATGCGCGTATCCTATTCATGCCGATACTGCAGGCAGAAACAAGTAAGTAATTAGGTATAGCATAAAATGGCTCATTCTACACGGGTTTCGAGCTACCAAAGAACTCAAGAGACAAGCTTTGCAGACCAGTTCCAAAAGAACTAAGCTGATGTTCACATTTTGTATGTTGCCTCTTGCTTTTTTGGGTCCCATTATGAAGAATCCCATTAAACTTTCGCTTAATTAAATCTTTAAATTCGAGAAGCATGAGTTGATTACTGTCTCTTGACCGTATCAACTAATCTAAACTCTTGAATCTCAAAGTCTTGGCATAAGGTTTCTGATTACTGTGAACTCGGCCCCTTATCTGACGATGTTGCGCCTGTTGACTTCCACTTTATCTATTTGGTCTAGGTGTTTTCAGTGCTAAATGACTGTGCGCATTTGTTTGCAACTAAAATTTTATGATCAGTTAGGAAAAGAGTGCTAACAGGAATGTAAAACCATTCTACTAAAAAACAAAAGGCGACTAATATCTCTTAGGGAATGGTGAGCAATAAAGTAAATAGGTTTGAAAAAAGAAAAGCTTCTGCTCCTTAGATGCACTTTACTTCTATATTGCGTTAAAATATAACGGTGAGGTAATACTTTGTTGAACCGCCAAGCAATGTCACAAGGCAAACATAGTCATTCCTAATTTGCACCTAGCGTGAACCAATCTTTCGTACTATAATCTAAATTATTCACACAACCTACTTTTCGCCAAAATAGTTTCTTTGATGCGGGTTAGATAACGGCCGAATAATCTATGGGAATTACAAATGTGAAAATTTGTTTCCACTGAACACAATCCTGAACTTGGCGTCAGTGAAGAATCAGAAAATTTACGGAAACGGCACGGCTCTATGATTTCAGTTTCGTATTCTCATGAGAAAATTTGGCATGTTTACTGCTATATTGTTTTTCGGCGGTATCTGTGCCGTTATCCGAATACCTGAAAGATATTTTGTCCAACATTGTTTGACACACATTTCCTTTCCTGTGGTTGGTATGCAAATAATCTTCCTCCCATATTTTATGCGCTCAGACACTTTAGAGATCACGTTGCGCTTAAAACAGTAATCCAACATGTATCATGATGTTAAGAGAGCCATGATGTGATTTAAGCCATCCACATTAGAACTGCCTTCATCATCGGCCGAATTTCGGCTCTTGGTGACAATGGAATCCGGGGGCATGACACATGTTTCACTGAGGGGAGAAGGAAGCCGCTGAAACACGACTAATGATTGGTGACGTGTACTGATTAGTCATACCGTTCCCCCTTGGTGAGCTCAGCTACCCCGTTTATATCCACCAGCTACGTAATTGTAGACCTTGAGGTACTACTGCCAATCTATGCTAGAGATTTATCACTTAGTGGTATTAGTTTGGTGACCCACATATACATCTTTCTGTTGGGGTCATGTACTAGGGTGTAATGGACTTAAAGTTTCATCATACTAGTTGAATCACACCCAGCTGTTTTCGGAAAACCATAAAAATAACCACTACATTTCACAATTTTATTGAAAGCACGCGATGGGTTTTGCATAGTTGATCAGGTGAGCATCTCAATACAATGAATCGCAAAAGTATGCGCATCGCACATCATGATGTACGTAGCTTTGGCGCTCACTGTAAATGCAGCCAATTTATCGAAACTGTTCATGGAAAGCGACAGTGTGGCACATTCGTTTAGAACAAGCGAACTGGGTAGAGGATTGCGTGCTGGCTGAGACGTCAGTCAAGGAGAGACTCGCAGCTGCTATGCATAAAACATAAAAAAATTGACCTTAAAGAGACTTGGCACTTGACTCGTTTTTCGCATAGAAGGGATTCAAATTTTTGTGGACCTGATTCTTTTCGCGAACGCTGTGAAAAGGAACACGGCAAGACTCCCCTTTTACCAGTTGTCGGGGCGAAGAAAGCATCTGATAAACCACTAACTAAGCTTATGCGGTATCACATTGGCTTGCTCTGAGAAGTCGGTTTATCTTGGCAATATTGCAAATGGCTGGAATGAGTTTTTACTGCCTACTACAGGGAATACATTTTAGTTAGGCTCGGCCAGCAGATATTTGTTGTTACTAATAAACGTGTGGATGGGATGGTCGGCTCGCGTGGTGTTGTCACGTGGTATTCTTCTGCATGCTGCCTGAACTAGAGGGAAGAATAAGTGGTTTGAATTTGTTTTACTATCAGCTGCCAGCTTGTGGGGCATGTTAATCTTAAAATGATTCACTGAGAAACATCTTACAATTCCTCAGTTAATCGTGGCGCCTTGTTTGGTTTGGCTGCAGATACGTTCGTGAGTGGACACTTAGAAGCTATTATGTCAAGTCGCATCCGTGTTTCTTTGTTGCACTTTGCCAGCTTCATTACTGGTGTTTTCCAGTAAAGTTTCATAATCCTGTGTGCTGTTAGTAATTGAACTGAGACATCTTGTCTCTTTGTTAACAATTTTCGTCGCTAATGCACCTGTAAGCAAAACCCGTGATCAACTTTAAGATTTGACCACAATATTTTTTAATATCGCTTTCCGCGGATAACCATAGGTTTAGGTTAAAGTTAAGTTTATATGGCTCACTGATTAATATGCTCTGAGGATGTCATACTCATTATAACTAATGGTATATTACCCCCTCAATAATACAGATAGTAACGTAATCTTTCACCGTGTGCCCGATGCTTGCGCAACTCAAACGGCCAAGTCTTGTCTCACTCAGTGTGAGTGCTCTTCAGACAGGACGGCAAATTGTCAGCGTCGAGGTTTGACCAGCGTTCCGTCAGATCTACCCGAAGAACTTGTGGAAATGTAAGTAAACGTGAGTATACACCTCATGCTGAGGTTGATGTTGCATACACAATACTTCTTCACCGCAGTTAGGCTACATCGACTTACACCTAAACCGGATATTCTTAACTTGGATAAAATGTATTCTACTTTTTTTATTTCCTCAGTTCTCAGTTTTCCTGTTCATTTTGCGTGCATATTTTTCCCTCCAATTCCATGTTCATCGTTTTGTATCTCCGGGGTGCTTGCACTTGGTGTGTATGTTGACAAGATACCCACCTGTCTAACTCCCTCCATCTCGATTACTGGCCCCAGGAAACTGTGAATCCTTGCTTGGGAGAGCGGGTGGTTGCACGGTCCTTGTGGCCGTGCTATGCTCAAATATTGGTTCCATGCACTCAGTGTGGAGCGGACTACTGTCCAGCCACTGCAGTGTATACGTTTGTTACGCACGCTACACCACATAAATAGCCAGGAATTCTGTTGCTGTGCATGTTGAAGGAGTGTTGGCCAGCTCCGTTGATGAAACGTATCTTCCGTCCGTATGTCTCTCAGTTCTATTCCTTCAGGTTTACACTGGATATGGGGTGTGTGGATGGAGCTGTGGGTAGTGCAGAGTAAGCCACCCATGATCTTACCGTAGACACAGGGGTCTTGTGGCTGTCCTTGTGGAGGCCGCAGTGACAGTTAAATCCGGAACCGAATGCTGCCAACCATGGCAGAAAGCATTGCCAAAACCTATGGTACGGATGGTCATACGAATAGAATGTGGCATTTTATCAAACCTTATGTAAGACTTACTGTTGGCTACATAGTTAGACCAGATACACAAGCACATTACAGTATTCATGTGAGTGATGGGAATAGATCAAATTGCATTGATCCCGTAGGTTTCCTTAACTCTGTCGGTGTATGGTAAACAGTCCTGAAAATTCTGTTTGACACATGTTAATGACACAGTATGCTCATCTTAATGTTTTATCATGGCAATGTAATGCAATCGTGTTTCTTAGTTACCACTACCACACTATGCGGAGTTTGGAGGCCGGCCAGAGATTATGCACACCTGAGCACTGTACACTTGGACAACCACGCACAATTGAATCAGTTAGCTAACGGTTGTAGCGTGAATACTTCTATGAAGCGGTCTCCAAATTCGCGACACATTAGTTGTAACAAGCATACGCATTACGCGAAGCATTGCACCAGTAAACACCAGTGTTTTTGCTCACCTGGGTGGGCAGGTGGTACCAACACAAATTGTTGGTCAACATTGAGGCCAGTTTGAAGTAACTATGTGTGCCATCTACAACTTATCACATTTACCGTTCAATTCCAGCAATCTATCGCATAATAGCCTGGAAATGCTTGATGAATCTTCATTCAAAAGGTATCCCAATCTGAGGAAAATGTAAGTACGGAGTAGCCCAAATTGTGCGTCCAGTGTATGTAATTTTGGCCACCTTTGCTATAACACATCGCTTATTTTAAAGAGTTTAATTGTAAAATTTGTCTACCCACGGGCCATTGCCTAGATTTCAAAATGGCTAGGGACATATAGAG
Source organism: Dicrocoelium dendriticum (assembly GCA_944474145.2). Lineage (NCBI taxonomy): Eukaryota > Metazoa > Platyhelminthes > Trematoda > Plagiorchiida > Dicrocoeliidae > Dicrocoelium > Dicrocoelium dendriticum. Next base: position 47,453,921 of record OX104068.1, on the reverse strand, counting down.
AAAAGCAAACACGTTGTTAACATGTTACTATTTGGGAATTACTACTTGTATTTTAATGCTCTTCTTGCTGTAAATGGATCTTTGGTGATGTAAACTTATTTGATATCAACCCCTATACCCAGGACATCTCCTTTGGGTCGAGAATATTGAATACCAGAGTATGCGATAAAACTTATCAACACTAGCGGAATCGTGCTGGGAAACCGTCACTAGAACAGTGTATGCACGAAGCAGCTTGGCTGTGAAAACGTAACTGTAAAAGATCAAATTGTTTCTGACGATTCACCGCAGCTCATTCTAATGATGATGATAGAGTGGTACGGAACAATTGTTGTAAACTATTGTTATGCATTCATTCATATGCGTATTTAAAGATAAACAGTAGCCTACCTATGTCCGGAGGAAATGTGCATATTGATATGAACGAGAAATCTTGCCAACAATTTGCAGGACGCTGACGGTGACTGAGACGTACTCGCTAATTTAGTAACCCCAACAAGTAGACAAGCTGAAAGTTTTGTGAACGATTACCATTTCCAGGCAATATTAACAGTGTGTCATTGTCAATTAAAATCACTTACCGATGGACCTACTGTTTTAACTCTTCACTGAATAAAACTTCCAAAGCCGTCCTTGTCCCAATCTTTAAACTAACCCTTACAGATGGCAAGTGGTAAAACATCTTCCGCTTCTCCAACGATGAGTGAAATGATTACTACCTGTTTTCGAGCTCACTCAGTTCATACCGATGGCGCACCATTTATACTTGATTAAAAAGCATAATTTGTTACAACTCAAGAAATTAACAATGCTCAGATAACTGAGGGTGCCAAGCACATGACTTAAAATGTGTAACTAGCCACAACCAACATAGTTTTATCAAAGGAGCACAGCAACTTTACAAAGCTAGCAGCTGTTTCATACTCTGTCATGCAGTGGTAACCTGTTGAACTCTGATACCTAATCCGCCAGCAACCTAGTACATTGCGGCTAGTGCAGACGCAACTTTTTATAACCATTTGTATCGGCTCCTTCAATGAATGTACCAAGATCCACTAGTAATTATTCACTTTCTAAAGCACTCTCGCCCCGGCTCCTCTCATCTGATTTACAATGCACCTGTCTCTCTCATGTCAAATAAATGTAACCATACTTCAGGTAGTCACGCCATTTCATTTACTTTCCGATTTGGCATTTAACTGCATATTTGTTTAAAAAGATAAATGTGGTGGCGAGATAAAGATGGTTGACCGAGGTTGTAAGGGTGGTGTCATGCTGAAGTTTGAGGAGCGCACTCAAAATATGCCAAATAATAAAGCATAGTTTGTCCTTAATAGCAAATTATTTTGCCTTATAGTTGACCATTGGTCTTTAACTGAATCGTTTCTCCCCTGAGGAGTGTTGTTGATGGCAGCACGAACCGTTTGCCAATACAGCCTTGCCGTTGCGCTCAGTGACTCAAGGCAGATTTAACTTGGATTCTACGGTGTGTTGCGTCAGCAGCTGGTTGACGTTAGTGCATAAACCAGCAGGGCATAGTGCTTTTGCCATTAAAAGAATGCTTCCTGATCAAGAAATTCATAGCAGCCCAAGCTAACCAAGATTCACAAACTGTTCGCATTCATAGAATATATGTCAGTTCAAGTCCTAAGCAAGCTTTATAGCTGTATTGAATTGGATCTATGCACTAGCTTACTAGACACATCCCATTTCGCTTACTCTGAATTGAATTCGCTCGAACGAATCATTTTCAACACCGTCGACAGAGAAAATTAAGAAGAAGCGGCTCATGAAATGCATGTTTCATGTATTGCATTTTAGAGTGCTGGATAACAACCGAATCAGTCAAGTGGGCATTGAAGCGTTCGCTCACCTTAGGGACCTTTCTTCCCTGTAAGTTGTGGCTTCACCTAGTTTGTATGTAAAAGCACGCAGTACTGATATATGCGTGGTATGATGTTTATACCATCTCGCCTACCTCACTTGCAAAATATTGCTTGGAACTTGCAGTACATCCCGTTTGCGTGACCGACAGATCGAAGATGTCGGTCGTAATCTGCAGTGAAGTTTCTCTTAACTCAACTCGTTCGATTGATTTGGCTGGTCTTACAAGACATTGGTTGAAAGTACCTTGTGTAGTAATTTTCAGATGTTCAGCCTGGAGTGGGTAATACCTGACTGTTAACCGTATCAGACAAAGTCTACTTCTGAGTAAATTGAGTTTCCGAGTTAAAATGTGTTACAAGTCGTGGTAACTGTAGCGAAGATACAAAGTCGGGGTGAAGTAAATCGCAGGAGCTAAGAACGGAAAAATGTAGACAGTTAATCTTACCTGTACGTACGGTTTGCATAGAAGGTAGAAAACACAGATCCCTGTCACCGTGGTTTCATGATTCAATTTAAGAACAGTAGACGACTTTCGAACAAGTTTGTATTTGTAATGAAAAAAGCCAAAGGCGGGAAGACGTGCGGCTGCGTACTGAAACGTTAAAACAGCGGAGCTATGGTTTATAACGCGTAACAAGCACAGGTTTAACGTGTCCCTTGGGTCACTTGGTAATAGAAGTAATAGAAATTCAAATATTAAATAAGTGGAGCAAAGAAAACACACATGGGTACAGCGATAGAGTAATTGTGTAAAGAAGGATGGTTATGGGAGTGTGATAGTATAAGCAAAGCAACTAGAAGTTGTAATGGTTAACGATCATAGTAAGTAACAGGCAGATTGCTCACCCTTCATGTAGAGCTGTTGTCTCGAACGTAGTTTTGAGGCCGCCATCATTTGTAATCTTCAGTAGTTGCTCTTCTTATTGCAAAGGCATGCTAGATTCGCCTGGTTTGTTGACAACTGGGTGGCGCATCCATTCCTTGGGTCTTCTGTGTTAAGGAAGTAGCGCCAGAACAGTTTAAAAGCAGACAGGTGATCGTGCATCAACTGGGAGAATGAATGCTCAGGGTCAGTCTTGCCTTAAATCGCCGCTAAAATTTGAAACTTGTCAAAAATGCCTTTATTCACGCCCCCTCCCCACAACCAGTTTGGATTCAAGTATAGCTGCTTTGTCTGCCAGCTTTAAAAGCAGTTGTCAGTTTCCCCTGAAGGGATGGATTAAAATCATCGAGCAGGCTGAATAGATCACACAGGTAAGGTAGTTTGGAGACACATGTCGCTGAAATATGTTGCCAACGGTGATTGTCTTTCCAAGAAATCATTGCAATGGCTCTCGTAATTCAAATAATCTGGTTGGTGATGTTCTTCTGGTCAACCATTGTATTGCTGTGTGTAAGTGAAGCCATTTGCGCTCTGCGTCCATCTCCTCAAAAATCTACTCAAACAGGCGCGAGTTAAAGGTGTGTGCTTTGACGTGGTTATTAACTTCAACGACATCAATCAATATATTGTTGGATTCTGGTGACATTTTTCGGGTTACCAGCATTTCCGTGTGAATAATACACTGCGTAGACGCATTCTCAGGTTCAGCTTCCTTAATCCGACCAGTTAAACCACACATTCCTCCGGTCATGACAGAAGATTCGTCTGTCCATATCCCGACACAGAAGGACCATGTTAGGTGTCCTGATATACAATCATCCAGTGACTTGAACAGTTCTGCTCCTTTGGTGTTGGTTGGCAAAGATAGTGCACATATCAAATCCTCATACGCATCCTCCTGATAAAGATACCGCACATAAACAAGTAGTATCACCTTGTTGTTGACACCTGTAGATTCGTCAACCTGGAGTGCGTACCACTGTGATGTAATAATTCTCTCCAAAAATTGTGTCTCAATGTTTTAGGTATTTCCTCAATTCATCTAGTCACAGTGATGGCATCCAAGGGTACATGTGCTATCTTTTTAACAGCAGCCTCTCGCTGAAGCTCAAGGCAAATGTCCTTATTGGAGGGCAAGATCAATTATTCACCGATAGCGAATGGCAATTTCGCCTTACAGATACAGGACTGATAATGCAACAGTAAATTGGTGAAGGCAAAAATGAGGATGAATGGGACGGTTTGAAGAGATTTGGCACATTCATTCGATGCTCAACTCGATTTAATCAGGCGACGTTGTAACTGGACTAACAGACAGCGTAACTACTTATGTAAACGGATGAGGTAAAAATACTAACAAAATACAAAACTAGATAATTACATTAATAAATAGCACCCGGGGGAATGACTTCTCATCAGGTCCATGACACAGTCAGGGGTTGCACAAGAACCCTATGCTTGCATAGCACTGGTTGTGTTAGTCTGATCACGATGGATTCAGCCGCCTGTAAGTGGCGTTTCCTTAAGCCTTTCGGGTATCACCTCAGTACGGTATAATAGAACTTGAAGACATATTTTATCAAAAGCTGATGCCCACCTTGAAGCAAATGTTCCAAGGTTGAACTGTTGATATTTCTGAGCGTGCCACTTCACAGTGACCCTGGACAGGGCTCAGCCATCCTTACCGACAGACACTTGGTCGTATGCTCGAGATTCTTGGCATCACAGGTGCAATTCAATTGGTACACATTGAGTGATTCGGACGACACTGGCAGTCTGTTTTTAAGACGTTGAGCTATAAAGGGTGCGGTCTCTGCAAGAACTTGCGGGTGGGTGGACGGGTAAGTTCTTGCTAGAGCGCTAGAAACTCTCCTGTTCAGGAGAGCGAAGGCGATATCTCTCTTAAAAGGAACAGAGAGAAACCCATTCTGCTTCAAACTAATTGCTACGGTCTTAAAGGGTTCACGGGTCATGGCATGCTTTTTAAACTGTATCTAGCTTTTTTGTTTTTCTATGATTAGTATTTTTACCTGTTCTGTTTACATAAGTTGTTTTGCTGTCTGTTAGTCCTGTCGCGAAATCGTCTGATTAAATCGAGTTGAGCATGGAACGAACTTGCTAAACCTGTTCAAACAGTTGCATTAGTCCTCATTTTTGCCCACCAGTTTACTGTTGCATTTATCGGTCCAGTAACTGTATTTGTCTGATGTGAATTACCGAAAAGAAATCTCTCTGCAACCCTGTGTTTTACTTTTCCATGGATATTATCCACGAATTTAGCCATAGTAATACGGTTAGCCACCAAATATGCTCGTCTCAGTGCATCCTTCTTTACTGATGTGATAACCCACAGCAATTTCTTTGCCCTTCGTGTTCCTTTTTCTTCTCTCAAAGTACTCCGTGGACTTGTCTTTTAATTAGGGGCGCTTGGCGTTCAAGAAGTGAAGCAGTTTTGATGGTATCATTGCCTCCTTAAAGAGCCGGGTGCCGCAAACTAGCAGAGCGACGTTAGGGTGTGGGAATCACTTGTTCCAATAAATTCATATTTCAAGTAGGACCCATGGTATTGTCCGATAACATTTTCTGTTTCTTGGATGTTGTACGCTCTTCTTCTATCTCTTTACTGGGCCTTTTCTTTTTCTCACGGAAACTTTCTAACGACTTCTGTTTCGTACCCATGTTTGCTAATTTGTGGGTAGAATTTGAGCGATGAATAGACGGAGATGTAACAGCAAATAAAAAAAATTGGCAAACTCTTCGTAAACGCGGGAAAAAAGACAAATAAAACCCACCATACATGCACACCAAGCACTGTTGAACATGAGAATGTACCGGTGAACAGAGAGAAGGGCAAGACAGACCTTTACTTCACCAAAGCTACGGCGCCAGTTCCGCTTGCAGTCGCTTAGCTCCCGGTTAAACTCTCGTCTATGGTTAATCGCATGATCCCGAGAGAAACACACCACAATAAATTAAATGGAAATAATTTCTTATTTCCTGGGCGGCACAGCACTGCTCCGCACCCCGGGATTTGGGAACCACAGATCTACACTACTGTGTAGTTGACTCATTTGCAGGCTATTGCCACAGGCTGGTGTTTGGGCTGAGTTTCCAAATTTGACGGCATAAGTGACTGGGGTTGCGCTGTATCTGGTTGACTAATATGAGGTAGTTTACGCTGAACATCCCTAGCGTCTTCAGTCGTCCCTTGTGCATAAAATTGAGCAATCATTTGAAAAATTTTGTTGATCTACTTTGGGATGGTCCGAGCGCTGCGAGCTTAAGCTTTAGTTAAGAATTCCCAGCCTGGATTGCACATTCGAATTGGAGAAGCACGTAAACTTTGAACATCCGAGAAAAGCTGGATGAATACCGACTCCCGAATACCCTCCGAAAGACACCAACATGCTGGTTGTTTCTTTTGAAGCGGATTCTGATTGTCGAACGTCCGTGGTTGTTCTGTGCCAGCAAGTCCAGTTCATGTTCCTTAGGGTTTGTCTGCAGATCCTGCGCCCCAAGTTTGTAGACGTAAGGGTTTCAACGGTAGATGTGGACAAGGCGGCACCTAGCAGTTTGTTACTCAGACGTTTGTCAAAGGTGAAATGCTTTGACTTGGTGAAAGCAAGGATATGCTGATGCAACGAAGTAAAAACGCTAAATCTATTATTGCAGTGTTCCAATCACACTCGTGTTGAATGCTGTGTGGGAATGGTGGTAAGTTTTTGCAATTGGGATACCATGTCCTTAAATGAGCGATGTAGGTTGGGGAATCAAATTCAAACTCCATTTGAACTTACACATACCATGACTACTCAAAATAAAGTCCAACTGTTGGATGGTATTGAGTTTAATTTGAAGATAACTACTTCGTCACCACATATATTCCCTAAATATTGGTGTAGTTTGGCTCATTATCTCGACCATTTACACTTTATTCTCCCGCCTCTGACGTTTTCATTTCACAGCGGATACTATGGTCAACTTATTCAGGAAACCATAATCAAGTCTACTGATGTTAAGCTCGGTCATTGTTAAATTCTAGACAATGTAGGGCCATCTGAACAAAAATGGTCCCGAAGTCAATTAGGAATAGGTGGATTTTACGGAATCCGCGAGAAAATCGCTCGGGAATAGAGTAGATGACTTTTAAATAGCTATCGGATTCCGGGAACATTGCTATTCATTACTAAAGCTATCCGTATCCACCACTTATAACTGAAGAAGCCGGTTATTTTTGGTTTTGAGCAAAAGTAAAGTCGACGCAAGCCAATCATTGAATGGAAGATTTACTCTGGCTATGGGATTTTGATAGAGGCAGGTTAGATAACTTCCCGTTTTAGCCAGCGGACACTTTTGTTAGATAAAAGTAGATAACCAGGGCATCATTTCAAAATAAGTCCAAGTGAGAGCGTACTTCGAGTAACAAATGGTTTATCTCTATAAGGGTTTGAGATCCTTAAGCTACAGTTATCTCTGATGAAATGATAACCTCGCACCTCTATCTTTATAGTACACAAGTATTTGTAGTAAAATATTGTCTGAATGTATCAGGATAAATGGAATCCATCTTAGAAAGAGTAGGTATCCTGTGACAATTTATATTTGCTTTTCATGCTTTTAAAATAAGTTAGACTACTGTAAAGGTCCAGCACGATTTTCAGTTGGAGCTTTTTGCGATTAAGATCATTTATTACTTTCCATAATGCTGATGAAATACTCAAGGGATTTCGGACCTGTGGACTTACACAGACTCTTGCAACGAGCCATAGGTGTCACCCGTTCATCAGGCACAGAATGTCTGCAAATCTGAGTATTGGATAACTGTGGTATTAGCATTAGGGATGCAGACTGAATCGCCTTCAGTAGGGTAGCGTCACAGCAACGGCAAGACGTTTCGCACAGGTCTAGCATCCGGGTAACGAACTACATTTGATCGTTTCCGACAACAGATTTTTAAATATCTGCCACATCTGCATTCATATCGTTTCAGTTACCTGAGCTCGAATCGACTCCAATCGCTTCCCCCAGGAACGTTTTCCGGGTTGCAAAACCTGAAATTTTTGTAAGTCCTGATGTCATTGACTTTTACTGTCCGACAGATGTAGACCATATAACATTACTAGGTCAACAAATTGATTGGAGTGTCCGCTATTTAGTTGCTTGAAGTGAAATTTATTATTTCGGGGTGTAAGACTCCATTGTTACCTGGAATCGAAGTAAATATGTGTTTTGCGTTCATGAAGTGCGAAGTTTTCATCGCATCACTCACTTAACCAAAAGAGATATAGACTAAATATTATTGCGAGCGGATAGTCGAAAAGCAGGAGCCTTTTACAAGCTCTAGCGATGCGCCAAAATCTAATAGTTCGCGTCTATCGCATTGTGGTATTCTGCTATCAAATATCAACTCCAGCTGAAAGGTAGAAAACAAACTGCAATTTAAAGCAACCCTACATGTTTACTAGTGTCAGATTCTTCACTTTCCATTGCTTTGCCAGCCTAGTTCGATTGCATAGGCAACATGTTTCGTTAACATGGGGAGATACAATGTATTGGATAACAGAAAATGGCGATTGTCTAACTTTTTCAGCTTAGACGAGATACTATGAAAATGCAGACACTTCGGAATATACATGTCCAGTATCCTTTTATATTTACTGAAGCGAAATTCATCGTGGTCAGCTGGGTAAAATCAAGGTATCCCAGACATATGGGCAAATGTATTTGTAACTAAATTACTTCATAATTCTAGCTTACATTTAACGTATTAGAACCGTTGATTAAGATATACTTGTGCACAAACTGCATTTTAAGCTTAATCTTTAGGTCAGCGAACGTTCTGTAGCTGACTTCAGGCTTTACAGACCACACTTCCGGTCACGCAGCCAGGACACGTTTTAGTCGAGCAAGGAGTCCGTAGTGTCACCACCGCATTCGGTCATCCGCATGTCAAGAGACGGAATCTTGTTTCTTTAGCTACATCTTTATTTAAACAAAGTGAAATTGTGGCCTCATGTTCCTGAGAAACCGAGAATCACACCACGGGACTCAAAGCAATGAAAATTAATTCAGCTCATCTTAGTTACGTCAAAATTGTCGTATATGAAGGCTGGCATGCATGAAAATTTTTCTTCGCATTGCACATATTATTTTTCTCATTCGCTTTCAGGTATCTGCACCGAAACAAAATAACGTGTGTAGAAAAGGGATCGTTTAGAGGTCTGGAAAACTTACAAATTTTGTAAGTGTGTATTGTACTGCAGTTTATTGTACTTTTCCACCGTATCTAACAGACTTAAGCAGCAGCGTTCCATTTTACAACGAGCTGATGGTCTCCACTGCTTTGCTGAACCATAAGGATTTACATCCATAAAATGCGATTGACTGATGCGGCATCTTATCAGGCGACTGTATACTGTCAAGCTAAATTGGAAGACCTTATAAAGTTATACATTTTGCAGGTTGTCACAAAAAATCAGAAGGATGTAATCTATTTCCGAGGTAGGGCGATTGACCGATAAAAAAGAAATCAGCAGTGTTACACCACGCAGTACCGAAGTAATTATGACATACGAGGACCAGGTAGAACACATAGTCACCGAAACATATGCTGGGCAGTAGTACATGACGCTGGACACACTTGGAAATAAGCGGGGAGCGTGACAACATCTACTCAGCGAACCCAACGGAGGTTAAAAAGACCTTCAAGAAGATGGTAACAGCGAAACCTACAGTAAATTGAGTGGGATGGAAAGGCTGTTGGTTACCTATTTAAGTGTAGGTGAGTTCATTGGATTTCAAACGAAATAAAAACACATAAATGTTACAAGTGAGCTTTTAAATTGCCTGTAGCAGTTTCGCTTTCGTTGCAGTTCCACCGAAAAATGTAGATCCAGTTGCTACGTAGATAAATGAGAGAATTATTCCCCTTAGACAATACAAAGTAAGTGTATATTGCAATGTAATCCTTCTTCCATTCAAGGCATTTGTCTGACAACCAGATACAAACCATTCCGGGGGGCAGTTTCGAAGATATGAAGAGGCTGAAATACTTGTAAGTTCACTTTAGACACAATCTGTGCTTTGTTACCATACCTAAGCAATTTGCGCTGAACCAAACAGTCTAACAGTGCAAAAGGTGGACATTCATTTGTGAACCATCTTATACTAGATTGTTATTTTTTAAGTGAACAGCGAATGACTGTTGACCCAAGCCGTCGAATCTCGAATGCCAGTAGTAAGTTAGCTTCTACAGATTTAACGTTAATAGCATAACCATTCATTGTTACAGAGGTAATAATTCACTAGCTTATATGAGATCATTGAAGATGTTCTCGGTAGCTATTAGCAGAATAACAAAAACGCAGTATGAAACACGACATTCATAAGATCCGCATCGCATTAGTGGGCCTCTTTATTTTCTGTATTTCCTCCGTAACTTAAAGTGATTAGAAGATTAGCGATGTTGCACTATAGTACTGTGTTATGGAAGTGTTTTCTAGTTAGGCAAACGCACAACTATTCTCTTACTTATCGATTGCGTTGTTTCTCCAATTCCTTCACAGTGCTCACAACTATCGTAACTTTCGTACACCTTTACACTTCCTCAGCTCTACCTGTTACTGGTACAGCTCGGCTTAATAAATTGAGTGAATTACTGAGTACGTACACTTCCGTACATTATGGAATTGTTAAGAATATAGTGACCATAATGTGGGATATGCTCATAGTTAATAACAAAAATCAGCTGAATATCCCCCCACTCTATTTGTCAGGGGGCAGTGGTTGTACAAGGCGCTTGATAAACGGCCAGACACTCACTGGGCTCATTTTGTAGATGATGGCAAGAGAGACACTTTTGTAGTTTTCTTCTAGAATTAGATTCACATAAGACTAATGCTTAGCCTGGTCAGATGATCGAAGCTTAAGATAGGTAAATAAATAAAGTTATATTCCTCGACGATGCGAGAAGCTGTTCCCTGGAAGGAACAGATCAAACAATGGCACAACCTTTCCATGACATTGCATTAATACTTTTTCAGAAATAAACACATGCACAAGTCCAAATTAGGTAACACAAAGTGATCAAAAGCGTTCTGCTATGTTTTCCTATCATTGAACCAGGATTCTTCACAATCACAGATGTTTGGGCCAAGAAAAAATAAATGATGAAAGGGGCTGTTGTCTGAAATATTATGTGTGTGTTTGCAACATTTCTTCAGGCACCATGGATACCGTTTTCGAATGCATTATCTAGGGACTGTGATGTCCCGAAAACCTTACGTTTTGAACAATTAAATGCTTACCAATCACAAGCTTATAATTGCAAAGTGTATAGCATGTTCTGATATCGCTTGGAAGTTTGTTCCAAACCTTTGAGTTTTGGGTTAGAAAGAAAGGTTCTCTGATTCTCGTAGTAAATTTTTGAACTATGACCTTTACCCTTTGTTACGGATTAGATATCTGCTGTTTAAAGATATGTGGACACCATTATCAAGACTGCGAACTTGACAATTTATGATTCTGTAAAGAAAACATAAGTTCAGATTCATTATCCGAAGCCAAACTGGGTCAAATCCAAGTTTATCACATCGCTCTCTGTATGTTAACTTTGAGGAATATCCTCATAGCTTTTCGTGAAGCGTCTCTGGACCCTCTCAAGAGCATGTTGGTCAGATTTCAGCTGATAAGACTGTACCGTTGAACAGTATTCCATACACCGCAATACATATGTTTTGTAAAGCGATATGCGAGATTCCGTGAGGGAAAAATGATGGCAGATATACCCGAGAGTCTTCATGACTTTCGGAACTTGAAAGTCACAGTATTCAGAAAAGTTAAACGTGACTGAATATCGCACGCCTAAATCGTGAACTGCCCTGCATTGCGAGATATATGCGCCCTGTAGTAATAAACTGTCTGGCGGTACTTGGCATTTGTACGACAAAATATTACACTTGTCCAGGGCAAATGACATCTGTCACAGTTGGCACTAGGTGTCAAGGACAGATAGGTCATCCTGAATAAAACCTACGGCTTCCTGGGTATTTGCACGTGGTTGTGAGTAGACAGCGTTAATGTCATTAGCAAAGATAAATGTAACACCACTTCTTATTCCCTGGAATCTATCCTTAATACATATTAGAAAAAGAAGTGGACCAAGAAAACTCCTTCGAATCACTCCACTGGTGATTGCTTTCGGTTTAGAGAAATGGTCGCCTATGCGCACAACCTGCTGTCTACCAATTAGATATGAAGACAGCCAAGAGAACATCGGTTCTCCAATGCCTATAGCCTTCAGTTTGTTCAATAACCTGTGAGGCACTCTATGAAAGGCTTTTGCATATCCAGGAAGAGGATTACAACCCTGTTTCCGTTGTCTATGGCAGTCATTGTGTGGTTTAAAAAGTCTGTCTGGCATGTTGCGCAGGATCGACCTAGCATTAAGCCGTGTTGTGAATTGCTGACAATGTTAGCGCGGTTCAAGAATACAAATAGTTCATCTTTCACTATCCTTTCCATTATTCTAGATACGATGGGTGTGTGATTGATGGGACGAAAGTTTTTAACCTCGTGGGCAGCGCCATTTTTATGTCTCGGGATAACGACAGAAGTTTTCCATTGAGTAGGGTATACTCCGTTGTTAAAAGAGTGTAAAGATGTTGAGCAAAAGCAGAAGGAAGACACTACCACTGCCTTTTATCAAACAAGGGGGATCCCATCAGGGCCTGCGCATGGTGAGGAGTATAAGCGAGAGACTTGACCAGTAATTTTCGCTATAGTAACTTCCAACGTGCATAGACTTTCATTGTTGTGCGGCATGATAAGTGCTGGTGTGTCTGACGATTCATTGCTCATTGATTCTGCAAACTAAGCACTGAAAGCTTCGCAGATATCACAAGGTGCGTCGTAGTACGCTCCAGCGTATGTGATGATAAGGTTGAAATTTTTGCTGTAACATGAACCCCAGGCACGGAATAGTTTGGCTAGCTCAGCTGTTTGTTAGGGCCGTTTAGAGCTTTGTACTCTTGTAGAATGAGAGTTTTGTCACGTTGATGCCTCTGCTTTTTGACGAGCTTCGACTGCTGTAATAATAGCGCAAAGTCAGCAGGTAGCCTGAATTTCTGCCGAATTTTATGAACCTTCCGTGCTGCCTTCAACGCATTGCGATCGGATTTATGCTTAGTTTGGTAAGCACAATTCAGTGGTAGTGCCGAATCGATGAAGAAGCCAATTATACTATACTTGTTGAGGACATGAAGAGAAAAATAAGTTACCAGGTCCTTGACAGAGTTCCAGTTGGCAGAAATCTACAGAGGATAATGCATTGTGTTCTGCACATCGGCCATGCATAGTCTTAGGCAGCATTTGATCACGCGATGAGTGCTCCCCGGAAATTCATCAAAAATGTTAAAATTGATTGCAGGTATGCCAAAAGAAATAATGAGATCCAGAATACTTCCACCTCTGCTCGGTTGGGACACGTGTTGTTGCCAGCCATTCATTTGGACACAGGATATAAGATTTTGGAATTTTAAAGGAGCGGTTCCCATGGGCCGTGAAATCCACGGCAGATTAGACTTACCTCCAATCATGTGATGTATAAGTGGTAGGCTAGCAGCACATTCAAATGCAAGCGTCAAAGTTCTAGGTCTTCCTGACTGCAGTTTGGTATGCTGTATACACATCCCATTAGCAGCTGATGCTGACTAACAGATATCGTAAGCCGTAGTGAATCCTGGACAACATTCAGCACTGGGTTCTTGAACGTTGCTGCTGCGAGCGATTTTTTTCAGATAAATTACTCAACCATCACCTCAACGACTAGGCCAATTTCTCATAAACTTGTCCTATCCGAAACTAGTTAACGGATTGTCAGACATGTCATTATAGCACCAAGATTCAGTTATAAATATTATATCAGGATTATTCACCAAAACAAACGAGCGTAGTGTGTGGATCTTAAAGTGAAGAGAACGAAAGTTTATCAAAAGTATTGACATAGATGTGAGATATGGAGAAGATTGCTTAGGCTGTTGTAAACACTGGGGTTTCAAGCCGTGTGCCTGGACCCAGGCTGGAAATTGTTGAAAAAGTGCTTGTATGGCCAACGGTGGAAAATGATTTGGAGGTGACCACAGCGGAAAGGGTTGCGACTGAGTATAGCCCTCTAAAAATGATGCGAGGAAAAGAGTCCATGATTGTTGTAATGGCTTGCGGGAGCTGGAGGGTTAAGTTGTGTCCTCTGCATCATGTCACTAATAGGCTGTTGATTACGTAACGCATTGATAGGAGTCAGGGGGTAACTGTCATTTCCATCCATGCGTAAAATCCGCTTACTTGCGCTCGATACACAAGGCTTCACTATGCGCGGTGGAGGACACTGGTTTAAATCCATACACCACCATCGGCATAATCCGTGTGGTTCGTTGATGGAATCGGAAATTTGTGGTGCCCAATTACACCGTGTGTAAAGTGCAAAGATGGCGGCACGTCGCACATAACTTTTTGACCAATGGATGTACGTCTATCTAAACGAAATGACGATACAGAGTCGCCCAATGACGCTTGCGATAAATCTACGTCAATCGTCCCTTTACTATCTATCAATTTGACCGGATCCATCGATATTCTCGACGATCTTGGACACTGGCCAGAGCGGACCTTAGGCGAGACATGACAGTTCGAGGCCTGAGGTAGCGGTTTTGCATGCAATTGTGATTTAGCAGCTAATACAGTTGTTATTCGCTGATCCACATGGTTATCACTTCGCATGCAGAAAGCAGCATTAGGAAACCCTAGTTGACTGCCAGAAGTGATTATCCAAGTAGAAACACAATCCACATCACTGGTTTTGTGGATTGTAGTCGTTTTGGCCTTGGTCGGTTTATCATGTCTAGCTGTGAAACTGCGGCCTAGCGTAGGTCCTCCAGTAACCAATTTTGCATTTGACGTTGACCTTAGCTCCGAAGTGCGAGAATTAGGTGTTCTACCGGACACATGATCTAATGCGCTAGAGCGGCCCGCATATTCATGTGATTCCTTGTTAATTTCAAAAATCACTTGATCATTCACCGCTTCGTCCCTATTTGCAGCAAGCGGAGTATTATCCTCGCATTTGTGTTGGCCACTAAGTGAGCAATATCAACTGGATGCAGGGCGCCAGATGGCTGTTTTACCTCAAACTTTTGCCTCCTTATCTCTCGTTGTAGCGGGGTTTGGTTCTCCATTATTTTCAGACCTCTGAAAGTCGTATTAAGCACAATGAGATTATGCTTTTAAATGAATTGTCGAGCAATAAGTTCATTTTGTAACTGCAAATGTATGGGACACTCGTAACGCATTACATTTATGCGTAGTCTGATGCAATTGGACCAACAAGATTGCATACCGCATGCAATGAGAGGCACGTGCTGAACAGAATTATCTGGTACATTAAAAACCACCGCATTGTATGAACAGCGTACTCATTTGTGTACTTCGGTCGAAATGGAGTCTATCAGTACACTGCACTTCGTGAGGTTCATTCTATCCATATTTGGGGGCAATTCAAATAAGGCAGCTAGACTCTGCAAAGGTCCCAATATCGAAGGGAACATGTCGACTTTTAATGCAACTTCAGCGCATGCAGTTTCAGCCACGGATGGACATCTTTCTGGTTTCTTTCTCAGGTCAGCATGTAGTCCAAGGGACTTTCCCACAGCGCTACACTGCTTTGGGTATTTTCTTTACTAATGCTTCTGCCGTTGTGCGGAGTACCTTAGGTCGTTGTCAGCTTTTGAACTAAACTGGAAGCATCCTGGCCTATAATATCATTTTTCCTCATCGAGTGTGTCCTTAGTGTATACAAGATAATAAAAACCGAAGTAACATACACTGAAGCAAAATCAGAGGAGCTAAGACAATGGGTGCTAGCTTCTGATCTTTAACTGCAAATCCACGTCTAATATAATGCTGGTAAAAATTGCAACTCGCGGAAACTGGGTGAGTTAGTTAGAGACACAAAGAAGGCACCGCAGTGAACTATTCGAATCTCCGCCTCCGAATTGCACACGCCGTTACTGTGGAAACGCGAGTTCTTCACCAATTCCAAACGTGTTGTTGTCTCACCGTCTCAATGACATACCGGTTGGCAGTTGGGTCAGCACAGACGTTCTTGATTTTCCTCGTGACAGATCACGAGCGGTTGCAGGTCACTTTAGAAAGGCCTCGGGACGGGGCTATCGATCTTATCAGAGCGCCTCTTAGTGTGGCCGGTGGGTTGATTCTAGGTGGCAGCCTCAGTGACTGCGAAACAATGGCAAGATTAGCGGTAGATCCCTTATATTGCCGCCTGTATCTGACTTACGCAGCTACCGATAAAAGTAGCGTCGTTAGAGAGCGCTTATGTTTGGCTTTTAAAAAAATTAGATAAATGTTAGATAAAGGTTAACTAAAATATACCGCAACAATTATCTGCATGCTATTCTCTTCATGATATCAATCGTTTGCACGCAAATGGCGAGTGACTTGTAACATTGTAACAACCGTCTTGGTTGTTCTTTAACTAGGTATCTGGTGCACAATCCACTCATCTGCGATTGTCGTTTGGCATGGATGCCTTCCGTGTTGGTCGAGAAGGAAGCCGGTGGCACTCAGTGGGCCAGATGCGCAGGGCCACCTAATCTCCAAGGCACTAATGTGCGCGATTTAGTGCCACAATCATTGCAATGTGACGGTGAGTGAAATGCGTACCCGGTACTCTCGTGAAGTGATTACCAACTCGTTACATCAGTTGCTCCTTGAAACATCGTTAAAACTGCAATCCATGCAAAATATTCAAGACACACGCGTTGTGGAAACGCCGGCCTCAGACTGTACCAACCGAGTCCCATTGAGCAGCTTAGCAAAACGTCAATAATAGGGTTTAAATAAAGTCATGATGCGAATGTGATGCTAAACTAAATCAAGGGATTTGCATATGGGATAGATGCTGCATCGAAACAAAGCACCGTTCGGCAGCCCACAAACCAAGTGCACTCTCGAGAGAACGTCTATCAAAACCAATGAGAAAACATGAAACACATGATTGACCAAATATTGTGTGCAATATGTGTTTCGGAGGTCAAGCAGAAAACCAAGTAAGTCAATTAGCAGTTAAATTATTTATGACTAACAAGGGAAGTTGCTATGTCGACGGAGGATGTCATGCAGCGTTATTCCCATCAATGTGCGTCATTGGAAAGGAACATAAAGATGACTGGACCGAGACCTGGTTCCTAACTCCGCGCGGAAAACGCGAAAAGAAAGGGAGCTTCTCGAGGTTCGATTCTCCACAATGTTTTAATCAATCTGTGTAGCAATATCGATTTATCTGCCGACAACATGGAAGGAATGAAATTAGGCGGACTAAAAATTGCCTTCCGAAAAATATCATGCGGGGGATGGAAAAGGAGCAAGTAGTGAACGTACACCAAGCATGCGGAATATATACTAGCTGCAACAATGAAACTTACATGATATTTTCGTAGTTATAAGCATAACTCTGTAGCAAAAGTAGTTTTACCGCTACTTGTACTGTGTTCTACGATTTACCTCCTACCTCACACTGACTACTACCCATCTGCAAAGACACCAGACAACCAGTTCGTTCTAATAGGACTCGTCAGTGATGCGCAACCATCAACTCCACCAGGAACCGAGCGCAGTGACTTCTGGACACTAGCAGCTTACGCCACCATAGCTTAATAGTGCGAGCTGCTGGCTAGTAGCGCAACTTGCAAGCATCGAGACGTCGTTGGGCTCGGTTCCTGATGCAGCCAGTGGATGTTTAGGGCTCAGGAGTCCAAGTAGAACGAAACGGTCGTTTGGTGCTTTTCCGAATGCGCAGTAGGCCACATGCAGCAGAAGCTATTGTAATGAATTCTGGATGCCATCACATCAACATCCACACTCATTGATAAGGATACAAGCTTACATGAGAACAACAGTGTACAACTATGCAGGAGGAACTGCGATTATTGCGGGCAGAAGCAGACAGGGAGGCAAGTATTGCAACTGTTACTTTTAGTTCTGGATTTGCTTGGCAACTGCAAAAAGAATGAAAATTTTGACAAGTTTGTACTAACTACTCCAAGTTGACTGATGACGATGGACTTTCAGCCGGCTCGAGAGGTTTAGTGAACACCTAAACATCTGAGCGCTTAAGTGCCTCCAAAACCCTTAGCATAATGATCCAGCTAACAAGTCCAAAAGTTCTTTCTTCCAGGTGGACAAGTAGAAAAATTTAGATGAACACTGTGTTCCTTTACACAGTACGGTAGCCTAAGATAAGTTAGTACCCCAAAGACAGTAACTCTTTAATCAGTTGACAAATGCCTTTATTGCTGAATAAACAGTGTGCGCGTATTATTTTCTCCTATACATATAACATTGAGCGCCATCCTGTCCCCTACAGTTGATGAGGATTCCTTAGTTATGAACTCTCATTGTGAGTGGCCGAAGAACCTGTGCCCTACCGGATGCTATTGCACGGAGCTCACAAATACTCCCACGGTTCATGCGAAGAAGGGTGCATCATATAACATCGAGGAACTGGGTTTCAATTCTGATGGTATCAGCGTGGATTGTACCAACGTTGGACTGAAAAACCTGCCAGAATCCTTACCATCAAGGACCAAAGAGCTGTAAGTAATGCGCTACGACACTATATTAACTATGTGGTCGGTCTGACAGTGAAAGATGACTCTGAGACGAACGCCGTAGGTATTCAGGCCCATAGCAATGGGTTCACAGACCTTCGTACTTTGGAAATCGTGAAACCGTTAGCTTCCCTTCTACTGAGAGTCGCGTTTAGCAACGTTTTAGCTGGCAGCCAAAATAGGTATGCCACATCTACTTAGCATACTGCATTCGGCGTATTCTACATCTACCACCCATTTGTCTGAGTGCTAAATTCAAAACGCATTCGACTCAGCATATTTTCGGCTCAAAATACCAAAGTGACTTTATATATGGTAATACAATGAGGTTGTCGCCTTGTCCTGTCCACGCCTGAAGTGCATTTAAACAAATTAGCAACGATAACAGAACTTAACCTTAGTTAACCAAAATAAGATGCAGAAACCCAGGAGTACCAATGGTATTTGTGATTCTACCGTTTCAGAAACTTACGATACAATCACATTACCACTCTACCAAAAGAAGGAATCCTCAAGAGTTTGAAACAACTGCACACTCTGTAAGTATGTCTCTCAAGAATTGACATTAATTTAATTGTGCGCCTGTAATTTTTTGCGTGGTTTAACCAGCAGCATCATGTGGGTTCAAATCTGGCCCCATGTTTCGATGGGCTGATACAACTTATCCTATGAGAGAAATCGGCTATTTTAGTGTCGACTTTGCTGCGGCTGGTCATTTAATTAAAGTGGGGTCACCAACCGAACTTTTTTTGATGAAGCCGATATAGCAGATGCTTCTGATCTAATGCTCAATCATTGATGACCGCAAAACCAGTTACCCTGTTTAAAAGTCGGGTGCAATCAATCATTTACATTTCACCACCATTCCTGATTTTTCCAGAACTCTCCAGATCAAGCCTTATTTACACGTGAATATTCATTTTTTCTATATAGGAATCAGTTGCTAGTGATTCAATGTAGAATCATGCATCGGAGGATGCCTGAGGCTCCATTTATAAATAAATAAATAAACGTTTTATTCCTCAGCAGTGCGAGGCAAAGACCAATTGGGTGGTCTTATCAACATTTGAGATTGCTTTCACTGCAAATAAGAGAAGCATGAATAATTCGAAAGCACATACTATGTGATTGGACTACCATACGTAGTCACTGCTTTTCCAAGTGACAAACTTACTGAGAGATGGATTGATCGGTAAGCTCCACTGGTCCAAACAACTTAGTAGCCCCGATCGGGAACGCAGAAACAATCTTCGGTACACAAATTAATTCCGACAACTACGGTACCTTAAATAAAGATGTAGTTGTTCATGGTGGCACAACACCGTCGGAATTCTAGTACCTAGACGAAATACGCTGAAATGCACAAGGATAAACAGGTTTCTGAACTTCCTCCCCATCGATATATTGGGGGGGGGGAGGGGAGAAATGAGTGCTTTCTACCTTTCTGCGACAGAAGTCAATTGCCATACACATAAACTAAACCGAGTACTAACTGAAGTATCAAATGCTGAACTTTCCCATTCTATAGAAGTATGACCATTGTTTGGTAAACCAAAGGTTTCTTCCCAGTGACGGGCGCTGTTCATTATAACGTTTAAAAAGCCAAGTTGCACAACTCGGGCGAGTAAGGCCTCATCCGCTGGCCAATGTGTATCCCTGCGCAAACCTAAATGCCATGATAACAGAGAGACCGGTCGAAACTGACTCAAACTTGAGTCACTTGCGCAGAATCTCAAGTCGTTATCCCCCTCCACTCTATTCGAATATCATTTTATCATGTGATACACTAAGTAGAAGAAGTGTAATTTCACACGGTCCGCTCTACTTGCGTAACGCAATAAGACGTAGGTATGATGTTTGTTAAACACTTCCACACAGGCTGAAATGCACCAATGGTCTTGGGCTGAGAAACAAAGGACTCAAATAATTCATGTGGACGTTTGCTTTGGGTGCGCGTCGGTTTTCTCTGTTCATCCCATCATTCGGCTGCGCAGATAAACAAAACGCCTGACATGCTGCCAACCAAGTTTAACTTCTTGTTGATCCAGATGAGAATATGCAGGAACTGCAACACAGTCGTTGCGTCAGAGTAGTGCCTAGCTATGAAGTATTGGTGATAAACAGCTTTTTTGACTTTCAGCAATAGAAGGTGCTGGGTATTTACGTCTCGTCGAATTTACACAAGCTAGACACCAACGCGTCGTACAATTAAGGTCGATAATACGAGCCCTAGCTCCATCGTGCATTGTCTGCCTACCAAAATTAGCTCATTGAAGTCATGAGCACCCATAAGTGTCATGGGTAACTCGTTACTTTTCGCTAATACTTTAGGAAACAATAGACATAAGCCCCATCAGAGATGGGAAGATTTTCTATGAACTGTGAATAAAGGATTGCTGTAAATAAATAGTTTGAAAAGTCATCAACTGTTCATCTGTTGATCGTTTTTCCGAGCTTGGTAAAGAGATCGCATACGTTTCATCACCACGCGAGGTGGCATCTTCAGTGCGGAAATAGGCAATGTATAATGCTGCTTATTGAATTGTCAGACCGTCATCCACGGGCAGGTGACTTTTGAAGGTGACAGTTTCGATTTGCGCCACGTCTTTTTTAACTCTGCCTGTTCTGTTTAAGTGTTTAATCATCGATCATGTAGCATCTCAAATGAATGTGTGTGCAGAACAACAGTTCGTTTTAATGGATGTGCAAAAGACAAGTCTAGGGTAATTTAAAAGAATATTTGACACCAGGTGGTAGTATGTTTTATGAGGTCCATCAGTGGAAGATTGCGTATATTAATTAATCTTCATTCTGAAGACGAAGGCTCCAGGACAGTCCAGAGGATACCTTTCTTTACGTCCGTGTAGCCAGCTTTTTGCTAACAGTCTTCAGGAAGAAAAGTAATGTTTCATTTCTGGCAGCACACCATTAATGCCATCGGTGGCCTCATTGCTTACTAAGGTTCATGTGTTGTAGTGCCAGCTGGGCTCTACACTGAACCATTACAACAAATCAACTCAGTCAGGAGTAAAAGTTCTCAGTAATCGAATAACTGGGTGTGGCACCAAATGCGTACATGTACTACAAAGTACGAATACAATAAAACCGGTCCTAGCAGATCAAGGGAATTCAGAATCGTCCACTTTCTTGTAAAGGTCGTACGTACTGTGCTTTCTTTAATGAATTTAAAAGTCGATTTAGAAGTAATAACAGCTCAGCCTGTCCCACTAGCTCATTACAGCAGTGGTTAAAGTACTGTTAGGCTATTTACCGAGTCAACAAACGGTACTGTTAGCGGTCTCCAAGCAAAGTCATTTTGTGTAGTATTTGCAGACAGCGTGTATGCGATTAATTGCATCCCACACTATCTGCCCTACATAAGTTGAATTCAGAGTTTTATATTACGAAGCCAGATGTACAATATTAACTAAAGCGATGCAGCGGGAGATGGACTTTAGGTAATCATAATACCTTAGTTTACACGGAAGCTAAGGATTCTATTAAAGTGACTAATGACTAGTAAATAAGTCCTGCATCGTATTGAAAATACACAAATCTCTTGTTTGATGGCTTTGTAGTCTAAATAAAAACGAAGTATATATGTTTTACTTAGACGAGAAAGCCATCAAACAAGAGCTTTGTGTTTTTCAACATGATGCAGGACTTATTCACGGTAGTCCTTTTACTAGTATCGTTTGTATGCAGACAATGTGTCATCAGAACCATAGCAAAAAGGAAGACAATAATCGTACGTAGAAAAACAAGAAAAAGACAGTTCCTTTTTGGGTTTTACACACGACGATCTGCGTTTCTTTCATATATACTGGAGAGTAATCAATAAATAAAAGGTCACAACAACACTGGTTCCACTGATGTCTGTTACGTGCCATCACATCCAGCGTTTGCAGCCACAGGAATTCCGGGTCACGTGGTCTCCAACCTGGGAGGCGTGGTGATCCGACTGATGCTAAGTTTGTGGCTGTTTACTCTATGCTCTTTTCCACGTCTTTGGTTGTTTACCGGGACACATTTTCCAGTCGCTTCCGGGAAGCGCAAATAACGCTCGCCGGGGAAGGCGATGGGCTGGCATTAGCAGTAAGTGGCCGAGCCAACGCATGCGGTGTAGGAGAACAGTGTTTTAAAGACTGGGACTGTTCGCTCTAAGCACTCGTCCACGAACCTGTGCATTGCTTATGTGGTGTTGCCACCACAAACGAGCAATTCTCCGCAGACAGCGGTTGTCAAAAACTGACAGTCGTCTCATGTCTGCCGAGCGAACAGGTTAGGTCTCACCGCCGTACAGCAGGACCGTACAGACGTAAGCATTGCACACCCTGCCCTTGAGCTTGAGATTGACATCATGACGAGGTCATAGGTGTCTCAGTTTGATGAAAGCAAGGAGAGTTTTGGCAATGTGCTGTGCAACCTCATCTCCAACACCGTCACCAACCGTTATGTGACCCACTGGAAAAGTGAAACAATCCATTTGTTTCAGAATCTCGCCAGCAATGGTGAGCACCGACGCAGACCCCTGTCAATGTGAGCACAGATGCAGACCTCTTCCAATGGGAACAAAGTGCAAAAGAACTATGCATCATTTTCAAACAATGTGCTTCTCCGCCAATGTAGATTCTCTGGTCAACAACAGAACAGCATATATATATAATCGTAACTTGGAAGAGAGTTTCAGTGCAAACTCATAACACTTGTTTGTCAGACTGTCTTATCATGAGATTTTTTAAGTATCTGGACAGAGTTGCGCGAGTCACAGTGGTATTATTCCATGAAGAGGCTAAGCAAGCAGGGAAATTGCGACAAAAGTTGCCTGTACACAAAACACGGTCACCGAACATCTTAAAAAGCAAACTGAAACTGGAGGCATTGATGACGTGCACCGATCTGGTAGACCAGAGAAGTCAACAGACCGAGATGACCGGTGTTGCTGGTAACATCCTTGAGTGACGGGAAGCTTGCCTGTCCTCAGCTGCTGAGGGCGTGGAACAGGTGTTCTGTGGATCTGTGCACGTCAAGAGTAGAGATGGTGCATGGAACTCGATCATCGAGAATGCAGGGCAAGAAAAAAAACCGCTGTTATCCGATACACAAGGCAAACAAAGGTTGGCATGGGCCAAAAATTATTCATGTTGGACTAAGAAGGATTGGGAGAAAGTTCTGTTTAGAGTTGAGAGTCACATCTGTATGCTTGGGATTAGTGGGAGTACATTTGTCCAAAGGTTTCCAGGGAAAGAATACAAACAACAGCACCTGATTCCCTCTGTCAAGCATCCAAAAGAAAACATTATTTGGGATCGCATGACTACCGATGTAGCTAGATTGCTCAGAAGCTATGAAAGAAAAAAGCTCCTTTCAGAATGACAATTTACCAGGTCATCGTGCAAAGAGATTCGCAGAACGGATAAAAACAAGGAGTGAAAACGCTGACATGTCCAGCTCGGCGCCCATTCTAAATCCGTTTGAAAATTCGCAGTACAGATTATCACTAGAAATGTTGAAGGAACAGCTGGTGAGCAAAACGGCATTTATTGTGTCCATCATTGACGTTTGGGACGGACGTTTGGGATGAACATCTCCAAAAGCGAGTGCATTAAATCTGTAAAATGAAAAACTGTCAAACGAAACAAAAGCCGGCCAACCAAGTATGGACACTTAAATTTCTGACCAGTACAAAAATAAGGTTTGTAAAAATCCACCAGTGTTACGTCGTACTATGCGACCTCAGTTGGAATGCAGCCTTCGGATTATACCGTACAATAAGAGCTCAATGAGTGAGAAATATAAACTAACGGCTGTGGTGCCATAAATCCATAAGTTGCAGGTGGTAACACAGAAAAAGGTGATTGCTGAAGGTGACGCGGGAGTTTTCATAGTGTTGTGCACACAGTATCCTACTAAGCTTAAAGGTCAAGTAAATCCTATCAACGGCTGTGCATAGAAGACGGCCGATTTCAAATCTCAACTAGCCAAACCTGGTTGCACGAATATGTTATTTGTTTACCCAAGGGTTACCTATGGTTGGCGATATCCGGTTTCGGATTTGCCTGCCAGTGTGACCAGCCACAGGACGCCTTCGCCTACAGAGGGACCATGGGTGGCTTGCGCTGCACCACCCGCAGCTCCACCCACACACCCCATATCCAGTGTAAACCCGAAGGAATAAGACCGGGAATCACGTGGATGGAAGCTACGTTTCATTCACGGAGCCGACCCACACTCCTTTACAAGCAAACAAAACCGCTCTGCAGTTGGGAATCAAGCGCACACAAGACGGTTGCTGGGTCGTAGTCTACTCCACACTGATTGCATGGAACCACTCTTCGAGCCTAACACGGTCACGAGGACCGTGCACTCCAAGGCCTCCGGCAGCGACCAACTGTCTCCTGGAGTCAGTATAGATGTGGTGGCGGGCGATAGACAGGTAGGCACCTTGCCAACGTTCACATCAAGTACAGCCACACCGGGGATGTCAAACAACAGCCAATCACTTGAAATGAGATTAGCAAATAAAATAGATCTATTAAAGCATACGGCTATACTGACATAACTCTTCGTTAAATTAGCATATGAAGTAGGTTGGTTAGCAACGCATCCGCGTTAAGTACAAATTGTCCGCAAGTTACTCAAAAAATTCTATAAAGGCAATAAAGTTAACGACGATAACCACAATTAGCGTAAGCAACGTGTACAAGTTAATAGAAGATTAATCAGATAAGAAGAACAAACTGAATAAATTGGAATGGAATTTATCCAACTTAAAAGTATCTAGTTTAAGCGTATGTTGATTTAGGCCAACTGCGGTGAAGAAGCATCATGAATGCAACATCAGCCTCAGCATTGGTTACCAATATTTCGTTTCATATAGGCACATTTAGCGATCATTCATTCATTCATTATACACATCAGCTAGAGGTGGGAAAACACCTCCGCTATTGTGCCGCAATACATGAAGGAAATACATACATACATATAATACAATACACAGAGGAAAAATAGAGACAACAGTTGCAGGCCAGCTGAGCTACCAGCAACGGATAGGCATCGTTCCGGTAAGCTTCCAGCCAGCTACTAGGCAAAAAGAAAAAAATGTTATGTTTTACCCTAGGAAATGAGATAGTAGATGGAAGGGGAGGCTAAAAGGGATGGGGAGGGACAAAGCAACTCACAGCACAAACGCCACTGAGGTCGGCTGCTTGCCATGTCAGCAAGTGTATCCAGCCAAACG
This sequence comes from Dicrocoelium dendriticum, assembly GCA_944474145.2. NCBI lineage: Eukaryota > Metazoa > Platyhelminthes > Trematoda > Plagiorchiida > Dicrocoeliidae > Dicrocoelium > Dicrocoelium dendriticum. Next base: position 47,428,231 of record OX104068.1, on the reverse strand, counting down.
TGTTCACCGTCTTTTGGACCCCAACCAGGGAGCCGTGACGCTCCAACCGAGGCTAGCTCCGAAGTGAGGGACTTCATTCCCCTGGACCAAGTCATCGCTTAGCCACCTCTCATCTTCTTCCACCCACATCCCCGGTGAGCAAACAACGCACGTCAAGGGAGTCGGTGGGCTGGCATGCGTAATACGTGGCCGAGCCATCGGAGTCTGGTGCGAGAAATAACGGTGCTGAGCGGTTCAGATCCTTTTCCTGGGCCGTAAACAATGCGTCGGACACGCTCGTTACTCACGCGGTGTTCCCACCAAATGTGAGCCAAACTGCGAAGGCACCGATGGTCGAACGTAACTAGCCTCTTCATGTCCGCCGACCTTAGGGACCAGGTTTCGCAACCGTACAGTAAGGTCGAACGTACCGCTGCACTGTACACTCTACCCTTCAGGGCGAGAGTGATGTCGCGCCGCCGCCATAGGTGGCGAAGGTTAGCAAAAGCACTTCGAGCGATCACAGTGTAAGCAAAAACTTGCAGATCACACCTTCCAGAAGTGCTCGAATTAGAAGAGGATAAGGGAGCGTAAGTTCTTCCCGCAGTTATAATCACATGTGGTCAGACTGAAGTGCTTGGTTGGTCCGGCACTAAAAAGCAAGTTCCAATATACCACACATAATTGCAATGCTTGACGATTTTTACAATTTGTGGTGACTTTCCAGGACCACATACTGTAATTCCCGATATATTTTATGTTATTAGTTGGATTTTGCTTTTAATTTATATGGTGCCGCTAGGTGCTTTTAAATGTATCATTACTTCAAACCACCGGTTGGTAGCCAGCAGTAGGTAGCGAAAAGGAACAAACAAGCGATATAATTTTTTATCCTCAAACACTACCTGCCACCACAGGTTTCACCTGTGCTACATCCTCACCTAGTTACGTTCTAATTGATGTTCGAATCGCTGTCGCGGTAAGGAGTATAGACCAGAAATTGCAATAAACAACTGAACGTTAACAGGTATGTTAGTGAGTACTAACTATGGGTGCGTTTCATGATACAGCAGGCACTAAAAGCGCTAGTTTACTTTTTCGTTGAATGTATTTTCGAACGCATTCGCCTTGAAATACACGTCACGTTATAAGTGAAGATATGTGGTCGACCCAACTGCATACGTTATGAAGACAGTAAACCTCTTTCATTCACCACCCACCTTTCTCACGCCCCCTCCGCTGGAAGCATTCTCGACGGGAACCGAATAGAACGGATTGAACCGCTGACATTTGCTGGAAACGACCAACTGAAGAAGCTGTAAGTGCCACCTTAGCCTGCAAGCGTTTCACTCTAAATGGATACGGATCCAGTTACCGAACAGTATGCATTTTGACTTGCTTTTAGGCAGCCGTATGGACCATTTGTAATTCATTTGGATTACGTGAGCTTCACTGTTTTAGGACGAAATGTGCGTGGATCGTTAATCTGACAGTCGAGTGAACAGCTTCTGCCACCAGCTGGAATGTGAACAAATTAGAAGGATGGTTAATGAGATGTTACCTTACCGTGCATAGTTCACTCGTATTAATGTGTGGTGTGAATTCGATTCAGATGTTGGCCCCAGTAACTTATTGAACTACGTCACCTGGCGGTTTTATGTCACTTTTATGTTTCGAGAGTTGTGTCCTAAACGTCTCGGATATCGCATTTACTCCGGCGGCATTAATCTTCATGTGTTTCGGAAATAAGGGAGTTTAAGCAAGAAATATTGTCAGCTTTAATCACCAAAAGCGTAGAGCAAGTCCACGGGTGCTTGAAAATGCTGAACATGTGCTTGTACACTTGGATAAAATTTAATTAATATGTTATTGCCACCATACATCTGAGCGATTTTCCTCGCCATTTATATGTTTCTGATCAAAAGAGTAGGTAACTGCTACATCCCATTCGCGCAAGTGAAGATCATTTGCATACGCCCCACTTATTACCAATGCAGATGAAAATTGAAAAAGTGCTCACCCGTTTAGATACGATCTAAATTTCTTTATACTCACATCGACGAGAATCTCTGCCTAGGAATTGTTTTATTGAAAAAGACCAGCTTTGCTTGATGTGACATAAAGTAGGACAGAAAACAAACATTTCTTTTCAACTTCAGTGTCGCACAACGACCCTCACATTATACCTGCCTAAAGTTGTTTCTAGGACCTTATATTAATTGAACCACGATTAATTTGTGTGTGTTCAATAAGTTTTGTAAGGTAGTAATCGGTAAATGATGACGCACTTAATGAAACAAAGTTTGGTCGAAAAGGAGTTCGATTCACGTTAGACGTATGTTTGGGTTTGAAAATTCAAAAATCCTCTAGCTTCAAGTATATTAGAATCCTGATTGCTTTCCATGCATAGATGTGTATTCATCTGCAATACATATGACCTCTGCACTTATAACGGATATTGTAGCCATAATGAACAGCATTAAAAGAGTTAGTCTAGGAAAGTACGTGTTTAAAAGGATCACTGATCAAATTTGTCAGTTGCTATTTTGATGAGCCTTCGCCAGGCAAAAGTACACGTTGGAGAGAGGATGACCAATGAAATATAATCATGTGGAATCTCGATATATATTGAACAAAAGCTGGCAGTTACTAGATCCCGTAGTTTGGAAGGGGATGAAAATTTTCAAGAAGCGTGTCATTTAATTTTAGTGTGAGCCCACTTGCCCTGAAGTCAACCGCTGTGCACTTCATTATGTCCGTCTCAGTTGTTAGAGTAGGTGAATACTCATTGTTGTGAAGTGTCTCAAGCGCAGAATAACCATGCTTATGCTTTGGATGGAACTTCTAGACGACATATTCCACATGTGGTCTTGTGTATGGGTTAAGAATTTCCTGGAAGATAGCAGGATCAAACGGACCAAGCATTATGCGCAAAAAGGCCAACATCTCGACTGCCGCTTCTGACGTATATTCGGATTGGTCTGAGCAACTGATACTGTGCTGAACCATTTTCCGAGATCATCCTCCTCGGAGACTTATATTAAACGTACTCTCTCAGATCTGTGTGTGCTCACTCGGTGATGAAGTACATGACATGTACTAGATTCCTACTCGAGCATACATTAATACGTACGCTGTGCTGTATTCTGATAGTGGGAATAGATTTGCTCCGAGTGATTGGAATCGGCCTATATTTTTGGCGCACTTTTGGCGGGGCAATCATGAGTCGACACTGAGATATCATCAGAATCAACAAGCGCTATGAAATAATTACTCATTAAGTCGGGAAAAAATATGAGGAGCACTACGTCAAACGTTGAGAAATGTAGGTTACGACAAAACGAAGTGTCAAACAGCAAGATACGAAAGTAGATATGTAACTAGAAACAAGACAACAATCTGTAGATATGTACGTGTCAATCTTCCACATCGTTGTGAAACAGAGGATATTTTGCGGGAAGTTGCGGGCAACCGTATGGCTTATGTAACTACAAGCGAGCATCGTTGCCCTTCGATGTGTGTTGCGTCAATGTGATGTTAATGGCTTTACCATAGCACGTTAAAAGCAACTACGGGAATCGCAACTTACGCATCCTTTTAACTTGCAGAATTCCGACCCCACAAATTAGGAACGTAATCGATTATTTGAACGTATCATTAGAACCCGGTAGTTTGCCGTTTGCTGGAATTCCTTTGAACCTGAAACCAAGGAAATTTGCTTGTTAACTCTTTGATATGTCACATTTTTCGTTAAATTGCTTCGTTGTCCTTTTACTTGTTTTACCTCACAACATGAACATGCGGCTATACTGTTTTCAGCATTTTGAGCAACAATTCACTCACTGACTTCGATAGCCGAAGCTTACTCGGACTGAAAAGTTTGGAAATACTGTGAGTTAAACCGCGCCAGTATTTAAACAAGTCATCTCTACAGTCTTCTCCAGCACAACAAACTCACTTGCTTGAACAAAAGCACGTTCAGTCACACACCGTTACTGAAAGTTCTGTAAGTGAACAACACTTGTTATTACGGTGCTGCAATTGTTGTTTTCCTTGCATTATACTTAATCATAAAATTTTACAGTGAAATATTTAATGTAATATGCAAATTCAAATCTCATCCAGAAAATTATGCTTCCTTAATCTCTTTTTCAACCGGCTGCATAAATGTCTAAGTGGATTTTGTTCTATTAGGTACAGTCCCAAAAGTTCGTCTCGGTACTGTCCGACTCAGTCGATTGCGTCTTTGAATGACGGAACTTCCTCGGTAAAAGCAGATCGTGCCTCTGGAATAACACTGCATAGTCCCATGTGGATACTACCCTGGTGGACCAAGACGGAATCTGATCAGTTGAAAATCTCACTGTACATCACACCCATTCTGTACACCTAATCTCTGCTGTCTATCTTACGATGTACAAGCAGGAACCGACGTAACCAGACAGCATGCGTATGCTTCCATCAATGCGGTTCGTTGATGGAAGTTTGCTAAGCTGCATGCGTCCCCACGAATACAGACCGTATTGCCCCTGATTCCCTTAATGGATTCATGACAGCAGAGAAACACAATAATCTTAAGGGGTCGTCTTTGTACCTGGACGTTAGAAATTGGTGTCAGTCAACGCACTGTGGAAATTCATACCACACCAACTGGTTGTAGGGGGGGGGGGGCTAGAGGATTTGGAAACTCCGTAAGCACTCTTTGCTGTCCTATGGGTGTCGGATGTTTGCAAAAATCCATCATAGAAGGGAATAAAAAGATGTAAAATCGTCACTGTTGACCAGCTATGTCAGCAGTTACCTAGCTGAAGTAGGCAATGGTGCAATCTTACCAGATCGGGATCATACGGCATTCGCCCTTTGCCTAAAGTGCCAAAAAATGGAACAGTAAATTCACTCCATACCTAATGTTGCTGAAAATGTTTTATCCCCTGAAACTGTTGAACAGCCAATCTATACGGCCACAGTAATTGTGCGGGGTGAGCTGGACACCTGCTAGTCGAATAGTAAATGAAACAGCTGAAAGAAAAGTTATGCACGCGAAGTAACTTTCCTCCATGGAAGCTCGTTGATAGAAACTATGTTGCCAAACAAAGTTGGTGAATTTAATGAAAGAACTTTAAGCTTTGTGGCTATCAGTCCGGATTCGCACTCGGCCGTACACTGTGAACAGGTCGCCTTTACCAAAATCCACACGATGCGATTCGAACTACATCCGTTCAATTACACAGCTCTTCCCCCGGGTTGAGGTTTCGTGCTTCACATTTCAGCACCGAGCATATCCCGCTACCATGTGGCTCAAACGTAACACTGCTCCCGTATTAGGTTAGATTAAAGTAATCTTATTCTGGCCAGTAATAGTCGCCAAAAATGAACAGGGTGGTAAAGGGAGTGTGTCACGTAAGATAGTTGACCGGAGATAAGGGACGGCAGCCAGAGTTTTGTGCACAACCCCAGGGTTTGTCTCAAACTGGTCATTCACTTCAAGTTTATGACAGCCGTACAACATCATACATTGTTCGCTTGTGTTGTCAGCACGCTAAATGCTGTTCTGACTTCACCGTTTAACATTAACCTTGACCCACACCGGAGCCAGCGTCCACCTTGTGTGCATACCAACGGTTGGTAGACCACGATACCTATAAGAATACGGTAAAAACTGGTACTTTTTTATCCGCGTACAAGAGTGCATTGTTTCGCTAATCTCCTCTTAAGACTGCATATGGATTTTGAGCGGTGGAGTAGAATAATTAAGCGATTTAAATGTACGCGACATAACGTTTTATTGAAATTGTGCCAGACGGCGAATTGTAGCAAGTCCAGTAACATCCGCCCCACTAAAACAACCAATTCGATTTATTTTTAAATAATAAACCCAATTTTCTCTCCTTCAGAATGATTAACAACAACAAAATCCGTTGCATAAAAAAGGGAGCATTTGAAAATTTGCATTTGGAGTCTTTGTAAGTTCACCGTTCTGAGTCGAATCTTCCCTTGACTTTTGTATTCCTTTCGGTGCAGTTGCATGTATGGGTGGGTAAGCCACCATGTGTTGGACTATCATTAATTTGTGGATTACGTAGAGTACTTTCAAGTAGAAGGAGCGATAACCTCAAATCTCAGGCAGTTCCATAAAATTGGCAGTTTTTGTACTCTGATTAGCTCCTGGCTACTTATTTAAATTCTCAATTGGCTAGTTAGCTTAATCTGATACAGCATAATGAGCGTATTCCTTAATATGTGTAGTCATATGATTGTCAGCTGTTTCTATCCTACTAAATAAACACCTTTACCGTTGTGACGGGAGCATAACCTGACGATAATCCAATCTTCCTAGGAGCATTGGCGCAAACCCGCTTAAATGTGACTGTCACCTCAGTTGGCTTCCTGACTGGCTTAGAGACAATGTCGATCAGGTAATGGCAGGTCCTTTGGCCCCAACATGCAGTCAGCCCGAAGAACTGGCCGGAACACCTTTGGCCAGCTTGGCGCGATACCATTTCACATGCCCAGATTCTGATACGTCTTGTTCACACGTGGGAAAGAGACGTCGATTTATCGACCAAATCCCTGGAAATGATTCTTGTTTGGGCACGGAGTCAAACTGCTGCCGGAAACCACATAGTAAGAAGCCCATTCTTGTATTTTACAGCCATCGAATATTGTTGCAGTTGTCTTTAGTTCCAACCTATTCGGTCAAATTGTTTATTAGAAAATAGTTCATTTTAAAAGATGTCATTCCGATGAAGTTCGAAAATCTGTCTTCGATGTCAATCTAACCACAATTAGCGCCATGCAAGGAAATTATATCTGATTCGGTGATCATATCCGCAAATGTTTACGTTTTGTATTTGAGGGTAAAAGACACACCGCGTGCTTCCAGAAAATGTAATACCCATGCTAAAGATCCATTACCTGGTTACCAGATAGATCAGTTATAGCGGTTCTTATCGACTTATTGATGAATGTCTTCACCCATAGATTACCCTTGCGGATTTTGTCCACTTTTGTTGGAGGTCGGATGCTACTTGTTCTCACTACTCGGTACCTATCCATGACCAGTATGAGTTAACAAAGGCACGTTACTTTTTAATTTACAATAGCTGATATTAGAGGTATCGTTAAGTGTTCTTCTGAACATCTGTTGGTTTGAAGGATTGCAGGCTAAGCGTAGCATGACTAAAAATGACCGCCCTGGTGTCGCCTCGAGGGGCCAATTGGCTAAGCTGGTTTTCACATAATTGAGTGAAGCTGACTGGTGGTGGAGAAGTCAAATGCCGCCGAATTTGACTGCCAGTCCAGATGGATGAAAAACATCTTAGTTATGGCTTCTGACTTTTTGTTTTAGTGAATCCGCCGAGTGAACGGGTTACGAATCGAGATGGACATTCAGTTGAAGTGAAAGTTGTGCATGTCTTCAATTTTAGGCAGACGTGACGGAATTGAGCAGCAAACCCGGGAAGCATAAAATCATCTAGGGAAGTTCCGTTTAAAAAATCAAACAAACAAGTTGGGAGGATGGCACATCAACTATTTTCCAAATCCTGGTTATGTTCCTCATGCATCTGAGAGTAGTCTACGATTCCAGTTTATCATCCATCAATCAAAATGTCAGTATTTTGAGGTCAGGCGCATAAGCCGCCATACCTAGCTACAAAGTTGACTTACTAGCATACTGGAGATAGACGGACATGTTACGTTAAAATCTTAGCCTCACCTTAATCAGCTTCCTCAAGGTTACTTGGGAATTGTCCGCAGAATTTGAACAAAATCATGGGATTGTATTTGAAGTAGAAGAAACGGACCAACTTTATGCTTCTTCAGCAGAAACACCGAGAAACATTCAAGTGAACTCATTACCGGTTGGGTCATCCATCTCACATAGTCAGAAAGTAGCTGAAAGCCAGCGTTGTAAGGCCGTTGCATTGAACTAAACAGTCCCATCCATCCATTAAAGAATACGTAACCTTTACTTCCATGTGGCTGCGAGGATTAAGAACTCACCACTTACTGTGAGATCTGCTAAGAGAGTATTGATTCCCTAAGCGCTTCACAGTATGCACAATCGATTACAGGAAAATAGAGTGAATGGTCAAGAACTCAGGAGGATAACAATGAAACGCATGAGATTTCGTTGTGCCCTCAATGACTTTTGTGCTCGGTATCATTTATGAGAACCAAAATCCTTGTGTATAGATGAGTTTCGTGTATAGCCAATCCGCTTTAGCTAATATTTCCATTAAATACCATAGGAATATATAATTATTATGCGCTTTAGCATTATTTCTCATTCCCCTCGATGATCTTGTTCGGTGGGTGGGCGGAGTGTGCAATTCTGACGATCATCGAGTGCCTTCTTGGTTTAATCCCTGTCATACAAATTCACTACGAAAATGAATTCCTTAAATAGTTTCTTTTACAACTTTCCATTAAGCGCACGATCCATCTGCAACCGGATGTCCGGCAAAATGCACCTGCGAGGCAGATGGTGTGTACTGCTCCGACCTTGGATTAGAGGAAATTCCTCCAAATATTCCACCGGAGACAACGCAACTGTAAGTAAACCCACTAATTTTACTTCAATCGAGAGAACAGCTAACTGAATACCTCATCTTACGTGTATAGTTGATGTATAAATGTCGCTTCTAGCGGGAAAGACTGTCAGTATAGACCGTGTTACATAAATATGCTCAATCGCTTCGAAAGAACTTAATATACATGATACCGAGCCACTTACCACCAACGGGGGACTAATGTTTTCCACTGAACGTTCGGAGGAGAATAGCTAGGCCAAACGCTGACAATCATATTCATGGCTTAGCTACCAATGAACATAGATACCCGTTTATTTTGCTCTGTGGTAGTGATTATCCAATGTGGTCCATGAAAATTATCAATCTGCTCTTAGCGTTCATGGCTAGTCGGTTTAAGCAAGGAATAGTAATTTGATATCTCAACACGATTGCTATTCATTTTACAACAAGGAAATCGAGGGTCACGGTTCACGTCCTTCCTCAGAAATACATTTGTACGCAAGCAATAATGTTTTTAATGTTTAGAAATTTATTCAGCTCAGCATAGAAAACAGTTCAAATGATGCCCTCTCGCTTGTTCCGCCAACGCAGGTACCTCGAACGAAATCAGATAAGGGAAGTCCGGTCAGACCGACTGGCATCTCTGACCAAACTTCACACGTTGTGAGTTACGTAGTGTTTTTATCCACTCGATGTAATCTCAGAGCCATTAATATATTGCATAATGAGGTTCAACGGTCTGGTAGAGTGAATGGAACTAGGACATAAATTTCCGATTTAGACGAGAAAGCCTCACCAAGACAATCTGACCCTATGGTTGGAATCAAGTAGAGAAGAAGCAGAAGAACAGTACTTTATATTGCATCCAGGCAAGCGTGCCAGCTATGAATCAACAAACCATGTATTCTATTATAGAAATTAACGTGACTGCGCACTCTGTACAACCAATTTGCCTACAAAATGATCTACAGGCATCTCGGGATCGGTTTCATGCATTCATTAACCGGATGCGCATCAACTATACAGTAGAAAGTGTTGCATTATTCAACCGATCGAAAAAGCTCAACAAAATACACATTTAATGACCGCAATTTCACTTAGAGCATGAAAATGATTCCAATCCTCTGTTTCTACTTATCCTGTGCCAGAGTTCTCAGCTATAACAAACTCCAGGAATTACGAGAGAACGCCTTTGAAGCTCTTACCAGCCTGAGGACGCTGTAAGTCGACCATGTCGTTTGATAGTGCAACCTGACCAGAAAAGTGGGAATTCATTAAGGTATTGGTAAAGCTAATTTCTCCAAGTTTACAGATAGGGACATCCCGCTTTTCTATATGCATACATCTCACTATTCAATAGTTAGGGACTAGCACTGTTCATTTCACTGGGTGGAGAGAGGTTACTTTGTCTGAGTTATCTGGCGACTTCCGTATGTTCAAATCTTCTGTTGCTCCGAGGCTGTGATCCATTCCCAAAAGCCAGAAATGTGAAATTTTCGCATACTTATTCCGAGATTAGAGGTAGACTACAATACAGGACACAAATAAAAAACAACTTGATAGTGTCAGCATTAGCTTTGCAGTAACCATCCTTTCATTACCCTCAATTAAACTAGAGTTAATTCAGGACAATATGTGACCTAAGCAATCTGTAAACCGTGGTGTGGATCTAGGGTGGTTGAGAAAAAATTCGTTTATCAGAACAGTTCATTTGCATCCGAGATGTTTCGGAGTTTTATCAATTGCGATGTTATTAAGAACGGTAAGCACAGCGCTTTGAATCAAATCGAAGACAAAAGCCAGTACCGATTCTTGCAAATTCTGGTGCCAACTTGGCATAATACTTTCTTTAGAAGCCACGGCCTATTGAGCATAATGCCCTCCGTATCACCGTGTGCGAAGAAACTAATGGTGTTTTATGACTTGTCCTCAGAGGAGCGGTTATCTGGTGGGGGTATGTGTGATCCGTTGTTGTGTATGTGGACATAGCTGCAACACCAAGTATTGCGAAGCACGGTTGAGTAGCGGCACATTCAGTGAGTTGCTGTGACCGAACCATGTTTCATGTATACACACAAATTTACTTGTTGTGCCGCACATGGTTCTCACTGACGCACAGTGAGAATGTTAGGTGATGACTTGTTCATAAGGAGTGAAGTCATCCGTGAGGAGACCGAAGTCACTAAGTTCAATTCACAGATTCCGGAGCTCATGATTTACGGTCAGCAAGGTTCCGGTCAAGTTGTGAAGATATTTCATGGTTGATAATTAAACTTGCTTCGATTGCTCCACTATGGTTCCTGCGTGCTAGCCATTATTTCTTTCAGCTTTCGCAATACATTCTTTGATTAGTAGTTATTGCATACTCTGGTACGCTAGTTTTTCTAACTGCATTGTATGTTGGGTCTAATGACTGAAGTATGGCTACATCTAGTAGTTTCGTAAAGAAATAAAGTTTATTCTTGACAATGTTATCCTAAGGCGGTATGTGTACTGGCAAATCCAGATACGGGACATTGCTGTTGAATGATAAATAGTTTAGCGATGCTTTCTGCAACTGCATCCCGTTGAGGTTATTCCAGTTAACTAGAGATTTCGGTGCGTATATGCAGACTACCGGTGGACGCGAAGTCCACTAGCCTGACCCCAACGCCTTAGTTTCTAGGATGAGAATATTCCACGGCTAATTGAACGAAGTACCTAGCTTTATAACCTGATCGGTAATTAAATAGCGATCTTTGCTATCGCTTTTAGTTAATTTCTGATGTCGTAGTAAAAATGAAGAGATAGGGAGACGCACATGAGGCTAAGCCGCGTTACATGCTGTACTCTCCATGACAAAACAGTGCTAGACACGGGTCCTTTGTTACACTATGGATATGTTCCACTTTACAGAGTGCTCAGTCACAACAACATACAATGCATCCACGCGAGAGCCTTCAAAGGTCTAGGCGGACTACGTGTTCTGTGAGTTCACTTAACTGTGTTCACCTAATCAATCGCTTTTAGAATTCTCCAAGGAAACAACATATCAGTCATTCCTTATGGCACTTTCAATGAGCTCCTACAACTGAATAATATGCAAGTCAAATGATATGCCAATTTTCTATCTATGCTTTTCTAAAATGAAGAGTAGACTGCGTGCAATGCATAGTTAAACACGGAAATGACGGGTGACGAATATTTTACATCTATTGTTGATGTGTTACCTGATTCTGGTGAGAACCGCATATCAGCTGACCCACCATATCCACTGTAATTTCACTTAGTGGACGATAAGTGGACTCGTCATGGGGAAATGTGACAATGTGTGAAAACGAATTGGCGATCAGAGACCACAGGTTCGGTTAGTCCTTCCCAGAGGGGATGTTTTAGTACCTAAAGGCTATTTTATCAAGATAGCCGTTGTGTGTGTTCATTGGTAAGTGCAAGCAGAAAAATCCGGTGGGCTCGTGCAGCGAGATAATTTTCAGTCAGAACAGTATGCTAACTGTGACTAGGTCCGCGGTGGTGCTAAGTGGCCTTAGTCTCCTAGCAGTAACATCCCAATTGTGGTCATATGACCAGCATGTGGATAATCATAATGTTAACAACTAGTGTAGTCTAACATTTGGGTCGAGTTCGTTACACATACTCACAGTCATTTTCTACCCCATCTTTATCGTGCACACCATAGCCGGCCAATAAAATCTGGTGAAGATGCCCATCGCCTCATTGGAGTGAAGTAGTACGCTCTGTTACTTGATCGGGAGTCATATCCATCGCATTCGTCCAGTGTCTCACTGGCTGCATCATGCCTGTTTATCCAGCTACAAATGTGTTATAAGCGGTTAAATATCTCGATGCACCCATCAGTTGATGGTGCGTAATAAGTAAAAGGTAACTGCCTCGACGACGCGAGGCATAATCCGACTTAATGGCCTGAGCAATATATAGAGCGGAATCGCATAAAACAGGCGAGTGCTCGGATATTGGAGGGTGACAAGTTGTGTGTATTAGAAAGATGGAGAATAATGCGAACAATAACAAATGCAGATGTAGACAGATGTCCAAGTGAAGTAATACGACAATCAGTGGAACGATCACCAATGGACCCGATCTCATGCAGAGTAACCATTGAAAGGTTTCCCCCACACTTCCATACCCCCTGGCTGTATACAGGTGCAGCGTAATAGCAAGTAAGTCATCAACTTTTTAACTCGTCTCAAAGGGTATACCCTTTTGCATGCATTATAGGCGATGAAGCTTCCAGCCCGTTCCATCATATGACACTTTTGAGTATGACACTTCTTTGACTATTCACCAGCAAGTGGCAATACGGTTTCTAAGGGTATAACATTTGGCTTGGACTGCTCAATTCATGTTCCCTGGGTTAAAGCTACACTTAGTTGTCACTGTGAGGGAGTTGTCGAGATGGATTTATCGCACATACATTATGTGGCCTTTGAGAAGTGCGACAGTACAGCCCACAGTTCCGTTGTCCAGAAAGTGACTGACTGCACCATCAGTAGGGGGGAGCCCGACGACGGATGCGCAAGAAAATATGGAAATAACATACTTCATTGCGGGTCCATGCGTGTGAAGTAGGTTCTGGGGACTACAAATTTAAGAGGATAGTCAAAATGTACTTTGGTTCCTTGTCTGTTCATCCAGACAAGATGAGCTGACAATTTTAGAGTCGATCAGCTACTTACCACATAGTCACATGAGATGGAACAATAGATGATTTATCACGAGTGCTGGCTTTCAGTGAGTCCCATAGGATGACAAGAGAACTTGGAGGCTTAAAGTGCGCGTGCTAGCGAGATACAGTGTAAAGCGGAATACTCACTAAGTGATTGATTTGGGGGGGGGGATGCGTGAATATTCTTGTCAAAATGCTCTGGTGGTGGCAGACAGAAACCACCGCTCAATGAGTACAAGCAAGTGCACGTAATGTAGGTGAGTCACCTCAGGTTCACAACACTTATCATGAGGTCATAACTGATGCTAGTTCGAATGGCATTCCAAAACCAGTAGAGGAAAAGGAAGGAAACATTCCGGTGATCTTTCAGCCGGCTTTGTCGGACAATCGAGCCTTGGCTGGTGCCTCCTATTTTCGTACCGTGATTGCGTTTCAAGGGTGATGAGAAATAAATAGTTTATTCTCGAACTCATCGAGGCACACCAAATCAGGCATGACCAAAACAAATGTGCTTTTAGTTCTGCAGAATCTGTTACATCATTTTGAACTCATTCCCGAACTGCAACAATGTCCGCTGTGCACTACGATAGCTTTCCGTTTGAGTTGATATAAAAGTTGGACAAACCCTTAGCATTGTTGATGGTCGTTAAGCGTGATTTCTCTAGTGCGGCACGATCATGCTTCATCTAGAGCTGATATATCTGGACGGTGTATTTCATAGGGGGCTTCATGTGGGTGATAAGTCATTACGGTCAGATCACCAAATGCCCGGTGTATCAGACAAATTAGGTAATATCGTATAGACTGCCCGGAGGAACCGAAGATACCCTGGACTAGTCCCAGAAAGTCATGCTCCCAGCTTCCGTGCTGCGTATCGCTTTTTTGGTAAACTAGTGATCCTCTGGCAATATTTTACCGTCATTGGTGAAAAGTAGGAATTTCGTAGCAGTTACATGAGGCAGGTTATCATTGAACACAAGGAATGAAGACGACAACAGTACTGAATCTTGTATGGCATCGCATTCAAGCTGGACTGTATCAGATAACAAGCCACGAAATTTAACTTTCGGTAATCGTTGATGAGGTTTGTCAATCAAACTAAACTAAAGATTTCCGTGTCCAAATATTTTAAACCACTGATAAAGTATGCGAAAAATCAGATAATGGAAGTTGAAACATCCCAGATAAGTGACCCTAACTCCATCGTCAATCTAAGTCGTTCCTGTACAATTTCCTCGTGAAGACAGCAGATAGGCAGTACGTAACAGATGTTGAGCTGTGCTGCTACTGCGATATTATGTCGTGTATTACCAGATGGCAGATCACTGCGTTAGAGACAGCGTCTTCCACCACTATGGGAGTAGCGGGAGAAGGAAGAACGGGCGGTTGGAAATTCCGATAACGATATTCCACTTTCAGGTGGCAGGGATCTTTTGTCCATGCAAGAACCTACTCAAGAACTGTGGTAAAGACTGGATTAGCTGCAACCATTAGTACCTTTTGATAAGCGCCACAGACTCTGGAAGAACCCTGAGTACTCAGGGAGAGTACCTTCTCAAGTAAGTCACCGCACTATACTCAAAGTGGGTAGAATCTAGTGTCGGGGGGATAAATGTTGGAACGTGATACTGGCCGTAAGCTGTTAAGCGTTTTATAATCGATACCAGGAATCAACTCGCTCGGTACAGTTGTGGTAGGCGCTAAAATCCCACCGCACTATCGAGAGAACTATAACATAAATGGGATGTATGTATTGCACGGAACTGAAGCTCGCACTTACATCTCCAACCTACATGGCCTCATCAGCATTCCCTATGATACGCAAATGGTATAACACTTACAGGTGGAAATTTTCAGTTGCTTCCATGCATATAGCCGAGTTTGACTACATAGCTTTACATACAGTATAGATACATGTCGTATAAGTCCTTTTTGTTCCACATAAAGTGCCCTTGGTCAGAATCCGCTTCATTGCGATTGCAACGGAAAATGGCTGAACAGTTTCTTTCGCCAACAATTCTTGGATAACGGTGTGGCATTGTGCCACAGTCCAGCAAATATGCGACACAAATCGCTGTATCACTCCAAGCCTAGCGAGTTTGTCTGTCCGTGGAAGCAACGGAGAAGGCATCGATTTGTAAAACAAACAGAAGGGGAAAAGGACCATTCTATCGCCTTATTGATGAGAAACGCACAAGATGAAGACGCAGACAAATCCAGCGGCCAAGAAAATGAACTGGACTTTTCATTGGAGAGTGATGTATCGCCTCATCACAAAACTTTAGAGGCGTTAGAATCGCTAATGGTGGCAAAGAAATGTGCACCATGTTTGCTCAATCCGTGCGCCAACAGAGGGGTTTGTGAGCCACAAGGTCAATTGGACTATAAGTGTGTGTGCAAGTCGCCAAATCACGGACCACAATGTGAACCGAAAGAAACTGCCTGCTCCCCAAACCCTTGTCAGAACGGGGGACGCTGTGAGGTGATGCATAACTTCGGCACATATCGGTGAGTCATGATTTGATTCGAGTTCCATGTATCCATACAAGCAGCCATTTTCTATGTTTAGGTTCCGAAAACAGACGGGGTATCAACCTTCACTTGTTAGAAATAGGCCATGTAAGAACCATTAATTTTCTAAGAAATGCAAGATAGGTGTCAATTTAGGGGAGATTTGAGGTAGAAGTAACTGGGCCTTTGACTGGATAGATCATTTGGAAGCACGCGTTGTGCGAACGAACAGCAACTCGCAATCTTAACCTGGATTGGGATGAGGTCTCATTGACCGAGTGGATCCAATTTAAGAGAATCACCGTCCAGAATGAGATGGCGCTCGCGATCTATTCTCAAAACGAATGCACTCAAATGATCGCTAGTCAGTCACTAACCGTAATGCCAAGCGTCGCTCGCCTCGACTTAGTGGCCAAGAGATAGCACATTCGGCCAACATCCCCAAGATCCCGGGACCAAGTTGCAGTTCTGCTATCTTCACTTGACGAGTGCAAATGAATACCGAATCGGCCGTAGGCAACACACAAAAGTTAACGGAGACTTATTAACCGGAAATTGTCACGAACACCTGCATCATTAAAGATTAGATATTGTTTTCCAATGTAAGAACATTTCATTTATCGTACTCACTAAACTAGCGAGGCCAACAGAATGCACATGATCTGCGTTGAGCCGAAGGATGTGCAATTTTCGGCGACAAACTTATGTAAAAATGTAGAAGGAAATAACTCGCTTGCTTTTGACAAACCCACTGTCTACGATGCAGCTCGGTAAGTGACGAAGGAGGTCGATTGGTGCTAGATTTCAAACCCAGATGGAATTTAATCAAGCGGAAACACTCAAATTGTTCAGAACATGATCATAAGGATAGTTCAGAGATAGGTTGCATCGCCTAAGGCTTTAGTTCCAACAATTATCTCACTCCTTTTGTCTGTTACAGATGCGTGTGCCCAGACGCCTTTCGTGGGTCAACATGTTCCCAGAGAGTAGCACACTGTCCGCAGAATTACTGCCAAAATGGCGGTGCGTGTGAAGAATTCGGTTCGGGGTTCCGATGCAAATGTCCACCCGAGTTTCATGGTAAGAACTGCAGACGGTTGAACTGGCATGCAACAGGTTGTGATATAATGCTAGTCTCATAAATACCTTTAATAACCACATTGTGTAAGAGGACTCCACGCTCCCTTTAAAGGTTGGATTAACTGCGGTTGCTTGGCAGTGATGAAAGTGTGATTACTATTCGTGACCCATGAAGTCGCAGGCATTACTGGAATCGAAATGGTTCGCTGCAACTTTCCTCGGAATAAGCGTGTCGGATACAGTCCAACTGCAACTATACTTGCCAAATAGCACAAAGTAACAATGACTGTGCTCAATCTAAACAGTCACAGACTGTGGAATGGATTCTGAGTCCAAGGTCAGAATAAATGCTGTACTATAAATGCAAGTGGCTCAGGATAAACAACTCTGTCCAATCAAGCGGCCAACTCTGAGAGTCGGAAAAGGGGATTTGATGAAACGGCGGTGGAGCTCAGCTGTTCGTCACTGCAGGGCGCACCTGCCTACGGGTTTCAACCATATGCATTGACCGGTGCAAACACAACACAATAAATTTTACATCAGCAGTGTTCGACAGCTATGGGATTTATTAAGGCCGATAAACTGTTTCGAGGCATTCATATCATAAACCACAGAGCGTATAGATGTCGCTTGGGTGCCAGTAGAGCGTATGGGACGGCACGATGCACATAACTAATCAGCACAAGAACTAACTAGCCAACGCGTACCTGCACGACTTTATAACGCCTCGTGCAATTATAGAGGCGGTGGGACAAGCTTACTGCTCAAGGACAGGGAATCTGTGCAATTCGCGGTTTTGTTAAGGTTCTTCCTTGTTGGAACTGCTATTAGCTTGGAAGTATTGAATCGAAATTTTGACATCAATCAGTTTAATTTCTGTTTCTGCAATCTATGGATCATATTTTGTAGGACATCTTTCCGCGCATTTCGGAGTTCCATTGTGAAAAACCTGCTTTATCATTTTACGTCCCCTTTACGCCGTACTTCAAAAATGTCTAAAAAATAACCTGGAGGTTCCCATTCGAAAACTGTTGGACACATGGCAAATGTACCTACGTGCATTGAATGACGTGCTATATTTCACATTTCTTGTGTCGGATTACCTGACGATTCCTTTTGCATTTTACGTTTCATCCAAGGTGATTTCGCCTCAATTTTGTGCAACAATTGCTGCAGTCGGAAGCAGCCAGGGAAACCTATGATCTACTGATGCAGATCGCGGCCGAAAAGGTTTAACTGCGAGCACCATCAGACGATCACGCAAAATTGCTTAGATTCCATCCAAGGTTCAAACCAGCCTTCTTCCATTTCCTCTGACAATTCATTACCTAATAATCCTAATTTGTCCAGAAGCACGACACAAACTGAAGCTAGTGGTCCATTAAATTTGTGCTCTACTAGCTATAAAGACCCAGTTGAATGTCCGA
This sequence comes from Dicrocoelium dendriticum, assembly GCA_944474145.2. Taxonomy (NCBI): domain Eukaryota; kingdom Metazoa; phylum Platyhelminthes; class Trematoda; order Plagiorchiida; family Dicrocoeliidae; genus Dicrocoelium; species Dicrocoelium dendriticum. The sequence goes on along the minus strand of OX104068.1, from coordinate 47,410,016 downwards.
TGGTTGAGGATACATGGTAAACTGAAAGATGGAGGAAGCTGCGAGACGAAGAGAAGCTTCCGGTTGCCGATCAACAACAAACCAGTTCAACGGGGTCTCGACGTCATCTCCCTCCCCCAGGAACGGATTAGACTGATAAAAGACGATCAAATGCAGTGACTTTTCACTCGCATGAGTTCACCGAGTCAACTCTTAGGGCACGCTAGGATCACGGCTTTGTTGTCGATAGGATCCTCGATGTGGGTGAGGTCGGAGTGAAAGTGGGACAAATCATCCACCTCGGCAAAAACACTGCTCAGAAGGAGTGACCTATGCGGGTAACTTACCTACAAGGCCTGCTCGCGGTGGATACTATCCCAACTGAGAAGAAAGAAAGTGCATATTGGTCCATGTATGGATCCAGCTGACCGAAAGAGCCTCAAGTGTACCATCATCGAACCGGTGAGACAGAAATAAACCCACGTATTGTTAACTTTCGGATGGTTACATCACGAACACGAGGTTGGATAAATCGGTCGTTCATTCTTCAGGCACACCCGGTGGTTCCTACCGCGGTCTTTGTGTAGCCTTTAACAACGTCGGCAGTCTTACGGACAAGTGCGATGAACTCTGCTGTTGCGATGGTTTTGAGTGGTCAGAAGTAGTGGGATTTACAGAGATGTGATTGAATGATGAGGTACTTACCGAGGAAGTTAAGCCTAATAGCTAATCGTGCATCCAACATGATAGGCAATAGAATCCCCGCGGTAGCATCTTGCTCTATATCAGGTCTTCTATATGCGGGAGAATTGTGAGCGTTTGCCGAAGCGACGATAGCCCGCGTGAGCAGTTGTGGTGCTCGATCCACCTAAGGTTCAGAGAGAAGCTCATGGGTGTATTTTATCGCAGTCCCATGAGCCGTAGTTTGGATCGGTTGGCGCATCTCGGGAACCATATGAGTCACCCCCACTTTCTACTCATGGACGATTTCAATTGTCCTCGAATACGATGGCAGGAAGTTCAATTTATCCTCGGATATTGTGAGGTCAAAGCAAAGTTCGCTGAAACGACACTTGAAACTGGGGCAGCAGCACACGTCTGCCAACCGAGGTGCTCAATGCCATCGTGCCTAGAGTTGATGATAATAGACTGTGAACATGTGTATGACGTTCAAATCCGGCAGTTCCTTGCAGCAAACGGCCACTTAACTCTCATATCCAACATGGAGCCGCTGCTGCAGCATTCCCACGCAATGGAGCCAACTTATAACCACCGGAAAACCGATATCAATGGTCTGACTAGAGCCACTGGCCAAGTGGATTGGTCTCGGCTATAAAATGCATATGCTGAAGCTTGCTGGTCCGTTATAAAGGATGGAGTAAACTCGTTGTGCAACCGGCCCGTGCCTTTCAATTGTCAGAAATTAGGACCGAGCAAGACACATTGGTTCGATAAGGGAGATGATAATCTGGCTCAGTGACAGCGCTGACTTTGGGACAAATTCCATCTCGCTGGCTCGTTCGATGACTACGACGCGTATAAAAACAAGCGAAATAATTGAGATAGGGTAAAATCGAACAGTCGACGGCATTTCGAAGAGCCCCAAAACGACTCTTTGCTTATAAAAAAGCGGAATATAAAGACGGCAGGTGACTTACCAGAGATGGGGAGCTCGGATAGACGGCTATTAATCTCCAGCACAGAGCATGGGCCCGCGATAATGGCGTACTTTGCTTCCGTGTTTACAGATGACCGGTGTCTGTACGGAGTTCGATGTGTACCACCCTTAGCGAACTAGATGTTCTGGACTGCAACAGTAAAGAGGCGCGTCAACTACTTGCCAACCTTAACGGCACCAAGCCCGCAGATTTTCAAATCCCTATCGGCCGTTATCTCGTCTGCCATGACTGACATGTAGAACTGGTTACTGACCGAAGATTCGTTCAATTCAAATCAACAATGCGCTTCATGCACCCATGAAGAGTGAGTATTCAGCCACAACACATACACCAATGGCACAGATAAATTAATGAAAAGCATATTAAACGAACGTGATGCGTTAGCAATTTGAAATCCTCAACGCTAAGGCAGACTAAGAAAGGCGTGACGCCAGCGAGGCTGACAATTACTGATCGGGATGAATACCTTACAACAATCATAGCTAAAAGTCTGCTACTTACGAGTAATTAATGATCAGTTTGTCTGATGTCTAATTGAGTTACCGTAGCCGAGAAGATCGTAAAGAAGTTTGATACAGCTGTTCTGTCCAAAAGATCTGATGCCCGCAAACACGATTTCACGCCAAATCGTCTATGCATTACCGACCTGCTCGTGATCAGGCATGAATGATTGCAGGCAGTGAACCAGCGAAAGGCTGTGGACGTGATCTAAATCGATTTTAACAAAGCGTTCAACAAGGTGAACCATGAAGTTTTCCTCCACAGGTTGAGAGTGCGAGGTGTTGGTGGATCACTGCATTAGCGGATCCCCGAGTTTCTCGTCGGGCGAAAGTGGAGGGTACAAGCCAAAAGCCATCTAAGCGACTCGTATCCCCAAGGTACGGTGGTTGGACCTACTTTGTTCCTGATCTATATCAACGATCTACACCAGCTTCTTCGGTTGCCCTGTGCCTTATCTACAAAAAACCTGAAGATTGATTAACACTTCCGACGAATGCGGCCAATTTCAACAAGACCACAACCACCTTTCCATGTGATCTATAGATGTCCGTCTCTCGGTCAACCCATTCAAATCAGTATTCTTGAGTTCAGTTAAGAGTGTCGACAGCCAAATCAACGCCCTTAAAGGCCAACTGCTACATCGCATACCTTCCGTGAAGGACCTGGACTTACTTTCCCGCCGTGATTTGAAGTTTGTGGACAACACGAACAAGCTACAGCGGAACGGACTGCGCATGTTCTGGGCGCTCAAACGCAGCTTCATCATCTGGTCTGAAGAGGCTGCGACTTGCCTCATCTCCTCCATCAGTAGACCAATGCTAGAGTAAGGCTCGCCCACCTATTACCCGAGGAGAGTCGCAGAAAAGCGAACGGGTCCAATACGTTGTTACCAATCTCATCCCCAGTTTTCAGGGTTTATCGTACGAAGACAGGTGCAAGAAGCTGGAAATGTACACCCTGGCCTATCGCCAGGCGCGAGTCACCACTCAACTATCACTTTCCAACTCTAGGTGACTATTCATATTGAGGCTACTGCTCCCGCTGTGAAAATCCCGCAGCACAAGCGGACACCGGGACAAACTTGTGGTGCCGGAGTTTAAAAGAGTTTCCCAACCCCAGTGCTTCCAACGGCCAGTGGTCAATGTTCGAAACAGTTTGCCGGAACATATGGTGGGAGCGAACTCCATGCAGCAGTTCAAAGCATTGTTGGATGAACATTTCACAAGTGCTCGGTTCCCAGAACGACTACTCACTGATATCTCATATCTGTGGGTTCCAAGTTACCGTTACTTCTAGGATTTTCACGATATCATGTGAGAACTTGAAAAAAGATTAGTGCTGATAGGTCACAGATATTCCTTTAAAATTTTTTGATCATAATTCGATGGAGGTGTGCAGGTTTGAATTTATACTTGCTCCAATAATACAATATTCCCTGAGAGGCCATTTAGTAGCTTTATATTTTTTCTTTCCTAATTGGGCATTTTCCTCCTTTCTTTCGCGTTTCCGAGTTTTCCACAGTTACATACTTATTTGGGTAGCATACATCAGGGCAAGCTGTTCTTCAGTGCGCAAGTATGTGTGACCAATTGAACTGGATGGAGTGTACCCTTTTAGGTACCAGGGACACAAAAGTAAGTCTAGGGTGATCCGAGAAATAGCACATGCTACCGGCTCTCAACCTGGGATCCCGACATATCGCCGCTTTCTGAAGCCAAGAGTCGCAAATTTCTCCTAAATGTGCCTATGTACCGAGGGGAATCTAAGGATTATCCCACAATGGGCATGCTTTAATGAAACATCTGTGGAACTATGCTAGACTAGCAAAAGTCTGAAGGTGGAGATAAATTGCATTGCAACGGTGAGAACAGTCGAGCTAAACCACTTCGAAAAGTCATGATTTCCCTTTCCATTTCCAGGAAACAACTGCGAGCATGTGTCCACTTACTGTCAAGAATTGAATCCTTGCTTAAACGGCGGAACATGCATCCGCGTAGGGAGGAACCAATACAGGTGAGTTAATGCTTTCAGGCTCTATTCCATTTTTTAGATGCGAATGCGAGCGTGGGTGGATCGGCAAAAACTGTCAAATTAACCACGACGACTGCTTGTACAATCGATGTGAGAACGGAGCCATCTGCGTGGACGGTATCAATGAATACATTTGCAAATGTCGCCCTGGTTACACAGGTTGGTATTTATTTGAATTAAGATCCGATAGTAATCGTCACAACATAGAAGATAGTAGCTAGCAAGCCGAAGTATATGAGGTTCTCCAACACGCATTCTGATGGAAAAGGGACCATCGTAATTGTCCTGACAGTGCCCGTCAAGAATTGAATGACTCGAAACCAAAGCTGTTCTATGCGTAAAGACCTGATCCGGAAATAGATGCAATACGGGAAAGGCGGATAAACATATCTAAAGGACAGATTTTATAAAAAAATAGTGGCTAAATACCAGTAAAGGTAGAAATTCGTCACATCTAGACTCACACAGACAACTGTCATACGCCCGGAAAAGCACTGTACGCGCCTTTCATCCTTTCGGGAATCGTCAGCAGTGCGCATTCCATCGGACGCTGGTAGGGCTCGAACCCGATGGAATGCGTACTACTGACGATTCCCGAAAGGATGAAAAGCGCGTACAGTGCTATTTTGGGCCTGTGACGGTTGTCTGAATGTGTCTAGATGTGACGAATTTCTATACCATTCAACCCCACCTACTACTCCTCTGTAAATACCAGTAAGCTTGAATATTCTATAGAATATATGATGTCGTTGAATAATTATCAGTAGGACTACTCAAGTAACGGAGTAATCGGCATTCCCATTTGCTGTATCCAACAGCGCCGGGGAACAGTAACTAAGAGTTATCTAGTTTATCGTAATTAGATTACAAGCCAGATGGACCGACTACCAATCCGGAAAAGCACCAGACAAGCGTTTTGTCCTATTGGGTCTTGTTGGTGGTGCGCATTCCCCCGGTCCCCTTCATCCAACATACGAGGATTAACAAAAGTACTCGGGTTGACGAGGACGACCCACATCTAGAAGACTGTGCATATTGAGGTCTAGGTGTCCTCAGTGCGTAGCAGAAGCAGCGTTAGGATGTAATCAGTGTTGACATCACATGCCCAACCTTCGCAGACAGACCAGTGAAATGGTCATAGCTCCTGGAGGGTAGTTCGGTCGTTTGGAACAAACTTAAGGATGGATGTTGAACTATCTTCTGCGGGAAGCTGATATAGTGGGCAAGCTAGAAACGCACAAGTATTTGTATGCACAATGGTAGACAAAGTTCATTGATCAGAAGGTAAGACCGGGTTTTGTAGGCTGGATTTGTCACATATAGATCACACACACAAACATACAGTTGGTGTAAACCGAGAATGTGGTTGTAGTGCATCGACCCAACCAGTGGGATGGTTGACTCGTGCTGGATCTAATCGCATTCCCCATGCATTTTTATCGATGTTAATCTACACATAGCGGTTTTCTGCGTTACAGGAATTTACTGCGAACGGCACACATGGAACCCGGAAAATCATGTGACGAGGATGGACAAACGGGTGCCGTTCATGAGAAAGATTCAAGGCACCACATCATCGCAAGTGCGCCATTCACAGATTAAGACCCGTTCACCCATAGCATCACACTTGGATGCGGTTTGCGCTTTTCATCAGTGTCAAAACGGTGCCACATGCTTGGACGGGAAAAGCGACGCTTATCAATGCATATGTCAATCGGGTGAGTTAGTGACGGATTAATGTGGGTCCGTTGAAAATAACCCTCTGGTCTCGTCGAATTCCACAACATTTCACCTTCGTGGTGCACGATAGAATGATAATTTTCAAAATGCCGACTTTGGCGCTATGTGAAACTTTCGGTACATCTCTGAGGAGTAAAACACATCACAGAAGCCGAGGCAGAATTGTGGCTCACCAAGTGGGTGCGCAGTGACGAACTAAAGTTGAGAATGTCATACTTGATGTGCCTCAGTTAGAAAAGCGGAAACGTAGTTGGCGGAAGTACAGGGAAAAAGGAGCTGAGATAAAACACAGTAACTACAGGGCATGGGTTAGGATATCAAGAATGGTGAACTCAGAGTTCCGATGTGTAGAAGGTGCGAGTAACGGGTTGCGCAGTTGACTTTCGAGAGAGTGCACTTCTCCCCAAATCACCTATGTTTCGTTGAGTTACTGCAGTGTAGTTGATCACCAGTCGAAAACGCCAGGCATCAGGCTGTCGAGTAGCAGACAATTCTTTTTTTGACAAGCTCAAAGAAAGTCAACCTGAACTAAACAAGATCGTTGGGTAACGGCCAGCCACCAAACTTTGTGGAGCAGATGGGGGGTGGACGAGATTGTAACCGAGACTTGAACAAACGATCAAGCTGAGAGATTAGGCATACATGGCATAAATTACAAGAGCAATCAACAAAACCAAATTCATGGTAAACGACTGAGTGAAGTAGTGGGCTAGGTGGAGGTTGATTTAGACTGCAGCAGTATCACCACAGTTCTGGAAGGATAAGTTGTGTTCTACTGAAAACAATCGATGTTGGACGAGAGCAGTCAAACGTAGCGCAGAAAACATGCACTTCTATGCGACAATAATTGCTAATCAGATAAGGCAGCCTAAAGATAGACACATAGGAATACGCTGAGAATGACGTTCGTTTGTGTGCGCGACAGTCAGCCTCACAGAGGGCAAAAAATGAACTGCATTCGACGTCAAGAAACAAGATACATTGACTCGGCTTTTGTCCGATAGTAATGAGACAAACTGGGAACCTAGACCAGCGTACGTGGCCTCAGCGAGAACATCATGCAGCCTCAATGAATGTTTGGATCATTATATATTAACGGGGATAAAGAAAAATCGCTAACGGACGCAGGGCCAGTGGAGGACACGAGTGTATGTGAGAGAGACCATCACAAATAAGTAAAAACGATGACCATTAAAAAGAGTAGGTGGAAGAAAAACCTGTTACAGTAGTCGACAAAGAAGTAAAAAGAGTTCGTGTGCCCAAGTAGAATGGACCACGGTTTCTCATTTATCGCGAAAGCGGATTCACTGGTCAACTCCTGAGCGCCATGAAATATGCGCAACATATTAAGGGGTGAAAAGTAATACTCATGGGATAAAATGCAGTTCTCCGAAAAAGTATGGAAAAAGAGATTATTGTAGACAAACGTAAGTTGTACTTCGAAAAAATAGCTCTGAAAACCGTGGGCTTTTGCCAGCATAGAACATCGGTTGAAAGCAAAATCCAGTTGCCAATGAGTGGGAGGAAAGTGACAGTCACACAACCTGACCAGTCGCAGCAAAAACTAACGACAGTGATAGGCATTGTGGAAGGTGTGTGATAACCACTCGAATTATGAGCATGCAAGCGTCTCAAGTCCGAAGAGTTAGGGGGTTAGAGCCCCAATGATGAGAGATCTCTATTTGTAAGGGCGAACGGAAACAAGCCTCATTTGACAGTACAGGACTTAAGCCTAAGGTTGTGGGCTCTAAATGCTAGTAACCAAACGGTAATAGCAAAGGACGATGAGGCCGAAAGAGTCACAGATTGAAATGCATGGCCTCAGACGGGTAGAGCAATAAATGCCCAGCATCATTCATGTGCAAAGTAGGCATAACAAACAGCCTAGTTAAGATACCAAGGGCCGGCACCACAATGGACACTAGAATCTCGCACCGACATTGCTGGAGTATATATGCATGATTAAACAGTTCTATTTAGGAGAACAGTGCTCCATAAAAAGGACCAAGAACTGGATACAATAACTGACTAATCCATTTATTCACACAGGATTCACTGGACAATACTGTGAGAATTTGTTCACTGTAAACCTCCCAAGTCCTCACTCATACATCGCTGTAGTTCCGCCAAGCCGTGGCGCCTTGGTGCCACAGGGAACGATCGGGTTCAATATCGCGACACATTCAGCCACTGGTATCGTGTTATACTACGCGGAGATGATGCAAACAGGAGTACCATCGGACTACCTGCTACTGCACCTGACGAACGGCCACCTCCAAGCAATATTATCTCTGAATGGTACCACGAAGGTGGAACGGAGATCAGCCATTCGTGTAAGTCATTTACCCGACCAACCCGGGTGCCAATCACGTTATCACTGTGGCAAATGATGTAACTTTGCGTGGTGAACAAAGGTTTCGATTAACCTTCATACTTTGGACAAACTTAAAACATCCCAGGCCGTTTGGGTAAAAATAGATTCACTAGTTTGAGCTGTGATGTTTACAAGCGCTGGAAGCCATTTAATAATGTAGTGACTCCTAGCAGTAGTCGATACTTTACTGTTCGACGGAAATTAGGAATATGGGACCATACTTGGTAGTTTGAACGGGCAAGTGTTGGATTTCTTTGTAATCATTAGTTGACGTAGTCTGCTGCTGCTGATCCAGAAAACCCCTACTACGAATACAGGCTTAGTGATTGAGGAAGTGATCGCGATCGTGACATTGTCGCAACATCTGACAGTCACTTCAGTTGCAACGAGGAATCCGTGACGGTTGTGACAAGTGTTATTCTCAGAGTGCGGCAGCCCCCTCCCAAGAGGCTCTGGGTTAGGATCTCGACTTGAAGGGCTCAAAATGGATGGAACTAGTAGTTGCAGTGTTGAGGCATCAAGAAACATATTCCTAGGTACAGCTACAGTGATCGAATTGGATCAAGTTTGTTCCAAAGCCACGTATTTAATTGCAAATGCGTGTCCCATTCAAGATCAACGTGAATCACGGGGGGTTATCAAGTCAAACGAGAGAGCGCTGAGGAAGCTAGCCAATTGAGCGGACAAAGCGGGTTCGTCAGCATCAGTGGCTCCTTGACGCTGAGCACACATACAAGAAAAGTTTAGGTTCACGGAGGAAAGATAAAAATAAAGAATTTAAATCACAGAGCAGAGTAAGGTGCAAAGGTATAACATACGCGATTTGAGTAATAGACCGTATAGAAATGAAAATGATTAAACGAGATCAACCAGGGCTAAACATCTAACCATAGTCACAACATGCTTGATGGTCACTGAAACAGATCATAACAGCCACTCAAGGCACTGTAATGAACTTAGATCTAAGTGCAAAGGTGTATGGGTTGTTAGAGTTTAGAAAATAGTATCTTTTTCAGATCACGGAGAAAATTGAAAAGACGGTGCATCCCTCGGAGCCTCATGATGCAGGCGTTCAGGTGTTGCCTAGTGTAAAGCTAGTTGATCATGACCATACAGACCAAATCGTCCAGCTTTGTAACGACGTTAGGGCGGCGCAATCAACTCTGAATAACCTCACAAGAGTGGTCCCATCAGTTGGCAAACGCTTCGCACCTTCAAAATGTAAAGTGCTGTTACAGGACTACCAGCCAGTTGATGCCTCCTTGATCATTAATAGCGAGGAACTCGACGTAGTTGATCACTTCACCTATCTTGGCAGCTGCATTAGCAACAATGGGCACATACTAGCTTAAGTCACTTCACGCATTGCAAAAGAGAGAATTGCGTTTTTAAATCTGCGACATCAATGACGTCAGAAAAGGGTTTCCATCCATCTAAAAGACCATGTATATCAGGCCTAAGTGAGGGCCGTCCTACTCTATGTAAGTCAGACCTGGCCTCTACGACCTGAGGAAGCCTCGTCTTTGGTCATTGTATTCTGCGAAGCATTACTGGTGTCGGATCGCACCCACGTGTGCGCAATGATGATGTGCACAGGCTAGTACTAGGCAGTGATAATCATGCTAGTTCCTTAAAACAGCAGATAGCACTGAATAAGTTGCATTGGCTTGGGCACGCACTACGTACGCCCGGATACCACTTATCGAGGAAAGCGTTGTTTTGCCTACCTGATGTAGGTTGGCAAAAGGCCCGACGTGGACAGAAGTTGAATTGGCAGCGAGAAATGAAGTCGCTGACGATCAAATTTGGTGCTATCAGTCCGTCTCACCTTCCAGGCTAAATAAAATAAAAATAATGTGTCAGCTGTACGCCGTAACGGCGCTTCGCTGCCGCGCGACCACCACCAGTCGCGCGCGGGCTGAGTATACCGCGAGGACGCCCACCCCTACGCGGACACCTTCCAGGCTGGAGTCTACGTAACCCGCCTTGGGCTTGGCCCGAGACGCTACGGGACATGGCTCGCAGTCGGCAACATTAGCGCGTCTGCTATCGTCTCTTAATCGGACTGCCAGTTTATGGTGTGTTTTGTGCTGAGTTATCTGCGGAGTGATGGATGATTATGACGCGGGGCAATGAAAACCGAAAGGAAGCTGTCTCACCGATCCCGCGTTATATTTGCACGATAGCCAGCTGTTTGTGATGGTATGTTATTGACAAGGTGTATGCACGTTGATCCTGAGTGTATGTTTAGGGTATTATGGTTTTTAGTCAGGTTCCGGTCCTCTCCAATCTTATTGTTTTTCGTTTCGTTGGTCGTTTTGGTTGTACGGCAGCGAAGAATCAGTTCAAATGGCTGATATTCTGCTGTTGATGATCATGACGGAACATAAGAACAACCATCTTTTATAATTGATCTGTCCATGCAGATTGACGATGGCCTAATGCGTATGATACGAATAAATCTAGAAGCCGGTAATATGAGTCTGCAAGTGGATGACTTAGTGCAGCCAGAAAAGTCTCTAATTGTCAACGGCATGCGTAACAACGAACCAAATATCCTCAGCGCAGATATTCGAAAGGAACTGCACTTGGCACTAACCAACTCGCTGTATTTCGGAGGAGCGCCTGTAGACAGACTGGAGATAGCAAACCGGATACTCAGGACAGACCGAGTTGTCGGGATGATGGGTAAGTCAAGTGTCCTTTTTATCACGAACCTTGTCGATGTATCGCATATTAACCTGCAAGCCGCCGTTAGAAAACTGTAGTGGAATGTTGTGCCGTCCTGACCGCCACAAAATTCATCATGATAAAGAGCACAAATAAAAATTATATCCATTATAGACTTAATGAGTGTGCTGTAAAGTTGTCATGGCGGAATAATGTACGTGGCTCAAAAGAGAACACAAATCCGACTGTGCTAGATCGTACTTGCTAAGTACCAGGAAGATGACGAAGCCAAACTTATATCACACCGGTTTTTATAAACAAACTGCCATGGAATAGGAAGAGAATCCACTTGTGCACAGCCGGTGACCTTCCCAGGGTAATAAGCAATTCAAAAGAAGTTCCCATTACACATAAGCGAAGAGGATCATTGATGAATAAATTAACCGACAGAACAACAAAACAAAACACAACCGCGGTAGAGCAGCATTCTGTATTGGTGTTTCGTTGTCATACTACCAGTAGGACCTTGCCAGTGAGGAATATTAGATAGAGGATAAGGACCTGGTGCTGAATCCAAACCCTATAGACATACATTCAGGGTTGGGTGCCTCAAGCTATCTATCAAAGATCGGCCACACAGCTAGGTGTTGTGCCGGGATGGGGTAACCTGGAGTCAAGGACAGAGTAAATTGCGTGCACGCCGGTCAAAAAAGTAAGATAGACCTAACACCCAATTTGGCCTCATGAATTTATTCCCGGCTGTCATTTTGGCCATCGTCCTCCTCTTTCCCCCAAGCAATGCGCTAGCCCAGATTCGGCATGCGAAACAGGGTCATCCTCAGCAAGCGGTGGGTGATCATGCGCACCACGTGTTCGAACTGACGCGACTAATTTATCCTGATCTATTTGATAAAGCGGACGGACGTTAAGATTGCCGCCTGCCATTTGTCATCGCATGTTGTCAATGCGAACACTGATAGCACTCGACCCCGCCAATGCTCCACAGGCAACAATGGTCATAAACTAGAAGAGTTGTTAAACCCCTTCGTGGGCGTATGAAACACATTCTTGACTTGGCTTGAAAGAAGCAGCCAAACTTCATTGTAGCGCTTTTGCGTCAGGATGCCGAATTCATAGGGCGCAAGACAATCCCAGTTAGTAAATGTCAGCTGCCGGTGATACATCTGCCAAGATATGTGAATCAAACAAACACTTCGAACCTGGCATTATGGAAGTACAACGCGAACGCCGAAAATTCGGACCATCTCAGAGTTTATCCAAGGTCGACGGTTCTTTTTCGTGATTACCAAACAACGAGAGGATTCGATTCGCGTAAGGGCGTCAATAGTATGATGGCACTTCGTGCCGACGCTTCGATGCCGCGCACTACCAATAGTAATGCCTAGGGATACGGGAAGATAACCCAGACCTACGTAGGCTCGGATCGGCGGCGTTTGGGTTACAAGCCAGAATCCTGAATATAATAACTAGTTCCCTCAGGCAAAACTTCACTGTCGGCATCGTGAGAGTCTGTAAATGAACATCACATGTTGGAGTACACGATAAAGCTGGACAAAAACCAAGAAGTGGAATAAATAAATAAATGGTATATTCCTCGGTGATTCGAGGTGCAGTCCAACTATGTGGTCTGATCAATGTGTACAACAGGATCGCAAAAAAATAATCAATTTGACCAATGACAATTGTCATCTGAGAGATGTTTGGCCACAGCTCCACAGGCCCTAAAGATAAGTTAAAGTAAATAGGAAGTTGCATGCTTACGTGTGTCATGAGAAAAGGTTTACGGGCAAGCGGAACGAACAAGATGGAACGATCAACTGAGTCGGATGAGCCTTTGAAATCGTGGAACACAGCCACAATCTGCCTGTTCTGCACCATGCTGTTCTAGAACCTGACGCAAAGTGATGATAAGATCTGCAAAGCCTTATAAATGTGGGAAACCCGTCTGCTCTTATCTCGTTTGGGATACACCATACCGCAGTAGGGCGACGGCGAGGATGGACGCCAGTAACTTCGTCACTATCAGTGACATGATGCCCCACGTCTGTTACAAAAGCTGGGCCACGTTGCAGAAATAAAAAAGAATTCAGAGCGAAGGTGTGGACACCGTTGAAAGCTATGGTGGCATTTTAACTTCAGATCTAGTTTAGACCTCTGGGTTAAGTCGCCACGGTTCAAGCTGCGTCAGCTGAGCACGCAAGTGCTACGATGTAGGAGGACAACTGAACTGGTCTTATAAGCGTTCTGCTTAACAGGCCAGGTGGTCTTCCTCACCGTGAATTAAGACGTCAGTCCGGTCACTGACTACCCCACTGACGGATGTTTCTGGGACCAGAGGTGCGGACAAGTCAAAAGAGTCTATGTAAGTTGCTTCCTTCATTTTCTGAATCTTTTGAAGCCATTAGATTTTGCGTCAACTTGGAGGCTCTGTTAAAACTCACATCTAACGGATGGTCTCGCAGCTTTCTGCTCACAGACGACAAAAATTCTTCTACTGTCTTCCAGCATGTTTGCCGGTCTTTCGGATTTTCAAGACCCCGTGCGCGAACGACTGATGTGCGAGAAAAAGCTCCTGCGTCGTGCATTGTGGCGGAATTATAATTCCATCAAATCTCAGTGCCTTTACAGGAAGCATGTGAAGGCTTATTAGACAGGGCATCCTAGTAAGCCAACCATTGTTCTAAGACAGCTCCTTGTTCATTAGTTAAGGGAATCATATGCTAACCTTTCCGTTAAATTTTATTGGGTTCAGCGACGAACTAAGTTGTGGTTATAGTCCGAACGTGTTCTGACACGGGTGGCTATGGAAGATGGAACCACATAACTTGACGCTTACAGCAATACTGTCCATTTAGGTTCCTCGCTAGCTAGCAATTGGAATACACCAGTTGGCATATCGATATCGAAGGTGCCTGAAGATAGCGCTGCTGGGAAATAGCAGATGATCAACGCACATTTGAAAACGCTCGCCAGTATCCGTGCGTTCAGGCTATAACCCAAACTTCTCAACCACTCGAGCTTTTGTGAAGCTTAAAAGGCTTGTTTTTACATTCATATCCCCTGCAACTAAAACACTGAACTGGTATCACATTTAAGTAGCGTCAGAAGACCGCCGTAGGTGTACGTGGTAGCAATAGGATTGCATTCAGTTGGGAGGAAGAGGTCAATCACAAACAAACAACGTCTAGTGTTAATCAGCGAAGTAAGCTTAATTAGTGTCTTCAAATGGGCGCCATAAGAAGTTAATCAAACCACGGGGTCGAACTTTGGGGTTGAAAGCGATCTCTACTGTAATCTGACCTATCATTTCTGCAGAGGCGTCTTGGGATGCGTGTAACCAATAGAGAGAAGACAAGCTAGCCGCGGCTGATTCGATAACCACTGGAGGATCGCTGAGCATAGTTGTGAACGCACAGCATACGTCAACACCGAGAGTAAAGAGTGAGTGTACAGATGCAGCTGGTTGACAGACATGTATTAGGGTATTACAGTAAAACCACCGTACGTGAACCGCTCACAAAACTGAACCAAAGTGGTCAATATACAGTGGTCTTAGCCCATAAGGTTTACAAAGTGAATGTTAAAGAAATGGAAAAAGGAGTAAATTAGTGGAAGGTGGTCAACTTTGGAGATGTTACCGTATGTCGAAAGCCATCGGACACAGGGCAGCGTGGTCCGATATGGGGCTGTTTATTGTAGGGGCCCAATAGACACTTGCGAAACAGGTGCAGATGACAGAACCACAATGATGTTGAATCAGCCGTCAACTAATTTAGGGATCGTAGACGGAAGACTGGCATTTGGTGTCTGAAGGTGAGATACAAGTGGAAAATAAAGGAGCCATCAACATTATGGTGCCTTTGCTTAAACGCATCGCTGCATGCTGTGGAGCATGTAACCATTTCGGAGTCCCGCAGTGGACGATAGAGGATGAAATGATGTCCCAAGGTCGATGGAGACGATAGATACCAACCTTCTTAAACGGATATACGTATACCTATAAATGTAATGTGCGGCCGAACAGATAGAATTTTTCCTGTTTAAATAATGAGATTAGGTAGATAATTTGGTCTTGTCACATCTTATGAGGATGTACATGTGGATACATGCTCTAATTTCAGGTTGCCTTCAAGATATACAGATAAACAACAGAAAGATTGACATCTCACGCCTTTTTGGGGCTCCGGTTGATCAAACAAGTGGAAACGAGGAACTTGTCTCCGAAGGTCGTTCGCCTGAAGCTAAGCACTACGGAATCGCAATCGGTATACTTCCCGGTTGTGAAGAAAAGGGTGAAACGAAAATAAGGAACGCCTCCGCTGAAATCGTCGGTCAGTGGTCCGACGGTAAGCAGACACATTATATTGAATACAAATTAATCTTCCAGAGAGCTTACAGTAACACCTGATGGAAATACTGCTTAGCAAGAGCAGAGGAATACCCTAGGAGACTATAATGTGATTATAAAACAAAACAGCCGCAATGGTGGATAAAGCGAAACTGTCTGTGAAAATATGAGTGCTTAAAATTTTGTGAGATACATGCAAAAACAAGAACTGTAGAATAGTTTTAACATTGATCAGGTTGTGCAAACAGGGGAAAGGAATAAGCACAGCAGATATGGTAAGAAGAATTTTTTCTTTCATATACACTGGAGGGGAATAGTATTTACAGGCAATAAAACCCGTGAAGGAAAAGTGCATATTGATAAATAGAAGTAACCAAAGATGCATTGTTTCCTTTGTTGACACAGCCAACCAAAGTTGTCGACAGACGAGTCAGCGATCTTTCATCCGTGATCCGGATACAGACTGCGTTTCGGTCCGAAGACTGACGGTGCGCAAATGTGTCGGTGCATGCAACGAGGACGTAAATGTGACAAAATCGAAGAGGCGGCGCCAATCCCACGAACCCGAAGGAAGCCGAATAAACGAGTTCCATCTCAAATCGTGTTGCCAGGCTACCAAAACCAGACTGCGCCGAGTGCAGTTCCGCTGCTTGAACGGGAATACCTACAGACGCAAAATCAAGCTGGTCCGTCGCTGTGGTTGCGACCAATGTCTCCGCATTTGACGTTGTACAGCAAATGACGATTGCAGTCACGAGGGCATAGAAAGGCCACCCAGAGCACTCAAGATATACTACATGTATTCTGGTGCACTCAGTCGATTGGTTCACCTGCAGGGTTATTGTTCATTGTACCTTACCCCTTCCCAAGCTGTATATGAGCTTTACGCTTGCCGCTCCATTGAACACTGCAAGCAAGTACGCTCAATGGCATGTGGTAAGCCAGAGAGCGGTACCCAAACTCACTCAAGGTGTACTACCCGATATGTTTTGATTTAACTTTATCCGTCGAAGAGTATGTTGCATTTATAGTGTCTGTCAAACAAACGGTAAGAAAAGACAAGCATTGTGACTTTATTCGCTTATCTCGTCCCCTGAGAGATGAATGCACCAATTAGGATTAGAGAATAATCGATGAAAATCCGGATTACTGTGGCGACGACCGTTGGCGTTCAGATACCGAGGTTGTAAAGCAAACTCCACATGCTATTTCAAGGTATGAAGTAAAGAACAACAAGAGCGGGGAATTGTATATTGGTCGCGTACGGAAATACGAAGATCAACAATGACAAAACACTAAGATGTTGAATTCGACTAGTGGTATCATCAAATCTATGCATCACTGAGAGCGAGGATCCCAGGTAACTGTTTACCTGTGAAAGAAAAGGATAGAAAAAGTAGACGTGGTAGCTACAACGAAATGAACTCACAGATGGTTAAGGAGCGGAGAAAGAGAAATCATGGATAAAAAGGCAACGGTTTTGTTGTTGTGTAACAAAGCGAAAGTAGTAATACCCACTGCTTGTTCATCGCAAACAGGTTTGACAGAAAGGAATTCACATGCAGTCGCGCATTAACCAGATAGCTCATAGTAGGCAAATGAAAGTGCCAGTTAAATGCCAATGGAAAAACCGACACACACAGATGGTAGCTGGGTAGTGGCTTTTAAAATGCAGCGAGGTCTAATGGAGACCGATTGGAATGGGAAAATGATAATGCAAAGGACAACGCAGTGCGATCGGGCACCGACAAGATAAATAGACACCAAGGCTCAGTGAGCGTGTGGCGTATAGGATGCAAACCCACCTTCCAGCAACTCTAAACTAGCACCACCACCGGTGCTAACGTGGCTAACTTTGTCCTCCGTGTTCCACTTGGCACAACATGTCGCCGTGTCACCGCCACCTGCAACGAAATAGGCAGTTCAGTTTAGTTAACTTCGATCCATATAGTGGGTGCATTACCGTGACATAGGGCGCAAAACAACAGCAAGAGCAAAAATAATCCAACGATAATTGAGGAGAATTGAAAACGTCACCGGTTCGAAATGAGGGAGGGAATGCAATGGAGTCACTGCCTCCATGATCGGTCGTCAGCAGTACGCCAGTACACTGTACTGGTGCTTCGCTGTTACGCGGCCACCATGGGTTGCGCGAGGATTGAAGATACTGTGAGGACACCCACTTCTACGCGAATTCGAACCGGTGACCTAAGGACTGTGAGTCAGGCGTGCAATCCTTTCGGCCACCGAGTGACCTACATAATTGTATCAAATATGATGAAAACGAAGCAAACGAGACCCGAAACACTGAGATGGGGGGGGGGATCAAGTTGAGAATCAAACGACCGGAGTTACTACAGGGTGGATGCGTTTGACAGTCAAGGTAACTAGAGTTAAGTAAGCAAAACGACAACGACTAGATCAGTAACAATCAAGTGTGCAAGAAGTGGTCAGCGATGAATGCGACAATGGGAGAAGCTAATGGGTCATTAAGCAAAGTATGTCAGTGCAGACTAAATACTCAGGATATAGTAGAAAGAGGCACATAACTCGCACACAATCAAACACGAGAATAACACTAGGTCGATCCAAACATGATGCCAGCGATTCACTAGTTCGCTGTCACGTCGATACATCGATTGTCTTTGTGTCATCGGCCTGGATTTAAGAACTGTCCTCTTTAGAAAACCAGGGGCGAAGCGAAGTGTACAAGGGAGGAGAAAAAAAACGAGACCAGGCATAGCTTGGAATAATCTGAAGGCAGGAACTAGTAAATCTAAATGATACACTGTTTACTTCGCATGAGTCTATTTGTCACATTGCATTACACCAGTAATAGTAATGTCGCAAGAAGTCCACAGAGGGAGGCGTTCATCGAATCACTGGAGTGAACTGTTTTCTAATAAGTACGGCAGGTCTTACATCCATATACCGACAAAGCACATGTTCTGCCTAAGCCCGGAGTTCAAACTGTGACGTGCGGGCGGTAGACATCTCCAAATGAACGAACGTGCAAGCATAATGGGATTGAAGAAGGGATCGGGAAGCTGTGGAGAATTTCGCAGTAATATTTTGCCATAACGATGTGATCTAGATGGTTGGTTGGCCGTACCCGTTTCCGGATTTGCCTGTCACAGCGGCTTCCACGGGGACAGCGACAAGACACTTGCGCCTACAAAGGGACCATGGGTGGCTTGCGCTGCACTATCTACAGTTCCACTCACACACACCCCATATCCAGCGTAAACCTGAAGGAATAAGACCGGGATCCATTTGGATGGGAGCCATGTTTCATCAACGGATCCGGCCCACACTACTTCACAAGCAAACACAAGCATGTTGTAGTTGGGGATTCAGTCGCACACAAGGCGGTGCGCAGACCGTAGTCCACTTCAAGCTGAGTGCATGGAACCACTCTTCAAGCCTAGCACGGCCACGACGACCGTGTACCCCGATACCTGCAGCAACGATCAACTGTCTTTTGGAACCAGTATGGACGAGGTAGTGGGTAATAGACAGGTAGGCACCTTGTCAACGTTCACATCAAATACAGCCACACCGGGGATGTAAAACAACAGCCAATCACTTGAAATGAGATTATCAAATAAAACAGATCTATTAAAGCATACAGCTATGCCGACATAACTTCGCTAAATTACCATATGAAGTAAGTACAAAATACCCAAAAGTTAGACAAAAAATGCCAAAAACGTGTTAAAGTTAAGGAAGATAACCACAATTAGACTAAGCAACGTGTGCAAGTTAATGGAAGATTATTCACTTAGACAGAACAAACCAAATAAAGTGGAATGAAATTTATCTAACTTAAAAAGACCTAATTTAAGTGTAAGTTGGTTTAATCCAATTGCGGTGAATGAACATCATGAATGCAACATCAGCCTCAGCATGGGGCATCAAATGCGGTCTAAATACACAACATTTAAACACCATCAATAAATGGATGAAGCGGTCGGAACTCAATAGATAAATGAAAGGCCGAAATGAACGCTAAACAAGCGTTAAGCGATCAGCTGGTTTGTCTAGAGGTTGCCATCCTGTTTCGATAAGTTGTGTCAGAGCGATGAGATCAGACCATAGATGGTGACGAGTTAGTTGAGATGCGTGGAAAATAAATGACTTACCAATAATGGTAGTGCATCCCTTCGCAGTAGCAGCCACCACGGCATCCATGGCTCTTTTTGTACCACTTGAGAACTTTTCCATTTCAAAAACGCCCATGGGCCCATTCCATACGATAGTTTTGGCACGGCCGATTACTTCGCAAAACTTATCCATCGTTTTCGGACCACAGTCGAGTCCCTGGAGGAAAAGTATGGTAAGCACCAAAAGGATAGCATGAAAAAGATGAGAAGAAAACATAAGAAGAGTGAAGCAAGAAATCTCAATCCATAGGTAGTGGAATGACAAACGCTACCTTAGCAGGCAAGGTGTAGTCATAGGGAAAAACCAACGGGCTCACCATGCAGGAATCCGGGATTCCAGATTCAACGGTAGCGAGATCGGTGTGTGCGTCTTCGGCAAACTTGTCCGCAGTGATAAAATCAATTGGGAGGTGAATCTGCACGTTCTTAGTCTTCGCCAACTGCATCACCTCTTCGACTGTGGCGGAACCAGGCTCATCGTAAAGACTTTTCCCAATCTAAAGTAGACATGGTTGGCAGTGGGGAGTGAAGAGAGCAGATACGCTAGAAAGTGGCACGATACGGGTGGATACATTGCAAGCATGGAGCCCAAAAGATGAGAGCCCTATTGTGTGAGTACGAAGTCGAGACTATCGTAATAAAGATACAAAGGCAAAAGCCAGCCACCTAAGAAACGAGATATGGGACCGTAGTAGTTCCATGCATTTTAGCTGTCCTGTTGTCGGCCCGTAGCCTAGAGGTAACGAGCTTGTCTCATACTCTTCCGGCGCGGGTTCGAATCCGCGTAGGGGTAAGCGTCCTCGCGGTATACGCAGCTCGCGCGCGAATGGTGGTGGTCGCACGGCAGCGAAGCGCCGTTACGACGTACAACTGACACGTTAGTTCTTATTATTAGCTGTCCCGTTCTATGCTCTAAAGAAGCGAGCATTGAAACGATCAATAACAGCTGAGCTATAGCAGTGACGTAACCAAACTACGGCAGGATAAGAAGGCTGCAATACTGCATTGAAACGAAGTGCATCATGGCAAGTCGGATTATCGATTCACACATGAGGTTCAGCTACATCCAACTGGAGGAAGAACGCAGGCTGACGACAAGTTGATCCAGGCAGTTTCGTATAAGTCAGGTTTGATAGTGTAAGATGTCTCACACGATAAAAAAATGATTAAGGGATTTTAAAACGACGACGATAACACGGACAATCCCATAAGGAAACACGCAAAAGCTTAGATTAGAAACAATGGAAAAAATAAAAATGCAATAAAAGGTACAACATCACGAAGCAAATCTCGACGTTGTGCAGGAATTAAAAGTGAATCACGCCACCAGTCTTAGAATAAAGCGGACGACGATAGATTGGAGGGGAGCAGGTGTCGCACGATTCCTGGCTGGAGTAACAGTTGGTCTAACACCAACGATAACGAATTTACGACAAGAGGAGAAACGTGTTAAGAGTCAAGCTGGGTAAGCACAAATGGACATAGACATAACGGTGCATGGATACCAGAAAGCACCTCAGCAAAATAATCACAGTACTCAGGGCCTATCGACACCAGGGCTGACTGGTGTAAACGCAGAAGCATATCTGAGTAGACAACCAAACGAATCGACCTCAAATCACGATCAGCGCGCATGAGACTAAAGAACAGATTAGAGGGTTCGGTGTAGACAGTGGAACACTTCCGTCTCAATTGATACATAAAGAGAAAGGCAATATGGTAAGTCAAGTGGAACAACAGTAGACAACGGAACAAAAAGGAGATGAAAAAGCGGCACAGTTAAAAAAGTCGGTTACAAACCTCAGTGTGCACTTCAGTAAATCTGGCACTAGAATCGCCCTGTCTAGATCAAAAGGTACTCAAAAGGAACTTGCACGAGCGGTTGCGCGCCACAATTCAAGGACCGCCCACATGGAAGTTAAAATGGGAGTAGGAAAATCTTCAGAGCTGTGTGAATATGTATTGTAACGTGCGAGAGATGCCAAGAACTCCGAAAGTGAACCCGAGGACACAAACGGACACAAGAGAGGACATAGGTAGAGTATAAGCATATATATGAACACGACAAAGGTAGAAAATGTATAGAGAAACGGTGAGTGACACAAGATTTCTCTACCTTCATATTGTACAACTTGTGCAGGAAGGTAAAGGCCATACCACCAGTTATGATCAGTTCGTTCACGATATCCAGCATGTTCTTGATCAGTGCGATCTTATCGCTAACCTTGGCCCTATACGAAAAAGACGAAAACGTTAGCGAAGATAAGTTATATAAGTACATTGATTTATTGGTATGGGGACCGACAAAGTCAACTCTAGTAAGATGTCCCGATTCAGTACAGCACCATAGAAAAATGGTAAAGGTAAAAAGAACGAAAACGTAAGTCGTGTATCAGCTACTTGGGGTAGGATGAAACACCAGCCAATGTTGAATCCGTGAGCGAAAGTTAGGCGAGGTGGACATCCTACATCAATGCTTCTCTAGTGGAGAGGTCCTTTGGTACAGAGCTACTCTCTGCATTTAAAACATGGCGGAAATAAAGTGAAAGACAAAATAGGGAGCATTTCGTGTTTATCACCCCAATAAACCTTACGGTGAACAACATGTTAGAGTACTGATGAAGGAATTGGCTGGGTTTGGAAATTAACCGATGAGAAGACTAGAGTACACATGTCAACGTCGCGTAGGGTTGGTATCAATAAAAATGAAAACAGGATGTGGAACAGTATACACAGTAAAATAATCGGAAATCATGCTTAAAAAACATAACATGGTTACTTGAGAGCATGATGATTTTAATGAAATTATACTGTTTCATCCCAGCTGCACACAAGCCAGATAGCCTAACCGCAGTCGGGAAAAGCACCAGACAACCGGTTCGCTCTGTTGGGACTTGCCAGTGGTGCGCATTCCCTTGATCCCCTGCGGGGGATCAAAACCAAGGTCACTAGCAGCATATGCCAATGATTCATGGAGGACGGAGGCAGACCGATATAACTTACAGGCTAAATGGGATACAGTCCGACCTACCATTGCAGATGACAGTGACTAGCCTCCCAAGGTTGTGAATTCCACTACATAGCAGTTATTTCCGCATGGTATTTGAAGACTGTGAAGGCAAATGTTTTAATTAATTCAAATGTGTTGTCGTAACCTTGAGAAGCCAGCCAATGCCTTCTGCAATGGTAGGAACCTGCATGGCAGTGGCTTGCAAGTTATGATGGTCTGCTTCCGTCCCCGATGAATGAGTGGCATAATCTGATAACGGCCATGGGTTCGATCCCCCGCAGGGGACCGAGCACCAACAGAGTGAAACGACTGTCTAGTGCTTTTCCGGACTACGGTTAGGCTATCTGGACTGTGAGCATCTGGGAGGAAGCAGTAAAATAACATGGTGTTGAGTCCCAGTAGGTTGTTACCAGCCATCAGAAGGGTTAAGCAGGCAAGCACACCAATAGCAGTACATCGGTTATTTTGACTGATTTTTGCTGAAAGACATAACCAAGATAACTTTAGCAAGGAAAATTAATTAAAGGGATAGAATGGCACCTAGGGTGAAACCTATGTATCCAAAGCAAATAATCAAAGGTAGAAAATCAACAACCTATCAACAGTGAATAGTTCTAATAGTTGGCCATCGGGAGAAGATAAGACTACATCAGTGGGACGGCTACCTTGTGGCCCTGACTGCTCTGTCGTATGGTTAATCCTTACAAACTACTCAGCCTTGCACAAAGCTTAAACAGGCAGTCTGGTCAGCCAGTAATTGAAAGTGTATCATTAGTGCTAGCTACTAGACATCTCGACATGTTGGACGAGTCAAAATTACATCGGAAAGGCTTAGTAAAAATTCAATTGATGAACCCCAAAGAGAAAACATCACAATGACAGAGACTAGCAGCTGTGAAGGAATAGATTGCGCTGGTCTTCGGAATTGACTTGATTAAGTGCCTTGGGTCTGCACATTCTGACAATGATTGTCTCATACATTTATGCCGAAAGGAAGGCAATGTCAGCCAAAATGGCTCCAACAGGTTCGGTTTGGTGGTGGGGTTTTACAACAATATTTGGCACTTATCAGATCAACTAGTAAGACCAGTTAAACTCTCAATGAAATGTTCCGTTAGCACTGTATGACACGTTCGAGACCGAGCTAAGTATTTCGATGCACAAGACCGAGCGTAAAATTTGATGAGCCCACTAATCGAGCCAGAAAAAAGGTAACAGTAGTAAAAGGCACGTTGCTTCGAAGACACGTAGATGTAATCGATTCGGCAACGTCACGCAAATTGCATCGATAGAACAAAGAATACGCTAGGCAACTGGGTGGTTTGAGTAAAGTGCAGCGAGTGCGCATCCTAAAATGTAAAGTGGAAAAATGGCTGAGTTATCCCAGAAGTATTGAAAGGGGATCACTGTCAACTTCTGTGGTATAATAATTGATAGAGTAAGCATTAATGGATGTGTAAGTGCCCGGTGTGTTGCATAATGATATTGCACCACCGAAATACAAAAGAAACGGTAACAGGGTGCAAAAGATGCTCTAACCAGTCAGTTGATTTGCAGGGATAATGTGAGGGTTCAGATCCTACCCAAAAGTTGAGTTACAATGTACCTGAAGCCAGAAAATGTCTCGATATGCTAGCGGGACTCGACATAACCGACTTAGGGTTCGCAGGGAGCCAAAGGCAGTAGTGATGTGGTGAACAAACTCAACCGTGATAGGCGCCCTTCTAGACTTCCCCAAAATATCCGATACGGTGAACCGAGATGTGATGTTGCAAGTGCTGTGCATATTCTGCTGCCGGTTGGGTGAGCCCGATGCAGTGAATGACAACATGGCAGTATGAGGAGAAGTTGCGGTGGTGGAATGAGCTTTTGAGCTGCTTCGATGTCGTCTAAGCTGTGAAACAAAAGACAGCTAAGCTAGTAAACCGAGCACATTTTATCATCATCAACAGCGTTACATCAGCAATTCAAACTGATGCTTCGCTGCCGTACAACCAAAACGACCAACGGAACGAAAAACAATGAGATTGGAGAGAACCGGAACCTGATGTAAAACCACAATGCCCTAAACATACACTCAGGATCAACGTGCATACACCTTGTCAATAACATACCATCACAAACAGCTGGCTATCGTGCAAATATAACGCGGGATCGGTGAGACAGTTTCCTTGCGGTTTTCATTGCCCCGCATCATAATCAGCCATTACTCCGCGGATAACTCAGCACCAAACACACCATAAACAGGCAGTCCGATTAAGAGACGATAGCAGACGCGCTAATGTTGCCGACTGCGAGCCATGTCCCGTAGCGTCTCGAGCCAAGCCCAAGGCTTAGCTCCAGCCTGGAAGGTGAGACGGACTGATAGCACCGAGTTTGATCGTCAGTGCCTTCATTTCTCACTGCCAATTCGACTTCTGTCCACGTCGGGCCTTTCGCCAACCTACATCAGGCAGACAAAACAAGGCTTTCCTCGATAAGCGGTGACCGGGCATGCGTAGTACGTTATGGAAGCAAATGTTGGTAGCTCAGGTTGTTCAGTTGGTGGTCTCAGTGTTCGCTGAGCTCGGCAGGTTGACTGCAAGCTCATCGAACACTGAGACCACCAAATGCGTAGTGCGTGCCCAAGCCAATGCAACTTATGCAGTGCTGTCTGTTGTTATCACGGCCTAGTACTCGCTTACGCACATCGTCGTTGCGAACACGCTGGTGCGACCCGACACCAGTAATGCTTCGCAGACAACGATGATCAAAGACCTGAAAGCGCCGCAGGTCCTCAGACCGGAGGGGCTAAGTCTCGCTCCCATAGAGTAGGAAGGTCCTCAGGGTGGCCCAGTAAACGCGACCTTTTAGATGGAGGGGAACTCCTTTCTGACGTCACAGACGCCGCAGATTCAAAGACAGTTCTAGCTTTTGCAATGCGTGAACTGACTTCAGTTGCTATGCGCCCATAGTTGCTGATACAGCTGTTAAGATAAGTGAAAGGAGCAAATACCTCGAGTTAATTTCCACCAAGGGTCAAGAAGTCACCAAGTGGTAGGTGCCCCTGCAGCAACACTTTGCACTTTGAAGGTGCAAAGTGCCTACCAAATAATGGAACCACTCTAGAGAGGCTAAACAGCAAGATGATATCGTCCGCATAATCAAGATCAACTAGCCTTTCAACAGGCAGCGACTAGACACCTGCATTGTGAGACTCCGCTAGGGGACACTTCATGATGGAGTCCACAAGGAAGTTGAACAAAATCGGGGAAATTGGACAACCCTGACAAAAGCCACTTGTTGTCGAAAAGGCATCCGACAAATCACCGTAGACCCTGATGGGCCTGTGATGTTCGATCATAGAGCACGTAAAATGTTCGCATATTTCATGGGAACACCTTTTCGCGCACATGTAGGATAACAGTTTATTTTAACAGAATAAGGTGTTAATCACACACTCGAGGTAGAAACATTAGGATACATCATGTAGTTGAGCCTCACTATCTGAACAACTTAGCATTCCCAGTCTTGTAAGTGCAAGTAAGGCAGCAGCCATTTGATGGTGGAGATAAAAGTAAAATAGTCCGATTTTAAAGTCGTTTCAAAATGGCGGAGAATTGGTCAAGCGGCAAACAAAACTAAGAGCACCATCATCACTTTTAACTGTGCCGCGAAACAATACAAGTAAGTGGAAGGAAAGAAAAGGGATAAAAGCAAAAATCAAACTAACGAAAATTGAGACGAACTGTATTATGCTCTATTCGTTACTATGCAACGACACCGAGATCGTGGTTGAAGGGGGGCTATGAATGAGAAAGGGAGGGACAAAGAAACAGTACAAACGTCTCTGAGGTCGGCTTGTCGCCATATCGACAAGCGGTCCCAACGACGGGACCGGGAGGCCCTAACCGAAACCAAGTGGGAAGTGAATTCGCATTCCTCTTGACCATGTAATCAGTGGCCCTCCTCTCCTTCCATCCAGACCCCGGTCGCGCAAATAACATACTTCTTGGAAGTCGATATACAGGCGTGTGTTACACATGGCTCAGCCATCGGAGCCTACTGTGTAAAGAAATGGGGCTGGGCGGTTCACTTCTTTCTAAGTCATAAACAAGACGCTGAAGGCGGCTATTGCTCATGAGGCTTCCCTCAGATGTAAACTAAACTGCGAAGGCAACGATGATCGAACGTCACTAGCTTCATTGTCTCTGTTGCTCTGATAGTCCAGGCTTCACAACCGTACAATAGAGAGAAATTAATATCGCACCAGCGTCACAAATGGCGAAGTTGAGTAAAAGCGGTTTGAGATTTGACTATACGATTTGTCACATCTCTATTCCACAAGCGCAGATAACGCTGGTGAGAGAACTCGAAATTTCCCGAGAAATTACACTGGAATCGGCCCAAATATGGATTTATTAGTAGTCACCACATTGACTTTCAAACGGCGTGCACAAGCCCGTTTCCACTTTAGAGCAGGACTGTGGTTGGCCGTTCTCACAGAGGTTAGAAGATATGTAAATACCCACGGCTTCTCCAATGGTTGTCGACTGAGTTGTCATCATAATAGATTCAGAGGTTTTGCCTCTTCTTTGTTGGGATTGGGGCAATTTACTAGGAGAAGATTTGTGTGTTCGCCCGTGACACAAGTTGGGATTCCTATGTGCGCTTTTCGTTCTTGTGTGTGTTCTTTCAGAATTGCAGTAGTGGCTGTTGGATCGTAACAACGTGGCGACGGATCCTTCTCTGCGAATGATATCAATGATATCGAAATGCTACGTGAACGATTTCGTCAATTACGCCGGCATGGTTATTCGCGAAAAGGAACGATTCAAACTACGCTCTCTCACGTACGGCTAGTTTATAAGCGGCCTTCAGTCATGAAAGGATGTCGAGATACGTAGGCAGCTTGGAAGGACCACCAGATAACGCTGCAGAGCGTCACTTCTGAATGACAGCACATGGTTAAGGTGAAATACGACACGGTCATGGTTCAGAATACTGACCGCCCTTTCGGTTTCATGCACTGCATGTAGACCCCAAATGTTTGGCCATCAGCATTCAAGCGCACCATTCTGTAAACAAGGAGACACCCACATCTTCGTGTTGGCACTGTGGTGAATGTCGTTGCGCTCAGAAGAAACCGATGTCAACGAGGTGACAACGTTGGCCGTAAAGACAAATGTATCAGACCTGATCCAACTTTAGGAAGCCCGTAAAACCGAAGCAGCGATCAAGACCTCCTACTCAGGTCGTTAATTCTCTCAGCCGCTTAGCTATATTCAAACCGGATGTCGCTTTTTGCCGAAAATTCGTATCTGTAACAAGCAACAGGCATGCCGCCATCCTCAAACTAGACACCGCATCCGACATCACGTTAATCTCCAAAGAGCTATGGACTTTCATCCGTAGCCCACCTATTCAACCTACCTCCCAAGAAGCAGCCAGTGGTTGTTGCGGTTCGATTTGCGTAACCGGTCAGTTTTCCTATTCTGTCACCTTCGGGGGCAGCAATATCAATGATGTTTTATATACTTCGGGCTCCAATCTCAATATCTTTTGCTTGAATTGGATAGACAAGCTAGGTCCTACTTCTTATCCACTGAACGCCATCTGCCGCTAACTTCATGCTCCGACTGCAAACTCTTATGTCCGTAATTTCCCCAAGGTTTTTCAGGATGGTTTAGACAGGCGCACACGAGTCCAAACAACTCACCGGTTAGAGCCCGGTTGTGTTCCATCGTTCCACTCAAAATGATACACTGCCGGTAGTAGATCAGGAACTATGTAGTCTCAAAGAACTGGGCGTCATCTCTCTCCAGGTAACTTATTCCCCATGGGCAGCCCAAATTGCGGTTGTCAAAAAGCAAATGTTTCACTTTATATGTGTAGACTCCTCTACCGGATTAAATGCTTTTATAAAGATTATTGCCATCTGCTACCGATTCCTGAAAACACCTTCACTTTGCTCAACAGTGGAACTTGTTTTGCCAAGCTGGATTTAGCGGATGCGTTTCTGCATGACGACGTATCCCCGAAGTCTCGCGAACTACTAACCATCAACAAACACTGCGGTTTTTATCAGTATAACTGCCTACTGTTCAGGGTAAGCTCAGTTTCTGCTATTTTTCAACAGATAATGACCGTATAATAATAATAATGGGTTGCATTACTGAGGAGCCATATGGAAGGATATCAGAAGTTTTACGTCGTGATAAAGAATAAAGGTTCCGGTTGCAACCAAACAAGTGCTAACTTTTAATCCCAGAGAATAGATATCCTGGTTTCATCATGGAGGAAAACAGTCACCATCTCGACCCGGGGAATGTGCGTGAAAACTAGGAGATGCCCGCTCCGAAGAATGTGTCATTTTTACAGTCGTTTCTGAGGATAGTGACTCACTACGGCACGTTCTTACCCGTCCTCCACGATACCATAGCACCATTGAATAAATTTCATAAGACAGCGTTTGGTTGTGGGCACCAGGAGTATTCGAGCACCTGAAATGATGTCTGGTTCCGACCTCCTCCCGATAAATTTTGATCCTAAGCTACTGAGAGCAGTCCTGAAGATGCATCCGGATACGGCGTCAGTGCCGTCACCTCCAATGTGTTTCCAGACAGGACAGAGAAAGCGATCATGTATGTTGCAAGCATACACTTACGACAGCCGTGAGGAATTAGGCTCGGATCGAAAAGTAGACTATCACTAGTGTTCACGGTGAGGAAGTTCAACAAGATATTCTACGGTCGTCACACCAGCTTGCTGACCGATCACAAGCTGTTAATCGCTATTTTCGGTCCTGAAAAGGGCACGCTGACGTATTGTGCTAGAAGACTGAGGCGTTGGACAAACCTCTATTGAGCTATAAATAGATAAAAGTTTGGTTTCGGCAACCCGAGACATGCTGACATCGGTTACCAGCGAACGTAAGACCTTGGGAAGGTCGAGGTCCTGTCTAGGTTATTCAGTGAAAATCGACAGGAGCAGGAAGACACCATTATCGCAACAGTCTCTCTGGAATCGTATGCTTTTATCACACTTGGATGCGTCCGTCCATGCAGTCCCGGCTGTCCTTCGCGACATTAAAAGATAAACGAACATCGATCTTGTCCTTCAGGAAGCAGTTAATTGTGTCTGTAGCTGATGACCGATGGCAGCACCAACTGAAGACCTGCGGCAGCTTTATCTGTACCGATTTAGCCTGCCAATAACCGATTTTTGTCTAATGACTGTCGATCGCACTGTCATCTCTTCGCTTCGACCAATCGTCATGCGTCAACTGTACGCAGGTCACCCTGGTGCAGGACGGAAGAAAAGCATCGTGCGAAGCTACGTTTACTGGTCCCGCATAGACCAGCGATTAGAGACACTGGACTAACAGTGTTCCCGTTATTGATAATCCACAAGGTATAGCCCCAACGTGGGCGCAGCCTGATAAGCCGTCGTAGTGGGCGCAATCAAAGGGCACTAGCTATCTAATCTTAAGCGATGAAGCGTTCAAATGGTCCGAGACAATCCCCTTATCACAGGTGATAACATCGTAAACCATCTGTCCTCAGGAGAATTTTCAGCCAGTACGTAGTTTCAGATAACGGAACCCGATTCACATCGGCGCTTTTACAGGATTTTTTCTATCAGAGTAGTATGAACCACGTTAGACACTCTGTCGTACCACCCATAATCAAATGGGCAGGTCGAAGGGTTTGTAGACACGTTTAAACGCGCGCTTTTAAAAACTCCAGGAGAGGGAACTACGGACAAAAACATTCGAGATTTACTGATGCTTTACAGAAACACGCCAAACACGGCGACACTAAGTGGATCCCCTTGCCAGCGTACCTATGGACCGGAAACCACGCACCTTCTTAGATTCAACGCTGATGTCGAGAAAATCGTCACTAACCTCAGTACACGCATATCCGTGACAACAATCGCAAGAGGCGATTAGGTCTACGCCCAGCGATGGTAGTGAGTCGTTTTGATTCCACAATGTATAAAGTGACAGCTGGACTGTAAAATCGGATAGGGCACAAAACCAACCTCATTCACGTCCTGACAATGTTACGGGTACTGATGAAGAAGTACTGCCGCTTGAAATATTGCTAGACACATTCAGGCCAATTCGGAACCCACTGACAACGCCCGTCCGGGTAGTTGAATTTTTGAACGAATTCTAGTTGACTTTTACCAAGGGTCGATGCAGGGGGTGGTCCCTGCTAACCTTAGAGGAAAGCTTCGCAGCTGGATGGTGCAAAACAGAACTCGAAACAGTTGACAGTCAGCATTGATCCGTCCAGGTCTGCTTGGCACGTTTGTGAACTGTCACATGTTAGAGCGACATCAACTGCATACTACAAGTTCCTTAGCTGGGAGCGTTTCTACATTAAAGTCGAGTCCAGTGGACGCACTCTATGATTACGTCAATAGTGAAGTTGAAGAGAAAGTGCGACAGCGTGGACCCGGGATTCACACCGTTGGAGATACTGAAGGACAACGACAGTTTGCCATAAACCTTATTACGTTTAGGTATTTCTAGAGTACACTTTCCTTGATCAAAATGTCTCAAACAGCACACCGATCCACCGGATCAAAGGCGCTTTTGATGTCGAGGAAGAAAGCTACGGCACCCCGACAATATAAGTGGCGATACTCCAACGATTGACGTACTGTGAAGATGTGATCAATACATCCTCGACGTAGACAAGATCGAGCTTACTCTGCACAAATCTGGTTTTCACGAGCGCCAGTCAATTTGTGAAGAACGGTAGAGGCAACCAAAGTAGAGGCATTTGGAATTAGACTGCGCTCCCTATGATGACCTGGATGATTCCAACGTCAGACACTCTTGTAAATCGGGCTATAACAGAGCCGCTCCATTCGGTTAGAACAGTTGCCATGATAGCGTTAGGAACAAGTCATGTAAATAATTTACAAAAGCAGGTACCCGAATTTGAAGAGACTTGGATGAAGTCCATCCGGTCCTGTGGCCTTATGAAATATAACAGCCTGATCTCATGTTCGACTAGTGCGCGAGGGCGGATTCAAAGAAACGGCCCACGGAGCAAAGCGTGCAATTCTGGTCGATTAAATTGCCCTTCAAAATGCTCAGTATAACGCTGCAGGCATTTTGACAAGTTATGGATATTTAAAGCAATAAGATCTCCTCAACCATTTGAAAAGCACAATGAGAAGACGAAGCTCGGCAGATGCATTCATTTCTTACCGTTTCTTCAGTGCCGAAAACGATAACGGGATGAAATACAACTGCAATTTGAGGCAAAGTTGCAAATAAACGAAAGGATAAAACGGAAATCATGTCACCACGTCCAAGGCAACCTGAGGCTGACCGAGTTGTTTTTGAACACAAAACTCCGGTTTGATCCGGCTTATTGTAAGAGCATCGGCGAAGTGGAGAAGACAGTAATTGGTATACCGCAGCAGAAGTTTGTATGACATGTTGACCTCGATCCGGTGACACGAGATCATTAGGTGTCTCCCGATCGAAGATGCTGGCAGCCTGTGTGAATGCGTAGCCTGAGCTGAGCATGCTTGTTGAGCCGTCTCGTGTCGGATCCACTTCGGAACGTGCTCCTTCATCACGGGAATGCTATATCCTATCAGTTCTGTCTGTGTAACTAGATCCGCAGTTACGTACATACACAATGGGAGTTGGCTTCGATGAGTTGAGTCCCCCTTCGGTGGAGGTCGCGACAACTTGTGGGTTCGGTCGATAATGTTAATTTTGGCAGCTCAGAATGTGTTCTGCGTGCAGCGATTAGCAGCCTAATGTTTCTCAGTGTAGCGATCTTACGCTTGAAGGGAAGCGATAAGAAAGTGTTTTTTTGGAGACGGTGGCATTGGATCCGCGTTTGGTTGGCTTAAGGGTACTTCTCGATGAACCTATGGGGGTAGTCATTTGCAATTAGTTTAATGGTAATCAGTTTCAGATATCGAGAGGTTGTCCACTCTTGATGCAGATGGTTTTCCTAACAGTATGCCACCTGCTGTCCATTTCTGGTACGAGATTGACAATCTTTCGAAGGCCAATAAGAGCAGCGATTAGTTCCATCTCCGATACCGAATGAGACCACCAGATTTCAAGGTATCTTTTCAGGCTAAAACGTAAATTTGCCCTTAGATCCTTGTGAGTCTCGCTGTGTCCGTTTCAAGCCTGATGGTGTCGGCGAGCATCCAGAAATTCTAGAGACTACGTAGAGACCCAATGCTTAGGCTGGTAATTCGATTTACCACATGAGAATGCGCCTGCTGCTAACAAGGTCCGGTAAACATGCGATCATTAACTTTCAACTGTGCTTAGTGAGCATTTACTCAACCCGAATGCTAGTGTGCTTCGATATGGAATCTGAACATATGGCTTTGCTAGTTGGTTGCTGTCTATGCGGTCACAACGTCGTCGCGCACCCGGAGATCAGCAAACATAAGTGCGGAGTCGGGGTCCACGCTTGTGCTCAAAATTTATCGAAGTTTTGGAAAACTCTCCAAAAGTAACCGATTTGCGTCTTTGGCTGGTGGGCACTAGGACACCCTCAGTTGGGTGCTAGCTGGAAACAGACCAGCAATTTCACATGAATGCAGCAAGTGGTCACGGTCATCATTACAAGAGCCAACATCTTTTTGGCCGTCCAGATGCAGTGCAACGCTGGGCAGTTTTCTAACTTGAGCGTCCAGGTCAACAGCCAGTACTAAAGTATCCGTATTTTCCTATGACGAAGGAGATCGCTCAGTTGGTGATAAAAATTATCCTTCCCCAAGTCAGCACTACAGTTTGTGGAGGCGTAGACAGCAATGACAAATAGACACTTATAGTCCCGCACGAATTCAAGGTGTTGAACGAGCCAGCCAGTCTGAGGGCACACATCCGGCTACTGCTTGGGATCCATTTGATCAAAGTGGTTTCAGCCTGGGGACTAAGAGCGATGCCCACACCGGCACGAGCGGAATTTAAAGCTACGTTATCGGTAGATAGAAGCAATGAGAAATTGTCGCTACCGTTACATGAAGGGTGGTTCAGAGTGAACAGAAACCTTGAGTAATGTAGATGGGAGTCGGACACACAGCAGATATAAGTGAATGAATACATATTTATATTCAGCGACAAGCGGTATACGATCCCTAGGTTAGAGTGATTGACAAAGCCTCTAATGTTGGGGCAAGTGTTGTCTGTTGATCTGTTTGCAACAGTGTGCACGTTGAAGTATATCAGTGTTAGCAAGGGTCGAGCGCACTAAATAAAAGTGAATGTGCTAAAGTTATCAACTTGGTTAGATATGGAATTGTGGACTGGATCACAGCGATGCATTGTGATTGCATGTGGGCCGAAACTAATAGAAGACAAACGCCTATTGAGGGTTCAAAAGATAGGGAATAAAAGCGAAGTTGGAACGGAACGATAAAAGGGGCAATAAAATATGAGAATAACTTAACAGTAACGTCTACACTCCCGTCCATCTCTCGATGCAGCAGATAGTGGCAAGCATAACATAAAGAGGTTGATTGAAAAAATAGTAACGTATTGAGTTGAGAGGATAGTCTCAGATTGTCGAAGCCTGGAAATGAGGACGATTAGGGTCCTCACCTAGCTTTTGCTTCAAAAATCTGACCGCAGTTGGCTACAGATCCCGTCTTAAGGAATAAAGAGCCACCTCAATCAAATCCCGAAGCTGGGGGGGCTAGAAGATTGAGTTTACCTAGCGTCTAAGCACTGAGCAATCTGGTATGAATGGCTATGTAGGTTCAAAAGCACCACCCAGTATAGCTCGATGGCTTAAAAAACGCAAAAGACCGCACCATGTCAAGGTCAAGTGTCGTCGCGATGGGAGACATATAGAGCAGATTTGCGCGAATTAAGCCAAAATTCGTCAGTGGGACTAAAGACTAAGATTGAAGAGTAGGCAAAATGTGATAATAACAGAGAGAAGGTTAGATAAGTACAAATCAAGATATGTAAAATTATTTGCTTACCCGCCGATGATAGCTAAGAACGGGCGCTGGGGTTGATCCAGCGCCTTCGCGAAATAGGTCAACTCTTTGTCCATTAGGAAACCACATGCCCTAGTAGGTAACTTGCAGCCAACCATGGAGCTAAAAGAGAAGAATATCATGAGTAAGGTTTGTAGACGAGGAATGAGTATCAAAAGCCAGGGTGCAGAGTCGTAATGGGCCTTCAAATAACTGGAGTAAATGTCGGAAAAGGTTATATCCATAGAAAGCGCCGGTGGGTCTGAAGCCCGACGCAGTTATAACGTCAGTCTTGATCTAAGTAAGGATGAGGGTAGTCCATTCGAAATTATCAGTGAATAACCTCGGGACGTGGTTCGGCATGAAAATCCGTCCTACAATAAGCGGTATGATTATAAAATGCTTCTGAGTATGCGCCCACCGTCGTAACTCGGAGGACATGCAAGGCAGCCTTACACAACAACGGTGCTCGCTTACAGTACGGCCAGAAACAGACATCGTAACTGTTACTGATTATACGAATGTAGGAGAATATTGATATTCAAAGCTGTGGTGGATATTCGGCGCGCTGATATTGGGGATGGATTTCGTCAATGGTGCACCGACCACAATAATTACACCAGTAGCGCGGCAACGCAGGGCAAAATTTTGCAGAGTTAGTGCACACTGAAGGGTATTCATCGAAAGCAGTACATCAAACATTTGTACTGATGCTTCGCTGCCATACAACCAAATTGTCTACAGTACGAAGAACAGTAAGATGGAGAGAAGGGGGACCTACGGTAAAACCTTAATACCCTAAGCAGACATGTAGTGTTAAGGTGACTGCACCCTGTTAACAACATATCATCACAAACAGTTGGCTCTCGTGCAAAGATAACGCGGCATCGGCGAGACAGCTTCCCTGTGGTTTTCAGTGCTAAGCGTTATAATCAGCCATTACTTCTCAGATAACTTAGCAGCGAATACACCATAAACAGGCAGTCCGATTAAGGTACGGCAACAGACGCACCAGTGGTGTCAACTGCCAGCCATGCCCTGTAAAGTCTCGAGTCAAGCACAATGCGAGTCACGTGGACTTCAGCCCGGAAGGCAAGACGGACCGACGACACCGAGTTTGGTCATCAGTGACTTCATTTCCCGCTGCCAAGTCAACGACTGTCCACCTCGAGTCTTGCGTCAGTGCAGATCTGGCAAACATAACAAGGCCCTCCTCGGTAAGCAGTGATCAGGCATACATAACACGTGCCTATGCCAACCCAACTTATCAGGTGCTATCTGTTGTTCTAAGTAAGCAGCTTGGTTATCACCGCCCAGTACTCGGCTGCGCACATCATTATTGCGGACACGCTGGTGCCACCCGACACCAGTAATGCTTCTTAGACAAAAATGAGCAAAGACTTGAAAGCGCCGCAGGTACTCAGACCAAAGGGGCCAAACCTCATTCTCATAGATTAGGACGGCCTTCACTGCGGTCTTGTAAACATGGCCCTTCAGACAGAGGGAAAATGCTTTTTGTCGCTAAAGATATCTCAGATTCAAGAAGGCAGTTCTGGCTTTTGCAATACGTGAACTAACTTCAGGTGCCATGCGTCCATCGTTGCTGATGCAGCTGCAGTAGCTGGGGTTATCAACTACCTCAAGTTCATCGCCATCAAGGGGTCCTCAAATGGTTAGTGTTCCTGCAGCAACAGTTTGCACTTTGAAGGTGTGAAGCGCATACTAAGTACTGTGTTGATTGGACCGCACCAACATCAGTAAACAGTATGATATCGTCTGCATAATCAAGATCAACTAGCCTTTCACCAGATAGCACGTCAACGACTGCATCGAGGCTCCGCAAGGAAACACCCCATGATGGAGTCCACGACGAAAGTGAACAGAAATGAGGAAATTGGGCAACCCTGACGAAAGCCACTTGTTGGCGGAAAGCTCTCCGACAGGTCACCATACATCCTGACGCGGCCAGTAGTGCTCGAGTAGAGTAAGTAAAATGTACATATATTTCCTGGGAACACCTTTCCGCGCAAGTGTTTCGACCATAATGCATCAACCGACTGAATCGAACGTATTCTTGACGCAGAGAAACACAGCTGATATCGGTCTGCAGTAAGCATGGATCTATTCTAACACTTGCCGCAGAGTGAATATATGGTCTATACAGCCACATTCTGGGCGGAAACCTGCCTGCTCTTCCCTAATCCGTGATTCCGGTTCCGCAATGAGGCGAAGAACGAGAATTGAGGCCATTAGTTTGGTCACAACTGACGATAGGCTAATACCCCTGTGGTTACCATAGTCGGTGCGGCTGTTCTGATTGTATATAGCCATTATAATCGATTCGCCTCAGTTAAGTGGGACGGTCTATTCCTTTCAGACAAGTTCGAACAAGGAGATCAGTGCTTTGCAGGAGACCTCAGCTCCATCCTTAAATAGTGCAGGCGGGAGAGCATCCGGATCAGCGGTACGAAAACATTTGAGGGCTGTGATCGCACTTCGGACCTCAGCCATTGATGGAGCCTATAAACCAACCGTTCATGGCTCATCCTGCCCCCGTGAGTAAAGAGAGGTCTAGAAGCAGGTGGACAACTGAACTGATCTTGAAAGTGCTCCGCCCAACGAGCCATACGGCACTACTTATTGTGAATCAGTGCGCTTAAGCTGTCGCAGATTATCTCACTGACGCCTGGTTTCCTGGGATCAGTGATATGGATCAGCTGGAAGAGCTTGCGATAATTGCCTACTGCTCCTGTCTCTTCCATTTCTTAGACCCGACCGGTCCACTAGGCTTCTTTGTCAACACGTAGGCTCTGCTTTAGTACCCGCTTAATAGTCCATCTGGTCACATCGTGCTCAGGTGCAGCAGGGAGGTTCCTACTGTATTCCAACAGGTCCACCGACCTCTCGGATATTCTTGGACTGGTGAGGTGACAACTGATTGTACCACAAGCAGATGCCTCTGCGCCGTGGATGGCGGTCGTTATCCTATGCCACTGAAGCTCAATGTCATTAGGAAAAGACAGCGAAAGTTCGGTACGCAGTGTATTCGGGTAGGCTTGTCTGATCGTGAGCTTAGACAATTTCTTAGTTGCCAATCCAGGGAGACCCTTGGTACGACTTCCGGTAAAGTACATGGGAAAACGACAGCGTACTAAAACATGATAAAAACCGACGCAAGTACTCCAGAACGAACGGCAATATAGGATGGAACCACACCAGCTGTAACTTATGACAACGTGATCTAGTTGGATCCACGTTTGCCAGCTACATGAGGACGCCAAGTGGCACTCTGGCGTCCACTGTGTCTAAAAGCGGGGCAACAAAGAAACAGCTGGTGTTCTGAACACAGTTGCAACAGAGGCTCGCCGTTGTTCGTCCGTTTGGAGTTAATCCCATAATTATCACCTAGCTGAGCTTCTGAAGAGCCCAGGCAACCTAATGGTGCATTTATATTCCCCGAAAGTAGTACGATGTATGAACTGGTAGCACTGCGTGGTAGCGTGTTTAGTTCTCAGTAGAATGTGTCCTTGGCAGTATCAGAAATGCAGTTGGTGGAAGCATAAGTGGAAACCGCGAACAAACAACGTCTTGTACTACTTCGTGAACCAATATTTTGTGATGTCGCCAAACGGGCTGCACATAAACGGCTGTTCATGGGAATTCCATCAACTAAGGATGACAGCCTTGGGGCTAAGAACAAAGCTCAATCCAGCCTGACCAGTGGTTGCCACATCAGCATATCCGGACGCGTGCAACCAATAGCGAGAGGACAAGCCGAGCGCAGTTAATTAAACAACTCCTTGAGGAGCATTTATCCTAGTTTTGGATACATCACATACATCAATAACCAGTGTGTACAACGTACGTGCGAGTGCTGCCTGTTGACCTACTTTGCTTAAAATGCGAATGTTGAAGGCCGCCAGGGAAACGGGACAGCATGGCTTTATAACGGACCGTTGCCGATAGGCATCCGATACGTGTTGTGGGAAATTGACTGCAGATGATTCTACTCCAGTGACATTTCGGTTGCTGTCAATTAAGCTGGGAATTTTAGGAGGTTAGTAATGGGGGTCAGGATGGGATATAGAGTAACAGGTGGAAAAGAAAAAGGGAGGGGCCAGCAGTAGCATGTTTCTTCTTATCCGGATACAGGGCAATGGTTCGATAAAAACAATGTGTCCGCTGTACGCCGTAATTGCGCTTCGCTGCCGCGCGACCACCATCAGTCGCAAGCGGACTGAGCACACCGCGAGGACACCCACACTTAAGCGGATTCGAACCCGCGCCGTAATGGTTAGGGGTCAAACTAAGTTTTACAGTCTTCGGGGATGGGGACAAGTCGATTATTCACTTCTTTTAAAGCTTAACCATTGGTGACCAAAGGTGGCGGATCATAAGCGTAACATTCGATTGGAGCAGAGCACGAGTGCAACGCGTTGTTTCTGACGCCGGGACATCATCCGGTGCTCTATGATTTGTTACCGTCTGCCTCAGACCAGACAGCCCCTGGTGGGTACAAACGAGCCCACTCCAACGTGCGACTGTTCGTGGTCGCAAGTGCGTAAGATAGTGTGGTCAAAAACACATGTGAATTAGTCTCCATTTTCAAAGGCAGCATGGGACAAGCCTCGAGCAGATTCAAATGGGTCACTGCAAGCACATTACTGAGCTGGACTTGCTTCCCACTAACTTGTAGGTTAGGTTATTAAGCCAAAAACTTCAGGCTGTCTACTTCACGTGCATCTCTCTGTACCACATTGTGTTGTAAATCAGGCAGTTGGGTCTGGTACTCGAACAAAACCCCTCTCTCAGAATAGGCGGCCGGAGAGTATCACCTGCCTGTTTGAGTTCGTCGATAACATTCCTTTTTGTATCTTACCATGCCCACAACTATCTTTTTCCTCGTTTATTGAGTAAGAGACTTCCGCTAAACTGGAGCTGCTGTTATCGATACAAGTAGCTTGTTCCTCAAACCAAGCGTCTCATTTAATATTGGTTCGTGTAACGTCAGCACTCTGGGTCACATAAGCCAACGAGAAGCACTTGCTCTAACTCTTCACTCTCTAGGTATTGATGTGTGTTGTTTTCGAAACCCATACAAGGTAGCAACATCTCTGACTCCGAATCTCAGCAAAGACCACACTTCGGGTATTTGGCGATACGGTGGCTCAACGTATTTACGGTGCTGGTATCGCTTTTAGAAAACGTAGTGAATGCAATCTATTTGATGCCAGTGAACAGCTGCACGTGTGCAGTCCAACTTCGAACCTCTATTGCGATTAATGAGCACAGTCTGAAGACAAGATACCTTGCATCGCCTAGGGTTATGCCCCTACTGACTGAAGTTCGGATGGTATCAAAGATGGTTGCTATCGTGAACTCGAATCCATTCACCGCATTACGAGAAATATACATCGTAATTGTTGATGGTGATATGAATGCCTGTGTCGCCTTTCAAAATCTGAGCAACACCCGGGAAGCCGCTTAGGGGTCCATGCTCGCCGAACAGACAATGACAATGGATTCCTGCGACTATGTAACGACCATAACCTTTATATTAGCAAGAATGCTTTCTAGCACAAAGATTCACATGGTGTCACTGGGATTCCACCGCATTTTTAGATGACATGGACCTAAATTGACCATAATGCCAACAGCTACGGATTGTACACATCCGTAAAGGACTGTCGGCCGATTTGGAGTACGTGTAGGAATTCCGACAATACTCTAGTGCGCTCACGCCTGGTGCCCACTGTTTCCGCTTCAAAGAAGCACCCAACATATAAGTTGCTCACTTGTAACTTGAACTTGCAGCCCGTAGTATAAAAATATCTTGACGAACTGGCCCACCGGTTGTAAGTGGTGGGTAAGGCTTGTGAGCCGAACACTGACTGGAATTGTTTTAAGTATGTCATAGAGAAGGCTTCTGACGCCTGTTGTGTGCACAATTTGAAGTGTCCGAACTGTGAATGGATCTGAGACATCGGTGAATTTGACCGAAGCAGGTGCCACTGGGTACCGAGTTTCAGCAGGCTCGTAATGCTCTGAGACGGTGACTGACAAGGAGTCTACGAATTGATCGGGAACGTTGGTGGGCGAGATGGGGAAAATCAGCGCAATTGGGAAAAGCCGAATGAAGTTACAGCCCATCCAGAACACGGGCCCAAGAAAGCCCTCAGTCTGTTAGACAACGTCTGATGGTTTTCTCCGATCTGAAAGCTGCCTGACTCCGTTGCTAGTGTCAATGGTGGCCCCGCCTATCCGTAAAAGGGTGTGCCAATGAAGCTCCTTCCCAATTCTGAAATCTCTCTCCCGCGACTTTCGAGGTGGGGTATAGGACTATAAGAAACTGTCTTTAGAATTCCCCAAGTGGAGTTCACCAGGGTTGTCTTATATCACCTCTCTTCGTCAGCGTTGTGATCGAAGTGATCATAGTAGACTCCGTATTTTTCAGGCAGCTTCTGCCAGGTAGCCGACTGATAAATCTTGAGTCCGCAGACGATACTGCTCTCAGTGAGTCGAAAGCGGTGGCCACGCGAGCACTAGTGGATAGATTAATGCGTAGTGCTACGCGCGTCAGTATGTGCTATACACTTTGAAAGTGCAGTATTGTTGCGGGACTGACTCGACATGCCACCGTGCCGTTGGAAGTGATGGATAGGTTCACATGCCTCGTAAAGTGTCAGCTGTGGTGGCTACTTCGCGTATCAGCAAGGTCTGTGTGATTTTCCAGAGGTTCAACCATCTCTGGATAGGGAAAGACATCAACCTATCAAGGAAAGTTAGGGTGCATGACGCTGCGATTAGGTCGGTGGCAGTGCATGAAGCAGACACCTAGTCAGTTAGCAGTGAAGACACTAAATAATTGAGGGTTTTTGATCAACGGTGCTTGCGGAGCAATGCTGAGATCTGATCAGAATACTGGCTGAATAATGCCGAGGCCCTCCAGTTGGTTTCTGGCAAGAAACCCGATGGTGCCTCGCTGCAGTGTTTGCTAAAGCTTAGCTGCTTGAGTTGGCTAGGCCATGTCCTCCGTATCCCCGTTAATCGCCTTCATCGGCGCGCAGCATATGCTGTCACTGCACTAAGTTGGGCGAAAATGCGGAGTGGCCAGTCGATGATGAGGTATAAAGAAATAACCAGAGACTTGGTCATACTGGGACGTACCGTGTTCGTGCGTCGGGATGGTCAGTGGTTGAAGCCTATCGAATATGACGCAGTTGTGCAAAAAGTGGGGCTGCTTCATTCGGTTTCTAGAAACTACCTGCTAATTTTTATTACATTCCAATGATTTTTACACACATCTTCCTTGACTCTAACTTCCTTGTATTCTGTTCGAGTTCAATCTCATTTTCTTACCATTGTTATTTATTGTTAACTTGGAGACGCGAGTCGCGGCAACTGGATAGGCTGCACTTCGGTGACCGGATCATAGCTGTTTAAACTGAAATGAAACCGAGGTCAGTGCATACCATCTTACTGGATGGGTGTTTCGGATCGGTCATACCGTGTGTTAGGTGAGCCG
This sequence comes from Dicrocoelium dendriticum, assembly GCA_944474145.2. Taxonomy (NCBI): domain Eukaryota; kingdom Metazoa; phylum Platyhelminthes; class Trematoda; order Plagiorchiida; family Dicrocoeliidae; genus Dicrocoelium; species Dicrocoelium dendriticum. The sequence goes on along the minus strand of OX104068.1, from coordinate 47,368,011 downwards.
TCTGGCATGGTTTGATGGTAATATAAATGAGCCGCACACGCACCGCCTCCTACTGCTCCTGTTACTCTTTATATTAGTCAGGTTTATCTTAACTATTTATCACCAAGTGTTTTTCTATTTGCGTTCTCCTATTTCACAGCCATTATTAATTATTACTATGAGGAAGATGTGAGAAATATCATTTTGGTCGCTCCAATGAACCGGAATGACTTAAAACTCTCCGTTACACGACGCTTCAGTCAGAGACCCTTTAAACCGCGTTGCCTAAAGGAAACCCTTTCAGAGCTTCGAGCCAACTAATGGAAATGTTGAAAAATAACGCGCTATCTAGATGCAGCAAATATGCGGATACGGAACTTGGAAGGCATTACTCGTGACAGATTGGAGATGACTTCGGGGAGCACGTGGAGGGTGACCTGCATTGGGTCACATTCGGCGTCGACGCCATAAAGGATAAAGCAGTGTAAGTCGCTGCCTCAAATAACAGCCTGTTGCAGGCTGAAAGGAACTCAGAGGTGTGTTGCTGTGTTTGTGATGAAAAACCCTTCGTGTGCTTCTCAAAGGACCGATTCACCATTAGGCCGAACATCCTTCGAGATAGCACTCATCATAGTGGGTGGTTGACTGGTGGCTGCAAGAATTACGCGCTTGCCTTGTAATTCGGATGTCATTGGTCCGAATCCGTAAGGATGCGCGCGATTGCGTGGTATATTCAGCCCACGAGCAGAGGTTGGTGGTCGCATGGCTGCGAAGCGTCGCCATGATGTGCCGGCGTACTGCTGATGCTGTTCTCTTTTATCCTCGAGGTGGGGTCAGTCCAACAATGTTTCCACAGTTTGAATAGAAGGATTGCCAGGCTTTAATTGTAACGCATACATACGAGGTACGCACATTCGGGTTCAATCCTCACCTTCACACTGAGTTCGCAGTAACACTCACTCGGGTTAAACGACCAACCATGTACCCATGGGTGAACAAACGTACCGGGAAGTACAAAACCGAGTCCCCTTATACAACCAGCTCTTCTTTAGTACAACTCCAAGAAGGAAATGCCGGTTATGTGCTAGTTGCAAAGGTTTACTTTCGTGTACTATCCTCCCCATATGAAGTAACTGTAAAATATCATCATGTTCAGCTGGATGCACTCCATTCCAATTTATTAGCACAGGTATACTGGCTGTCACCGCAATAGTAAGCTGCTAAGAGGCGAAAGGGTGCAAAGCATCAAAGCAAGCAACAGTTGTTCGGTTGCTCTCCTTTGTTCAATGTACATCTTGCTGCACGCTACAGAAAGCTCAGAGACGATGTGTATAGTCACTTAGTAGAACAAGACTCAGTTTTCAAGAAAAAGATGATATTCTTCGTGAATAGTATTCAACATTTTTATTTTCTGCCTAGATTTGCGAAAATTCGAAAGCCGGCTATCCTGTAGGCAACGCCGCGCTTGCAACAACTCGCTATTTTGAATTATTAACGTTTTTCCTGCCCATTCCTTTATTAGCCTTAGTGATATATTGTTTTTTTCGGCATAATTACCTGTAGACGCGAGTCAAGGTAAACTGATCCACCGTGCCTCGGTGCAAAGGTGTTAATCAGTAAACAGACGAGAAATACCGACGGGTAGAAGAGAGACTTTATCGATATCTGTAACCGATCGGCTTTATTAACGGAAGCCATTGCAATTAAGCTCAGGGTTGAAGACTCCATAATTAAAGCTACGTGACCCTATGCAAAAAGACACCGACCGTTATTTCCGACCCGTTGTGGACCAACTTTTGTGAGATAAGTATGGACAATGAATATCTTAAAGGAAACGAATGAGATGACCTGTCATATACCGCGAGATTGGCACGAAGTGCTAAGAATATATATCGTTCAGTTAACGAGTGAAGAGGCGGTCAGGGAAAGGTACATCAAAGAAGTATGCTATAATCACGCAAGTATTTGATATGAAACATGGAAAGTGCGTATTTTGGGTAAGATCATTCCGTATATTAAGCCCGAAGCTGGTGACAGTCATTGAGACAACATCTGAGTTGGTGTTGTCATAGCAGATAGAGAAATTCATGGGGAGAGTTGGAGGTCGATAAGCATTACTTTGTATCGTGCATCAACAGTTGAGCACTAGCCACCCAGATAAGATCAGCTGGAACATCATGTACAAAGCATTAAAAAACGCGGAACACCGACCGCAGAAAGAGCGCCCATAATTTTGCTTATACTTCAAAAGTGGTAAAAAAGAGCCAGTCCACTAAATGCTTTGATTTTGGAAGTGGACACCGACTACAAGAAAAAGAATTAAAACGTAAGCCAATGAAACCTTAAAGGACGATAGTTACTTTCTTATTCGGAAAATTCAAAAAGGAGAAGAAACAGTAAAAAATCGGTAAAACTGGGGGAACAGATTGGGAAAATGGGCGCTTACGCATGGGCCCTGTGTGCGGTTCCAAACGCATCATTGACATAAACATCACCCAATTGCGTCAAACTGTCGCTGAACGCTTTGACTTGCTCAGGGGTGGCCTTGAGCTATAAAAGGAAGAAGCAAGATAAAAGCTTACAAGAACCACATAAACTTAGACTTCAGCCGTAAGGAGGCTCAAGCTAGCTAGCGAATAGTAGATGTAGAACTAATTGAATGATAATGGCAGTTGGTGTCGCAAAAAACGGCGAATGAAATAGATCAAAAGATATATGAACTAGAAAAGTATTAGCGGATGAATATTTTGTCTGATAGTGAAAGAGAAATGAAGAGAGACTATAACGTAGATGACCTGGAAATGTAAATGACTCGCAAGGCGCTGTTACAAATTGCCGGCAGATTAACTGACGCTTAATAAGCTAATGCGTAGGGATGTCCAAATGAATGCAATGTTAACTAACTCAGTTGTTGACCCCAAAACAGTATTTCAGCAAATCAGAAATGATTTGATAGTCGAAGTGCGGTGAAGCAAGCTGAAGTGACTAATGAAGTAGAAGAGTGCAGAACAAATAGGAGGGAAACGCAAGCAGACCAAAGAGAGATCATAGGTAAATCGTGAGAAATTTATCGTGCAAGAGTCAACAGCAAGAAGGAAGAGACTGCGAACATAAACTTCACAGACATCATAAGCGAACCACGTCGGATGGGATGCCTAAAAAGCGACACGACCGATCCAAGAAGCCCATCCAGGAAGGCGGCATACATTGTCGTAACAAAACATTGTGGTCAAAAGCTTCACTGTTCGAGGCCAGGTCATCCGTTTGTCTCACTGAATTTCAACTAATAAGGCGTATCATGACAAACAATTCACGAAGAAGCAATGGGGCTGAGAATAAGCGAAAAACAGCTTAACTAATGTAGACTGCCAACGTTCACAAGACGGTCCACTGCATCGCCAAAGGACTATTCGCGAAAACCAACCACCAGAAGGTGGGATTACCACACTTGCTATGGCAAAAACAGCATTCCCAACACCCAAAAGTTGTGCATCTGACCCGCACCAGTTCAGTACGTTAAGCAAAAGCAGTGCGCCGAGGTGAGATTGATCATGTGTTGACACGTAGCGACAGTGATATTAATAAGTTATGAAGTGAACAAAGAAAAATTCCGTCTCAATGTGGTACGATTTGCGTACCTCCTTGAGCCATTGAGCTATACTGCGTGCTGCCTCCGGGTCCCTTGAGCGCTACTCCTACCAGGTTGGTCAATTGTGAGAGGTCAGACAAACTCAGTCTCCTGGTAATCCAGGTTGGGGATTTGAAATGGGATAGCGTCCATTTAGGTAAAACAAAATCATTGCTACCACCCCGCTGCTTTGCGGACAGGCTTTTGAGCCAAAGGCTTTGGTTGTGGACCCTAATCATCCTCCTGTCTAGGTCTGGGCGCCCTGGCAGTATCTTAGCCCAAATACAACCATGACAATCCCTCAAACTTAAACTATATCCTGCATCAGCCGTCGCGCAGATTATCAACAGTCGCCTTATCTGTTGCATACATCAGGAGGGATAATCGAAAACCAGACCTTACTAGCAGCAGGCAAATCCTCATATGGTATGTCTAATCGCCAACATGGACATTGGGTCTCTTCACAGTCTCTGGAACTTATAGATGCTCGCCGGCATATTCCGGCTGGAAACGAACACAATGAGACTCGCAAAGAGCTCCGGGCAAAACTCCGTGTTAGCCTGAAGAGAGGCCGCGAATCCTGGTGGTCTCATCGTGCTTCAGAGATGGAAATGGCCGCTGCCCTTGGTAACCATCGTAAGTTATTCCGTCTGATACGGGAAACGGGCAGCAGGAGACCTGGTGTTAGTGAAACTATGCGTGACGAGAGTGGACAGTCTATCCACAACTTATCGAAACGCTTAGAGCTTTGGGCTGAGCACTTTAAAAGGCAATTTAATCAGTCGGAATGGTTAGATTTCTCGCCGGCCACTAATCGCCCCGCTCCTTGGGCTGTCCCTTTGGATTCAACCTCTCGCTCAGAAGTCGAACGTGAGATCGAACTGCTGAAGTTAAATAAAGCCGCGGGACCAGATGACCTTCCTCCAGCCCTTTTCAAATTCGGGGGACCTGCTCTTGTGGATGATTTATACGAGTTACTAGTCAAACTGTGGGAGCAGGAAACTGTCCCAACCGATTGGAGCCGCTCCGTCATAGTCCCAATTTTCAATGGAGGCTCACGATCGGAATGCGGCAGCCATAGAGGAATCAGTCTGATCTCCATCGCCTCCAAATTGCTTGCCTCTGTCATCCTTCACAGACTGACTGGCACTCGTGAAAGCCAGATTCGTGAAGAGCAAGCTGGATTTCGTCGAGGTCGTGGCTGCATTGACCACATCTTCACTTTGCGTCAGTTGTTGGAGCACCGTCACATATATTGGCGGCCCACCGTTGTCGTGTTCCTCGATATCAAAGGTGCATTCGATTCGGTGGATAGACATGCACTTTGGGACTGTCTACTCAGGAAAGGTGTACCTGAAAAATATGTGAATATTATCCGAGCATTATATGCGCGTAGCTCGGGAAGAGTGAGGGCTTACGGCAAGTTGTTGTCGTCCTTTAATATCTCCAGCGGTGTGAGACAAGGATGCCCGCTGTCACCTTTCCTCTTCAACTTCGCTGTTGACGAAGTCATAGAAATCGCGTTCACAGGACACGACTTAGAAGGCGTGGAGTTACTCCCGGGAGAACGACTTCTTGATTTAGAGTATGCTGATGATATTGCCCTAATCTGTGACAGCTCACAAACGTGCCAATCGGCACTGGACAGATTAGCACTAGCTGTCCGTCACTTCGGGCTTTGCTTCGCACCCTCGAAGTGCAAAGCGTTCCCCCAAGATTGGCCTGGACCGCCACCTACGCTGACCCTTGGCGGGTATCAGCTAGAAGTCGTTCAAAAATTCAACTACCTGGGAAGTTGTATCAGCGCCCGTGGGATTGAAGATGAGATCACGAACCGTATAGCAAAAGCTCAGGGCGCTTTTGCTAACCTTCGCCACTTATGGCGCCGGCGCGACATCACTCAAGCCCTGAAGGGGAGAGTATACAATGCAGCGGTACGTTCGACCCTACTGTACGGTTGTGAAATCTGGCCGCTTAAAGCAGGGGACCTGAAGAGGCTAGTTACGTTTGACCACCGGTGCCTTCGCAATATAGCGCACATCTGGTGGGAACACCACGTGAGCAACGAGCGTGTTCGACGCCTTGTTTATGGCACAGGAAAAGAAACTGAACCGCTCAGCACTGTTATTTCACGCACCAGCCTCCGATGGCTCGGCCATTTGTTACGCATGCCAGCCCACCGACTCCCGCGATGTGCGTTGTTTGCGCGCCGGGGGTGTGGATGGAAGAAGAGGAGGGGTGGCCAAGCGATGACTTGGTCCAGAGGAATGAAGGCCCTCACTTCGAAACTGGCCTCGGTTGGAACGTCTCGGCTCCCTGGTTGGGGTCCGAAAGACGATGAACACGTTTGGTTGGACACACTTGCTGATAGGGCTAGGAGCCGACCTCAGTGGCGTTCATGCTGTGAGTTTCTTTGTCCCACCCCACCAATCTTAGCCTCCCCTCCAACCACGATCTCATTATTTATCCCTATATAATTTTGCACAGTAATTTTTTGATGCACAGTAGCCGGCTAGTAGCTTACCGGAACGATGCCCATCCGTTACCGGTAGTTCAGCCAGCTTGCACCAGCTGCATTTTTTCTCCTTTTTTTCTACGTATTGCGGCACAGTAGCTGAGGTGTTCCCCACCTCTAGCTAACGTGTATGATGATGATGATGATAATCGAAAACATGCTACTGCTGGTCTTTCCCTTCATTTTTTCCCACTTGTTACTCTGTATTCCATCCCGACCCCATTACTAACCTGAAATCCCCAGCTTAATTGACAGCAACCGAAGTGCCACTTGAGTAGAATCATTGCAGTCACTTTCCCACAACACGCATCGGATGCCTATCGGCAACAGTCCCTTTTAAAACCACGCTGCCCAGTTTCCATGGTGGCGTTCAACGTTCGCACTCTAAGAAAAGTAGGTCAACAGGGTGCACTCGCACGCACCTTGGACACACTGGGTATTGACGTGCGTTGTGTGTCCGAAACTAATGGGGTTGTTGAATTAACTGCACCCAGTTTGTCCTCTCGCTATTGGTTCCACACATCCAGAGACGCCGATGCAGCAATCATGGGCCAAGCTGGTGTAGGTATCATTCTAAGCTCCTAGGCTGAGCCATCGTTGGTTGATTGGATTCTGGTGAACAGCCATTTTTGTGCAGCCCGTTTGACGAAATCGACCAAGACTGATACACGAAGTACCGCTTATGATCCAAACAACTGCAGTTCTAATGCTGTCAAGGACATTCTACCGAGAACTGAACATGCTACTACGCAGTGCTACTAGTTCAGATAGTAGAGTACTTGCAGGGGATATGAACGCACAAGTAGGGCGTATGAGCTCTTCAGTAGCTCAGCTAGGTGGTAATTATGGGCGTAACTCCGAGCGGACTGACAACGGCGAGCGTCTGTTGCAACTGTGTGCGGAGCACCAGTTGCTTCTTAGTAGCACTGCTTTCAGATACAGTGAGCGCCGAAGTGCCACTTGGCGTCAACCTGTAGCTGACCAGCGATGTACCCAAATTGATCACATTGCCACAAGTTACAGGTGGTGTGGTTCCATCCTGGATTGCCGCTACTACTGGAATACTTGTGTCGACTCTGATCATGCCTTGGTACATAGTCGTTTCTCCATGAACTTTAACGGGAGGCGCACCAAGCGTCTCCTCCAATTGGCAACTGAAAAATGGTCTCAGCCCTCGGTCAGGTAAGCCTATCAAGACGCACTGCGTACCGAACTTTCGTTGTCTTGTCCTAATGACGCAGAGTTTCAGTGGAATAAGATCTCGGCCATCACGCACGACGCAGGAGAATCTACTTGCAGCACTATCAATCGTTATCGCGTTAGTCACTGGATATCAGACAGGTCGCTGAACCTGTTGGGATCCAGAAGAAATCTCCCTGCTGGCTCCGAACACAATGTGGCCAGACGGACTATTAGGCTCGAAATAAAGCGGAGCCTACGTGCTGACAAGGAAGCCTGGTGGACCAGTAGGGTTCAATAAATGGAGGAGGCAGGAGCAGGAGGCAATTACCGCAAGCTCTTCCAGCTGATCCGTATCACTGGTCCCAGGAAACCAGGGGTCAGTGAGACAATCGGAGACAGCTAGGGCGCACTGATTCACAATAAGGAGTGCCGTATGGTTCGCTGGGCGGAGCACCTTCAAAATCAGTTCAGCTGGCCCCGTCCGCCTGCACCTCTCCCTACTCAAGTGACGCAGGACGAGCCAGGTACGGTTAGTTCAGAGCCTTCGTCGGAGGTCAAGGTCCGAAAGGTGATCACAGTCCTCAACTATTTTCGTGCAGTGGGTCTAGATGCCCTACAACCTGCACCATTCAAGGATGGAGGTGAGGTCCTCTGCAAAGCACTGACTTCCCTGTTCGAACATATCAGGAGGGAAGTGTCCCGGCTAACTGGAGTGAATCAATGTAGTGGCAATATACAAGAAGGGCAGTCGCACAGACTGCGCCAACTACAGGAGTATTAGCCTAACGCCAGTTGTAACAAAATTACTGGCCTCGATTTTGGTTCGTCGCCTCACTGTGGAACAAAAATGTGAACATCCTACGTGCTCTATACTCAAACACTACAGGCCGCGTCAGGGTCTACGGTGTCCTATCGGATAGCTTTCCGACCACAAGTGGCGTTCGACAGGATTGCCTGATTTCCCCATTTTTGTTCAATTTCGTCGTGGATTCTAGCATGGAGTGTTCCCTCGCGGAATCTCCCCATGTAGGCCTTGAAGTGCTGCCTGGTGAAAGATTAGTTGATCTTGATTATGCCGACGATATCATCTTGCTTTTCGACGATGTTGCGGCGGCACAATCAACCCTGAATAACCTGTCTAAAGTGGTCCCATTATTTGGTATACGCTTCGCACCTTCAAAGTGAAAAGTGTTGCTGCAGTACCACCAGCCACTCTATGTCGCCTTGACACGTGCTAACGCGGAACTTGAGGTGGTTGATCAATTCACAGTTGCATCAGCAACGATGGGCACACAGAAACTGAAGCCAGTTCACGCACTGAAAAAGCCAGAACTGATTTGTTGAATCTGCGACATCTTTGGCGACAAAAGGGAATTTTCCCCTGTCTAAAAGGACGTGTATACAAAGCCACAATGAGGGCCGTCCTGCTCTATGGCAATGAAACTTGACCCCTTCGGTCTGAAGCGTCTTCAAGTCTTTGATCATCGTTGCCTGCGAAGCACTGCTAGTGTCGGATGGCAGCAGCATGTCCGCAACGATGATGTGCGTAGGCGAGTACTAGGCAGTGATAAGCATGCTAGCTCCCTAGAACAACAGATAGCACCGCATAAATTGCGTTGGCTCGGACAGGTGCTACGTATGCCGGGTCACCGCTTACCTAGGAGGGCCCTATTTTGTCTGCCAGCTATATGGTGACGCAAAGCTCGAGGTGGAAAGAAGTTGACTTGGCAGCGGGAAATGAAGGCATTGACGAGCACACTAGGCATCGTTGGTCAGGGCTGGAGTCCACGTGACTCGCGTTGTGCTTTGCTCGAGACTTTACAAGATATGGCTCGCAACCGACACCAGTGGCGCGTCCGCTGCCGTCTCCTAATCGGATTGCCTGCTTAAAGTGTGTTTGGTGTTGAGTTATCTGCGGGGTAATGGCTGATTTTGACGCGGGCAGTGAAAGCCGTAAGGAAACTGTCTCGTTGATGCCGCCTTATCGCTGCACGATAGCCAGCCATTTGTGACGATATGTTGCTAACACAAGGTGTAGGCGTCTTAACTCTGAATATTTGTTTAGAATATTAAGGTCTACAGGTAAGTTCCCCTTCTCTCCCTCTTATTATTCTTTATTCCAGATGGCACCGAAGCATCAGTTCCAATGACTGATGTACTGCTGTTGTTGGTGACCGACGGAAAAATTTCCCGATGGAATAATTGGGGAAATACCAGAAGAAATGTAAGTGCATCACTGACTTCACGACCGCACTAGACCTGATAATGGCTGATCACAATTGTGGCCAATTCGAGGTCTCCAGTTACGAAAACATCAAAGGTCAACTCCAGTTAGGTTTTCACTGAGCTTATTCATGCTCCCGTGCCATTTCGATGACTGACCACCCCGGAAGGACACCCCAACGGACACATTGTTATCGAACAGCAAACCGAATCAGCTGGCAGTAGGCATACGGAGCACATGGTAGATGCACGAGTATGGCTCATTCTACTGGCAGTAGTGTCCGGACCACGGTCCAGCTGTGCAATCAAACCTTGGGTGATTTTGATGTGCTATCGTGAACGTACTTTTATAAAGTGCGTTTTATGCATGTAAGTAGTGTCCATCTCGGTTATCACATCTACGGTGGGACGCTGAAGATGGATGGTTCCGGGGTGAGAGGCTGAGTGTGAGACAACCATCTGGATGCCACCGTTTGCCGATGACTGCGCAGTAGTTATCCGTAAAGATGATTTGCAATGTATGACGACGGCTCTCGCCTCGATGGTGGCACAGGTAAGACGGTATGTCATTTTCAGCCTCCACCTGGAACGGGGTCAGTGGATGCCAGTAATCAAAACGGCTGACCTCACTACGATCTTGCTGCCCCAAAAACATGTTGCCAACGGATTTGCAAATGTGCACCCGCTTATCGAAGACAAATGCTACTTCCGGAAAGCTGGGGTATCGAGAATTGAAGACACAGTAGTTAAATCGTAGGATCAAGCTGATGGTGCACAAACGAACGGCGCCGCCAGTTCTCTACAACCGTGATACATGGACCCTATGCATCATCGTCATTATAAACGTTAGCTAGAGGCGGTAAACACCTCATTTATGCAAAATGGATTACTATCTGGAGCCAGTTCGTCAGCACTGCCTACGTCATTTTCCGCGCATTCATTGATGTGACAGAGTATTTGATACGGATTTCATCATCCGGAGCCGAATACACATGTTGGACTGCATACAAGTGTCGTGCAACCTGAGGTAGCTCGAAAGGTGCATCGTACGGATGCAAAGAGAAAACAGAAAGAGTACCTATAATACGCCGTTACGTAGAATCGACCACCAGCAGTTGCGTGCCAGCCGGTGATACTTGGGGTTGCCAACAGTTAAGAAGGTTCGAACTGGTAAACGGTGAATCAAAGTTGGACGGGAAAATACCTTGGCAACCGAACGGTGAACCTGGGTTACTAGAATGAACACAGTAAAAATGAGAACTGGCATCCGCTGGAGACTAGTTACTAGATGTCAGAGAGCAAGTCATCACAGTGTTTACACCAAGCAGTGGCAACTAGATGTTGGATGCAGTCAATGCAGTAGAATAAACAAAGAGCTAGGACAAAGAAACATAGCGCTCCAGACAAACGAGACTGCCCTAATGCGCTAATTTCTAGGATTCGGATAAGTAGGTACCTCTGAAGAGCAGTTAGTGAACCAGAAATATTCCTTCACTCACGACTTTGATTCTCCCAACCATTAATTTGTTTTACTGACTGCAAAGTCCCATCACTCGCGTTCTCTCGGCAAGTCGCGAGCTGACACTCCATGTTCTTGCATATCTACTTCCCATTCTGAATAGTTCGTACTCAGTGCGATTCTTACTGGTTATCACCGCAGCTAATACACAAGTTGCAGAATGAACACACTATTAATTTCGAAAATGTGAGATTAAACAGCTGGAAAGTCGATATATGTAGCTAAGGTTTAGCAGATGCAAAATGTTGTATAAGAACTTAGCAGCTGACGGATTAAGAACCAAACACATCGAAGTACTACACAGAGAGAAAAGTGACTTAGCGAGATTGAACGATTGCCCACCTTCTCACCAGTAGGCGAAACGCCTTTGCCTTCCTCTTCAACATGGAAACGGAGATTTTCCAGCAAAAATACGGATCCAGGAGCAGGATCAGCGCACGCCTTAATCACTTCAGGGCCCACGCAATCAGGAAGGAATGTCACTGACTTGCCCAACAACTTCGAAACTTCAGTTGCAACAGGTTCTAGAGAGTATTTAGCGACCTTAACTCCATCAGGGCGGCCAAGGTGGGACATCAGGACAACACTTTTCGCTCCATTATCAAGAGCGTACTTTATCGTAGGTAAAGCAGCGGCGATTCTCGAGGTAAGTGAGTGAGCAAGACGGTGCATACCTCTGGTTGTTAGTGATTTTTCCGTCCTTCATTGGCACGTTAAAATCAACTCTAAATCCACGATAAGCGATTAAGTTGTAGTGCCATACCTCATCAGAACTCTCTTGTTTTTGAGGTCAACGTTTGCAATATTGAGCTTTCGAAGACCCATCGGGAAGATCACGTACGCACAAAAATATTTCGAAGAACGCAGCTGACCCCAACCTTGAAGTATATCATAGTTAACGAATCAGGCATAAAAACAAAGCACTATCCAAAGTAGCGTGCTTCACAGGTGCCAATAGCGTGTTGCGCATACAATTGCAGTATCACCTTATTAATGTTACGAAAATGTTTATCTGCATTTATCATAATTCATACTGAAATTTTGGGAAAATAGTGTACAGGTTTATACATGATATAAAATTATATTATGCTAAATATTCCATTAGATCCGTGAGCTTATAGACCGATTTATGTTGTACCGATACACGCTTTTTTGGAACTTGTTGGAAACTTCTTGTGATTCGTAGCTTTAATCTCGCTTTTCATCCATCCTTGAAAACAAGCTGCAAATACATTTACCGTGTTACACCTGTAATTGTACTTCTTGCTGTTCTTCATTTCTGTATGTCAGTGTCCTTAAAGATCGACGTATTTTGCATTAGGGTCTCTCGCTTTTTGCTTCTGGTACAGCTTGATGATTCAGTTTAGTTCAGTTCAGTTGAGATGGGACTGGAACGATGGGAGAATCCCGTGAGTGTTCCATCTTGAGTGGATCGTTGTGCCAGGAATTGACGAAGTGCTCAGTTATCGATGGATCTAAAACGGAGCACCCGTATCGCACCCTGGCCAATCAGTTAATGCCCAAGTTTCCTGCGCTAGCAGTCCTGTAGGGACCTGGAGATTCCCCTGTTTGGCTGCCGCATGCTGCGTAATATATTACAAAATCACAAAATTATATTTTCACTATGTACATAGCAAATTAGCCGCTCGCCTGTTTGAACGTTGCTCGCGTTTGTTTGAGTCAACAAGGCATCCGCCTTCGAACGGCGCGACGCTCATCGACGCCGCGGCCATCTTTGCTCTCCGCGCACGCGACCACACCTTCCCCTAGCTAGCTATCTTCCGGTGCCTTATTTTTAGCACTAGATACCGTTTCGCCACACTTACTAAATTTTTCCTAGCGTTGCGTTTGGTGTTCTACACTCATCGGAGGTTGGCCTTATATTCGCGTATTGGTTCTAAAGCGTACCGATCCTGCCTAACGCTTTTTTGGTGACCATGACTTTTGGTCATTATCCGGTGAGTTTTCGCTAATCTTTCTTTTCAGATTTGGCCACATTTTTTTCGCTTACCCATCTGATTTTCACTTTTCATTTTCCGGTTTAATCTCGCTTTCTCGCTATTTTGCTCGCTATGGAAACTGATCGCGTAGATTCTGACGTTCAGATCGGCACAGTTACGCCTCCTATCGCACCTTTTCGCGAGACTAAGCCTAAGTCTTGGGTTGGTCAGCTAGAGTCGCAATTTTCTTTGCGTGGGATTAGGTCCGAAAAGACCAAGTTCCACTTGTCGTTTCCGCGCCTTCGCTAAATGTCATCGATGACATTGGTGACATTCTAGATCTTCCTGACGACCGAAAGACTTACCATGCAGTGAAGACAGCTGTTCTGAGAAGAACAGGCTTATCCGATTGACAACGATTTACGAAACTCCTCAACGAAACTGATCTTGGCGATCTTAAGCCGTCTCAACGGCTTCGAAAAATGCAGAGCCTAGCTAAACCCACTTCGATAGATGATTCTTTTCTTCGGGAAATGTGGTTGCATCGACTTCCGCGCGAGATGCTACACATCCTCTGCGCTAGTGAGGATGCACCTTTATCCAAATTGGCCGATACAGCCGACCGAATTTGGAAGTCGTACGGCCGGGTTTCGCAGGTCCAGGCGAAACCGGACGACGCTATCACCACGTTTAAGTCCCAGTTGGCAACATTGACTCGTCAATTCGCAGACTTTTCGACCTCCGGACATAACCGCTGTAAATGCTCTAGAAGTCGTTCACGTTCACGTTCGAACGCTCCTTCGCGATCCCCGAATAGAAACGGTTACTGCTGGTACCACGAACGATTCGGCCAGCAAGCTAAATCATGTCACCCGCCCTGTTTCTTCAAACGACAGCAGCACGTAGGGACGACGGACGTAGCTGGTCAACGCAGTCGTCTTTTCTTCGTCACCTATCGCAGAACCGGAGTTTGCTATCTCGTCGACACTGGCGCTGAAGTCAGCGTTCTCCCGCGTGGTCCAAACGACCCGATTGCGAAGGTGACTAGCTCATTGCGCGCAGCTAACGGGACCATTATCCACGTATATGGTCAACGCTCGCGCACGCTAAATCTCAGCCTCCGACGCGCTTTCAAATGGATATTCCTCGTTGCGGATGTTCAAACGCCTATCCTTGGTCTCGACTTCTTACGTCATTACGACCTACTCGTCGACGTTAAGCGACACCGTCTCGTCGACCGCCTTACGAATCTCGCAGTCATTGGGACTTTGACCGACACCGCGTCAATCAGTCCCGTGTACGAGACACAACTTAGTTCACCCGTCGGGTAAACGCTGCTCGATAGTTTTCCGCAGGCCTTCCGTCCTGCCGTCCCGTTACCTTCCGCAACCGACGCCGCGACACATCACATCGTTACGAAAGGTCCGCCTGTGTTCGCAAAAGCCAGGCGCATGACCCCGACAAGCTCAAAATTGCACGCTCCGAATTCGAGCACATGCTAGATTTAGGCATTATTCGCCCGTCTAAGAGCCCGTGGGCGTCGCCTCTACACATGGTGCCTAAAAAGTCAGGAGACTGGCGTCCATGTGGCGACTATCGCGCTCTCAATAACGCTACCGTCCCCGACCGTTATCCGATTCCGCGCATTCAGGACAGCACGGCTAGCCTACGTGGCGCCCGTGTGTTCTGGAAGATCGATCTGGTTCGCGCTTACCACCAGATTTCTGTAGCCGAGAATGACATTCCGAAAACCGCAGTCATCACGCCTTTCGGACTTTTCAAATTCTTGCGAATGCCCCTCGGTCTTCGCAACGCAGTTCAGACTTTTCAACGCTTCATAGACTCTGTCACGAGAGGTCTCGACTTTGTTTATCCTTAGATAGACGACATTTTAGTAGCTAGTTCTTCCGAAGAACAGCACGCGGAGCACCTCAAGATGCTTTTCGAGAGGTTAGCCTCTTATATCATTACTGTCAACGCTGACAAATGCATCTTCCAGCAACCATCTATCCAATTTCTTGGTCATCGAATTGACCAGCATGGCATACGGCCGCTCGAAGACCGAGTCAGCGCCACTAAGGACTTTCCCGTTCCGACTACTTTGGCCGCCATCCGCCGTTTTAGTGGGATGATCAACTACTACCGTCGATTTCTGCCACGCGGTGCCGACTTGCTCAGTCCATTGACCGGCTTACTTCGTGGACGCAAGAACGGCAACGTCGAGTTGACGCCCGCTGCAACCGAAGCCTTCAAGGCCTGCAAAGGGGCCTTGGCTGAAGCCGTTAGGCTTCACCATTTCGACCCCTAAGCTCCACTCAGCGTTGCAGTCGCTGCATCGGACACCGCCATTGGCGCCGTCCTGCAGCAATTTACTAAAGGGTTGCTGGAAACCACTCGCTTTCTACTCCCGACGCTTACAACCGGCAGAAGTTAAGTACAGCACGTTCAGCCGCGAACTGCTGGCAGTTTATTCTACTGTCCGACATTTCGGGCACGTCTTAGAAGGTAATTCGTTCGTTGTCTTCACCGAGCAAAAGCCGCTTATTTACGCCTTTCGAAATCAATCAGCTCGATACTCATCACGTGAGGTTCGTCAGCTGGATTTCGTGGCTCAATTTTCTACCGACCTCCGAGATATTGCAGGTCAGAATAACGTCGTTGCTGGAGCTCTTTCGCGCGTCTCCGCAATCCACACCGCTGGCCAGGCAATCGGCTTATCTGCCATGGCTACCGCGCAACTAATCGACACTGACTGTCGGAACGTCAACCAAGATTCTTCGCTACGAATCACATCGCATCCACTGCAGTCATCTGATGGCACAACCTTGGGCGATACTTCTACTGGACGACCTCGACCCGTCGTTCCAGAAACCTTTCGACGTCTAGTTTTCGACAAACTTCATAACATCGCTCATCCAGGCATCCGAGCCACGATCATGCTCATATCCGAGAGATACGTTTGGCTCGGAATGCAACGCGATCTTAAGCGCTGGGCACGCGGTTGTCCAACGTGTCAGCAGGCCAAGATACAGCGGAACGTGTCCGCTCCGCTTGGTCGTTTTCCGCAAGTCTCAGCTCGCCTCGCCCATGTCCATCTCGACATAGTTGGACCCTTGGCACCATCCAGAGGAATGGTCTACATTCTGACCATGATCGACCGATACACCCGTTGGCCCGAGGCCGTACCTATACCCGACGTATCCGCGGACACCGTAACGCGCGCTTTTGTTGAGCGTTGGGTAGCTTCACATGGCTGTCCAGCCACCGTGACTACCGACCGCGGTCCGCTGTTCGAATCCTCGACCTTCAACGCTCTTCTCAAAGTCCTCGGATGTCAGTGCATCCGGACTACCGCCTATCACCCGCAATCCAACGGCAGGGTGGAACGTTTCCACCAACAGCTGAAGGCCTCACTTAGTGCCGCTAATTCACTAAGCTGGACTGAAGCACTGCCTATGATACCACTTGGTACCCGATCAGGTCTTAAAGCTGATTTGCACACGTCCAGCGCCAAACTGGTATATGGACAACCTCTTCGACTACCTGGGGACTTCTTTTCTGGAAACCCCAGAACACCCTGCCACGACGCGAATTACGCTCGACAGTTAGCCACGAGCATGCGTCATATCAAAGTACCCGACGTGCGAGAAAAACGACGTAAATCGTTCGTTCCACAAGATTTACTGCATTGCGCTTACGTTTTCCTTCGAGTCGATGGTCTGCGCAGACCACTCAAACGACCCTACGAAGGTCCATTTAAGGTTCTTAAACGTAAGGACCGCGTATTCGTTATCGACCGCCACGGTAAACGTGAAACTGTCTCTATCGACCGTCTCAAGGTTGCCCATGTGGAACCTGAGTTCGGCGATGACTCCCGTCCACCTTCGGACGAGTCAACGCAGCCTATGATCGACGACACACCTACTTCCGATGCTAAGAAGCATACTCCGACTGACCCTCCCGACTCAGTTCATGCCGATTCTATCGAGCCGAATGCTTCCTCATCCGACAAAACTGCTGGATCGACAACGCCTCCGACAGAACGTCCGAAATCGACTAGGTAAGGTAGGCGGGTTCATTGGACAGCACGATTAAAAGATTAGTCTTCTTTTCATTCTTCCTTTCCCGCTCCCTTTTTGCCTGTGGCCTAACCCGCCCAACCAACGGCAGTTTTGAAAACCCAAAAAATTTGCAAAGCGTTTTGAAAACCCCAAAAACCGCAAAAACGTGTTGAAAACCTAAACAAGGAGAAAATCGTTTTGAAAACACATAATGGTCCTCGCTTTATTCGCCAATCGCACTCGGTAAGTGCTATCGCCTTTTGTTAGCTCTGCCGCTCGCACCACTTTGACACTCCGCGTTTCCGCTTCTTTTTCATATCCCCGACACGCGGACGTTCAACGACAATCGAACGTTACGTTTTCGAACACAACGTGCTCAAACATCATGTGCTATGACACTACGCACTCAAAAGCTACGAACGTTTCCCCCCAGTTTGTGTTTTTGGCACCTGTATGGAGGACACGGGTGGGAGCCCCTAGCGTCCGATCGCATTGGTTCTCCCCCAGCAGCTGCATCAGGTTTCACCGCCTGGTCTCGCAGAAGGCTGACGGTTGACGGACGGTCCTCAGATAGATCGAAGTGTCACCTACGGTTCCCTTCTAAGAGGGGGCTGTGTAGTGACCATGAGATTCCCCTGTTTGGCTGCCGCATGCTGCGTAATATATTACAAAATCACAAAATTATATTTTCTCTATGTACATAGCAAATTAGCCGCTCGCCTGTTTGAACGTTGCTCGCGTTTGTTTGAGTCAACAAGGCATCCGCCTTCGAACGGCGCGACGCTCATCGACGCCGCGGCCATCTTTGCTCTCCGCGCACGCGACCACACCTTCCCCTAGCTAGCTATCTTCCGGTGCCTTATTTTTAGCACTAGATACCGTTTCGCCCCACTTACTAAATTTTTCCTAGCGTTGCGTTTGGTGTTCTGCACTCATCGGAGGTTGGCCTTATATTCGCGTATTGGTTCTAAAGCGTACCGATCCTGTTTCTCGCTTTAGTCCCTGCTGTGGCAGTCACGTGAAGTAAGCAAAGGATAGGAAGAGAAGTAGAAGGTACAGTATAAGGAAGTGCACTTAAATAAGAAAATAATACCAATGCGTGAAGAAAAGTAGAGAAAAGAAAATCGAAGTACGAAGATGCGAGTTACTCAGGAAAATGGAAAGGTTTCATGTTGCCACCCAAAAGCGTCAAGTTGTCGCTCAAACACCTTAACCGTAGATTCCCTGATAACACTTTCCGGAAGCATGTTCCAGCGGTCGATAACTCGGCGTGACAGCCGGATTTCCGCCCTAATCCTGTGGGACCGCGGTATGTCCAGCTTAAAGAAATGACCGCGCAGAACAGACCATCTAGCGGGACTAAATAGCCAAGATAAATCTGGACCAACCTTCCCAGTTAAGATACGGTAGGTTCGGATTAGGTCTCCGCTAAGCTTTCGGTAGTGTACTGAATGCATTCCCAAACTAAGTAGACGCTCGGGGTACGTCCGTCCCCGTAATCCCTCTACTAACCTAGTACCCACTCGTAAAACCCTCTCTAGCTCCATTTTGCCCCGGACGAGGCAGGGCAGACAAGCCTGGACGCAGTATTCCAGATGAGGCCGAACGAAAGCCGATAACAGCCTCGTAAAGATGTCGCCCATCAAGACTCCGAAAGAACGTCGAATTAACCACAACATGCGGAAACCTCTGCTTGCGGCCTTCTTCCATTTGTCGCCGGAGTGTAAAGCCGAAGAATGTACGACGCCTAGGTTAATCTTGCTAGATATACAGGGGAGTTCGATCCCACCGTCCACGTACTTCATAGCAGGACAACCTCCTTCCATTCGAAGAATGGAGCACTTTGATTGGTTTATGGTCAGTAACCATAAAGTAGACCTGTCCTTAAGCTTATCCAATGCTCGCAAATAGCTTCGGAACCCCAGGAACATCGACAAAATTCCACAGCTTCAGATCATCAGCAAATAGCAACGATGGTACTTCAAGATCCGCGGGTAGGTCATTCACATAGATAGAGAACAACAGCGGTCCAAGGACCGAGCCCTGCGGCACGCCACTGAGGACAGACTGCCTAAACGATCGACCCCGGCCTTCCCGTATTCATTGTTCTGTACCCTGCAAGAAGGCAATCACCCAACGAAGGGCGCGGCTAGATACCCCGTAGGAGGACAGCTTTTGTGTGAGCTTCAAATGGGGTACCTTGTCAACTGCCGACGAAAAGTCGACGAAAAGCACGTCTAGCGCGTGGCCGTTATCCACCGCATCCGCCAAACTTTCGCGAGCCACCAGTAGATTCGTCAGACACGAAAATCTCTTCCGGAATCCGTGTTGCACATTGCTAAGTAGATTAAATTTACTCAGATGACTCTCCAATGAATGTCTCACCAGTTTCTCGAGGAGTTTGACTACTACACTCGCCAGACTAACTGGCCTGTAATTTGCAGGCGGACCCCTGTCTCCATTTTTGAAGATGGGACAGATGACAGCTTCCTTCCATTCGGAAGGCAATGCACAGCTGTCAAGCGATTTCTGAAACACATTAGTGAACGGTCTACTTAGTTCCGCAGCCCACTCATGTAACAGTTTCGGGTGAATTAAATCAGGCCCATAGGCCCATAGGCCTTATTCAAAATGCTTTACGGCAGTGTTGCAGGACGTGGTGGGTTTTCGCCTGGCAAGCGTTCTCCCCATAAAAAGCCACAAATGTCTGTTAAACAACACCGGGACGTGGCGGATGTGACTCGCCACTGAATAAAGTCACTGCCCACAACTATATACTGGCAAGCCGTCTAGATTCACATATCAACTCTTCCTGACACCGTTTCAACTACACACGATTGAATCCGATGTATCGTCGTGATACACATCTGTTTTTTAACCTTGATCATGCCTGAGTTGGTGTGTCTATGAAACTGAGAATAAACTATTTATTTAATTATTTATTTAAGTTTTCAGCCCTTCTAACAGCCTACGAACTTCCGTCTCCGCTACGATGAATTCAGATAGTTCTGAATCCTGCGGGGTCCTGCCAACCAACTCCACGCCTGTCAAAGAGGTTTCCCTTACGAACGTTGTCGCATATTGCCCACTAAGTACGCAGGCCTTGTCATAGTCCGTATGCGCATGATTACCGTCATCACGTATCAATAATGGAATTGACATGCCCGAACCGCAGCGCCTTTGGACATAAGCAAAGAATCTTTTTGGATTCTCTGAAGCATCGTCAGCTAACCCTTTCTCGAAATTGAGCCAAACATTCCTTAATTGTTGCTTACACTTATTTCTAGCTTTACGGTACCTGTCATAAGTATCGATGGACGGAGCATCACGGTAAGTCCGCCAACATCTAGACCTCTTTGTGAGCAGATGCCTGCCCATGGGATCCATTCAGGGCGGCTGTGCTCGTGTTTCCTTTCTCCTTCTGACTGGGATGAAGGGAGCAGAGACCTCTGTGAGGTAGGACTTAAATTTATCCCAGGCAACCTGTACAGTATCGTCGTCTGAGATTTCATAATGCAAACCCGAAGCCTTGGCTCTCATTGATTGATAGTCTGCGTGCCAAATGTTCGGGCGAGACTCAACAGTACTCTGGTAGCGTCTAGACAGAGTACAACTGAATAGCAACCAAACATGATCACTGGAACCCAGTGGAGGTCCGTAAGTAATGTCACCAACAAAATCGAGTGACTTAGCAAATACAAGGTCCAAGATAGACGGTACTTGGGCGTCCATGTACCTAGTGGGGAGGTCAATGAACTGATGCAAAGATACTTGGAGCGTAAGCTCAAGCAGATCGGCGCCGAATGTGCCTGACGCCGAGTCGCAAGAAAGATCTGCCCAGCAAATCTCTGGGAGGTTGAAGTCGCCAATCACCAAACACTTTTTTGCGGACTGGGAGCGAATGCAGTCAAGTACCTCTTTGGATACGCTCCCAGGGCTTCTATACACAATTACAACTGTAACCTGAGCCGAGGATGTGCTAATAACAGCCGACAGAGCTTCAACAGTTTTGTCTGCCGACTGAAATAAGCAAGTCTTCAAAACGTCAAGTTTACAGCTCAAATAAAGAGCGACGTCCATTCCCTGCCGGCCAGCAGAGCGATCGCACCTAAATAGTGCGTAGCCAGGTAGATGTACTTCACCATCCGTGCTGTTCTGAGAAAGCCAAGTTTCAGTGAATGCAAGTATATCGGGATGAGACCCATCTACAAGCAGACCTAACTCGTACACATTCCTTAGACTGCGCACATTGCTTAACACTATTTGAAGGTATTCGTTAAATCCAGACCTGGGTCGTGCGCTATTAGAATGGGCAGTGGTAGGGCGGAAAAATGCCGCCGGCTGACCACCCGGAAACCCACTAACCGCAGACCCTGTTCACCGACCGCTCACCTAGTTTTGTGGTCCTTGATGGCCTCCCTTAGCTTCAGCCTATCGGCCAGCGGAAGGTCCAGCTGAACGCTAACATTTGTACCTTTCAGCTTAAACGCAAACCGCATGAGAGCTTTGCGTTCCTCCGGGTTAGAGAGTACCACACGAAGTAGCCGCGGTTGGGGGTTTGATACATTAACGGGGACGTTCTATAGTTTATTCAGCTTTCTGACAGTAACGCCTGGAAAACCAGGCGGAAGAAGCTTCGTTACACACATGTTAAACCATTGAGGGTCGTCCAACATGCGATCATCAGGAAGGACAGCAGTAGACTCAGCCGCGTTAAGGAGTATAACGCTACTATCCGTGAAAGAATCGCCACGACGGGGTGTATTAACCACACGGGACTTTTATTCGATACTTGGAGCAGGTGGCTTCACTAATGGTGATGGGCCTGTCTTTAGACCCTCCGATGAGTTAGCAACGGCAGCGTATGTTTTTCGCTTCATTGTCGATGCCATCCTATTTTTAGGGTCATCGATTTCACCGAATGGCTTTATGGCAGAGTTGGTCTGCTTTTTCTTCTGGATAACGGCAGCAGGGTCCCGTGAGGATTTTTCGCTTTGAGCAAAGGCAGGTAAACTTTCAGAACATGCCTTCTCGATGAGAACCGAGATTGCCGGCAACGTCGGCTGACAAGTAGTGCGTGTTGGAATCTTCGCCTTCGCACAACCGTCAGACGGTCTGACAAGTAACGACGCTTGGCTTGTTTCCGGTGCTGAGACAACTATAACTTCTTGCTTAGCAGTGAGCTTACGGGGTTTCCTGGCTCTCTTGCGCTATACTCGAAGGGACCCTTAAACTAGCAATTCGGCGTCGATTAGGGTAGCTTTAGATACAACGTCCGAAGCTGCTTCATTCTTGTGGTCGGCAGCCATCTGGACCGGCGACATATTAAAAGGTGCCGCAAGTTGATCATCAGCGTAGGCGATCAAATCTGCGTTGTTGGAGCCTGGAAGCGTCTTCATGAGCAGATCAATCTTAAAGCTATGATCTGAGGGCATCGAGAACGAACGCTCTACATTTCGCAGCCGGGTACCAAGAGATTCGTCTCTCGTGCGAAAGGCCGGGCGGCCTTGCCGGCGGCTGCAACAATTGGCACAACTAAAAAGCAACTTCTCGCTGGGGGCTAGCGCTGCGCACTGCTCGGTATTCAGGTCAGTACAAAGCTGACGGCACCATCGGTTGCAGATATCGCACTGCATACCGCCGGAATCATCAGTTACTGGTATACTGCAGCTTGGACTGCCACAAAGTGCGATAACCTCAGAATCCAAGCCACCAGGAGCAACAGCCTCGGTGCACTGCGAGACCGACATAGTGGAAAACAGAGTGGAATTATAACACGTACACAAAAGTTAAACGACCGCAATAAAAAGGCAAGAAGCTGGGTGCAAAATGGGATTAAAACTGGAAAAACCGGAAAAATTACCAGTAAGGGCCAAAGACGTTTTGCCCAGAACCGCTTTAATCGATCCAAAATAGCTTAGATCAGCGGAAATTTGACAATAGTCAAATTCCGTTGCAAGTGTTTATTCAAACACTGTTTTCCACAATATTGTAGCTAAAAGCTTGATCAGTATGGCTCGCCAAAAATCGAGTTACCAC
This sequence comes from Dicrocoelium dendriticum, assembly GCA_944474145.2. NCBI lineage: Eukaryota > Metazoa > Platyhelminthes > Trematoda > Plagiorchiida > Dicrocoeliidae > Dicrocoelium > Dicrocoelium dendriticum. The sequence continues at coordinate 47,344,925 of OX104068.1, read as the reverse complement.
GCAGAACCCACAGTCACCCGCTAATCTACCGGGCTGTAATATAGTGTCTGCTACCGCTGGTATCAAAACGTTATTACTAGTTTTACAGCAGTCCAATACAAACTGTTGTCGTCCTGTGAAGGTTGGCCCTCCAGCTGTGTTGACTCCTGCACGCGGACAACGAGATTCCTGGGTTTCAGCCATGTAGAATTGACTGTCCGGGCACTCACGCCTAGCCGAACTTGCCTAGCAAAACCCAAAACAAATTTTTTTAGTTTATAAGTCCTATGTTGCTAGTGCAGGCGCTGTGGCTTTGGGCAGAAACCTTGTCTGTTCATATTAAATGTCTGTCATACCTCTGAAGTATGACACGTCTTAGCGGACGCCTAAGAAACGTTGCGGGTTATCGACGCAGGTGGAATCCTTCAGCCTGCTCAACGCAACGGAGTGTCACTGGCAACTGCGCCAAAATGGCATGCCAAAACGGCAAATGAAGACCTAGGTTTCCTACCCATAACCTTCAACGGTGCGCAAAACCCTAAGGTATAACAGCCTAAACACTAAGTAGTGGCACCTGTTTACGAAATTCTCTTAGGGAAAGTTGCAGTGCCTTCATATTCGGTTTTACTTGGCAAAAGCAAGGGACGAGGCAGGATGCAAGTAACGGAAGGAAGGCTGAATACATATTGTCTCTGCGATACTTACGAGGATAGCTGTGTAACTTGCAAGGACCTTAGTGAATCCACGCTGGACACCCCAACGTGCGAAGGATTAAAGACTACAGTGTGTTTAAACTTCTTGTGACCACGCTCTTTCACACGAAGATTTCTGTCATTACTGTCAATAAGCTTTTCAGGCTGTGTACATTGACTGATGAACTTTATACCGGAACAAGTCAGTTTAGAGTGATCCTCCCCGTCCCAGAGAATGTAGTAAGCTGGAAATAAAATAATAACTAAATAAATAGTTTATGCCCGTCAGTACGGGGCACTTCATCAATGTTATGAGCATGCCGCTGCAGACACGTGTGATCGGCCATTTCACTCTGCATTACAATTTATCCAACTGAATAGGAATTTGTGTGTGCATTTTGACATGTAGACCTACGTGTAATTATGTATGTGTATGTAGCCTTATGGAGTGAGATTGTAAAGGTGACACAGTATCTGCGAATTTTTGCCGGGTTCGTCATCAAAGGAAGGGACCAAAGAGATACTTCGTATTTGATGATATTCGTGATGTGGGAAGGATTCTCTGGTATGGCAAAAATTAGCGACTTTAGTTAGTGATGAAGCACCTCTGCCTGGTCACATTGTTTTTAAATGGACAGTTTTGGCGGTTATGAGGCGGAGGCTTGTCAGGCGAAATCCCACCTCGACCTGGAACATTGCCGTTGAAACGTTTGCTGGAACCGGATTACCGCGAACCACCCAGCTGGCAATACGGGATGTTGTTCGGCTAGCCAGCCAGTAAAATTGGCGTGAACACTGACCTTTCGTTAGTAGATAGGTCAAAATTAATGTACGACTACTGATGCCTTATATTACGGCGTACCGCCAAATGCAGATTTCATGCTTAGTCGTTTTCAGCTGGGCACCTAGTGGTTCATTTGTATCTTACCTTAACTTTTTTGGTTGTGCACCATTAGGGCTGGTAATTCTGAGGTAAGCAACCTGCAGAGCCTGAGGAACAAATTGTTTTGAGTGGGTTCAATTGAAGACAGCTTTCGTCCAGACGTAGGCGTCTACAACACAAGCTTGGCTGTCTGCGAAATGCATGGACAGCAATATAGATTGGTCCGATTACTAGCTGTTCAGCACGGATAACTCAAGGGTGTTAGGTAACTTTTTACTTGGGATACCACTACAAGTATTTGAGCAGCAGCTTAATTCTGTAATTTGACTTAGCCGTCTGGGCTCTAGTAGTGAATATTTGATTTTCATCACTTCTGGCTAGTTTACCGTATATGCTGCTCGTGGTTTCAACCAGTTGGTCCAGGTCAGCCGCGTTCTAGCAAATGGTTTGACGGTAATATTGTAGGTGGCGGGTACCCGCCTTGCAGCCGTTCTCCCTACAACAACCACAAATGTTCTTTAAACAACACTGCGACCTGATGGATGTGCCACGCCACTAACTAAAGTCCCTGCCTCTTTCCCAACCAGACGGTTCTACACATCCACAGACGCCCCTTAACTATTTTGAAGGGTACATATGAACCATTCTTGCATTGACAACCAAATCTAACAAACTCACACATACAGAGTTTCATTAACAACTTCTTTTAACATGGCACCACACACCTATCTATGCCCTTACTCACATAACTCAAGAGTATTACTGATTAAGTTGGCGTGTGTTCAATCACGGATCAGTTTGCATTAACACCATGTTGCTCATGCAAGCAATCTGGTATTTCCGGTTCGCTGCTCTACCACTGAGCTACCGATGGCTGACGATTAGGTGCGTAAATTTTAATACATAACTTCTGCTTGGGTCGCGACGTATTGCCACTGAGCTCACCGTACCTGTCCTGGTGTTGCAGACTGGCTCACTCACCCGTCACTTCCCAATGGTAGCTCAGTGGTAGAGCAGCGTACCGGAAATTCGTTGGGCCGGGGTTCGATTCCCCGTAGAGGCACATTATTGTGTGGAAATTTTAATGGTGACTTCTACTTTCTACGAACTTTACACTACTCACAAACGTCCACAATTACGTTTTGTATTGTTGAAAATGAACCACTTATTGGGTTATTAAGTTTCTTTACAGTTATCCGCGTTATAAAAGCCGTGAGCACGTCCAAATAGGTGGCTGGGTTCACACGCGCTCCAACAGCAACCCAGTGCATGTTAAGAAGGGGCACAGTCTTCCAACGGTTTTCTAGTCGGATAACTCTTGCAACCCGGCACTGGGATCGTCCGGAAAGTACAGATGCACTTGACGCTGTAGTTACAAATGCACGAGATCATACAACCCACTGGGTTTCGTTACAATCAACAGCCAGTCATTATATATCCTGCTTTCGCTAAACCACGGCCTTATACATGGTGCCACTTACGTCTTTCCTGTTGTTGTTGTTGTTGTTGTTGGCGATCATGTTTGTCCTTCATGTTGGTGTGCCCCTTACCTGGACTCACCTGGTTAACAGCAAGCAGCATTAGAACTACTGGGCCGCAATAACAGACACTGCGAGACTACATTACGCCAAGCTTTTGCTTGGTCTTCGTGAAGCACGCCCTTCAGGCAGTCCGAAAGGCGGTTAAATAAAATATAAATACTTTTATGCATTATGGAAATAGGCTTACCGAGAAAGCCATGCTCGAATGGTGACACAGTAGAGCAAAACACTGACCACAACTTGATCAAGAACCACAAACGCACAAGCTAATGGGTGCTTTACAGCCACAACATGAAATCTTTTGCGAGATAGGTCTACCTTCATAGGTCGGTTTTGCTTGGCTCTGAGGTTTGGCTAAGTTTGTGCTCTTTATAACACTTCACAACCTCAGTTGTCGGCCGCCAAGAGAAGCGGCTATCGGACTTTTTGTGCCCGATGGTTTGTTCACCTTGGTTACTGCTCATAACGACTGCAGAACGACAAAGCAGCAAAAACCTGTTTACCTACCACGGACGCACCCAAGGTACGGCGGAAGTGGCTACCTTGAGGATACAGCCAGTTCGTAGCTCAGAGGACGGACAAGTAACCACACTCATTCAGCAAACTGACCAAAACGGCATCGACCAAAGCAAAAGTTTGTAACGACCAATCAACTTATATACGTTCTACCACGCCTAGATAGACAGTAGTTGGTGACAAGCATACATAGTAGAAAAATATATAAAAAGGAATCCAGTATTGAAAGTACTACTGCAAGCCGCACTCTAAGTGTTTTAAGCTCATAAAGCAGTATAAAATAAACAATGGAAGGAAAGGTTCTCTGTGATGACATGCAATATGCATGGTATTCGCACCTATAATGACTGTAAATTAGCCATCGCAGAAACACGAAGACCTGGTGGCAATAAGTAGTACCGAAAGGACTACTATGGCTGAAAGCGTGATGGAGAGAAAGGCACAGTCCTTCACAATGAGCTACGCCTCAGAACAAAAGCCGGCGGAAGCGCAGAGAGCTCAAAACGTGTCACCTGTGGCCCAATTACACCTGGACCAAACACCACTTGTCCGATTAGAATAAGTACGGTCATGACTTTCATTCACTCCATTGCAGAAGCAAGGAGAGAAAATCCAACGTCGAAGTGCCGGGGGCCGCAACACTTACCGGCACGAAAACTAGACGCTCTTTAGGCGGAAGCCTCTATCGTCCGTTTGACCTGACCTAACCTGACTTTGTCCACCCATTTTGGAAAAACCTCGAGGCTAGTGGTGGTTGTAGAATATTTGCTACCAAAGAAAACCAGAAGCTAAGACATGCCACTGTGTAGTAGAACGCGACTACATGCAAAAGGGAGGTCTCTTTGACGGCCAGCAGAATCGCTAATTGCCAGAGGCCTCGCATATTTGTAGAAAAATGCACTATTTTCTTCGCAGTATTTGGCTGGGGATCCTTTCATCAGGTTGGCCACACTGGCTGCGTTATCTTTTCGTCTTCTTCATTGCTTGGTAGTTGCCTCATCCTTTGCTCTGCTGCTAGATTGCGTCTCGATGTCGCGTGTGTTCCACGGACGGTACCAGACTGGTCGTAGACACTCTGGCCACTGATCTTCAGCTAGCACGCGGACGACCTGGCGTTAATGGCGCTATTGCGTCCTCTGTGCTTACCCATCGTTTAGCTGTCCAACATGTGCTTTCGCTACGTGGAACGTGCGCTTGGCATGTTTGTCGCGCTTTAGTATTGTTTTTCTTTCACGTGATTGGTCACCGTCCAGTCGCATGAGGTTTCCTCGCTCAGGTGAAACTGCTGTATACCCCATCCGTGAATAGCCTGTCGGGCAGAGCAGAGTTGGCCAATTTGGCACATACCACTAGACAATGTTGCCTCCTTTTCCCTTGATGAGTGACGGACTCATAGCGGTGAGTCAAATACCGAGCGCATGTGGTTTCCTCGCTCGGACGGATACGCGGCGTACCATAAGCCAAGGTTAGACTGTCAAGCCGACAAGACTCGGCCTTTTGCCTAGACTGCCGTACACACTGGACCAAACGTAAAGGAAAAAGAAGCTGTAATAACACAGTCTGCGCCGGTCAAATACAGACAAGATGGGCGGTTGTTCTCAACCTGGGATACACATGATGTGCTACCGGTTACCTGCCCAATACACGGCAGTCACCTCTTCATCACAAACGAAATAAAAGTTCTTTAGGTCACCACACAAAAGCCAACATATCCGAAATTAATGAACTCCGAGAATATTTGAAAGCTATATAGTATTAGTGTTAGCAAAGGCACTTGAATTCCTGAACCGAACAATAAAGTATAATGACGTACCAGCGTCATCTACTTGAGGTGGCGGGTTAAATGGCATTCCTTCCAAGTTAACAGATTGGCGACAGTTCCAAGTATATGCTATTGCATGGATCTACAGTGCACGCATAGTGTTAAGTCGTTGAGGCAAGACAACAAGCTTTATCATTAAGTTTGCTGAGCTGCACAGGAGGCAAGTTAGCCCACAACTGAAATACTGCTATTGAAAAGACAACTGCTTGCAGCTTGCTTAAAAAAATCCTAGCGGCGCCTTAAAAACACGCTTGCCTCACAAGAGCAAGCATTTAGCTACAGGCAAAGGTGTGCTCATCACAAACTTCAGGCTATCTGGCAGCCACGTTTTGCCCTTAACCTTTGTTTACTACACAAGCTTATGCACAAAGAAGTGCAAAGCATTTCTCCAACCTGCGCTTGAGTTACGGATCAGGGAATTATCTCAGAAACGGCTGCTGCACCATTACCGCGCTAAGAGCAGAAAACAAACCACGCTCCGGTTGTTTTCCAGTTGTTCACGTAACTATCTGAAACAACGAACCGGTATTACAGCATCTGTAGGTTTTTAGGTAAGACGTGCATAATTTCTTGAGCCCAGATAATAAGAAATGCCACTTCAACCTTTTCGATTCTCATGATTTCATTTTTGGCATTGACCCAGATGAAGCATGGATAAGATCCCGGCTTGTTTTGGCTATTATTGTGCTATACCAACTTGAGCGGCGCGACATATGCGACTTTAGGCATAAAAGTCATCTTGAATCCTCACTCACAATGCACCTCACCGAATTATTCTCGCATTAATGATCTGCATTTTGACGATTCTAATGCTACCGATAAGTAAATGCACTACGGTCAGCACACGCAATACGTAACTCATCTTACCTCATTGGTCCTATTCGTCCTTTATCAATATACGTTCGTTCATCCCAAACGTATCTTGTATTGCTGCCACTTTCATGTTTGTATTCCTCTGCATTTAAGCTCATTACTCACATTGTACTGCACTGATCCAATCTCGCCTGACAGGCCATCTGTCTCCTGACTTCTTTTCGACTGGTATTAAGTAAACGGTCATGCTCACCAGATCCAGCACCCTGCTCAAAGTACCGCGCGAGCTTGTTGGTTTTCTTCGCCCTCTAGCAATGAACGCTTTTTAATCTAGGACATTTTCTTTCCTGCTGTCGCTTATCTGTTTGCATTCCCTAGGCTACTGGACTAATTAATCTCAACTCGCGTCACTATGTTAGCCACTTCTACCTTGCCTCTCGCTTTTCTGGTGCCCAAAGGCTAGTGAGACATACGCAGCCTATTATCAGCAGATCCACCAATCCAGTCCGTTAGCTTCCATAAGCCTGCTGCTCTTAGAAATCCCTTAGCTGTATAACCTTTTTATCCCGTACCAATTCATTCGGCTCCTGCATTCTGTTTGTACGTTTTTTATTAGACTGCTTCCTCACAATGTGCAGCACTGATCTAATTTTGTCTGAACGGTCGCCTTCCTATTTGCCTCCCTACTTGGGCTTCTAGTTTGTTTTCAACGTCAAGTAAAGGCTTATCCACAATGAGCCGCACCGATGCAGACTAGTCTGAAGGGTCTCCTGCTTTTTAAACCCTCAAATTACTGAGGCGTGAACAATTTTTGTTCGGCAAAGCCATCCTGCCATTTAGCTAAATTTAAGAGTCTTGTTAATCTTATTCATCCTTTCTCAGTATGAGAACTTGTACCCGAACTCGGCTTCGCTTTCTTCCGTCTGTTTGCCTTCCCACTGTAACCGGCATTCGTACACTTGATGTACCCTACTAATCTAGTCTCGTCTTACCTTCTGCCCGAATTCTCCTAGTCCACAGAAACGTAACTACTCTATCGTCGGAGGTGCCAAACATGTACCCATCTTTCTTGTATGGACGCTCATGTTGTTAAATAACTATATACATAATACATTCCAGAATATACAAGACAAGCCAACAAATAGGGAACTGCGTCGGTTACAACTTAATCGGCGCTTCGGTTTCATAGACAGTCTGGGGAACTTTGACACTTTCATGCAGTAATTAGGAAGACTGTTATTTTGCCATGCAAACATAACCTTTTAAAGATAGAAATACAGGTTAATAGGTATCGTGCACCGTCCAAGAGGAAGGATGATGTACGCTCATCCTAGATTGCTCATATGAGGACACCGTATCTTTATCCCTTACTTAATTTGCTCATTTTACATTGCGTTAGTGTATCCTACAATAGGTTAACATATCGAATATTAATCCCTTTCACCTCAGCACTGACATTCTTGAAGTTTCAAGGTAATTCAGATTAGTATGTTACTGTGCCACTGCCCACATACACGCACGCCGCCAAGTGCTGTGCACTTTCTGCCCTCTTGCACCACCATTGCAAAACCTGTTCGTAAGTTATGTATTGTAGTTAATATACCTTATCGAACCAGGGTTACAGGACAACTGGTTTTATTCTTCTGCGCAGACCGTGCGTTAAGCCGAGGTTAAGTTGTCCATAGTTTCCTTTTTAGTTTTATATATCAATAATAAATGAATGGTATCTTCTCGGTAAAACGAGGCACCCCTGTGAAGGCGCGATCAAATGCTGCAAACATAGCTGCTTTGGAATAGTGGAACATATGTATTCAATGAACGGTTTAAACGAAAGGACGTAGTTCATACGAGTGAACATTTTGTCAGGTATTAGTCCGACCAAGAAACATGATGGAGCTCAGCGCGTAAAAGAAGTTATAACTGCTGGGTCAGTATTCGAGTTCGGTGTGTGTTCGCCATGTAGTAATCCATGAGCACAGGAGCCCAAACAAGATTTCGGTTCAATCAAAGTCTATTAAATGCTCGGAATGTTTGGTGCTCCATCGAAGCGATCACAACAGTAAAAGCGGTCGCACAGGTTGTATGCAGATGCCTGTTGATTGCGTCAGTGTGAATGGTTCAGCTGTGACTTTATTCAGTGGCGTGTCACATCCGCCACGTTACAGTGTTTTAAGCGGACAGTTGTGGATTTTTATAGGGAGAATGCTTGTCAGGCGAAAACTCACCACGTCTTTTAACACTGCCGTACGACTCACTTAGTTTTGGCTTCGTACCGTTGGTACATAAGTTGAATAGTGCAATCGCGTCCGTTTCTGGGGATTCTCTTGATGGGGTTAACGCTACTGATGCTGAGAAGCTTCAAAAAGCTGAATCCCATATTCTCTTTGCTGGAGTTGGCTTTAACGAGCAAGCGCATGCTGCAGGCGCAGGCGTTTGATGTTAAGGACTACTGCGAACCTGCATTTGCTTCTGAGGCGCTGGTTACTGAACGGTCGCGATTTTTCCTGCCGAAAAGCTGGTACATACGCTCGAAGTTGCCATCTGCTCCGTTTTTGAAACCGGTTAATGGAACCTGCGCGTTCCGTCCGAAGCTCAATTGCTCTGTCCGTCGGCATCCGTTGGTGCACGGGTTCGATCCCAATCGGGCAGGTTTTACTCCAAACTGCAAGCTGACAGTAACCTGTCTCCGGAACGTAACTCCAAAGTTGGTGGACCCAGCACGTCATCCTGTCTTCCAAAACGCGAACGGATCACATTCGTTGGAGATCCGGCCCGCTATTAGCTGGTTATGCGATGATTCATGGCAAAAGTTGTTAGAACTCCTTCCGATCCAACTATCAGGCTTTCATATCTGATACCGTACTGTTGTGGATAAGCCAAAGGAGCTATCGAGTTGCTTAATACTCGACCCTGTTAGTGGTTTTGAAGAAGCGTTAAACATTTTGTGCAGACGCTTTGGACGGCACACATGATTGCTAGGACTCATATTAATGCTATAACTGATGACCCTACCGTCATGCCCAATGGTTTCGAGGCTCCGGTTCGTTTTGTTGTGGATCTGCGTTAATGCTACTTGATGTTGAAACAATTGAGGCATGAATCTGATTTGAACGCGTCCAGGACAATCAGCTCTATCATCAGGAGGCTGCCAAACCATCTACCATTCAAATGAACCGAGCATGCCGCCAGAGTTATTCGCACCGAAAGAGAACCGCACTTCAATGATTTGACAGATTTCGTGGATGTAACCGCACAGGTCGTCTATACTTACCTGTCCTTTGTCGCACATTCCTGCGGACCAACAACCAGCACCGATGGAGGCAAAATCTTAAAGCCTTGGGATATGCCGATTGCCTAAACACCGCGGGTTCATCAGGACGAAATTCCCCAAATGTGTTTCCTGTGAACGACGTCAATATTTATTTCAGTGCAATGATTTCCGAAAGCTCAATCTCAAAGCACGTCTTGAATTCTGTCACGCCCATTGACTGTGTCAGCTCTGTCATAATCTGAATCATGACCTACCAAGTTGTCAGTCACGAAGGTGTTGTAGGTCGAACAATTGTAAGCTGCTATACCACCTGCTACTGCACGCTGATCGAAGAAACTTCAGAACACCGAAAACGAAATGACCCAGTTTTGCTCTCAGTCACATCGAACACTGTAATATCGCTTGGCCTATTGTCCGTGCTTGCTGCTGGGCCGGCTAGAACCATTCAAACCTTAGCTTTAGTAGATAATGGCTCAGATACTTTATAGCTTGTTTCAACATTCCTACCAATTATAGGGGTTCAACGGTCCGTGACGATAATTAACTTTAGCACCGTTGCTGGCCGATAACAATTGGAGTCCCAGTTGGTTAGTGTTACTGTTCAAACTATAGATGATGATGAAGCTGTCCAATTGGATTCAATTAGGTCTGTCAGTCCTCTCCCTGAAAAACTTGGCACAAGAAACAGGAACAACGATTTTGACAGCAGGTCACAATCTCCAAGCTACGGTTACGGCAACTGGAAGGAAGGGTTGAACTTTTGATTGGTTGCGATAAAACATACCTATACTGAGCATTAGATTAGAGGCGCGGGGATCCTAAGAGTCCGCATGCTGTTGAAACTCCATTGGGCTGGATCGTACTGGGACCGAACAAACAACACGTGACTATGAGGGAGCAACCCACCTCACTGATAGTTGCTCGAACACGAAAGAGCAACTCACGTCGCTGCGATACCACTGACCTTCATCATCTACTAGGGCAAATGGATGCAAGGGAAGTTGACGGGCTAGATAGTCCACGACTACCGATGTCTGGGAATAACCAACGCGCGTTACTACTAATGGAAGCTTCTAAAAGCAAGCTGGGTGCCTCCTACGAGATTGCATTGCCACGGCACGCCGGGAGACCTGGGTTATCAAATAACCAACAATTTGCACTAATGAGGCCTGTCTAGTCGAAGAAAGATTTGTCGAATTACGCCGCACTGCGCCAAGCATACGCTATGGCAGTGGAAGAATAATATTTAGAGGATATGCTGAACTCGCTCCATGACAGGATTAGCAGATAAAAGTGGGAAAGTGGTACTTACCCCACCACTCTGTATCGCAATCACGCAAGCCCGGTAAAGTGCGAGTGATCTTTGATTTTCAAGCTTCATACCGTGGAACTTCTCTTAAACCATAACTTCTATCTGGTTCTGTTATGTCAAACAGTCGGGTGGGGACGCTTTTGCTGTTCAGTTTCCACCCAATCGCCGTCGCCTCCGGCATTGAAGCAATGTTTCATCAAGTCAGGGTTCCTAGTAAGGATCGGATTTGTTTGAGGTAGTTGTGGTAAAAGAACTGCAAGCTTTGTTCACCCCCTATTGAATACCGCTTGGCTGTACGTCCGTTTGGCGGTGCTTCGTCACCAAGCTGTGCTAACGGCGTTACAACAAGCTATTGTTGACAGTTAGTGTGAATACCAAACAAAGGTTAAAGAAGTAGCAGCGAACTGTTTTATGTCAAGGGTTGTTTATTTAGTGTTGAGTTTGTTCCAGAAGCCACTGAGCTCCTTATGCATCTTACACGCATTCTACCAGACGGTGGATTTCATTTGACGAAAAGAATGAGCAATCTAAGGAGGTGCTGGCGTCTTTACCTAACTACGAACTGAAGGTCCTCAGGATAAGATATTCGACTGAGTACCACTGTGTTACAGATGCGCTTGGTTTAAACTGGAACGTCACCCAGGACCACCTAGCTTTTAAGCTGGAAGTTTTAATAAAACCTTGACCCAAAGAGCCATCCTCTCGTTTGTAACTTCAGTCCATGATCCGCTCTGCCCCATTGCTCCCGAGCAACTTCCGGCAAATGTACTGTTACAGCTTTTCGTAACAGGGAAGCTAGATTGGAATGAGGCTCTACCCGCAGACGATTAGCAAGCTTGGAACAAATGGTATCAAACGCCAACGGGCTGAACAGCTTGTCCCTCGAAAGTTGCATTCATCCATTCGGATAAAGGGTGCCTTCTTTGCAGTTTTGCATTGTTCTTCGGATGCGTATGTGGCTGGTTAAGATGCTTCTCTATACCTGTCTTGCTAGGTTTATGAAGGCAAGCTTACTATTTTCCTGATTGTTAGTAAAGCACGTGTCAGCCCCATTAGAACGGTGTCGTTAACGAGGTTGGAGCTCAATGCTGCCGTACTGAAAGTGCGTAGGTCAGCGAAAGTCAGACAGGAGATGGTACACCATTGTAGTACAAATTTCTAGACATGCTCGATGGTTGTTATGAAGCTTCTTCAAGGTGTTAATGGGCGTTTTCCGACGTAGGTTGCTGACCAGATTACTATTACATAACAACACTCTAACCCCGTCAGTGGCGCTACATAAATTCGAAGCCGAACCCAGCTGACATAGCCTCAAGTGGACTCGCGATGTAGCTGAACAAGGAAATAAAGCAATGGATACATGGCCCACAAATTCTCATTTATCATGGCCTATGCATCCGGAGAATGTGGGTGAATTACTACCTGAATGGTTACGAGCTGAGGTTGGTCATGTTTGCTTGGGCACTTTGGAGTAGCACTGGATTTACAAATTTATAGCTTGCCCGACATGGAGCTCCCAGCGCATCTATTTCGTTACGCGCTTGCGATACAAGGTAGAAAGCGCTTAAATTGGACAAGCTACTCTTTAGAGTGTTAAGTTGGTGCAGTCAGAAATTTTTGCGGAGGAGATGCTCCTCCTTACGTACAACGAACTCGACATGGCAGTTCGAACTTTAATACTGAGGTCATGCAGGTTAAAGCGCCTCAAGCCCTTCCTGATTAATGGGATACTATGAATGGGGCGGAAGGTTGGATCGACTCTGGGTACCGTGCGACGCGAAGCATCCGATTTTACTTCCCGGCCGCCACTTTGTCACTCGCCTTCTTATCCTTTACTGCCACTACACAAGTGGACACTGGTAATCAGCACACTTTGCATGATCTTCGTCGACGATAGTGGAGCTTGGATAAGATTTCATCCATAAGGTGTATGCTTTCCATATGTGCCAAATGCCGCGTTAAACATGCAAAGCCAGTGAGTCAGCTGATGGCACCAATTATAACAGACCAATATCTCACCCACCAACCAGCTTTCAATGCAGTGGGGATCGACTATTTCGGACCGCCGATAGTGAAACGGCCGAGTAAATGAAAGGAGATATTGCTGTTTGTTCAGGTGCTTGAGGCTGGCTTGCCGAAATACCTCTTGGTGTTGCCAGCCGGGTGGATCGGGATTATCCAGTTTAGGGATAGGTTCGGCGACAGTGTTCCAGTACATGGTGGGTTTTCAATTGGCAAGCGTTCTCCCTATAAAAAGCCACAAATGTCCTTTGACAACACTGCGACGTGGCGGACGTGACTAGTCACTAAATAAAGTCGCTGTCCCATGCTTCGCCTCACTGGAGCATTGTCATCATGCAGCTTGTGGATGAAGTACTGGGTGCTTTGTCGCCCTGTTTGACAGCCAGCCAAACGAAAGTTGTATGAACCGAGCAATCGGTCACCGTCTCTCAATGGGCGCGACTCCCAGCTGACTTGCGGGGCAGGTCCCTGTGACCAAAGACTGCACATGGGGCCCCAAAACCAATCCCCATCCTTGGCCTAGGTAACCGGGAAGCTAAATGCCCACACAACACATGAACTGATGGATTTACAACTCCCTGAACTCTCTCTATTTGGCCGGGGTGCTGGCGGCCGGGCATGCTTAACCTCACGCTACGGCACCGAGCACCAAGTTTTTCGTTCCACGTTTATGCAACCCTTATGTTCTTGGCAACCCGCCTTTAATTTCGAGTCTTTAAAAGTACATTTCAAATAAAAGCGGTACCGCTGGCAGCCTCAATGCACCACGCAAAACCGATCGCACACACTCCAATAACAAGAGGAAGGCTTTTATTTTGCTCCGCTTGCTCTTCAAGCGTGCTACGTTCAATGTTCGAATGCGCATGCTGCTTGGTTTACAAGCTGCTCTTGCGCGGACCTTGGCAACCCTCTCAAACAAGGTTTGCTGCCTAACCGATACCCTTTTACAAGACTCCACTACAACGTTCCGATTGCCCTCCACCAAGTTCAAATTGCACAGATACCTTGTGCTTATCTAGGGATGCGACATCGGCAACCTCCGATTGCGTCAGCGCAGGAGTTGAGTTAAGCGCACGTGCTGAGGCAGCGCTCATTGACTGGTTCCCGGCCAACAGTCTTCTTTATACAGTCCGCTTGGAAAGCTCAGTGCGATACTCTAGCCACTAGACCAGTAGACGTTGCTTATTCATTGTGGCGGCTTACGCTTCAAAGGACTGCAGCCCGGACGAAGCTAAAGAGGAGCTCTACCGCTAACTCACAGGCCTCCTCCGCAAGAAACGCCACACTGATATCATGACAGTCGCCTGTGACCTAAATGCGCAGATCGGTGGACTAGAGCCTCAGGAACAGGAAGTTGGGGGTCAACACAGCCACGGTACACACATGACGGATAACGGCGATCGACTACTGCAACTGTGCACCGACCACGGCTTGTTCCTCTGCAGCACCATTTCCGACGTTCCTGGCGCTAGTGCGCCACCTGCCGACCCCCGGCTCCTGGTCAAACTTCGTCGCAAATTGACCACGTCGCTGCTAGTTCCGGTAGACGTGGCTGCATAACGGACTGCAACTCAATAGATAACACTAACCTGACTTCGGAGTATGCGCTGGTGTGTGCTAAGTTCTTTCTGCGCTTTGGAGGCACCCAAAAGCAGCGCCGGAAACGGTTTGCCACACACAAGCTCGCCGTTCCAAATGCATTGGACACCTTTCAGAACACTTTAGCCTCCAGCTAATGTTCTCTATCTCCCGGCGTTGAGACGCACTGGGTACAGATCTAGGGCGCCTTACGAAAGAACGCTACCCTGGTGTGTGGCTTTACTAGCCGAGCTGTTAGTCATTGGATCTCCATACAGTCTCTTAATTTAATGGAAATTCGTCGAAGAATTCCCGCCGGAGTTGAGCACAACACACTACGCAGACCCATAGGTGCTGCCCTCAGACAGATCCTCAGGACTGATCGCGAGGTTTGGTGGACACAGCGCGTCAGTACGATGGAGCGCGCAACCGCATGAAAAGACTCCCGCAAACTTTGCCAACTTATTCGCTCCACGGGAGGTAGAAGGCAAACAGTGAGTGAGTTTCGTATTAAAATGACCGTGAACTGGTTCACAGTCGGCTCCATCGTCTGGTACGATGGGTAGAGTACTTTAAAATAACCTCAATTGGCCAGCGGCGCAACCGAGTCTATAATCCGGGGTTCATCGTACCCCCCTGGTGCGTGAACGGTACTCCACCGACAGAGGCTGAGGTATCCAATGAGCTTCGCTTGCTAAAATGCCGCGGGTTACCTGGCCCAAACGAACCTTCTGCCCACTTCAAAAATGGTGCTTTTGCTTTCACTGAGCATGCCTGAGTTAGTATGCCTCGCTGAATTCGAGAATAAAATATTTATTGATTTAATCCATCAGATTTAGACTGCTGAAACCATTCCATCCGACTGGCATTTAGAGGACTTGGTAACTGTTGAAAAAGGAGACCGGACCATATGCTCCAAACATCCTGGCATCAGCCACATTTGTGTCGCCCCCAAACTGCTTGCTGCCCTACTCTTACGCAAGCTCATTTGCGCACGGAAAGAGCAGCTGCGTGAACAACAAGCTGAATTTCGCCCAGGTCGCGGTTGCGTTGAGCACATCTTTAAGATCCTCCAGATACTTGAACATCGCCATACTTTCTGTCGACCATAGCTACTCAAATTCTTGGACGTTCGCGCCGCTTTTGACTCTGTTGACACAGTGGCTCTTTGGGACTGCTTACTGAAGTGGGAAGTACCGGAGAAATACATCAGCATTCATTGTGCTATTTACCATCAAACTTTTGACTGCATAAGTGCATACGGAGAAATTTCGCCTCCTTTCAGTATCAATAGCGGTGTAAGCCAGGGTTGCGTAGCCTCTCCATTCTTGTGTACCTTCGCAGTGGACAAGATTCTGGACACTGCACTGGATACCTCTGAACCCTGTAGTGTTAAACTACTCCCTGGTGACCTCCTTCGGGACTTAGAGTACGCCGATGACATCGCTGTGGTTTGCGAGTCCTCCCAAGCAGCCCAGCATATGTTGCCCAGACTGGCAATGTCCGCCGCTTAATTTGGGTTGCGATTTGCCTCTTCCAAATTTACGGTCCTATTACAGGACTGGTCAAGCGCATGCGTTTCTCTCACCCTTTTGGGGCATCCGTTGGAAGTGGTCGAAAAATTCAGTTATCTTGGGCGTAGCTTTAGTACTGGCCATTTGGAAGCTGAGATCTCTTGGCGTGTCTCCAAGGCTAGAGTCGCTTTCGCTAACCTTCGTCACCTGTGGCTTCGTCGTGATCTTAACATCACTCCCAAAGGACGATTCTGCTGCACGGCTGTGACACTTGGCCCGTTCGCAAAAGCGATGTTCAACGGCTATTAGTATTCGACAGCCGTTGCCTGCGAAGCTTTGCTGGTGTTCGATGGCAGCCCCACATCAGTAATAAAGGAATCCGTTGGCGAGTCTATAGGTCTAACGAACTCCACCAATTGATTGGTAGCATCATCTCATTGCGGAGGCTTCGCTGGCTCGGCCACGTGCTTCGCCTGCCTACCCAGGATGAGCCATAGTTGAGAGCACGGGCTGCCTTGGAGGCGACAAATAGGAGGACAATGTAAAACTTGGCTCCAACGCGTTAAGGCGCAAACGTTGAGGTTTGCTATTGTCGGGCGTTCCCGACTACCTGGTTGGGGACCAAAGGACCCTGAGCACACCTGGTTGCAAACGCTGGTGGATATGACCAAGGACGGTACGCAATGACGCAATTGCTGTGAGACCCTTCTACCCTAACAGTTGTTTCTTTTTAATGCTATCCATTTTTCTTCTTAGGTGTTGTGGCACTCAACCAAGTATATTGTACTTGACATAGTATTGCATAAATAAAAAAATATATATGTATATATATATCAGTTGCTTGCCTACACAGGCTGTTCACTTAATGGTTTCTCACTCTGTGGATTCCCATTAGTCCTTGTGTGCGTTTTCGTGGTTTTCAGCTAGACGCGGTTGGCCGGATGTAATATACACCGATAATTGACAGAATTTCCACGAAGCTGAAGCAGTATTACTCACTCTTCTGAAGCAGGTGGATCAGACGATGATCACAAAGTCTAGGTTAGCTAGAGAAGTTGACTGCAAGTTCAATCTTCCATGTGCTAGCCATCGCAGAGGTCCTTGGGAAAGATTAACTTGAGCGACTCGTGAATATATTATGTAAAATATTTAACGGTGAGGTTGTTACCGAAGATGTACTTGTAACGACAAACACCGAGATCGAAATGACATTGAATAATAAGCCCTTAGTAGCGGTGGCCGATTCCCCGCGACTTGCAAGATGCTATATCGCCTCGGAAACTAGTGACGCTTGCAAATGATCTGTTGTTTGAATACCCACCGATCGACTTACCAAGTAAACTGTGCAGAAGGTGGAGACAGGTAAGACATCTGTCCGATATGTTTTGGCATAAATGGATCAATGTATATCTACCAAAACTGCAGGAGTGGCAGAAATGGTTGACTGAAACCCGAGGTCTTAGGCAGGACGATTTAGTTTTAGTTTATATTTTACGCTTATCAAGAGGTCGGTGGCCTAAGGGTGTCGTGAAGAAAGTTATCCAGAGCAAGGACCAATTAGTTCGACAAGCAATGGTGAGGACAAGCAAAGGTGCATTGCGAAGAGACGTCAGACAGCTATGTCTACTAGAAACGTACCAGGAAGCAGAGACTGCTGACATGGAAGCTATCGACAAGAATACGAATCCCCGGAGAGTGGAAAGTCCAAAGGAAACGTTAAGCTACCCCAACCTGGATTGCTTACATGAGGATACGGTATCCCTAGTCCTTAGTTATTCTGCTTATTTTACATTTGCTTTACTGTGTACTATAATCGGTTATCATATAAATAAATAAATAAAATGTTTATTCATGACTGAGCCAGGCGCACCTGCACAGGCACGATCCTGTTAAGCGTACAAAACTTGATCAGGTAATGTACAGTGGAACAATGGGACCGCCAAATATGTAGATTTATGAATGTAGGTAAGTGTGCAAGTAGGCATGATTAGCTGTGTCTGTAAAATTGCGACTGTTTTTCTGCCATTTAGATCGTGCTTGAAAGTGTCGCGGGTGTTAAATAGGTGTATGATGACTGTAGATTTGGAGCGGTTGTCCGCATAAGCAATGAGTGACTTTAGTTGGTGGTGAGTCACAACCGCCACGTCACAGTGTTGTTAAGCAAACATTTGTGGCTATTATAGGGAGAACGCTTGCCAGGCGAAAACTCACCACGTCGTATATTTATTCCTTTCACTCCATCACTGACATCCTTGAGGTTTCAAGGTCATGCAAATTCTTAGGTTAATGGGACACTGCCCAAATACTCGCACGCTGCCGCATGCTGTACAATTTCTGCCTCCTTGCACTAAGAGTGAGAAACCTATTCCTAAGTCACGTAATGTATTTAAAATGCCATACAGAACCACGATTACAGAATACTTCGTTTTATCCTTCTGCACTGGCAGTGCGTTAATTATAGGTTTATTTGTCCGTAGTTTCTCGTTTAGTCTTCGTACGACGTCCTTAGTTTAGACTTCGTATCGTTGGTACATATCACACAACAGCAACCTTGTCAGTATTTACCGAATATAGTGTAGAGTTGCGGACATTGTTATAGTCGGTCTGATCAGGCAAGTTGTGTTGCAATCGAACCGCCTGTTGTTGGCGTTATTAACAGTCTTTTGTCACCTCTATTTTTTGCTTGCTTGATGGATGAACTTGAGGCTGGGCAACGTCGGAAACCCCTGTCTGGGCGACATAAATGGTTGTTGTAAATGCCTTCAGGTGCATAACTCATCGACCAGAAAGATGTCGCAAGCAAGTGCTTAGCTTCCGATTCCAACCATTGCAAGAGCAGGGAAAGCAAGAGCAGGACCAAACGGAAGCGCCAACATGCTTGACTGAAAAGATGTAAAAAGGTTTGTATTATGAATTTTATGGCTAGTAACTTGAGATGAAAGGAAGAGGTGTTGTAAAGATTTGATGCTTTGTGTATGGTTCCGAAAGCTGCCAAGCAACCGAGCACAGTGCAAGTTCTTGGTCAATAAGCGGTATGGCCACGGGGTAACCGTTCATGTCCAGGTAAGCAACTAGTTATTAATGTCAGGTCTGGAAAGGTGAAACAAGCAAACTGGACAGGCAGCAACTTTCGTGCCGCCACAACGCCATTCACAAGGAAACACCACGCGTCCTCTCTAATGGCAGACCGTCCAATCGCCATAAAAGGTTTGAATGCAATCATCCATACGACAGCACGTGCGCGCGGCGCCGTGCCTGTCACTCGCATTTTGCTTGGTCGCAGGTAAAGTGCAGACTCGACCACAAACTGCACCGCCTGTCGTTTAGTCTGGGGATGAGTCTCAGCTGATCCCATGACCTAAAGCGCACGATAGACTTAAGCGGCCACGAGTGCGGACGGACAGGCATATTACCAACTGAAGCGGTGGATACTTTTGGTTATCGATCTATTTCCTTGTCGCGCTATCGTTTAGCAGCCTGCCAATGGGTACGATGGTAGCGTACTGAACCATTCTGGGTGTTCGTATTGCACAGCGCATGAGCGGTGACGGAATTAGCAATGCGTACATTCGTGGTTGGCCTACCTTACAAGCTATAAGCTAGAAAGCACACAGCCTACGCAAGAAAGCGCACGCGCTAGGTTGCTTTATGCATACCTGCTCTGCGTTCAGCTAGCCGTTCGCGTCGGAGGATAGATAGTGAACCGTCAGCCTTTTTTTCGCTCGGGCTAGGCAAGAAGGTGCACTCGCTAGGCTGCATTAGCAGCGTCTGCTCAGCGTCTACCTAACCTTACGCTCCCTAGAATATAGTGTAAGCAAGCAGGCTACGTTTAAAATAATAGTGCAATTCTTGTCATTTGCTTATCTGACCACTGCCTGGATGAGGTTGCAAAAGCACTTATAACTATCACTGACTCCAATCCGAATCGCGTAACATGCTTTTTAATCCACAAGTAATTATTCTGCGAGTATAGGCTGAGGGCGGGTCAATAGCTGAGAAACTGCGCCCTGGTACCACACTATACACAGAGATATGTGGCTTATCAACGTACGGTTGGCGGTTAGACTGGTGGAAATCTATGAGAAAACTGGGAGCGCTCGCGACGCTAAAATCCGGGCGGCCTCGCATTAACACGGAAGACTTTCTGTTTGTCTGTTTATCCGTTAGCTTGGCAGTAGGTGCACTATAAATAAATAAATAAATAGATTTTATATTTTCGGAGTTGAGCTAGACGCGACAACAAGGCATGACCATATAGGTACAATCAAATCTGTAACCAGCAAATGTGATCAACTTTAGTTTCGCCAATGGAAAATGTAAAAAGTGATGTAAGGTTGTGGTAACTTTTCGGCCTCACAGTGGAAACATATTGTTCATGCAAATGTAAAAATTGTTGTTGAGCACGTTAGGTGATACAGGGATTAGTTCTAAGCAAATGTTATGGCATGAAGCAGACCTCGTATACTGTTACTCGCAGTCAACTGTTATCCGCCTTCTATCCTGAAGTGTATCCTGCGTTCTGTGGTCTCGTTGGGTTCCAGTCCTGGTCACTCAAGCGATGTGTTTTTTGCGAGGGTAAATACCCGACTTGCTAAGTATGGACTATTCAGGCGCCAAAGGATTGTTCCAGTTCAGTGGAAGTATCTGTGAGAAACTTGGTAAGAGACGCGGCGGAAGGAGCAGCCCAAGGAGAAACGGAATGAAAATGCAAGCAAGGAAACGAATAGAATTCAACAAACCGTTGTGACTTGAAACGATATGAACACTGTAGTTCTATCGTTGTGTCATATATACTTGTTATACGTGTAAATAACTACGGTGAAACGTGGAGATTCGAGGTGGGGTTGGTGGCCCGTTTGCAGCTGTTTATTGCCATTGTGCTTCGTCGCGCAGTTACTAATTCTAACGTCGTTGCGAGTTGTTAGGGGCACAGGCAAGTAAAGGGAGGGAGGTTAGTAGCGAGCTGGGCCGTACATATGTGTAAGTGTAAAGCAAACGTCCGTAGCTACATGGCTAGCGCCATAAGTGGAAATGGTATGGAGCCAGTGGCAAGCGGATCACCAATGTAAGGTTGAGGGCAAAGGCAGTAGAGACCGGTAAGCAAAGCTGAGTTAGAGGAAGAAAGTGGCAAGCTGAGCGGACATTCGCCAGCTTAGGATCATGCTCGCAGATGTGTTAGCGACCACTCACGGCCAGGACAATAATCCGAAGAAGGAAGTGAATAGAAGCTTAGAATCTGTATGGCTGCTGCCCTGCACTGCGCGTTGTAGGTGTCGTGGTGGTGGACCAGGTGAAGAGAGCACATGTTTGGGTTAGAGCCAGTAGCCTGTAAATATGAAATAGGAATGAGCTGCCGTCTAGGTAGCTACTCGGGGCGTATCAGTCATACTAGAGATAATCAGATGAAGATGAGCAGCAGCGGAGAATGGCATTTACCATCTGATTGGAATTCATGACCAGAGAACACAGGCCTGAGTTTGAGTGATCAAAAGAGCGGCAAGCCGGACATTTGTGAGTAATGCGGCAGCAAAACGTTAATAAAAGTCTCTTAAGGTGCAACGAGAATAGGCCACGGGCTAGTTTGCGCCCCAGAGTTGAACCGACATTATAGAGTGAAATGCAGGTAGAGAGGAAGCAACTATCATCAATGTTAAACGTCCAGAAATTTGATGATGATGAAAAATGTAATGCCGAGGGAACCTCAAGCATTAAAGGTGACGAAATAAAAATGATGGCAGAGAGGATGATTGCGAGCAGTGCAGTATCACAATCGAAATGAAAGGAAGTACATTTGGTACGGGAGTAAGCCAGAAGCTAAGCGGCTATCTAAAGCTCAGCAGACATAATAAACAGAAACAGGTGGAGATGAGATGCAGCACATAACGACATTCGGACTCACGAGCGAGGTACTGTCAAGTATGTAAGGTCGAAGTATCATCAGGTACAAGGTGAAGGCATTAAAAATTTCGCAAATAGAATAGTTTGTATCATGCGCTATCATAGTCCTAAATGAAGCCTGTTGAAAAGAAGTGACAGTGAGCCGCTTGCTAGGCGCTTCATTAGACATGCCAGTCATACTAGAGATGAAGTGATGGAGCTACGCACCAACATTGGAGATAGCAATGAGAATATAGTATCCTAGAGACCTCGTACATCGAATGAGGAAAAGAAAAAGTTGGTAATTCGGATGGCTGTGAGCGGTGAATCAACAAAATGGGCGTGGTAGCCTCTAAAAATGAACTGAGGATGATTCGCAACCTAAGTGCGTCTTCAAGGCGATGTCGTTTAGCATCGACGAGCAAGTCAAAGTGCTAAATAAAATCCATTCCGATACTGGGATTTTGGACGTCAGCGACAAGGAATACCCATCAAAAAGAGCGTTGCAGGCCGAGGTTAAGCGTGTGCGAGCGCTGACCTTAGACGCGGATGCTGGTGCCGTTTGCTGTGCGTAGAGAACCAGTCACCATTTCTGTTGCCTCGTTGGGATCACGGGGAAGGATGCTGACTTCGGCATTAAAGTCGACGAGATAGCAAACTCAAGTTTATCGATCGGTGACGAAGAATAAGCGACTGTGTTGACATGTTACGTACGTCCGTCCTACTTGCTAGTCGGCCTGTTTCCCTGCGCCTTGCTTTGAAATGAACACGGTGGGCGGCACGAATTGATCTGCCGGCCACATCGCTGTTGGTATCAGAAGTAGGAAGACCTTCGGCGCGGCGATTTCAATAATAATTTTTCTCGGGATAGATGTTGATGTTCTGATGATGGACGTCGGCAGCCACTACCATAATTTATGCAATCGGTAAATCTTTTGGCGAGTACAGCAACCTGTACTTGCAGTTTAGCAATATCCTTCTTTGGCGTAGATCGTACTTGTAAAATGTAGCCGTGGAATTTCCAAATTTTGTTTGCACTACCGGCCATCAGCGTCAAGGACGTGCCAGCATTTGTGTACAGCATATTGCACAGTTTATGTGGCGATCTACGCAGTCACATTCGCTTGAGAAATATGTCGTCCAACAGGTGAGGTTGGACTAAACTTTGCATCGTTCGCACCAGCTGCGATTGCGTAAGGTCACCCAACTCCGTTTCCCTCAGATGCTTTGAGATACGTTAACGATAAAAAACCTTCCCTTTTGAAAACCGCCGCTTTAAGCGTTTCGTACGTTTTCCTCTTTGCTGGCAACTCAAGGATACCCTCGATATCCTCGGCAACATGCGGAGGAAGCGCGGCGACGACGTGGATATAGTTGATTATTTCAGACTCAATGCCACAAAGTTCAAAAAGTGCCTCTAAATGAGCGAACCAATGTTCAGGATGGCTTTCGCAAAGGGGCGGATCGGCGATGGTTACATTTGCAACATGGCCGTCAAGAACCGGGTAACGCGTATTCATATCAGAAAAACGATACAAACTAAGCTATACAGACCGAAAAACATGCACAAAAAACAAATATGGATGGACGGACCGCAGAACTGACCCAATCTAGAAGGAAGATTATTGCGGGCTTACCAAATTTTCGGTCAGAATCACTAGGGTTAACGGAATCGTTCGGACGCCATATTGCCAGGTTCGTTCCGCCTCAATTAATGTCGTGAACAATTGAATATACCAGCCTGATATACCTGGCATCGAAACCTAAAATCCTGCTGACTGAAAGCATCGTAAAAGCTATCCTAGCTAGGCAAAGGTCTAGTCATCAGTCGATATGCATAAATGCTCTTTGTGGCGGGCAAGCCAAAACGCGCGGATGCGATTCGTCTGTGTGACTAAAAACACGCAATCGTCGCTGGAACGGGCAAGCTTCCATAGTTGACTATGTAAAGAATGACATTATATGTTATTAATATTTTTCACATACGACATAAGACGGTCTCCAGGTCACTACAACAGATTACAGATTATTCTGTCTTGAGTAGCTTCACTGCCACGGACAGTTTTTCTATGCTTACAGGCGTTCGAGTAATTGCGTTCCGTGCCTTACCTCTCCGGAAGGACATCGTGCTTCTCTATTCGACTGGGGCTTTTCCGCTATAACATCATAAACCGCTTTGCTGCCCCCCAAGATCGCTCAAAAAACGGCTTTTCAGATGGTCTTTCATAGAGCTTTTACTTGACTATGGAGACACTTATACCCAATTATTACTTACATTTAAAGGAACTCTGATCCTTGGTTGCGGACTAAGAACTCCGTACCAATCCCACATTGGGCAAAGTGATGCCATGTCGCCTGGTATGGAAGTATTCAGTCACAAGGACCGACGGCACTTGCCACCTTTATGACAAGTCTAGCTGGGATAGCTGGACATGGTCTGCACAAACCGGAGAAGTATACAACAAGAAAAGCCAGCTTCTTTTAATTCGATAATTTTACTCACTGCCACCACTCATCACTCGACTCTACGACCCATTTGCATCTTCGACAGGATTCAACGAGTACGGCATGCTTATGACAAAGCCACTCGGTCAATCAACAAAACATGGCCGTCAAACGTAGGTGAATACCCTGGTGCAAAACCGGTCTGTAGGATGCATCGCCAGCTTGAACTGTTGCCCAAAATAACCTACGGCGGGGTTTCAAGACCTAGTGCTTTTGCGCAAGGCAGACGTTCTCCATGTAAAAGGCTACAAATGTCGATAAAAACACCGCAAAATGGTAG
Organism: Dicrocoelium dendriticum; assembly: GCA_944474145.2. NCBI lineage: Eukaryota > Metazoa > Platyhelminthes > Trematoda > Plagiorchiida > Dicrocoeliidae > Dicrocoelium > Dicrocoelium dendriticum. The sequence continues at coordinate 47,320,320 of OX104068.1, read as the reverse complement.
GTGGGACTCGCAGATGAATACAAGCACAATCCACTATATCACATTCGCTCAGTCATCAGGCTTCTACATACAAACTGTGCAACCGCTTTTGCTATGTAGAAGGCTTTGATGGAGCACGGAAAGTTCCGACATAATAATGGACAACGGTTGCCCCAAAATCTTACTTTGGCTTCTAACCTCATAAAACACCACATGGAGCAACCATACCAGAGTAGAATATTGCCGCAATAACCATGGCTGCTTGTTCCGCGCTCCAGCGCCAGACTTTTCCTGGGTCACAATAGTAAATGACAAAATGCTCACCCGTATAATTTATAAAGATATGATTACGACATCTATGGAAACAAAAATCTTTGCTAACCCAAATTAACTACGCTCGTATTCCCATTTGATCCCGACTACACCTGTTTGCCTCGTATCACGGAAAGTATACAATTTCTGTAGTGATTTATCATTCTGCCACGGTATAAGGGTGGAAGACTACAAGAGGTTGAGAAACCTCGCCCAAGTCACCGCAATGCTAGTTTCTCGCCAATGGTTGAGAGGTTGATTAAAAGAGACATCATGAGTAAATACTATGCAGCCGGCACATAATTGAATCATAGCACGGATTCCTAAGTGTTCGGTGATGTGCAACCTGCCAGCTGGACTTCCGCATTTAAGAAACCGAAGCCATTGACTCTGATCTGTCAGCCGTCATGCTTTAGCTCAACATGAAAAAGGAGTTTGACGGGAGACCATACAGGCGCCTGATGCACTAAGGAAAGGCTCACGGGGTAGACATCCCTCTAGTTGACTGGCAAAGCTGCTACATTGTAGAACGCACGCAGTCTGTCAAGCTCGAGCAAACTGTATGCCCTTCGACTCTTATTTCTAGTGGCGTGGTGCACGGGCACGTCCTTGCCTTTACCATATCCTTATTTCATATCAATTACTTCTGCAGCACTTGCAATAAGGCCGCTCCTTCCTCATTGCTAAAGATGTAAAATTGTACGCATCCTTTTACCTAAAAGAGAAATATCCGCAATCGGCAGAATCGAAGAGGATGTTAAAGCACTTGGACAGCCGAGCGATCACCGACAAATGACGTACTTTACGCGAAAGCTATTGTCATGATACACAAATTTTCTATGTCTACTGGATCCCTAACAGTTAACGGCAGCGCTACCTAACAGCAGGCGCTGACAACAGTTCTCGGATTGCGCTACTTTATGAGTCTAAATTTTGCAGAGAAATTTTACTCCTAAGTGGCAGGAGTAAGAGGATTATCCTTCCACATACGCCGTCAACTAAACATCGCAGATGCAAGGCTAGAACTTTATAAGAGCCACGGCCGTCAATATCTGGTATACTGCTTCTCTATACGCAGCAACCTACGGAACTCCGACCACATTTTGCTGGAAAAAGCTCAGCGGAGCTTCACGTATATCTTGACGGCAGCACGGCTAGCTCTAAGTTAGCGACAAAGGCGCAAACACGTTTTGATTCAGCTTGTTTAGCAAGGACGCAGCATACTTAACCTGTGCTCCTTACAAAAGCTAACTCTTAAAACAGCTTTACAATACTATTACTTGTCTGTACTTAGCAGCGGATCTGCACCTAAACGCCGAAACAAGAGCCACGCCATTACCTAGCTACGGACAAAAGAGAGACTGCGATCTCTTTTCTTCTTAGTCGTGTACGCACATATGCAACTAATTGCCATCCAAAATAAGAAAAATCCAAACTTTGCAAACCTACAGGAAGGAGATACGATCTTTCTATGGGTTGACAATATTTAACGTCCTTCAATATCTGCGATCCTCGGGACCACTTCTTTGAAAATGGCCTTGATGTAACTTGAGGACCTCTGAGATATACTGCCTGTCGTCGACACACTTTGAGCTAATAACTCAAGCACATTTGTTAGCATCTATGTGTTATCACTCTGACACCCACTGGACTAATTAAAGCAAAGAAATGACGCTGCCTCCTTATCCACTTATCAGCAATTTACCTGCCAATCCGGACGTTGTTTAAAGATTGCAGCCTTAATTTCCTTGCGCGTTGTACGTAATATGACACCTGCTCTTTGACCAGGCTTCCTTGCCGCCGATTCACATGCTCCTGCGGGTTACCCGCCTAACGGAATGAAGCGTTGATGCCCAAAAATATATACACGCTTTCCTCTCTCTACCCACCGTATCACAGACTATTATGTCAACTTGCTTAACTAGATCAGACTACGAGTTAACGTTTGCTTCCCTTGCATTCCTCAGTCCTCCGCACCCGTTATTCCTTACCTCCTCATCCAGAACACCCTTCCTTGTTAACAGGCTCTACTTTTATTCCCATCTTAATTTGGCGGAACAGCATCAACGCGCGGACGCATCAGGTTTCACCTGAAAGGTCTCCTGCTTCTTGACCGCACTTACCCTACTGGGATCTAGGATCTATGACCCGACCATGGCGCAACTTTGAAAGGGTAAGTTAATTCGCGTGGCTGTTCAGATTTTTGATAATTGTGTATAACTACATGGTTGATCTTTTTGTGTAACTAATCAGTAACACAGTATTTTCCATAATACCTGCATCACCGTTTTTGCAACACTCTATTGCAGTTTGCATCTGCGCTTCCATGTGGTAACAATTTTTACGGATTTCCAGCTGTTTATCATGTTGTTATTCTTCGTATACACCTTACAATGAGAGCAAAACCTTGTAATCACCTTTTCTGCAGAGGCATGAGTATGGACCACAGCAATGTCAGCACCCCTGCATATTTAATGATGCTGAAGGATTGCAAAGTCATCTTAAGGACCCAATTGGTGCAGCCCAAGTCAAAATTTACCAATAAGAATATGAGCTTAGCGTGCTTAAATATGAGCTGCTTACGATGAACGCAACTTTGAAGCACCTCAAAACGCGGTGGCTCCTGTCGGGGTTAACAGATGCTGAAAATCCACAAGAATTGAAAGCGGTTGGTGAATTGTTAGCAGTACTTAGCAACGAAGTACCGGAACACGTACGTCACTCACAGATCACCAACGTTTGCAACTGACCTGATCGCTTGCCACTGAAATAGATGACGCGTTCTCTTCTGAGTGCCTGCAACTCCACCAGATTGCTGTACGTTAAAGCAGCTGCGCAAGTTTGGTAAAAGTCGACCCTGCCCTATGTTTTGCCTTTTATACTCCGCATCTTGCCAACACATTTCTAGACCACAGACTGACTGTGTCTACGGGGAAATCCTTGGGCCGATTTTTATTAAGCTCGACCGAACGCCAATTCAAAGAGCTTCAATGTCGTCAAACAAGCCCAAGGGCATAGGCAATGCACTTAAATGAAATAAATAAATAAGTAGTTTTATCCTTGAAGAAACACAGTAATACAGGCATGATCAAGTGATTGTCAGGGCTACACAGAAACATACTGAGCGTATATACATCATGTGAGATAAATAAGTGTTAGCAAAATACACGATTGAATAAGTGTTTAGTAGTTGTCCTAAAATAAGTTTGCAGGTATACTTGGCAAGCCCAGTGGAGTCAGGTAGATACGTGGCACAATAGCAATGTAAAATCTATGTGTTTTCGCCACAGAAATGATGCTTGGGATTTCGAATAGTTCAGGAGATTGATCTCAATTTTTCCGCGTGCCTACGCACCCGATAGAATGGTTGAGGAACACTGTTTGACGAATGGTTGAGATGTAGTTCATATGCCTATGTGTTCATAGACTTAGTTATCGGGCTCTTGTCAGTGTTTAGCAGTGGGTAGTGACTTTATGTTGGTGGCGAGTCACATCCGCCATGTCGCAGTGTTGTTAAGCCGACATGTGTGACTGTTCTAGGGAGACGTCTTGCCAAGCAAAAGCCCACCACGTTCTGAAACACTGCCGTTGACCATACGTGAAATAGCGACGCGCCATTGGAAAGGCCACGTTACGTTCGTTTTTCCGCACCGTTAATGGCAGTCATGGTGCACCCGTTTTTCATCCGTTGATGGGGCTTAGTCAGGATACATCATTAACTGTTGAAACCTGCGGTACGGAACGGAATAGGACTATGTAACTTAAGATGCAGTTTTATAGATTAGCAAACACCTCAGAGTAATAAGGGTCGGATATACCATACGTAGTATAATCGTCCAAGCAGCTAAATAACGAGCCGGGTAGGCTTAGCAGACATGTCCAGAAAGAAGTACAATTGCAGGTAAGTAGAGCACTTTCGGGGAGATAAAACTTTGTGTGAGGTGGTGCAGAAGTAAATTGGTTTTGATTTCAATTGTTTAGGACCTATAAAAACATCGCGACAGGAGCTTGCGGTAGTCACCGGAATGGTCAAAGCAATATTATGTTTAAGATCACAGCCGCTATTATATAAAAGGCCTAAGACCATCGGCGGGCCACACTGGAGAGCTGGGTAAGTTATGCATAGTATGGTAGCGCCAAGTAGTTAAAGATTGTGATGTTGCAGGGGAAGTAATGCAGTAGCAAAGGTAGACGTGGCGTAAAGCCATATTATCACAAGTAAGTGGGAATCTTACAAGTAAACGACGTTCATTTATTCGTTACTCTCTCCTTGCTTGATGCTCAGCTGTCACTTACACGTCTGTGATACCTAATTACTTGTAGTTCAGTTCTCTCACTAGCTTCTCCCGTCTCAGGCTTCCTTGATTATATTCCATTAGCACCCCAGCATGATTTAATTATCTGCGCGTCGATGCGTCTTAGCCTCTTATGCTTTGAACTATTTAACCACCTCATTGTATGCTTGCGCTTCTCCCGTTGGCTGTCCTTCCATCATGAAACCTCCCCTATCTTTCTTCTGTCGTGCAAGCATATCTATGTATTTAGCGCAAGCCACTGTTTTACCTCACATTTCTGGATGTCCATGTATCCCTTACTCGCGGTAATGTATCAGACTTTTTACCTGCAACCTTCCAGCTTTCGGATTAGCATTCCCCGGCTCTCTCCGGCTTGGTATCATTATCTTAGCACCATAGCTGCTGCGGTTTGGCCTCATATTTTGATATCCTCAGCAACCATAATGTAGGCTTGCATTCCGGATATTCATTGCCTTTCAGGTAGTTAACCTTTCTTAGCTTTTTATTTGGTCACTCCTCAACTGGTCAGCACACAGACGTCCGTTAGCTTCTCATTTCTAGGTTTTCAGTTATTACTTACTCGCTGCTATGTTTGCGACATTTACTCATGTATGAGTCCAACAGACTCACCGGTTGTTCCTGGATCAGCGTAACCCAGTACTATTCTCTTAGCACCCTAGAATAACGTTTCTGTGCGACGCTACGTATACATTTGGTTCGCACGTTCGCTTACCTTTAACTGGTCTTTATTACTACCTATCGATCAATCCTTTCTCACCCAGTGTTCTGTGTCTGTTTTCGCAGCAAAGGTTTTGACACTTACTTGTGTAGGAGGTAAGCTCTCTCACAGGCTTTCCCATCTTAGTCGACCATAACACTATACTCTTAGTACCCTAGTGTCTGCTTTCTGTCTTGATCCCCCGAACATTTTACTCAGCGCTTGAGGACTATCTATTCGCTGAGTTACCACCAATTGACCTATGAATCGCTTTCGTCGCATGCCATTTATACTTTCACGTACTCGTTCTGCGCTCCTAATGGAAGTAAGCTGGCTACCAGCTGTTCATCCAACAATTCAAACGCCGCTGGTAGTTGAATTAAATAATTAAATAAATAAATAGTTTATTCTTAAATTCATAGACACACCAAATCAGGCATGATCAAGGTTTAAAAGCAGTTGTGTATCACGACGACACTTCGGGTTCAACCTTGTGTAGTTGAACCGGTCAAGGCACTGTAAGTGCAATGAAACGGTGCATAGAGACGGAGATTATCATATACTTGCGTGTGCCGGGAAGAGTTGAAATATGACTCTAGTCGGCTTGTCAGTATGTAGTTGTGGGCAGTGACTGCTCAGTGGCGAGTCACATCCGCCACGTCGCGGTATTGTTAAACAGACATTTGTGGCTTTTTATGGGGATAACGCTTGCCAGGCGAAATCCCACCACGTCCTGCAACACTGCCGCAAAGTATTTTGTACATTAATGTTGAACTGACAAAGCCGCTTGACGACTGTTTTTATATTCGGTAATTCGCAGACAAATTGCTCCTAATTTCCTCTGTTACTTGGACAAGTAATTTGATCAGGGTCGCCATGATTGTTGAGGTCGGTTGAGGAGAAAGACGTCGCGACTAGTCGTCTTGTAGTGTGTCCAGGTGAGCAAAAGTTCAAATTTTCTTCTGTCTGGAGTGTTCAGATGTATAATGTATAGGAGTATGAAGATTTGTCTAGTTCTGCATACTGGACAAGGGTTGTGGTGATTGTAGTTGGGTCTTTTTCGTTTTTAACCATGCTCCATGTAAGTCCTTGTCGGTTGTCACGTTCCTCTTGGGTAAAAGCTGTTCCTCAGTCCAATCCCAGGTCTCCAAGCAGTTCCAGACCTCGGAGAAAAGGGAAAGTGGGGGACAACCGAGAGAAGACCGTAAGAACAGGTATGGAGTTAAACATTGTTAAAGTCTTATGTTATAACGTTTGGAGTTGAGACAAAAGCATGTACACTGTGCAAGAATAATTATGCTGAAAGTGCCTTTTGAATATACTATAGAATCATTAGAAGTATGGGTGGATTGCTAACGTTGCATAGAAACAAGAGCGTTGTACCAGCAAGTAAACTACGAAGTATCGGTTTATTATGTGCCAAAAATTGCGTGGGGAGAGAGCAAAGAGAGCTAGAATATTGGTGGTGATTGCAAGATGCATGAACAGCAAGTAGGTAGCGTGATACGATAGGGGGCGCATAATAAGTGAAAATAAATTGGTCGCCGCAAGAGAGATCTAAGGGTCAATCAGCGGTAGGGCAGCGGAAAGATTGGATGAAGATATTCTAAATAAATACAGGTTATTGAGATAAGGTGTGGCTTCTAACAAGAATTGGATAACCTCGTATGCATGGAGCCGATGACCACAAGCTACTTCTAAACAGAGGTGTCGAATTTAAGCTGACCGACAGACGTTGGCGCCAGGAAAGACTACCAGTGGCCAGATGTAGCGATTCCAATCAGCCGCTTGGTCACTAGTTTATGCCTATATAGTCCCTGAACGCATCAACAAGCCATCGGAGGTAAGTGCTACAGACATTCTAGGAGAATGTATGATGGGGAGACCAGGAATGTTTCATAGCAAGCTCAAAATTTGCGCAGAAGGGACATGGGGCATACGGCGAATTGCTGCGATAGTGAGGATGATAAGACGAGTGACATATATTGGCGCTAGGATAGAGAGTATCAGTGGCCAGCAAAGGCATTCGGATTAAGCCTTCTAATTGCCAGTGGATACCTACAGTGACAGCTGAAGTCAACAACCAGCGAAGATGTGATGCAAACATTTTAAGAGAGTAAGTGTTAAAGGGATAAAGTGTGACTCCTGGCGCAAAATTCATTTCTACCTACAATGACTCGATACAGCTGAAGAATGGTGACATAAGTAATACGAAGAATTGATAACGGCACTAAGCGAGAGAGAGCATCGGCGGCTAGAAATGGCATTAAGGTAAAGCCTTCATGTTGCTAGTGGATACCTAAAGTGTCCCAGAATAAGCCAGAAGACAGCAAATGTATGTGACCCACACAGTCCTAGAGAGGAATAAAAGAGTGGCTCTTAGCCAGCTTTGGATATGCGCGGAGATAATTGGAGCCTAGGAAGAGTGGCTCCTGCTAGACAGAGGTGCCAGAGGTAATACGAAGAACTGCTAATGGTACTAAGGGAGAAAGAGTATCGACGGCTAGCTCCTACCTGATTCTCAATCCGAATATACAGCCGCTTATTTGCAAGCATATGCGTTGCAAATCTTTGCGTTGGATAACCAAATAGCTTATTCATGATCAGTCACTAGTCGTTGAAACCGGTCAAGAAAGAAAAGTCCAGGATAGTCAGGTAAAAGATTGTGCAGGCGCGTAAGGCTTTCAAATTAGTGGACGACGTCTTTTCCTTCGTAATATCCTGGTACTGTCGTGCAGAGTTCATACCCAGCTATTCACATTGGACTTGTAATGTGGCAAGTGCATTGGATCCTTGTGTCTAAATTCGTCTCGTCACAGGTGCATTTGCCATCCCTCATTCAACTGCGGGATCCCCAGAACGTTCGCATTAAGCAAGTTCAGCTAATGAGTGGGATCATGGGAGTAGTAGGGCGGAACTCCTGAGTTCAGGCCACGTAAAAGCACGGACTGTCCACAGAAGGAGAACGAGGTTTCTCCACTGGAAATTACGGTCAAGGGAAATTGGCTTCACGTGCAGTACCTGCTCTGGGATATGGCATCAGACAAGCTCAAGGTAAGAGGTGTCAAAATGTACTTGCAGAAATGTAATGCGCCAAACTCATTTGTTTGAAAACCTTTGAAAGACAGCAACGTTGTTCAGTTCAAAGCAAAGTAATTGGGATAGCTGTTTCTGTCGTCCGTAGTTAAACAAGGGCTCTAGGTAAACGCACACCTCCAGTAAGTAAGTTGTAGCAATGTAATTGCGAAGCGAGTTATTCCAATTTGTTTAAACCCCTTGCAAGCGGCATCTCACTGAATTGCCAAAAGATTGATCCTTTCAAAAGCTGGCTGGAATCGTCGGAATGATGATTTGCTGTTAAAGCCCCGTAGAAGTGATCCATTGTTTCAACTCCACTAGCCGTTATGAATGGATTAGCCATCGTCAGATAATGAACCGCCATATGCCAGCCAACTTACCTATAGAAATATCAGGAAATACAAACTACGAACAGGAAACAACCAAGCACACATATGTCACGAAGCGCATCGATACACATTATTAAACGAGTGAATGCAAGCAGTGGTACCTAATTCTTTTAAACTATGTAATTTTGTTCAGTACGTAGGATTTACAGATGCCTTCCTACATCACGTCTCAGGTGTGGCTTAAACTACAACTAAAGCACGAAGAAGGTTCTGCAGTGTGCATGGTCCAAAGAGAGATAAGCGTGTTAGAAACGTTCAATGAAACTACGAGTATTATAGGGATGCGTAGATTAAATGGTGAACTTATAAACGATAGCCACCATACTCCTTGGTGTAAGCCCTCAGAAAACGAGTATCAGCTTAGGTGAAGCTAAGGCCAACTGGATTAAGAAGCATAGCAAGCGGCATTTAGTTCATACTGCAGCGTTCCTATAAGGAAGGCAAAGGCAAAGAATCGTTGAAGAGCAGAGGCAGGGGTCATACTGGCAATGAGGAGGCTGAGACGCCGACATTTAAATAATCAGAAAACGGCCAAAAATGTGGGAGAGGACATAGAAGGGTAAATCTTTGGTATGCTTTTGGTTCGTTTTCCGGAGTATATTCATAGTAATAAGGAAAGAAGCAGGCCAGTGCAGTGACTTCTACCAGGTTAGGCAGGTGGAAAACGAGGTGGATTGCAGAATCATGAGAGGGAACTATGCTGAGTCTAGACATAGAGATAATAACTCTTAGCTGCTTAAACTGAAGCCGTCCTGAGATCATCAGAAAGCGACGGAAAGGGGTCAGGTATGGCTAGAACAATGCTAAGCATTGAAGGCCATAAGCGAACAGATGTGAGATTAAAGTGAATAGTAACGGACTCATACAGCGACATTTAGCGTGCTAACCTAGGAGCAAGACTAGGAAGCGTAAGACAAACAAACGTGAAGAAAACATGCAATGAGTTCTAGCCCTCACATAGTTGTGAAGGTGGTCAGAGGTAACAATGAAACTGAAAGATTCGGAAAGCCAAAAGTTGTAGTGGTGAACAATGGAAGTGTGCAGTCATATAAGAGGTACTCACGGCCAGAGCGATGGTCAGTAGATTATGAACAGCGAGCTAGAGACACACTAAGTAACTTTCACACTAAGCAAGAGTTCAACTGCAAAAGCAATGGTATTTATGTAAGCAAAACAAGCGGACACGCCAATGCCTTACTGTGCGGGATAAGCAATGAGTCAGCAAATATTCCTGTGCTGTCCACGTACATGTATGCCAAACGTCACAGCAAGGGTGACAGACGGCCATCGTTGGAAGAAAGATAAGTTATATTGTATGATGCTACCAGAAAACAAAGTAAAATAGCTAGGCGGATAGTCAGAAGTAAAGCTAAAGCATAAGTGCGAAGGAGCTGGCACTCAAAATTATAGCAGGTGGCTTTAACGCAAAGTTTGGAGAGAATCTTCCGTGGCAGAAGCAGTCAGTGTTGTCGCTTTAGCTACAACGTAGCTGAAGACTGCTAGAAGTAAGTAATAAAAATGTTTAAAGCGTGAACAGCGAGGTCAGAAGCGTACATTAAGTCATGTTGCAGAGCCAGTTGTAATAAAGATAGCGCATGATTATTTATCCAGTACTCCTTAAGGATGTGGCGTTGGTACTTTAAAGGGATAGCCAAGGAGCCGGCAGTACTTCTAACTCATTGAAAGCCGAAGAATAGCAGAGACAGTTAAGACCAACAGGATGGAAGTCAGCCAAGTTTGATGGGGGCATACATCCAGTCATAGAGATGAGAAAGATAGTCGGCTAATCAGTAGTGGTGAAAATGTATACGTAAAGAGGAGCTGGTGCTTAAGGAACTGAACCAAGTAAGCAAGTTCCATATGGGTTAAACAACTGGAGAATTATGAATGAGTACTTGAGAAGCAGCAAACTTATATTGGTAGGGTAAACCACCGGACTTGGGAGGCGGTTATCCGAAGGGATAGCCACTGAGCCGGCACAGCATATTACAGCTTCCAGGCCAATGAAAGCCACAGGTCACATAATGGGTGCAGATGGACAGCAATTAAAATAGGCAGATCTAATGGGCGCATGCGTTCAGACATATAGGCGGACTTGCTGCACGCGTTGGCAGAAGTAGAGATAAAACATAAGTCCGGAGAAGCTGGTCCTTGAAGACATGGAAGCTGAATTTACCGCAAGGTTTGGAGAGGCTCATCGACAGCATAAGCAGACAGTGTTATCACTTTATTTACAATGTAAGTGAAGGTTGATAAAGGAAAGAAAGTAATAAATAGCTTTGGAGGATGGAAAAAGATACGCGAAGCGTACGTTTAGTCGAAATGCGGCGTCAGTCGTACTAGTGATAGCGCATGCTTATTCGTCTATTAGTCCAATAGAACGCAAGTCCACACTGTGAAGAAATGGCCAATGAGCCAGCAGAGCTTTCTGGTCACTTTAAGCCGAAGGATACTGGAGACAGTTCAGAGGGTCAGGAAGGTAAATAGCATGGCAAGCAAAGCACTCAGGATAAGTTGGAAAGATTGTTGGGGTTGCAGTTCCTATAAAGTTTACGTGCCGATTGTCCGGAAGCAGCCAGAATGCAGAAAAATAATCAGACAGGGCTAGATTAGGCCCGGGCCAAAAGATTTATCCCTACAGCTAAAGAAGGAATGCAAAGTGGTTGTGAAAAGAAAAGCATTGTGTCAAGAAGGAAAACGCTACTATTAAAGGAAAGGTGGAGAAGTGAACAGACCATCGGATCTGCCGAGCTGGATCGGTAAATTCTCAGTGTTTGGAAAGCAGACCACTGAGAGCAGACTAGGATGTTGGCTTATTGCATTTAAGCCATATTTTTAAGGTCAGAGTACGAACAGAGAGCGTCAGCTAAAATAAACGCGATAAAATTGAAAGGGTATTTAATAATAGTAAGGAGTCACGATCGGAACTTCTCTTGACATTAGGGTTACAGAGCGTCTGGTCATTGGCTCCTAGATCTCAGAAGTCTGTAAGAGGTCAGAAAGCAGGAGAAATATCAGTCGAGCCCTGATGTGTCAGGGCATTTTTGTTACGCCGGTACATTACGGCGGAACTAGTTGGGCGGACTGTTATGAGAACAGGAATTGTTTGGGAAGAGGGCAGTTAAGGAATAACTTACTGGAAGGACAGACGAATGCGAGGGAAAGTTGGGTCAACTCGTAGACTGCGCCGGTTGAGCAAGCGCACCGAGTTGTCTTTAATGCTGTAGGTACGGAGGGCGAAGACAGTGTATAGATTTGGACAGCAACGCCTCATTCTGTTAGGCAAGTAATCCGCGGAGACACGGGAATCGGTGAGAAGGAAGAATGGTCAAATAGCCAGTGGCATATAGCTTACACGGGGCAAAGAAATTAAGGCTGCAGTCGATAATTAACGTCCGGATTGGAAGGTAAACCGCAACTAAGTGGATGAGGAGACGCTGTCGTTCATTTGTTTTCAGTACTACATGTGGGATTAGAGTGATGACAAATGGATAATAAGGAAGGTGCTTGAGTTTTAGCTCAACGTGCTTGGCTATCACGAAATACATCTTAGGGAACATCAAGTTCTATCGTTGCTAGTTTCCGAGAAGTGCTCTCGCAGATCACAGATATTGAAGAACGTTTTACATCGGCAACACTCAAGGATTATGTATCCCCCTCTTGTATGTCTGCAACTTCAGATTTTTGTTAGTTTGGGAGGCAACCGGTTGCATATGTGTGTACAGGACTAAGAGGGAACGACATCGCACTCTTCTTCTTCCTTAGCTAGGGAATGGAGTGGCTCTTGTTTCGGAGTTTAGGTTCAGGTCCGCTGCTAAATTTCAGTCAAGTAGTAGTATTGTGAAGCTCTTTTATGTATTAGGTTGTGCAAGCAGCACAGGTTAAGTATGCTGCGTCTTTGCTGAAAGGGCTGATGATTAGGGTGTTCGCACCATTGTGGACGACTCGGAGCGTCCTGCGTTGGAGTCGACGAATGCCTAAAGCTCCATTGAACATTTTCAAGCAGAATGCACTCGGAGTTCCGTAGGTTGCTGCGTATAGAGAAGCAGTATTCCAGATATTGACGGCTGTGGCTCTTATAAAGTTCTAGCCTTGCATCTACGGTGTTTAGTTGACGGCGTATGTGGAAGGATAATCCTCTTACTCCTGCCACTTAGGAGTAAAATTTCTCTGCAAAATTTAGATTCATAAAGTAGCGCAATCCGAGAACTGTTGTCAGCGCCTGCTGTTAGGTAGCGCTGCCGTTAACTGTTAGGGATCCAGTAGACATAGAAAATTTGTGTATCATGACAATAGCTTTCGCGTAAAGTACGTCATTTGTCGGTGATCGCTCGGCTGTCCAAGTGCTTTAACATCCTCTTCGATTCTGCCGATTGCGGATATTTCTCTTTTAGGTAAAAGGATGCGTACAATTTTACATCTTTAGCAATGAGGAAGGAGCGGCCTTATTGCAAGTGCTGCAGAAGTAATTGATATGAAATAAGGATATGGTAAAGGCAAGGACGTGCCCGGGCACCACGCCACTAGAAATAAGAGTCGAAGGGCATACAGTTTGCTCGAGCTTGACAGACTGCGTGCGTTCTACAATGTAGCAGCTTTGCCAGTCAACTAGAAGGATGTCTACCCCGTGAGCCTTTCCTTAGTGCATCAGGCGCCTGTATGGTCTCCCGTCAAACTCCTTTTTCATGTTGAGCTAAAGCATGACGGCTGACAGATCAGAGTCAATGGCCTCGGTTTCTTAAATACGGAAGTCAAGCTCGCGGTTTGCAAAACCCTGAGCACTAAGGAATCCGTGCTGTGCCCCAGTTATGTGCTTACGTGCGAAGAACTATTTCATGGTGTCTTTTTAATCAATTTCGTAAGCACTCAGGAGATAATAACAGTGTGGGTACTTGGGCACTATTTCCCATCGTCTTGTAGACTTCCACTCGTAGGTTTCTGCATAATAATAGAATATATCCAACCTGGCGGGTATTGACCTACCTGCATTGAGAAAGAAAATTTTCAAAAGAAGCATAATGTTACCTTCGCTAAGATTTTATTTAAGATGGGCGGTGTTCGCCTGGACAGGGTTCGTGGATGACTAGAAGTTTGAACTCGCAGAACTGATACCCTATGTCAAAATGTACTGAAGACAGTGGCACGCTGCCTGGCACTTGCAGCGCCTAACAGATTGAACCTATTTCAAAAATCGGCGATATTTTATCTTGTTAGCTAAAGAATACACATATCTCTTGCGTCACTGGAAGTTTCCTTAGGTTTAGCTTTAGGGTATTGATGTGTCGTTCATAGTTTGGGTTCCGAGAGAGCAGCAGCCAGCTAACGTTCTTAGCTTTGTTTGCATCATATAGTGCAGCTGTTGCTTGGTTGGTTTGCTTCTGCTAATATCTGGCAAAAAACAATAGGCGCAACTTCATTCGGTGCAATTTTTAGGGACCTAGTATTTGTAAGTTCGAGTAAAGAAGAACACTTGGGGTCTATTAGCTTAACAGAGGTCGCAACGAAGCTAGTAATATCTACTTCGCTGCTAGCAAAGTTGTAGGATGTGGGTGCGAAGTACCTGCAGTGGTAGTGGTTGATGCGTTGTTTGGTGCTAAGATGAGCCTGTTTTGTAGCCTTCTCACCTGGTCTAAAATTGCGCAGGTAGTGAGGTAAGAAGCAATGGATTGTTTGGCCTATCTATCTGAACCGGCGACATAAGTCTGAAAGATGTAGCAGGTGGGCAGCAGCCTGGATGCGCCTGAAGCTGAGCGGAGCTGTGTAGGTTGCAAACTGTAGTGCATGTCATAGGTAAATTATTTGCGGTAGTGGCACGCGGGGTCGTTTCACTAGTACCTGGGTTGAGATTCGGTAGAGTACCTTTTGGTAGACCAATATACAATTGCCACAACTTGAAATCATTGCGGAGTTGACCCCAATTCGTTGGTATATTGCACAAACTTCTATTATCGACTGTCTTTATTTTGCTCAAAAGTGTGAATTTGTTGATTATTTGTGACCACTTCTCAACTTGGACCCAGTTTTCTGCCATACCGTTTACTTCAACGAGTGTGCTCTTAAACTCGTTCGTCGATATGCAATCCGGAACGTCAAACGCAATTGCGCCGAACATCACATTCCCTCAAACAGCTTGCAGACGGTACCAGTCTACGCAGCTTGCTAGGTTTATGGCCAGTGCAGTCTACTTAAGCTTTGTGGGTCAACGTCTAGATGTTTCCCTTCACAAGCTTGTTTAACACCAGGCGCCTGCGTAGTTTTAGACAACGTGCTGTCTAATGGACCATATGCCGCTTCTCGCTTTTTGTTGGATTTGCTAAGCTCTCGTTGGCTAAAGCATTTTTGGTGTTAGGGGTTGTCGCAGCTGAAGTTATGCTCCTTTTTAGCTGCCCAGAAGTAAGCTGACTCAGTATTGTTGAAATGCCAAGTTGTTCGTTGTTAGTTTTGAGGTTACGCAGTACTGCCTCATCCCTTACATAAATTTCGATGGGGTTGCAAATTTAGTTACACGCGTTGTCAGCAGTTGAACGTACAATACTTTCTTTAAAATTCCATTACTTACGATGATTACACGCCCAAATGCGTCCACAGATAAATGGCCTAGAACCTTGAACACTAGTGGCCCACACGATCCAATCCTACCCGTAGCATTATATGGCACTATGACCTCCGCATTGTTTACCTTTTAAGCTTGATGTCGACCCTAGTGGCCCAGGTGAACGCTGTGGTGTGGGCCATACACGGAACGTTTTGGTTTGAGGCGCCGGCGGCTCTGCGCTCTGAGTGGTGATTATGCTGGGCGCCCTTGGATCGTCGCACAATTTTCCTACCACGGCAAAAAGGCTATTTAAGACTTGCGTACTGTTTAGGTCAACCATTGTTCCTTCCGATATAGTCCGTTGGTTTGTATCAGCAATTGAGCTCTTTGTATTCAATGAGACGTTTCCTGTAGTGTTTTCAGTTTGGCTGATTTGATCCATGTTGGTTTTGGCTTTATTGATATTACTGGTCTCAGGGTTTGCAGTTTCTCCCAAGGGAGCAAGCAATCCAGCATCCATATAAGACGAGATGTCTAAATGCACAGAAGATGTGCCACTAAGGTTTACAGACGTCGGATCGTTATCACCACTCGCCTGAGCGCAACTAGTTAGAGTAGCGCTCTCGCAGTTTTAGCGTAACGGTTTACCTGAGTTAAACATGTGCCGGCCACTAGTGGTAACCGTAGTAGGCAAGCAGCATGAAAACCAGCTCCTCCTCTTCGACCATTTTCGCCAGTAAAGCGTTTGCATTTTCGGGTTCCGTTTCATTGGCACGAATGTTAGTCAACAATGAAGCAATCCTGTTGACCTGGCTGACTGGGCCACCAAATATGTGGCCACCGCTTCACTTTATCCTGGCCGTCTGTCGGTAATTTTACCTTTTACCTGTCTCCAAAACCTATCATATGTTAAACGTAGTGGTGGGCGAACAAGGGGCTTACACTGCGTTGTGTACGTTTCTACCCTTGGTTTTCTTTTCACTCTTTTCCTAAGGTGTAAACTAGACCTCACCAGAACGCCACCAAGGTGGCGCAACTTAACAGCCCTATTGAACGATGCCACCTTGTGGAACACTACTGGCACTTGCATCAGACTTTAACCTTGGAGCAAAAGGGTTAGAGAAAGCAAAGATGCAAAATTAGGTGCATCATCCCATCAAACCCAAACGTTTTCAAGTTGCTAGCAACCTTAACTCTTAGATGCAACTTCGCTACAGACCCGCCAAAGTAAACCCAAATGAATGTTACTCCCAGAAGCATTTCGATAAATTTTCCGACACTTATTTCTTTATTATTAACGGCATGCTCCCCTAGCTCACCTTGTAGTAACCCAAGAGATACTCGTTATATCCACAGTTGTCACTTAAGCGTACGTTATTAGTTGTTATTTTAAAGCCGATCTTACATACCATTTTACTTACTCCCGACTCAGCGCTTTTGTCCACAGTGTGCGTCGACACCGATGTACGCTCTCCTTGCTTCATCCGTCCGCGGCTACTTGTAGCCCATCGAATACAGTCCGCTGTATCCGACCCCATTTGGGTTCTGCTATCGGTGCTTAATTTCGCGCACCGCCTTGAGGTAGCATTTACTATTCCTACAAATCGGTGACTCCGATTCGCAGGGCGGATTTGAATGCTTTTCGGCGTTTGTATATTATGGTAGGTTTGTTCCTTTTCTGGATTATATACGTGTATGCATTTGTTGCTTGCCTAAGGTTAACCGTCTAATCGTGTGTTCGACCATCCTTGATCTGTTCGATTCACCTTTTGATAGTGGCCACGGTGTTGGTTCACGGCGTAAACATGCTTACCTAGATAATTTCAAGTTTTATGGAACACAGCCCTGTGGTTTTGTTTGCATTTTTAGTGATAGATATGGAACATAAGGGCATTAAGCCGGACCGTCCGAGGTACAATCAGCTTGTCCCATACCTTTTTCGTCTGTTACGACGCTGGTTTATGACATTCTTCTTTGCCCAACAAAAGAAGCAAAGTACGAAACGATAAAGCAAGCGGTTCTAAAACAGTTACAGCCCAGCGCAAGAGCTGGATTTACCAGCTTCATGATCTGAAGCTTGGAGATTCCAAGCCGTCGACTTTGCTTCGCGAAATATGGCGCATCGCTGGTCCATTACACTTGTGCTTAGAATGGATAAAGGAACTGTGTTTTGTACATCTTCCAAAGCCGATGCTGGTTATGCTGTCCACGTTGTTGTATATAGATATAGATATAGATATAGGTAGATATAGGTATATTTCTAGACAAGCGCTAGATGCTGTTCCTGCGTAGGATCAGATCAAATTGTACATAACATCCATGCTCATGCATGGAGAAGAAATATCGTTAACAACTGCTTTTGATCGTGTTTATCTTTCCGAACAGTAAAGCAGGGATAAATACAAACGTTTCGTAGGCCTCGACATTTTTGAAGGCAGTAGTTTGGGTCTCCGTAGCTTATGTCCGAATTCTGCGCTTTTCACCGGCTACCGCTGCCAAACCTTGAGTTGCCTGATTCCATTAGTAAACGATCAATTAGAGGAAATTTGATCCATTTTCTTTAGTCACATCACCGCATTTCGAGCATCCATTAGTAGCGGGCTCATGGAAAGGAATAAGCAAGCCAAAATTAGATCGTAAAGTGGAGGGTGGAAACAAAGGAAATAGCAGTAGTGGCTAACAATTTAGCCTTTCTTAGAAAAGTGCGACTCAAAAGCCGGCCCATTTAACTAGAAAATACACTAATATTGGAAAATGGAGCCAAAATATAGCCCAGAAACAGCATACCAGAACCGCAAACCTGGCGCGAATTTCAAAGTGTAAATCTCCAAACAAGCGGAATCAACGCCGTTTTGGAGCCGAAATGTTAACTAAAACGGGAGAACAAGGGGCGGTTTAGGACAAACCCTAGGCGCTGGTTACGACAAAGGTAAAATAATTAAGCTAGGTGCAGTGGTTATGGAGATATTTGCAGTTTTAGCGGTCGGCGGCGGATAGCGCTATTTTCGAGCCTCCGCTAAATTCACGTTCTGCTTTGGAAGCAGATACAGAAAAAAAAGAAATAATACAAAAAACGGCTAAGCGTAATAAGTTCCGTATATGGAGTAGTAACTGAGAATGCTTAAGATAACGTGTAATTCGCTGCAGTAGCGAAGTATGACGCAGTGGGCCGAAAAGCATACTTTATCAGTTAACGTAGTAAAAGTTTGGAAAACAGACGGAAAGGTTTTAGGGAAATACTAGGTAGGCTGTAAGAATTATTATATAGGTAGAACAGCACAGGATATGATGTAGCTAGCCCACAGCCAGAATGCGACCATGTGCCATTTTCAGAGTATATTGGGCCGCAGAATCCACTAAGAATGCGGAATTCACCGTTTTTAATGCCCCGATGTGGATGCGAAAATTATACCAAAGCCGCATGAGCTGAGTTCATATGGATAAGACAAGGGAACATAAAACTCTTTTTCCCCGTCTGAACTAGGATAACGCAAGCATTTCCTACAGAAATATTACCAGTTTCGACTCGTTGAGGCTATTTTATACGTCGTTATGTTTGTATCACTGACACTAGTGAGCCAGGGTTGTCTTCCGGTGATAATAAAAGAACTAATGTGAGAAAATTCACAAAATGTGTCCAGGTGCGAAACACCTTGGGTTCCGCTTTGGTTAGACACGAATACCACTTCTTTTGGGAGTTGCGCCATCTCAAGCATGACTGATTAGTACGCCACAGGTGCTAAAGCACACAACTGTGCATTAAGTTGCTAGTTTAGAGCTCTATTTCTCTTAGCTGAGAGTCGGATGCAAGTGCCTGTGGTGTTGGACCAGAATAACGCAATCGTTCCCTGAAGAAACATCACCAGTTTCAGTTCTTTGAGCTTATGTTATATATCTTAATGGAGGTGCCACCGATGCTAATGAGCTAGAGATGTCTTCTATTGATAATAGAGAAATAGGTGTCCAAAAAATTAGTGAAATGCATTCAGGTGGGAAATACCACGAATGCCGCTTTGGTTAAACATGATCACCTCATCTTATAGAGGTTGCACTTTCTCATTTGTGACGGATTATTGGACCTCATGTGTTAAAGCACACCATTTCTGCATCGCGTTGCTATTTTGAGCTCTAACTCTCTTGGTTGGGAGTCCGATGCAAGTGCAAGTGATATTCACCAGTGTAAGGTAATAGAAACTGGGAGATCACAACAACTATTAACTTGGAGGTTTCCTGGTGGGAAGCTTCCACCTTGTCAGGCAAAATGAATGAACAATAATATAACGCAAACAGAGAAGATAACGGAAAACAAGTGGGAGCTGGTTGCTCACCCACCATTACGCATTACGTATGGTAGGCTTTGGAGCCAGGTAAAGGTTACGATTACGTACGAACGGCCAAGGAAAGAAGAAATGCTGGTCAAAATATCTGGGTGTCTAGCTTCCCAGGTGACAGGGGCCTCAATGCCGCATGGTTAGCTTTTTGCCAAAGAAAGGGAATCCGGAAAAATTGTTGTGCAAGCATAGAGGATTGAAGAAAAGGATCTGGTTTTCCATAATGACTGTCTAACAGCGTTTCCGATAGTGATAGGCATACGTATAACTCAGATAAAACTAAATGTACGGGCCAAGACAGCTTAAGCGGAGAGTAAATGCCTGAATATAGGTTATGGTGATATTGCCTTCTAGGTGGGTAGGTGGCCCTGTCATATAATCAGCGGTGTAAAGTAGCGAGTACTTAAACCTAAGGGAGGGCATCGGTTATGGGCAACTAGTAGATTCCGAGTACGTAGGCTAGTAGAAATACCTATAAATCAGGCAATTTATACGACTATTTTAGACAGATAAATGGTAACTTACGGGCGCACCATATGTGTGGACAACAACGCTAGAACCTGGCATTTCACATGAGGCTTAATGTTGTTAAAATGTTTTTAGTAGACTTGACTCATGTGGCACAAGTATAAGTATTCGCAAGAGACCAAGTGGACTAGGCATTTGGAAAATACTAAGGGGTAAAGATGGAGACGAAGGAACCAAAGTGTAGAAGAGAAGGAAGAAGTGAAATAAAGTTTGTCCCTTCGGATTGCTTCCCCACTGCTATGCAATATCCTAGCTGGTCAGTGCCCACAGGCTTACGGTGCTCCCATTTAATAGTACAAGGCTGCTTTACGTGCTGATCTGTTGAGCAGTAAGAACCTGGACGTCGAGAAGGAGCTTTCAAAGGGTTTGAGCTACCGATTCGTGTTTCAAGGTGGCCTTTGAGGTAGCGTCTACTATTTCAAGACTTCCGATTTAACTAAGTGTCGGTGGGAACCAGTAAAGCGCTCAGCTACTACTGGGGTAGGCTGAATACCTTTTGTGGTCGGATTAGCAGTCCTAACATCTGTAAGATGCGTGCAACTGATCGGGCCAAGATCTTTCACGTAGTGTGACAGGGACCGCAAAGTATGGGGAGGACCTGTGAGCCCAAGATGCTCCTGTCTTGGAGCCTAGTTGAGCGCAATACAAAGTTGCGCTAGAGCTGACCAAAATGTGATCTATGCCCCATCGGGGCCGGTCTCAAAAAGGTTGTCATCAGAATCACAGATGTCGAAAAAGCGTCTCATGTTATCCAGGCACATAAACTTTCGTACCTCTTGCTTGAAAGTCTGTGGATTGTGAATCTGCCGCAGCTGTGAAGGTAATTTGTTCCAGATATTTACATAAGCGA
The DNA here is from genome assembly GCA_944474145.2 of Dicrocoelium dendriticum. Lineage (NCBI taxonomy): Eukaryota > Metazoa > Platyhelminthes > Trematoda > Plagiorchiida > Dicrocoeliidae > Dicrocoelium > Dicrocoelium dendriticum. The sequence continues at coordinate 47,299,305 of OX104068.1, read as the reverse complement.
CAAGGAAGAAACGTGAACGTAGTTTCTTCCTCGCTGGCAGCGGGGCAACTGTGCAGTGCTTGTTTCGGAGGTTGAATTCGGATCCTCTTCTCAGTGTCAGGCTGGGGATATCACTGTGCACCGCTTGGTATATTAACTTATGTAAGAAGCACAGGTTTAAGATAATGCGCCGCAGCCATAGAGGCTGGAGTTTGAGATGGTTACACCTCTGTAGGTAATTAAGCGCTAGGCCTTGTGGGGCTACTATTTTGGTAAACCGCCGCTGAGCCTTTTCGAGCAATATGCGGTCTGATTTCCGCAAATTACTGAAGATGATGGGGCAGTATTCCAGCTGCGGATGAACATGACTGCGGTAAAGCTCCAACCGTGCTTCAGCCGAGTTAATGTGGCAGCCTATGTGGAAGACCATTCTGAGTGCTTTTGCTACCTGATACTGCACATTCTCTGAAAAGTTGAGGGTCATAGAATAGCGAATACCTAGGTCAGTAGCTAACGTTTTTCAGTTGGATGGGCGTACCATTCAACGTAAACGCATCATCCGATATGGAGCATTTGTGGGTCAGAATACACGATTTATCAGCAGAGAATGTCATTTGCCAATTTTTGACACAACGACTCTAAGGTCTTCAGGTCTTCACGGATCTCTTGTAGTGCGGATACTTTGGCGCTTGGTGGGAAGACATGTACGACCTAACAAGACAGACGCTGCGTTCGAACTTCTTCCTTAGCAAACGCACCATAATGCTGGTGTCGTACCTTAACCGATGCAAACCGAGTCTCATATTTGCTTCTATTTGGCAGGTCGATGTGACCCTAAATATGAGAAAATTGCGCTACTTTGCAGCAGAATAGCAGTAATGAAGGCTTTGAAGCAGCATATGGCATGGTTAGATGCGGACCACATGTTGGCTACCATTCATTGCGGCTCGTCTGCGCCGGCACCGTGTACGCCTCGTTCCATGAAAAACGCATCATTCCCTCTGCACGTTATCAGTCTGACAATACCAGTGCTGTGGACAAATGATGCTGGTTTCACCGCTAATATGGTGGAAGAGCTAGAGGTGTTCGGGCTTCCTGCATTAGGCACGAGGCAGCCGCTTCACGAAAAGCACATAGCTCGCACACTAGCATAATCGACGTATCTGTCAACAACCAAACTAATCGCCTGTTTTAAGTTAAAGGTCGACGTTTTTCCATCACGTTTTTATCGACACAGAAGCGGTAGTCAGCGACATTCTGTGAAAGCAATGGACCAGCACTCAAAGCCTACGTACAATATGCGTGCTGCCAACTGCTTTTTGCTAGCTTCATTCGGTCAGCGCATGATAAACCTGGACTTCATGCTTCGTTGAGGTTTTCAGTGGATCTTTGTGGTTGCGCCTGTACCCTACGCAATCATTGCGCTAGCTTCCTGCCGACATTTTGGGTTGCTAGTGGATGCTGGTCACTATAGACGTTCACACTACTGTACAAACAAGGGTTGAAGGCGTTCTAACTGATGCCTTGATAATCGGTTGCGTTTTGAGAACCACTGATGTACCTTCAGACTTTTCGGACCTACTATCTGAATGCACGCGACTGTTACGATCGGCCGCAGAGCTTCCGTCAATCACGACAGCGGTCGCTTATCACATTGTCACGCGCCGTCAACTAACCGGCGCACGACCACTACGGTTTGCTCCAGACAAGGTACGTGCAGCACGATCTGAATTCGACCACATGCTTCAGCTTGGTGGCATCAGACGTTCTAAAGGCCTATGGACGTCGTCGCTCGTCATGGCCTTAAACAAGGTACTGGTGGATAGCGTCCTTGCGGCGACTACCGAAACTTGAATACGGTTAACAGGCCTGATTGCTATCCCTTCCCACACATCGTCGATCGCACCACCAGTCTAAAGGATAAAAATAACTTCAGCAATATCGGCATGGTAGACGTATTAAACCAACTGCCGGTAGCCGAAACGACCATAGCTATGACCGCCGTGACAATACAATATGGTCGTTTGAGTTCCTGCACGTGCCATTTGGTTTAAATGCCGCGCAAGCGTTTTAGCGCTTCATCCACCACATTTGTCGTGGCATAGCCTTTGCTTACGTTTATCTCGACATTGAAATCGCGAGCTCATCCTTAGTAGAGCACTTGCGCCACGTATGAAGGTTGTTTCATCGTTTAGCACAACTCGCTTAGACGGTCAACTCAGAGAGCTGTCTGTTTTATTTTGACTCAGTGAACTTCCTCGGCCATCAAATCTCCACTGCTGGCGTCGTGCTACTGCAGGATAAGATTCTAGCCATCACTGACAACCCTGAGCCTGATACTTTCAGACAGCTTAAGCTTTCTTTTGTGCTTACAAAATTTTACCGAAGGATCATACCAAACTGCGCGTCGCTTAGGCAACCCCGCTCGGACATTTTCCGAGGGAAACTCAAGAAAGTCGATTTTCCTGCCGCAGCGTGCTGCATCATATTCGCTTTAAAAGGCTATCGCCCACCTAGCTTCTATATCGGATCATGACCCGGTCGCCTCATTCTCGCTCAATGCTGCCGTCTAGAATGTAGCGGTCGGCGCCGTTTTGCAGCAACTAGAAACCGACAGGTGGCAGCCATTAGCATTTTTCTCCAAACGCCTACAGCCTATCAAATCTCGCTGCAGCACGTTTGGTGGAGAACTACTAATCACATACCTAGCGATAAGTCACTTTTGAAACGTCTTGCTGGCATCCAATTTGCTGTCTTTATCGATCACAAACCCTGAGTTACGTGCACGGCTCGACTATCGACCGGTACCCTCCTAGAGAATCGCGCCACCTTGATTATGTCGCTCAGTTTACAACTGATATACAATATGTCTCATGTATGCACAAGGCTGTCGCCGTTGCACTTTCTTGAATCCAAGCTATCGCCGCTGACGTCGGCACTGCTTTCGACTTAGCAGTCGTGGCCACAGCGCCATTCAACAATCCTGAGGTTGATCTACTACGCAGATCACCCTCGTTGGACATATGAGGAGTTCCGCTGATTTTCTCCGACAAAAATATACTTCGCAATTTTTCTAGTCATGCCGCGCCCAGTTGCCTTACTCGAGTTGCTACAGACCGTGTTCGACACGTTGCAAGGCTTGTCTCACACAGGCGCTCGTTAAACGGTTAAACTTGCAACCGCACGATACCTTTGCGCAACGTCCATCGGGAAGTCCTAACTTGGGCAGGTGCCTGTCATCCGTGTCAATACGCAAACATGCACATGCACACGAAAAGTTTATAAGGCACGTTACCGACGACAGCCGCACGTTTACATCAAGTGCACGTCGATCTCGTAGGTCCACAGCCGCCTTCAAGCGACTCTGTGTGTCCACTGAACTATGTCGATCGATTTACTAGATGACCTGTAGCCGTCCCTATCCCAAATTGTTCTTCAGCATAAGTCGCGAAAGCTTTTGGAACGCAGCATTGTACAGCACCTCGGTGCCATGGCCGTGGCAATAGTGCCCACTGATCGTGAGTCACACATTTCCTCCATATTTGCTTCGTTGCTTAGTGACTAAAGTTTTTGCCGCGTCCAGACGACGGCGTATCATACTACCGCTACTGGCGTGGTTGAGCATTTTTACGGCCAGTTTTAGACCGTGGTACGTGCGCACGCGTAAACTTCATGGCCTAAAACACTTTTCCTCGTCCTACTGGGTTCAAGAAACACGGTTATAACCGATTACGACGCAAAACCAGCGCAGCTATTCTACAGCTTGAGGCCGTGGTTGCTCGGAAAGCTAGTAGCACCAGCCCCGTCTGATTCCTCTTTCGATCACGGAAGTTACATAGGTCGATGGTCTCACCAGATGTTTGCGCTACTTCTACCGTTGCTGGATCGCGGAAGTCACCAGTGTACGCGCCCGATAAGCTGTCTACTTGTTCACACGTTCTTTGTTGCGCAAACTGTGTTCCACAGCCTATTTCTTCGTCGTACGTAGGACCGTTCATATTTCTACACCGAGAGAATAAGACGTACACCATCGACCGCCGTGCCTGCCGCGAAGTCGTCACCATGGACCGTACAACTCCTGCCTTTACGGAATAAGCTACTTTGCCTACTTCGTCTAGTGGTGCTTCGTGCGTGGTCACAACTACCCGTACCAGCTTTTAGCCTTCTAGTGCAGTTCAAACAGACCAAAATCCCGGTCTACAAGCATCAGCCTTTCTGATCATTCCCAGAGCTAGCCAGCCGCTTCCCACTACCCATCGCCTTGGTCAGGAGGCGCCTAAGCCTGTTGGTTTTTCTGACTATGTACACTGTAACTTAGTTTAGGTTGGTTGATGTTGTATGTAGTTGCCCCTATTTTGGTCGATCAACGTTTTGAAAACAAACATCAAAATCGTTTAAAATACCTTTTCCAAAAAGTAATCAAACTAAAATGTTTAAACATGCGGCTAATTTGTTCGTTTTTTCTGGCGTTTCTGCACGTTTTGCTTGTCATCCACTTCTAAAACCACCAAGCCCCCGGTGATCAACTAGCGCACGCGAGCAAGGTTTTCGAAGGTCGGCGCAGTCAACGAGGATCCTGCCGCAAACGCTGGTTGTTTCTTAGCGGGACGTGAGTCACTGCTTCGTGGGACAAGGGCCGCTTTGACAAGGGACAGGGTGCGGCGTTGGGCGCGACTACTCTCAAGTGCACCGTCTGGAAGCAGCGGTGGTTGAGATCCTGTCGGTGTTTTTCTAAGCTGGCTAGTAGTTTGTGGCCAAACAAGCCCGCTCCAACGGCTCGCCGAAGTGCACCCAGCCTTGCAATAAATGCAACATAAGTAACAAACGGCACAGCGGATCCTAATGGTTTACTACATTTATTTCCGAACAAGAACAGATGCTCCTTTGTATACCAATACTTTTTGTGAAATTTGAACCACAAACCTTTTTGATTTCGAAGGCTTTCTGGTTACGCCATCTAGGATGGGCATTCCGTAGGAACCAAAAGCTATTTCTTATGTACAACATTATTACTACATCGTACATCATTGGTTCTTGTTTTAACGCTTAACTTACGGCTATGTTGGCGTACTTCGGCTCCACAATTTTGTCCACAGTGACTTCAGACACGGTGATACGCTCCCTTTGCTTCATCCTTCCGCCTCTTTTTGTAGTCCATCGAATACAGCCCTACGCGTCCAACGTCAACTGCTTTCTGCTATCAGCGCTTAAGTTTGCGCACCGTCGCGGACTATTAGTTACTAGTCCAACAAGTGGTGTTTGTGACAGCCTTGCAGAAATATGAAATTGGCTCAAAGAGATCCAACTTGCCATATTTATCTAAAAATGCATTTTCAGGCCCAAACGTGTCAAAATGATCATAAAGCTTGCTTTTATTACTCGGATAGACGTGGCTCATGCAGTATTGAGATAAAATTTACAAGCAATTAGAGGCTTAGAAATGCCGCACACTACATTTATATTGGTTTAAGTGGATCGGTCTCTTCAGCAAATTGTACACTGAAACCTTCTGACCGGGAGCTAATTATAAGTTGTTGTGAGACCTCTTGCATATGTACTAATCCGTACTGGATTCCTAGCGTTTGTTCGAAAAGTTATCGCGTATGTTTATATTTGTTATGTAGGCCTGAAAAGTTTACTCCTACTTTAGTCCTAAATAGCTAGTTTGGGGAATTTTTGGCTATATAGAGCGTTTCTAGATAGGTATGCCTAGCTAGAACATATACCACTTTGCCAAATTTACGTTTTCGTTTTTCTAACATCTGAGCAAAGCAAGTAGCCATTTGTAGCGTGCTAGAAGAATGAAGTTATTTGTGGGAGTGCCACACAACTGCAAATAACTTGCAAATTACTGCGCCTATCGCATTGCTTGTACACATCACGTACCCGGCTGTTAACAATTGTTCTGGAACCTTGTATGCTTTTAGGTTTCGAAATATTCAAGCCTTTAATAAAAATTTTCTTTTGTTTTGAGCTCTACTCAGTTTGCAGTTCTGGATAGCGGTGAATTCTTCTACCGCGCGACGTTTGGAATTTGTGTGGTAGGTTAAGAAATGGCGAACATTAAAATTAAAATTGTTCTACCACGGCGTTACGGTCAATGGCAAGGTATATGAGCAACCTTATGCCGTATGTGTCCAATATACATCGTTAAACCATATAAACCTGAAGATACGTGGCGTTTCCTGTTTATTCAGTGAGAGTTTCCATTGTCAATAAAGGTCAAGTAAGCAAGGTGACAACTTGCTAATGTCTTACGAGCAGGAGGTGTAGGAGAACTGACACGCAGTTAAACCGGGTGAGCAATGTTTCGCAAAGTTTGCCTTGAAGTTCAGCAACCTGCTACACTTTTGGACTTGAACAATTAGGTTTAGTCCTTTTCCGTGCTTCAACAATACTGTAACGCCATAGTATTTTGGATACTCTTCAGAGACATTACGCATTTTTACAAACGACAAATACATAAGATTCAAAATATGTTTAATTAATGGTTTACCCATCGAACGAGTCGTGCCATTCCTGCAGTACGTGACAGGGCCAATGGATGAAACAGACCCTCGCCCATCACGCATCGGCCAGCGAACCTTATGGATGTAGCCTGATTGCGACTAACAGGGCCAAGCGTCGGTTACTAAGGAGTATTGTCCGTTGCCGATTGTCATTTGAATGGCTAGATGGCATGGTTCCAGAACGTGACTCTTATTTGCCCGGCTAGGCTCCTCCCTATAAAATGGCACAAGGGTCCGTTTAAGTACCGCGACGCAGCGAACGTGACTTGTCAGCGAATTAAGTCACAGCCCATTACTTCATATTGTTAAGCTGATTAAGACCACGTATCACCACCCTTGCTACGCCCCGACACTTTCCTACCTAAATATTTACTCGCCACTTCTCTTTCTATGCATCCGTCCTTGATCTGTACACTACACGCACTTGAACCCAGCGCATCGTGTAAGCACGGTTGACCTTGTTCTGCACTAGCTATTTTCGATTTGATGATTTATAGTTCGTAGTCTATTCATGGCTACATTGCTACTGCAATTTACGGCCGACTGACTATGCCCCTTCCGAACTTGCCCAAACGCACGACTATAGGATTGCCACAGTTTTACTTTGTCCCATTTGTCCAGTTTCAACCATGAAGGTCTGAACAGCCTCTGACTAGCACTCTTACAATTGCCATGAAACGTCTGTACCATTGCACTTCTTGATCATGCCTCCATGGACAGGCCATGCATAGTCAATACTTTATTTATCCATTTGTCCTAACCTAGAACACAATGCAAGAATGACGTTGGAATGCGAAGAAGCATTCCTGTAGTAATGCAAGCGGATAACCATTTAAAACTAAAACTTTGAATGTCACCCTTGCGCAATGACTATTACAATCCTTTTAGCATCTTTCCAACATTAGTATATGTACCGCCGGTGTGAGTACAACAGACTGCATACTCATGCCTTGAAATCTGGTAAGTTTCATTTGTCGAAATTTTAGAAGCAAGTATGCAGGGTGACATTCTAGTTCAGTTTTTAACGTGTTCAGGAGCTTTGGCTAACCCGTAATGGTGCCTTAATAATCATAAGAAGTAGCCATTAGCAAAACACGAATACCTTGGAGCCCCACATACCAAGCAGAGCTATGAAGGAATACACCAAAACCTTTGAAACTAGTTCAGATTATTGTGGGTCTGCCCGAACCAATGCATTGCTGATCTTTGGCATACACCCAAGCTTTTTATATTGCACGTGCGCATGAGCATCGCTCTTTGTAGCAAGGCTGGTATAGTTAGATTGACGCCAATGCGAATTCACACAAATTCAATAAGACTGTTAAGATAAATTAAGCTCGAATAGGCTAAAGGTTTTATATTCTGAAGGCAGGCGCTTCTCAGGTGTTGCCTACATTAACTTCTAGCCATTCGGTATCTGTCGTAGGTACAGATTGATTTATTAAGTTGGTAAGATCGTCTGCAAGTACACTGCTTATTCAAACTGTAGTTATCAGTAGAATCGATCCGTTAAGGCTGTATTTACACCCTTTTTCCTTAACAGCAGGTCATGCGATCTTTCCCCTGAATAATCTATTACTGTAACTCTAACTTGAGGTGACAACTTCTTTACTTCAACGTTTTCGGTATTGATCTGCTTGACCGTTTCTACTTCCTCTCCAACTGTTGGCTTTACCACCTTATTTCGACGGCCTTTACCAAAGCACAAACATTAACTGTACCAACCCAAAATGGTTCAGATATTTGGCCAACCAAGATGCCAAATCGTCGCTTTTGCTGGCAAATTTTTACATGAAATAGCCAAATTGTACGCCGTCCGGAGCAATGCTGCTATGACTTGCCATCGCAAAAGCCATGGTATGCAGGTCTGGCAGGTAGGTACGGCTTTAGAGATTAAACAAACTATGTGCTTCTGGTCCATGCATGGTTCCATTACGTACATATGAACCACGGATTACCTTCACTCTTGCTGTCTATCGCGTTTCAAATGACGACAGGATTTTATGGTGTATGCTGTTTAGGCGATGACATATATTACTTAACACGATATCTGCGCCAATTTTTTGGAAGTTTTATAAAGCTAGCAAGCTTTTCTTGAAAACATCTTTGTGCTAGTAATGTTATATTTATCCTAGGATACTTGTTTCAGCAGTGCTGTTTGGTCTTATTGCTTTTTGCTTTCGATGTTATGAAAATAGTACAAGCCTTAGAACACCATGGATTATTGATAATTTTCGCAAAAGGCAGCTCCAACGAAGAATTGTCACTATACTCAATGCACCTACAACTAAGAGTGCCATGGGCACGTTAGCTCGCCACAGGCTTCCAACGCCGGTGTTGTATAGGGCTTTTCCGGTATGTCATTTACTAGTTAGTTACATGCCAACATGCGACCATGCTGAAACTTACCGTGTTGCTTTGTATACTTGTAAATTATCCTAAATCACGACTCACAGTTGACCATTAAATATTCGCAGTGTATTTAATCAAACTTTTAGCCTTATCATTCACGAACTAGCGGCCAAGCCAAGCCAATAAGGTGTTACAAAACCCTTACTTGCAGCTGTTTGCCTAAGAACATGTGGGTACTATATTCTTGTGCGGATTCAGAAATAAGAAATCATATGTTCTTTACCTGAAAACCATAACACAGTTGAGGTCGTTTACCAAAATAAGACCAAGTAAAAAGGCATTAGAAAGTAAATAATTTATAAGTAAATAATTTTCTTTATGCTTTTAGCAGAATATAAAATGATTACCGGGATATGCCATACATTGATCATAGAATGACCTAATGGGTCAAAAACGAGCGTTTGAAATAGTTTTAGTACTTAAATAAAAATACTTGCTACGACAAGTTTGTTTCCAATGCTGAAATTATAGCTGAAGTCGGGTTATGAATAAATTAAACCTTGGGCTTCCCCAAAGACTATCCAAAAAAGACTTCCAACGATACGTAGCCGACGCATGTGAAATCAAGCAAAACCCCGGCTGAGGTTTCAAGCACAGCTCTGTACACTTCAAAGTGTGCTTCTATGAACAAACCAGTAATGCTTTTGGAGAAACTTTAGACGGTTTTCTTGAAACATTTTTTCTCTTGATTTCCTTACAACTTTTCCCATTCCATTTTATCCGCGTTACTTAGCTAATTGCAAGTGCTCATTTACACTGAAATCTGTGGTGACTGTATTCTAACCGTTAAGAACTACTGCGCTTTGTGAGACCTTAATGAACTAATGGGTTAGGAAATATTAATAAAATATTGCGGACTTACCGGCCACGGAAGCTGTGAACGTCGAGAATTAGGTTGAAAAGCAGTAAATGGCAACAACTCCAGGTGCATGTGCTTAAACACACCAGGTGACGGGACAAGCTTTATGACAAATAATTGCATCGTCGGCGCAGCCTCCAAGGTGTAGATTGCATGTTAATATTGCTATACTTGTGGTGGCTTTAAAATTACTCTTACATTGATCCGACCAGACTACTGACGTGGAGAATGCAACTCGGCACAGAAGAAAGTCACGACGCACAACTTCCTATTAGCACGCTGATCAGGGACGTATTTCAATACTATTTATACACGCCTATCGAGATATTTACATATCAGCTCATTCCGTCACCACCGCACTTTTGACGGTTTTATTTTACACTACTATAGTACATACACATGAGCCCAGTCTGTCGGCACGATACAAAAGATTTTGTCATTGCAAATCATTTACCTCTTTCTACAAAGGCTATATATTTCCGCCATCATCCTAGTTCTTTTAACGGAACATGCCTGTCGAGAAGCATACTTGCCTTGTATACTTGCTTATAGATCCTGTCCTCATGCTGAGTCTTGATGAGTTTGATTATAAACTATTTATTTTTAACTAAGCCTGATAAGTAACTGGCTTGGTGAAGCAAAGCAAAACAAAGAAAATTCGAGATAGGTTATATGAGATGCATTGGGCGAATAGATCATAACGTTATATCACATGGGTGTCAAAAAGCAGAAACACTAGCTCAACTCCCATAAGGTGCTAAACAGGTTGTTTGTTAAGGTTTGTCATAAATTGGTGTCGTTTCAGATAGAGGAATTTCATTTGAATTACTTTTGGATACTGATAGAGTCTAGACCGTCGGCCGCATGTCTCAGTCCATCCGGTTTCGTTGGTCGAAAATGCAGCTACGAGTTTGAGGCAAATTTCAAGGGGCAAGGCGAGCGTCAATTGGGGGACTTTCAGTGCATACTGTGCCTGCTGCGTTCCGCGCCCTTGGTTAAACTGGGCCAGCATTGCTGTGGCTGCGGTTGGCGTGCGACAACATATTACAAACTATTTCTAATAGGCTTGCGCGTTTGGGTTTTAGGTTTTTAAGTACCTTGTTAGTAGTAACGGTCTAGCAGTGTATAAGGAGATGCTGGCAGTCCATTCCTGTCAATATCCACCGCCTAGGTTATTGCCAACGGGATGCTGTTAATGGGTTAACAGTCAAAGTGTGCACATTTTGTAGCAGTGCTAGATGTAGGGGTACATACTATGCACGGTGACAATGGCTTCTACAAAGTTACAATTTTGTATGGGTATGATACGCAACTTTCTTATTGTTTAAGTAATTTGCGCACGCCGTAAGTAAATTACGGCTCCCCTATGCTTACATTGCATTATTCTTCCTACTGGTTTTTACTGTATTTATGTTGTGTGGAAATAGCTCAAAGTAATGCATGTTAAGATACTCAATGATTTTATATTGTCAGAAAAATGATTCACGGAAACGGACGCCACGCAATATGTTTGAAAGTGTGTTTGCTTGTAATTGTGCATGCATCCATTACAACGCATGCATGCATGCATACAGGTATGAATGAATTAAAGTCTACAGGTCTATAAGGCTAAAGCGTTCCATGAAGTTGCCACTTCAGACCATTCAGCTTATTTGAATGAACCCCAGAAGATCGTTGAAAGTTGAGCAGTCCGAATGAAGAGCTGACTAACCAATATCAGACAAATTTGGTGCTTCATATGCAGGAATATATACCATCCATTGTAATTAGCATAACAGGTTTATTAGTGCCTCTGACCAATGGACGGTGGGTAAACAAAATAATAGTTTTTACATCTTTTCGTTTGAGTAAAATACTTCCCTCGCTGGCTAAAACAATTTGCCTATCAAATTCACATTTTCTTCTGCACACGTGTGAGATGGCCACCAAAATGCGGCGCTGTGAGGTGTGTAACCTTGGGTCATCGATATTTGAATACTTGTGCGTCGCTAGGATACCGCTTTAATGCAGTGTGACTAAAGACTCTCTGACATGCCGTTTCACCTAAGCGCCCGTATAGTAAGTTAGCCTTACTTACATCTTAACACTGTTGTATTTAACTAGCGGTTACCTGTTTAAAATCTTTCTGTATTCTGCTTGCCTCATTCCAACTTTAGTACATTCACCTTTCATGTTAGTGCGGTAAAGAACCAAAATGATGGGCTACGCCCTTCTTTTTGTCTCTAAACGTCCGTGCTGCACATCATTAGGTAAGCTCAAGGGTACCGCTTACTAGAATATCCGAGGCCGATTCTATTTATTTTATACACGGATACTGCCACCTAAGTTGGTGTTTTATATTGAAAGACCTTATTTTGACTTACGGCAGGAAAAACTTTAGAGAGGACTTGCCTCGCTGCACTATCGTTTAGTCTAGTTATTACCACAGGAACGTTAAAATGGTTTGTCAGCCAAGTTTGTTTGTTGTGCTTGTCGAGGGAATTGTAGTAAGGCCACGCATCCTTGCCGGGATCGAGGAATATGTACATGTTTAACACCGTCCTAGTCCTTTTGAGGCCGATGGATAAGAGGGAAAGGGGGCCTTCCTGTACTTTTCCTCTCTTAATACCTTATAACTGCGCTTCATGTTTTAGCGTAAGGTTTGGAACCTGGGGTACAAGACCCAACCTTCTTCTTTGTGTGGAAACGTTCGAACATGCATCCTAAGTAAATCGCCCTAGAAAATTCGCTTGAAGCAAAGAATTTTGTAAAGTAACCGACAGCCTATTAACGGGATATTGTTGTTCGACATTGCGCCTAACATATTAGTCAAGGGCGCAAGCAAAGAACTACTTCGTGTTGCTTGTCCCACAACCCAGCTTATGAAAATGCAGTTACCGCTGGTATTAACAAGTGAAATGTAGAGCCGATTTTAAAATGTAAGCTCAAATGTGATGGTATTTCAGTGCTTTGGTATATTTCATAACAACACGCGAGCTGGAGCTGATCCCTACTGTCTTGTGGGTCAGACTGTGGAGGAATAGGCCACATTTGGAGTCCCTCAAGCAATCCTCCACATCACCAACTGCCTTGTGGGTTAGACCATTAAGACAAAGGGCTGGGTGAATCCCCTCGAGCAAACCTCCAAAACACCTTCACCACCACGCTTTCCAATGCACACCGATTTATTCGTATGCCTAAGGGCAGGGCATTCAACATTCGGTGCTGGAACGTACGCACACTACTAGACCAGAGTTCTGTTGAGCTCTCCAGACAATTCTCTGCACTGGTCGCTATAGGACTAGTACGCTACAACTTTGATATTGGTGCTCGCGGCGACACCTGGCTTGCTGAGCAAGGTAAGTTTCATAAAGCTGGTGCGAGCCGTACGTTCTACGGTTAGAAACGCCAACACATAAACGTGAAAAGTAAAAAATAAATATATAATGTGTTTATTTCTAGAACATTTAGATGCTGTGCTCGCAAAGGATCACCTAAATATTTACGCAACTTCCATGCTTTTGCATGGGGAGTGAGCAGTAAATGTAAAGTGTTTTTCTATTCTTTATTACGAAACAACAGGCTCTTTAACGTGTACAGTCGTAGTGGATGTACGCGCCCACTGTGACATTTATCTGTCTTTTTCAGGTGATCCATGGGTTCATTAAGATAATTAGTGGCGAAATAACGCCCAGAACCGTAGTTACGCGCGTTTTCTCTGAAAGCAGGCTTTAGTCCTCCACGAACTTTACTGTAGGTTTTTTGAACATTTTGCTAAACACAGTCGTCCAAGTTGATGGTCTGCACATAAAACGGAATATTAGCGGCGGAATTAGAAAGAACAAGAAAAGGCTAAAGCTAATTTATAGAAACTCAACTAATAATAGAACACTGTATTAAAAAACATACTAAACCGACGTAGGTAAATGCAAAAATACAAGTTAACGTAGACTACCATCAGACAATTTTACGCTAAGTTTGATCTCTGGCGTTAAAATGCAAACGGAGAAAATCTCATAACAAAGGAGACGGAGCTATCAAATGTTAGGATGCTGCAAGAAATGGTACAAAAATAAGCCAACCAGAATAAGTTGTAACCAGTGGTTACGTTACAAGTACAAGCAGTATGATAGGTGCAGTAGTTCACGAGTTGTTCGCGATTGATTGGCTGTCTACGAATACCGCGATCAGGTTACTTCACTAGAAAAGACTTTCTGCATTGCAAGCAGTTATCAACAAAAGGAAAAGAAAAAACAAACTGCGTCAAATCTATATGAATTCTATATAGGGCTACATTTCCAGAAATGCACTATATATCTCGAAATACACTACAATAAGTAAACACCACCTACGTGGCCGAAAAACAACAGTTTCGGGCATATATGGCAAATATAAGCAAACAAGCGATAACGTTGCGCGAAAAGGTTAGGAATCCATTATGGAAGGTTATATATGCAAGAGATTTCAGGACAACTTGGAATCACATATAAGTAGACGGCTTTGGGTATGCTATTATTTGGTTCATCGCAAATAGCTTCTAAGCAGCAAAGGTAAGCTACCAATCCAAAATGCGATAGAAGCGCGTTTTGCCCTCTGCAATCGTCCGTGGTGAGTAGCCCATTGTCCGTAGCCGCAGTGAACTATTTTCAGAAGACTGAGCCACATAACCCACTATGAACATAAAGTTCAGTAAATGTTAAGCATCCAATTGGATGGAAAGGTTTTCCAAGGAATGCGGGAGCAAAGTTCATACGGATAATCTAGGAGACCTTCAGGATCATTTGACACTTTTGTGCCTAAATACGCACACTTTTCTTAAGGAAATAGCGCGGTTGATCTATTTAATCTTTTTTATTTATAAATATAGTTAACTCACCAAGACCAGTGAGCTAGAGGAGCTTGTCCCTAATAATAATGCAATGAGTGCCGGAAAAATAGCAATTTGCTTAGCGGGTGAAATTAATTTGGTTTCGTTTTAGTGGGGCAGTAAAACCGCTGCATCTATGGGTTGAGGTTGCCTGAACATAGATTATTTTGCCTTGTATGTTGGTACAAACCATTGTACATCTCTTTGCTTTCTTTCGAGCTTTTTCTTTCCAACTTTAAAATCCGGTGCCAGTGCCAGCGGTGTTAAGCCATATGGCACTGGTAAAAGGATAATGTTGTCGCATCAGCTGGTACTTTGGAGCATTTTCTGTTCTGAGCTGCTCTAGTTCCATAAGGAATGAAGGATAATATAAAGCAAGTGTGGGAAGCTGGTTGTTTACCCAACACTACGCGTAACGCTTGGTAGGCATTTGAATTAGCTAACAGAAAATATTACGCCCGGGAGGCCAAGGAAAGGCCAAATTGTAGGCAAAATTTTATGGAAGTCTAGCCAGCCAGGTTGACAGGGGTCTCTTTGTCGATATGTTAACTACCGTGCCAGTGACATGGAACCTGGCCACCTGAATGTTTTGCTAGCAAAATCGGTTAGAGGAGGGCCTGGTTTTCACAATGCTTATCTGCTAGGGATTCTAATATTGCTCGCACGTACATAACCCAGAAAATTCTATATATATGGGCCACGAGAGGATAGGCGAAAAAACATGTTTGACGCTTGTGCCTATGGCTCTTCCAGTGGTCATTTTATCGACCAGATAGAACATTTTTCTTCGTTGTTGTTGTTTTTGTTGTTGTTGTTGGTATACCGCTTGTATTAGGAAACAACGGAGTATAATAGCGGGCACTTGGGTTAAAGGAAATTTATATCTTAAGGCTAACCTGCACACGACGGTTACGAAGGTTAATAAATTATTGCTACTTCTGGCATTTAGCCAATATTTAGGACAATCCTATGAATAACTTTAGGTGAAATATGTGTGTCGACAGCAACAATAGACACCACCACCTTATCCGAGGTACAGGTCTGGTAGGGTGTCATTACTAGGCTACCTAAGGGGCCATAAGCCTAGGATTTGTCACGGGCCTATTGTTCTAAGTATTTGGAAATGGAAAAAGTTAAAGATGAAGACTACGGAATGAAGTTGTAGATAACATATAAGGATTAAAGTTTGCCCACGCGGGCGGATTTGTTAGGGCCCTGTGTAATCTTATACAATGAGTGCCTAGGGAGTTACAAATCTGTTAGCCAGTAGTCCGGGCTGTATATTATTTGGACCTTTGAACAGACCATTTGCCCATTGAAGGAATGAAGCCGTAGGGTGATAATATTGGTTGGCCCCTGTGGCCTTTTGACCGAGACGTCAGTATAAAACTAAAGCAGGGCGGCAAATAACCGGAAATGTTTACATAAAGGAGGTACACAGCTTTTTAGTCCAAGCAACTGTAAGTTTCATGCGATTTAACAGCCGAGATCTTGTGAAAGTTCAAGCTACGGTAATGGATTTGATAAAAATGTGTAGTCATTGATGGAGAACATTCATATGGGTTGGGTTGCTGATTATATCTTACAGCCTGCTAATGTGGTGGCTCAAAGAGTACATGAACTTAACTCCATTATTACTCATGCAAGGGCCTGAGTTTGCTGTACATTATTTTCTGAAGCTCAAGGCCACAACTTCTAGCAAAGTCTAGAAATATACTATTTATTTAATAATTTATTTACTCTTTCCGTAGCGCAGTCTGTAAGCTCAGGTTTACCCGGTTAAATGGTCTAAATGGCCAGCTGGCGGCTGGAGTCCACTGACGTCAACACAGAAGTGATGACTATTCTTGTACGACTCGGAAGCGGTAAGGTTGCCGCTTTTATAAACTCGAACGTTCAGACCATGCGTTATCCTGTAGACACGCGTGACCACTATTACACGCAGTTATGCTCCGCGCTACTGAGACAGGGATGGTTCTTTTGCTTTCGCCCTTAAGTTGGTAGATACCAGTCTGGTTCTGGTGTAACAACCCGGGAAGTAGCATTGAGTTCGGCTTTAAACGTTGCAGCCAAAGAAGCTTGAGGTAAAACTGCTTTCAAAGTTCGCGACGGTTAAGGGTTGAGGTACTAATAAACAAAGCTTTGGTAGATGACCTCGGCAACTTTGGCCTAGCTTTCCAGGAACCTTTCGCTAGCTGCCGTAGAGGCAGTTGCAGTATTCAAAACTAGGACCACGGAGGGTTTTGAATATTTCCGAGCTGGCAAAGTCTGGATCGCCTTTTTGCCTTATATTAGCCAAGGATTGCTTCAATAAAGCTTTTAGGTATTTGGTTTGTTAAGAAAAGCGGAACACTAAAGAATACCGGATCTCAAGTTCACGGGTAGATTGTTGAGTAAACCTAGTTTTGATGTTAATTATATTTGAACTATCAGGATCCCAGAAATCACAAGACACAACGTTTGATTTTTCAGTCACTAATATTTTAGCAGCCAATTCCTAGTACTATTTTCAGACGCTTGACGATGTTCTTGAGAGAAAGGCAGGGTTCTCTGAATGACAGGACGCTGGATTTAAAGTCATCTGCAAATGAAAAGATTTGACCATTTTTGCTGCACATAAAAAATAAAAAGCATAATTTCAGGCTTGCGAGTTTTGTGAAGACCACTGGAGCCCAAAAATATTTACACAAATTCTTCGTCCAGGCATAAGGAGAAGGAATCATAAGAGTCTTTATAGATTAAGGAAGCAACGTCTGATATTTATAATCAATAACGCTTAGATATCTGCAGAAGTAATTAATACAAGCATGGAGAGCACGGTGGCTAGGTTGCCAGCCGCGAAGGCAAATAATAATGTGACACAGTTAGTAAATCTCATCAAGTTGCATCAACAAAGTGAGCCAAAACTTTCGCAAACGGTACGTATAGCCTTGCATTCCTTAAAGAAATGTCATAGCACTATACTTACGATGGCTGACAAAGGATGAAGACTGGTTGTATTGAACAGGTCGTAATGTTTGGAACTAATTAAACAATATTTAGAGACAGGTCCATAACTAGTAGTTGTTGATAAGACCGTGAGATCAGTAATGAACAAGAGTATACCGGAGGTTGGCAACTGTATAAGGACCGTGAAGGACGATTTGGGGGCAGTAACTGGTAAAGCTTATACACGAAAGCAACTTTATCACCAAAGGGTTAATGGCTTACAAATGTTCACAAACCTAAGGTTTCGATACGGCGCATAGTCGACGGTATAGGCTCCCCGACCTCTTAACTGGCTAGATATTTGGCAAGGGTATTGCAACTTATAGCTGGGCAAACAAGTATATCTGTGCAAACCACGTACATGTGCGCTCAAAGGTAACCAAGTCTCAAAATCGAGTCAGCTGCGTTGATCGTCAGCTTTGATGTCACAGCACCTTTCAATAATTCACCTAAAGAAGGAGCGCCAGGAAAAGCAAGACATTGACTAAATGCGATGTTACTCTGCCTGATCGGAAGAAACTAACGGCTAAAGAGATAGTCGAGGGCATAGCGGTGTGCCTTGACATGTTTTAGCTTATTTTTCAGTCGAACCCGTACAGGCGGACACAAGGTCTATCCACGAGATCGCCAAAAGCCGCCGTACTGGGAAACATGTGGATGAACGACTTGAGAACAGGGCGTTAACAAAAGATATTAACTAACTAAATGTTTGGTGTCGTTACGTAGGCGACAAATTTGTGCTTGTTAAACAGGATAAGAAGGACTACTTGCTTGATCATGTAAACTCCTTTGATGAGAGAATGCAGGTCACTATTGGGTTGGACGCATGAAATGGTGCAACACAATTTCTTGACTGTCTGCTTCCCAGGAATGATGGAAATTTAAAAACGACAATATATCGCAAGCCAAAAGATACTGCCGGCTTACTTCACTACACCGCTGGTAATTCGAACCAGGTTTACGCTGAGACAGCCCTCAGCGCTGTTCTACAGCGCCCAAAGCTTATGCAAGATGGAAGTGGACAAAAGGCTGCTCGGAAAGTGACAATGATAAAACTATTAGAATATGGTTACCAACGGCGGCTAGTCAAACGCCATTTGCAAAATGTGTTAAACCGGCAGTCTAGACTCATAACCGATTAGATATGGTCGGTATGAATCCCGTATAATAAAGGCATTTCGGAGGCAATTCGGAGGGAACTAAACAAGGAAGATATAAGGGTGATCTTACAGCAAGGTTGAACTTTACGTTCGACGCAGGTACATCTGGAGGACCTTCTCCCCAAGCGTAGGACTACTAACTTTGTTTATAATATTAAACGTAAGGTCTGTGCGGGAGCGCCTATGGTGCGCTGAGGCTGGTGGTAGCTAGATCCTGACAGATGGTCTACCCCTTGTTGCTACTGTTGTGCCATTTGCTCATGTCCTGGGCGACTCCTCGTGGCATCCACTGGGTGGGAGTTGGGTTAATCCGTTCTCCCTTCTAAGCTCATAGACACCAATCCGCATGAGGCAGTGAACTGAACACGTGCTGGGACCGCTGCTTTTCAGGTGCACATTTAATCAAGGTATTTGGCGGAGGACCCGCGTCCTTCTCCTGTCAGGTGTGGGCGCCCTGTCTGTATTCTAGTTCAGCCTCTTCAGAGGTTAGAATGTGGTCAAATGCCATCTCCACGCAAAACCTAGCCATGGGAGACAACAGGTCTACGGGTTACAAGGTTACAGCTCGATTGGCGTAGAGCACGAGCACCACGCAGTCTCTGACGGTGGGAGGGCACCTCCGGGTATGCAATGGTCTGCTACCGCCCGCCTCAAGTCAGGCGGCCCTTGGTCAAATTGGTGCGAACCCGCCACAAACCACTGCGTCTGGCCGTAATCGCAGGTGTATCCTACTACTGTCGCAAACATATATGAATCGTTCCAGTACCTCAAAGTCTGCGTGTGACTTCTGTCAAGCAATTCCCAACCTGTCTCTGCAATCTTATTCCGGAGCTTGATCTGGTCCTCACTGCCTTGTGGATCAGGCTATGGAGCCAAAGGCTCCTGGCGGAGTCTGCCAAACAAATCTACGAAGCACATCCGCCACGTGGATGCGATTGCCCACCAAAGCAATCGCATGCCTACGCACAAAGCACTCATCATCGGTTGCTGGGACGTGCGCACTTTAATGGACCAGAACTAGCGTGAACGCCCCGAGCGCCGCACTGCCCTGGTCGCGATGAAACCAGCTCGCTACCACGTTGATATTTTCGTGCTCAGTGAGGCTCGGCTTGCTGAACAAGGTAAGTTGAATGAAGCGGGTGTTGACTACACCTTCTATTGGATGAGCAACGCCGCCTCAGTACCAGGTAAACATGGGATCGGCTTTGCAATATCCGTTCGCCCCCAAGGCCAGCTGGTGGGTGAACCACCAGCCATTGGAGCGCGTTTGTTGACTGTTCCCCTGTGACTCGGAAGAGGTAAGTCTGCCACTTTAGAAGCAGGTAAGGTCCATGTGTTATTTTGACGACACGCGCGATCAATTCTACACACAGCTATCCTCCGTGGTTCGGCCTATGCCGAGGAGCGACCGACTATCTCTGCTGAGTGATTTTAACGCGCGCGTTGGGTATGATTAAAGGATGTGGACAGATGTCCTCGTCCCCATGACATTGGTTCAGCGACTGCGTGCGGCGACAGACTGCCCTCGCTGTGTGCCACTCACTGCCTGGCGGGCACGAACAATTGGTTTGCTCTGAGTGCCAGTTATATAGCAACTTGGATGCCCTTGAGTGGTCACGCTCACCTGCGCGACTATGTCATCGTACGTCAGCTTGATATGTGTGAAGTGCGCATGGTGCGTGTATTGCGTGGAGCTGAGTGTGACATTGCTCACAAATTAGTGCGGACCAAACTGCACATATATTTTCGTAAATCTATATATTGTACTCCTGCCGTGCATCGGCGTAAATTTAACATTCTCTCCCTTTATACGTTAGAGAAACGTACTGAGCTAGAAAATCCGATGTCTACACGCCTGTGTGATGTGAAAAGCATAGCCACAGTGGGCGACCTGTGGCAGCACATTTTCGAACAGGTGACAGCTGCTGCCGAGGAGACCATGGGGCGCGCAAACTGTAAGCGGCGTAATTGGTTTGCTGAGAACCATGCGACGATTGGCGCATTGTGGACGGAGCAGAATGCGTCCTATGCTGCACCTGTGGCAGACCCCAGTGACTTGGGGAAGAAGAGTCAGTTTAGCAAACTGACGGCGACTGACCCGAGAGTTAAGTCGCCTTAAAAATGCAAGGTGGACGGAGAAGGCAAACAGATAGAATGCTACGCCGAACGCCTCCAACACAAGGAGTTCTACTGCATGAATGCGGTGTATATACAGAGATTGGTGCCGCTAAAGAAGCTTATCGATGGTAACTCGAGCGCTAGCTGCACACAGACTGCAGACATAAGAAAAATCTGGCGAAAACCCTTTGACTGTCTCTTAAACCACTTTCAGTGATCGACTGGCCTAAAGTGAACTGTCTCAAGCAGCACGAAGACGAGTCTGGCGGACATGCGGACATTGGATGCCGCGCAGGGAGCACTTGATCAGCTGCGAAACGGCAAGCGCGCTGAGGCGGACGGGATCCTGCCTGAAGTATTGAAACGTGGCGGACCATCGTTGTTGACTGCCCTGCACCACTTGGAGCAAAACGCGTGTGGATCGAGGGGAGGTGCCTCCTTAGCTGAAGGATTCCCATGTGCTACCATTGTACAAGGGCAAAAGTAGCAAGCAATGTTGCACGAATTATCGTGGCAGCAACTTGCTGAGTTGTGTGGGCAAATTGATTGCCCGAATCTTGCTCAACCGCCTCGTCTGTCAGCTTGTAAAACAGACAGAGGCGGAAGAGCAGTGTGGATTCCTTTCGGGTTGCAACACTTTAGATATGCTGGTTGTTGCTCGTCATTTGTATGAGAAGTGCAGAGAACAACACCAGCAATTGTACGCGCTTTTTGTTGATTTCACCGAGGCATTCGATACGGTGAACCGCAAGGCATTGTGGCTGGTGTTAAGTAAGTTTGGTTGCCTGCGTTCATTTGTAAGTCTAATTGAAAGTCTGCACAGTGGTATGCTGGCGAGAGTGCAGCTGAGTGGAGAGACCTCGAATGACTTTGCAGTTATCTGTGGTGTGAAGCAGCTTGTGTCCTACCTCCTGTCCTGTTAACATATATATTCATGCAAGGCTGGCTAGTGCTTTTGATGCAGCTTGTGCTTACTGGGTTCGGGTGGAGCACTGTATTGATGGTGGGTTCTGAACATCCGTCGTTTCGGTGCAAGAACCCTAGTCTGAGACAACTACTCGTCTGTTGCCGTATGTCGACTACAGTGCGTTGTTTGCACACAACGCGGATGAGTTGAAGCACATGACTAGTGCTCTGGCTTCGACAGCGGCCAAATTCGGGCTCACCATCAACACAAGCAAACTTTCTTTCTCCTACTACACGCACCGGAGATGCAGTCATCAATATTCCTGAAAAGCAGCCTTGGTGCTGAAGCATCGGAAATTACCTCCAACTTCAGCTACCTTGAGTGTGATGTCGACTGACCAGCAGCAACACAATAAGCTGCGTATCCACGTCCCGAAGGTGGCGGCGGCATTCCGGGAATCCACAGTACCGTATGTGGAACAACCATCAGCTTACCGTGGGCAAGAAGTTGATGATTTACAAATCCGTGGTGCTGTCCGTTCTTCTATACGGCAGTGAAACGTGGACGATGTACGGGCGAGTGGTGTGATATCTCAAGCGGTTCCGTCAACGGTGTATACTGCGCAACGGGTGGGTCGACATAGTTGCGGGCGCGGAAGTGTTGTTTCGATTTGGAATGTATTCATTGTACTGCATAGTTTTGCTGAGAAACCTGAGGTGACCTGATCATGTGAGCCGTATGGATTCGACGCGGATATCGAAACAACTGTTACATGGTCAACTGAGTATTGAGAAGGGGCATACAGGGAAACCAAAGTTATGTTAGCGGCACATAGTCAAAGTGAGCCTTTCACGTTCTAATCCTGATTGCAGGTCGTGAGAAGCAAAGGCGATTGCTCGGCGTTCATGGTGCGATCTAGTCCCGAAGGCAGTTGCCGAAGTGCGGGAGAAAGACCTCATACTTGCAGAGAATAAGCGACAAGTGCGGAAGCGGCAAGCGCCGAGAGGTTGTATTCCAGGGACATTGAGTGCACGTTGCCGTAGCATATGCGGTCGCAAGTGCCTGAGTCAGGCAGGCCTAGTGAGCCTTGAGCGAGGCCACTTGGGACCACTACAGAAGCGACGACGGGTACTGCAGAAAACATAGGCAGAACCGGCGCAGCGTAGGTAGGTACGCTGCGTTTGCCTTGAAACCCACGTGTTTGCAAGCCGAGTCTCTTTAGTTTAGGTGGTGGGTTTGGACAAATTTGTCTACTTTTACTATCGTCCATTAACTTTCACACGTCACCAAAGCTAATCGTAGTTAGTTTCAATTATATTTTCGCGTTTGTTGCATTTTCCTAAAATATACGGACGCCAAGAACTCACTGCCGATAAGTTCGTAGACAATTTATTTTCTACACATATTAAGTGAGGAGTTGTGCCGTCGTATCTGTATGCCTTATCTGAGTTGTTTTATTTCCTCTCGTAGCTTCAACTTATTGGCTATTGCTTGACATTCATGGTGTGGCTGCGCTTGACGTGCATGTTGTCAAGGTGCCAGCCTGTCTATTACAAAGTACTTTGTCCATACTGGCTCCAGGAGACCGGTAGTCGTTGCAGGAGGGGACGCGGTGCACAGTACTTGTGGTCGTGCTGGGCTCGAAGGGTGGTTCCGTGCACACAGTGTAGAGTGGACTACCGTTTAGCCACCGCATTTCCGGCCATTGTCTCCCACATATAGCTTGCTTGTGTTTGCATGTGAAGAAGTGTGGGCCGACTCCGTTGACGAAATGTGCCTCATTTCCACATGCCACTCGGTCTTAATCCGTCAAGTTACGCTAGATATGGATTGTGCGGGCGGTGCTGTGTGTGATGCAGCCCAAGCCACCCATAGACCCACTGTAAGCGCAGACGTCCTGCGGCTGGACACATTGAAATGGGAATCCGAAATCAAAGGACGCAAAACGTGGTCCGTGCACCGGCGAACATAAGCCAAAGAGCGAAAGCATAACGAACAACATATTCAGAGCATGGAAGACGCATTTTATGACCAAAGGAAACGGGTTGGATGGACAAGCAATATTAGGAGCCTCAGTCAAAGCTGTGAATGCATTAGACACTGTTCACCAGAGAGGATGGAAGAACGTTAAGGGCGTTAAGTGGCCATACGATCACCACCTCAGCGGTTGATCTCTAAAGCAGTGGAACTTGCAAAGTCAGACTAATGCATGATTAAAAGGAAAAGGTAGAACTAGATCCCGCGTAGCGAGCTAACTTCAGCCGGCCAGCCTTACGAGCATTGGTGTGTGGATCAGATTGGGAAGTGCAAACTGACTTCAGCTGCCAACACTACGGGATTATCCATCAATGCCATGACGCACAATGGATGAGCTGAATTATACCCCCGGTGGTTGAACCACTTGAGGTGACACAAAGAATTTTTACCGTAATGACAACTTGGCTCAAGTCAGGTGTAAGGCGGTTATCGCCCCTGTTCGCTTTATATAATCCCACTCCAATTGCACAAGGGTTCACGTAGTCTGACAAAGCCTTCGTGTTAATGGCGACAAGTTACCAAATTACGATATTAACTGACAGTATCCAAAGCTCTTTGAACCGTCGAATACGCGATCAATTCCAAGTATTTTCGGATAAGTCGAAGCCAAATAAGGAGCCCGTGTCCGAAAACTGGCAAGTGAATTTGTTCACTTGGCTGGCCTTGTAGCAAACTGGAAGAATCATCTCGCTTACGACCTGCGATGACTTACTAGTAACTTGATCCCCGAGTGTCTCAGAGTGAAACCTCCGGACAGTACGTACAACGCGGCAAGGCTTACATTTATGCTTCAAGGCCTTTCTAAGACAGCAAATTGGCTTAGTGACCAAGCATTTATGCGAGATCCGCAACGACACGAGTCGGCTGTGCCTGGATATACAGACCTCCATAACCTCTCTTGACTACAAACCAATTTTTAATAAGGCTTCAACCTTCAAGTTGGAACAAGAGTAGAATGCAAAGAAAAGACAGTGCATACGTTCAAGCGCCTAAGCTCTGTGCATCCTAATGCTAACGGTCCTACTGACAGGTCGGGGTCTACTGTTAGCTATCGTAATGTAGTTAATATGTTAAATAAGGTTTTGAATGGAACGAAATATACATTATCAAGAAATTTTGACATTTGCCGTCAATAACTCTAATATATATGCAGAAGTGATTATCCAAAGTTGAAGAAGATCGCGCTAAATTTGTCTTTTGCGAATGCGGAGAATAATATGACACAATTAGTAAATATCAACTTGCAGCAACTGGAGGGCCAACACTTCTGCAAACTAAACGTATCGCATTAAGTTCTTTGCAAGTAGATCGCAGCATTGTACATACAGTGGCGCACAAGGGAGAAGACTGGTTTTATTGAATAGGTCAGAATGTTTGGAACGAATGGGACAACATTTGGAGACAGGTTCAACTAGGGTAGTTGTTGATCAGACCGTGAGGTCAGTAATGAACATGAGTATAACGGAGGTTGGTAGCGGTTTAGGGACGGTGAAGGACGATTTGGGGGCAGTAAGTGGTAAAGCCTATACCCAAAATCGTTTTTATCTCTGAGGGTTTATTGTTTGCCAAATGTTCTCAAACCCGAAGTTTCCGTAAGGCTCATAGTCGATGGTATTAGCTCCCCGACCTATTAACTGGCTAGATAGTTGGCAAGGCTATTGCAGTCTCTAGCTGGGCAAACAAGTACGTCTCTGCAAACCACTTCCGAATGCGCTCAAATGATAGCGAACCTTAAAATCGTGTCAGAGGGTTTGATGGTCAGCTTCGATGTTACATCGCTTTTCATCTATGTACCCGAGGAAAAAGCGCTAGAAAAAGCAAGACGTTGGCTAAATGCGATGTCAATCTGGGTGATCGGACGAAATTAACAGATAGAAAGATAATTGTGGGTATAATGGTGTGTCTTAATATGTCTTTGTTTTTCGGTCGGAGCTATACAGTCAGATATCACGTATAGCCTAAGGATCACTAATGGCCGCTGTACTGGGGAACCTGTATATGGAAGATTTGAGAACAAAGCGTTAACAAACACCAATAACTCAGTAAAATTTTGGTGGCTTTAGGTGGACGACAAATTTGTGGTCGTTAAACGGGCTAAGAAGGGCTAGTTACTTGATCACGTGAAATCCACTGATGTGAGTTACTTTTTACTATCACTGGCTATATACTGAATTCATTGATACTGCTGTACGCTTCTTTTAGGCTTTCTACGTTACTTGTACGACCTGTGGTTAAGTGCTTCTCAATTTTTGTCCCTGACTCACGCGAAGTGTCAGTATGTTTTCTGAGTTGTTCAGCATTCTTTTACTAAGAGCCTTTAGGATTATCTGCTCTCAGCTATCAAGGCCGCAGGAAGCAGCTTGGTCTGGAACCACTTTGCCTGCGACGACTTAAAACCAAACCTGTTTTCCTATATAAGCTAATTAAACCATCGAATCCAAAGGTTGCTAGTTCTTTTATCCATTTGGCGCTACACGTTATCCTGTATGTCTTGGGCACAGTCCATTTTCACTAGCCAAAACACTTTGCTCCATGCGTTCTAACTGCTTCCGCTATAGGTATGCTAACGTATGGCATAAGATGCCGGAAGCAGTTAGAGCATCTGATAGTATCACACAATTCTTCACGACCATTAATAGACTACTAAGTTCCCCAAAGTAGCAGAAATCCAGGCCACCTGCATCCCCGAGGACAAGCTCTGGGAGCACGGCCCCGATCATTTTTAGACGTTCAAACAAAACCAACTTCTTGTGCGGAAAAATCTTACCGTGGGTTCTGCCTTGTCTGATTATTAAGCTAACAGCAATAAAGCACACTTCATCCCGAGTCCATCTTCTCCTTACCACGCTTTGTTCTGATTTATTCTGCAGTTGCAAGGCAAACACATTGCCATGCGTGGCCTGGTCTCATTGGACCAGTCTTTGACTTCATCCATGGTTTTCAAGACGCAAATGGTCTAGGAGCTGCGGACTCAATGCTAAGCTTCCCACACCTCGCCAGCCTGCTGGAAGTGCTAACAATATATTATTTTATTTTTCCTATCCATTGCTGCTGACCCTCTTTATTTTTCTTCCTATCCTAACTAAACGATTCAACCTCAACGCGCCGACTAACCTTTTTGTCTGATCGGTCTCCTGCTCTCCGACTTTTTCAGACTACGATGACCGTAACAGCCAATAGTCGGAATACAGCATGCCCCATGCCTTTTAAAATGAGTGCCTATTTGCCTTTCCCACAACTTTTAATTAAACGTCTCTGTCCCGACCGTTTTCCTTCTTCAATCGCGCTATTTGCGTTTAATACGCTAGTATCGCTGGATTCTCCTATCTTAGCAGTAAACATTAATCCATCACGACAATGTCCTTTGCATGCTGCGTTTTCTATTTTTGATCCTTGTTCAAGCAGACATCCATCTCTCACTGCCTGCCATAACCTAGTCTCTTCTGATCAGGCTTCTTTTTTTGAGTCATTCCAGCCTACCGGAATGTTAACGGTGTAAGCTCTGTAGATTCAAATCAATGTCTCCCTCACCTCTGCAGCCTGCTGGACTTGTTCACCCTTCATCAATATAGCCACCTCTATCTCTAACCTGTCAATTCCTTTAAGCACACCATTTATCTTCTAACATTAACTGTACGACCCAACCCCAGTGCATCGATTAATCCGTCCGAGCATGATCGGTGTCCTGCGCACCGACTGTTCTCAGACTAATGTGACATTTCAGGCCATTGTTCGGAAGACTGTACGTTTTATACCCTTTCACACAAGAGCTTTGTTGGCTTCTGAACACTATAGCAGTAAAACTTTATCGACAACGACTCTGGCTCTTCCGCTCTACCATCTCTGTTTTCCATCCTTCTTCAACCGGAGAGCCAAATCTCAGTGCCCGCTCTCAACTAGCCTCACGTGGCCAGTCTGCTGCTCTCTGATTTCCACCAGACTACCGAGATGTTAACGGCCTTGGCTCTGTCGATTCAAAGCAATGACTACCTTACCACGACAACCTGCTGGACTTGTTTTACCCGATTTTAATAAAGCCACTTCCGTCTCTAACCCATCCATATCTTGACCTCATCCATTGGTCACCTAACATTACTTTACTACCCATTTTCAGTGCGCCGACTAATCAAGCCTGCTTATCGATCTCCTTTTCTCCGACTTTCGTGATGTGACCGGCCATTGCTAGACAGCCTAAACGCTCTGAGCCCATTACCTCAAAAGCCGCGATAACTTTCCAATGGCTTACTTGTAAACGTTTTCTCTCTCGAAGCTGACCCCTCCTTGTTGCTCACTCTTTCTTTATTTCTTGCTCAACCGGAGAGCGAGCTCTCAGTGCCTTGCCTTATTCTCTTCTTTGACTGCTTCAAGACTATCGTACTGTAAAAGTTTTAGGCTCTGCATAACCAAGACTCAACTGCTCTCACATTGCCAGCCTGCCTGACTTGCTTACCTTACATACATAAAGCCCCTTCTATCCCTAACCTGTTCATTTCTGCTAACTCTCTTTATTTGTCTTCACATCTTAACGGTACAACTATCTTAATGCGCATACTAACTTAGTCGCGACTAACCGGCCCCCTTCGCTTCGACTGCTTTCAGACTATTGTGACATGACCGGCCATTGTTTGTTAGCCTTAACGCTCTATATCATTTCACACGAGAGCCTCGTTGGCTTCTTTGCATTTTAGCAGTAAAACGTCTCCATCCCGACTCTGTCCTTTACTTGCTGCCATCTGCTTTTAATCCTTCTTTTATCGGGAAGTTAAAGCTTAGTGCCATAGCCTACCCTTGTCTTCTCTGACCAGTCTGCTTCCCCGTGACTTCGTTTAGAATGCGGGTTGTTTACGGTATAGACTGCGGACTGAATGTTATGTTTTTATTACCTCGAGTTTTCGCTGGATTTGCCTATCCAAGGTCAATACAGCCACTTCCCTCTCTGTCCTACTCGTTTCTGCCGATCCTCTCTATTTTCATTTTATTTTATCTATACGACTCAATCTCAATGTATCTACTAATTAAGTGTCATCTGATAGGTCTCCCTAACTTACGATCCATGCCGGTGTTAAACACCTTTTTATAATAAAACATCTTTGATATTTAACCTGTCCATTTCCGCTGAACCACCCCACAATTGTTCTCATTACAGTTGTACTACCTAGTCTCAGTGCGCTGACTAAACTATTCTTACCTAAACGGGGTTCAGCCCTTCTAATACTCCCAGACGTCCGTGTTATTTCAGATAATGATTTAGCAGCGGCTTCGCTCTCTTTCACTTACGTCTATGTCCCTGTCGCTTTTATTCTGCTCATATTTATAGTATCTTTTATTTTGCTGCGTTTTTATTTACATCTTTGTGGTACAGCTTACTCCCACTGCGCTAAACCAAGCTCCCCTAGTGCTTATGTTCTCCTCCGCTCTAACCGCACTCCTGCTTTTTGATGGCACTCAGGTTATTGCCAAGTGTTTCTTGGCTGTTGCTTCTATTGGTATGCTTACCGTACTTCCCTTCATATGCATTTGTGCCTTATAACACGTTCGCCTTTGCCTAGCAATCTGACCGTACCTTGGCTAACAACTCCCAATGCACGGCAGTGTGGGTCTCCTGTGAACATTTTCTTTATATTCTGCCGACTTTCATACTATGGAAGTATGAGTACTTTAACTTAATTATCCTCACTAACTACTCTTCGCACTGCCGTCTGCTTTCATCCCTTCCTCGCAAATTCTCTGCATTGCCTTTTTCTCTTGAAACGTTGCTTCGCTATTAGTTGCTCCCGCTTTCGGCCTCAATATAGTTGACCTTAGGTTTACTTAAGCTGCCTCTCGCATTTGGATGACTATCAGCATCACGTGCTTAGCTGTTTTAAAATAAATGTTTCTCTTCAACAATCTTATCATTCGCTCAAATTTGTAAACGCACTTAGGTATATCTGGCTTTTAGCCCTGCGCGGCATTACCTTCTTCCTACGCAGTAGTTGCAATCTGAGCCACACCAGTGACGTGGTGTAATGAACGCGCTCGCAAATCGTGTATGCTAAACAAAAATACACAGGTTTTTGGGTACCATATGCATGGTTGAATGCCATCATTCTTGGTAGTGTATCTTGTTTTATTGCTGTCTGTCTGTTTAGCTGCTTCTTGTCCGTTGCCGGTTTTTCCCAGAGAGTTCCACGGTTACATCGGTCTCCGTAAGCAGGTTTATTCACTTGGGATGGCTGCCTCATTCTTAATAGCCAGCTGGCTTAAACACTTGATCTCTTCTCCTGATATGAATAACCCACTTCTCGTTCCATATGTAGCACCGTAAGCTACTCTGGAGACGCCAATTTTACGCAGTCTCAACAACTGGGTTTAGCTCGCCTCTTGCTCACAGTATCACAATTTGCTCACCTGGACAAATATGATAACATTGATCCTCTGTTCCACAATGGGAGTCAGCTATTTCTGTCGTGATTACCTTCACTGCCACGGACAGCTTTGCTTATTTGCGCCGGCGTGCAAAAGATTGGTTTCGGTGCCAGACATTTCCTGAAGTCCATGCTGACTCTCTATTAAACTGTAGCTTATCGGAAGTCGTTTCAGGGACAGCTTTGCTGCTCCTAAGTGGCGCTCGAACAAACGGGTTCGGCCTCTTACAATTCTATAAAATCATCCTTATAGCTAGTTAGGTGCAGCTTTTACCGTTGGCCTTTCAATGAGTTTGCACTCGACCATGGATCCAATTACACTCAATTATTACTTACATTTGATGCAATTTTGATCCTTTTTTGA
This sequence comes from Dicrocoelium dendriticum, assembly GCA_944474145.2. Taxonomy (NCBI): domain Eukaryota; kingdom Metazoa; phylum Platyhelminthes; class Trematoda; order Plagiorchiida; family Dicrocoeliidae; genus Dicrocoelium; species Dicrocoelium dendriticum. The sequence continues at coordinate 47,268,719 of OX104068.1, read as the reverse complement.
GTACAAACACCTTCGTGACGATCACACATAAGACAAAGGAATGGCGTTTTTGCCTGTTCTAGACGTAAGGCTGGCTAGCCGAACAACCTCCTCGTGGTGTCAGCTGGGTGGTTCGGGTTTAACCCGTTCCAGCAAATAATTCGGCGGCAGTGTTCCAGGACGTGGCGGGTTTCGCCTGGCAAGCGTTCTCCCTATACAAAGCCATAAATGTCTGCTTAACAACACTGTGACGTGGCGGTCGTGACTCACCACAAAATAAAGTCACTGCCCCGTGGATATCCGGATAATGGCATCCAACCCATGGACACCAATGTCCTACTCGCATATTGAGGACGATAACAAACCTTGCAGATTGGATCAGCACAACTATAAGCCCAAAATACACAACTACATACACATACACACACAATGACATACATACATACCCCCTACAAAATATCTGCTGTAGACAAGGATTTTAAGCCTCAATATAATAAGCGAGGTAAGGAAACAGCAAAGACAAGTGAGGCAGTGCGGGACGTTCGCATCTGGCTGACAACGAGCAAACCAGCTGAGGCGAGAGCTAGGTACGTGGCTCAAACAAATAAGCGTATCATCGGATTGTAATGGCGTTAGAGAAAAAAGCTGGGGAAGAGCAACAATCAAGTAAAGGAAAAGGAACATCAGTGAAAGTGCCAACCATGAGTCAGTATACCTCAGTAATCTAGCAGCTGGCAGAAGGCGAAACCACTTGGTCGAGACTGGATTAGGCTGAAAGAAGAGACTATTCGGTTCAACAGATGTGTGGTGATGATTAAAGAGGCAAGTAGAGTTACAGGTCACAATATCTGAGACCAAGTTTAAGAAATGCCAACTACCGTGGTCAGGGAGAAGAAATGTTTGATGAAGCAGCCATGACTGAGCTAACCCCAGGCGGCATGTATAGATTCATAAGGTCAGGGTGCCGAGGGCTCAAGAACTAAGTAATCATGCAAGTTAACGTAGGCTCACAGTGATAAGGCTTGGAAAGGTAGTGTGAAATAGCCATGGCCTGATTAAGGTTAGAATAAATGCCGCGGGTGAATCTGCTGTAAACCAGGCTTTCAAGCCTCAATGTAATAAGTGAGGTAAGGAACAGCAAAGACAGGTGAGGCAGTGTGGAGCGTACGCATCTGGCTGACAACCAGCCAGCTAGCTGAGGCGAGAGCTGGATACGCGGCTCAAACAAATAAGCGACTCATCGGATTGCAATGGCTTTAGAGAAAAAAGTTGAGGAATGGCAACGATCAAGTAAAGGAAAAGGAACATCAGTGGAAGTGCCAATCATGAGTCAGTATACCTCAGTCCCCTAGTAGCCGTCAGAAAACAGGCGAGAGAGCTCAGACAAGACTGAATTAGGCAGAAAGTAGTGACTACGCGGCCCAGCAAAAGTGGAGGTAATATTTGAGGACGCAAGCAGAGATTCGGGACACGAAATCTGGTACAGAGTTTAGGAAATGCGACATACCGTGGTCAGGGAGACGAAAGGTGTGATGGATCAGCCGTTACTGAGCTGCTCCCAGGCGGCATGTATTGGGTCATATTTCAGACGCAGACGGACAAGCAACTGATTAGGTTGAAATGGCTTTAAGTAAAAGTGTGTAGAAGATAAACAATCTTAGTTGAGGAGAAATGATTATCGGTGGAAATGCGGTACAACTGGTGTTATGCCTCAATTGCCCAGCTGTAATCAAAGAGCCGGCGAAACAGCTCAGATGAGCCTGGATTAGGTAATGGTAAGGTGATAAACAAATCCGAATTATATGGAGCTGATGCAGTAGGTAGTTGAAGGGTACACACGAATGTATGGAAGGAAAAGTACTAGAGGTAAAAAGGTAGCCTTAAGTGGAAGGTAGACGCAGGTTATATTTGTTGGGCAGCAATATATGGGTAGGTCCGTTTTCCCAGAACGCGTCTGCAGATACGCATGTACCAAATACTTCCGCTACTTTGGGAACTACGAGTAACCTCTTTATAGACGCAGAGAATGATATGACACTTTCATATATCCTGACTGCTTCTGGCAACTTATTCCATACGCTGGCGTAGCTGCAGGAAAAGAAGTTAAAACCTATGGACAAATGCGCTCTAGGTACATAAAAGGTGTGCTGCTTTTACGGAAGGGGTATCGGGTATCGTACCGCATTTGGAAAAGCAGCTAATACCTGTGTTAGAGCCTTTGTCGAGTTTATAGAGGAAGATAAGGTTGCTTGAGGTCGGCGAGGCCAAAGTGGCTCTAGCCCGAGCTGGTTAAACCGGTCTTGATAACTGAGTGTAGTAAGGCCCAGTGGACGCTTAGTAAACGAGCGCTGCACTTTCTCGAGCACTAAGCTATCGAATTTGCATGCGTTAGCACCAACTAACGAACAGTATTCTAGAATCTTTCCGCCACCTATGTTGTAAAGAGTAAGTCGATATGCTCTTAAGCGTATAAATTCGAAGCTGTATCCAATACTTGCCCTTTTTTGCAGAACAATAGCACACGTGTTCAGCAAAATTTAGCGAGCTTGAGTAGTGTACACTGAAGTGGCGAACAGAGGAGCAGACTTCTAGAGAAGTACCGTTAAGTATTAACGTGGTAGGTGTAACAGGACGCCTGTAGGAGAGAACACTGCACTTTGATGGAGTGCATTCAAGTTTCCATAAATCACACCTGGTTTCGAGTGCGTTTAGGTCACTTTGAAGGCGGGAGAGGCTGCCTTGCATGTTGTAAGGATCAAATAAAAGTTGGGGTTCATCCCATAAAACTTTTGGGTAGACACTGTCATTTGTTTGCATTCGCGCTGGTTTTTATGTGCTTTACGACCCTCAGATTCTACCGTGCGGATATTTCACCATTATGTGGAAAGACGTTTACGCCTTTTACATCATCGGCGAAGATGTAGGAGCAATCGTGCTGAAAACTGCTGTAGAAATGATTGATAAAAATCAAAAATAGGGCAGGGCGAATCCCACTGCCTCGCAGCAGGCAAAGGGAGATGGGTGTCAAAGTAGAAACAGTTTGCTCAATCATAACAGACTGCATAGGTCCTATTAGGTAATAACGCAGCCAGTCTACTAGAAAACTGGCTACCTCTTGCGCCCTTCATTTATGCCTCCGGCGCATGTGCGGCGCCCTGTCAAGTGCCTTTTCATATCGTGGTAAGGAATAGTTACTGACAATTAGATTAATCGGCCAAAGTGACTAATATGCTGAAGTCCCGTTGGCAGGTTGCACAACACTGAGCAGTTAGGATTCATTGCTGCGCTCACTTACATAAGGGAAACTGATGTGTGTTTTATTCAACTTCTTCATCCCTATCAAGACGATAGAAGTGTGGTTAGTTAGGCGGTATTTACGAATTCCCTGTAGACATGCACCCTTATGGCATCGCATAATGATGGAATGCTTCCAAGGAGTCGGGTATTGACCTTGCTGCATTGATCAAGTGAAGGGTTTCAAAAGAAAGATAGGGACATCTCCGCCACCATACTTAAATAAAATGTGCGATATTCCGTCTGAACCAAGTTTCGAGGTGGAATTGATGTTTAAACTCGCAGAACGGTTACCCTTGCTGGCAACCTGTACCAATGACAGGTACTGGCTACCGGGCATTAACAGCACCTGATAGGTTGAACCTATTTCTAGGCATTACGATCCAGTAACGAGGGAGCTGAAGAGCTGATGTATAATAATTGCGTCCCTGGAATGGTCGTATGGCTAATCTTTAAAGTAACGGCTTGTCGTCTATAATTGGAGTCCCGAGAACGCCGCAGTTGGCCGGGTGCCTTTGCTTTGTTCGCTCTGTTTAGTGCGGCTCTTTCATCGCTGGTTTGCTTCTGTTTAGATCTGGCAGGATGCTCCTCAGTGATACAAAGGAGAAAAACCAAAGGCTGGCTGGCCGAAAAGCACCATCATGGTGTAAGCTGGGTATTTTTAGTTTACCCAGCTCCACTAAATATTTTGATGAAGTGTTCCAGGATGTGATGGGTTTCCGCCTGGCAACTGCTCACGCTTAAAAAAGTAACAAATATCTGTTCAACAACACTGTGACCTGGTGGTTTTAACTTCCCACCAAGTAAAGGCACTCATTGCATACCCATACAACCGAAAGAAGTCCACAAACAACAGGCATCTGTGTAGTACTGGCGACACCATCAGCGGCGCTGGAAAACATTTATACAACCCATAAACATAGCAACACGTCTAAATGCAAACATACCTACATTCATATATCAGCATCTGTGACCATCCTATGGTTTCCGTGTAAGTTAACCGATCCAATTTTACCCTCTTAGTAGGCTCACGCCTGTGCAGGCTTGTCTCGTTCATTCGAGAATAAACATTTCGTTTTTTCATTTTTCCTATTTAAGATGTGTAATAGTATGGGTTTACACATATTACATCCTACGAACATGTGTTTTCATTTATTCACTAAATATTCGTCCCGTGTAAACTTATTTCTTTTCTTTTATTTCCAACCTACCTCGCTTGCCAGAACTGATTCTTTACAGGGAATTTGGACTGCAGCCACAAAAATTCCTTTGGAACCACAACGTACGTTTGCCCTCACATCTTTCATCAAACGGAAACCTTGTACATTGTTTCCTATAGATAGTTACACATTCAGCTTCGTAGTTATCCACTTGTTAATTGTTATATATAAGGTTTTATCGTTCCCACCGACTTATATACCAGTCAGTTAACACTGCATACATTTGTGTATTGGTGCTTTATTAAGCACTCCATTTATATTTCCCAAAAACGTAGACTATCTACGCATATAACTAGAAAACACAGAACCTAATTTGCCAGGCGGAATACGGTATTCGAGAATACGTCTACCCTACGAACTTAATAATGCGCGGTAGATCAGAACACGGCAATGTTATGACGTAAGTAACCACTGGATCTCCCGTTAAATCACATAAGCCAGAAGCTGCAGCCCATTAAGTGATTATTCCGTATGAGCCTCTGTAATTACTAAAGGCCACGTAGGCCAGGTGGCAGCTTACGAGCAAGCAATGCATAAATAAATAAATATTTATATTCGCGTATGTAAGGCATGCCCATGGAGGTATGAGCAGGTGAGGGCAAGTGTACAGATATTTTATGTCAATTGTAACAACGACGGCAGAAAATTGTTCTTACTTGCATGATTGGAACTGTACCCTAGTGGGAATGTAAAATAATGATTATGGTGTCTTGAGACCTGAACCCGTTTTTTAGGACATAATCGGCCTGCCCTATATTGCAGCCATATTTCAGCTGATGATAGCTTAAGAATCTTGAATGATCGATTATAAGGTAATTAAAGAACAAGATCACGAGAGTTAGGTCAACATACTAAGTTCGTGTGAACGTACCGCAAAGGTAAAAGGTGCTATCGTAGTAAGAAAAAGACGACAATATGTGCGGGCACCCTTAGAAAAAAGAGGCGACAGTATATGCAGACGTAGATGTTTCAGTGTAACGTATGTATCAAGAATGTTGACGCTAGTTGGCCTGCCAGTGTGAAGTTATGGGCTGTGACTTCATTCAGTGGTGAGTCACATTCGCCACGTTGCAATTTTGGTAAAAGGACAGTTGTGGTCTGTTATAGGGAGAACGCTTGCCAGGCGGAAGCTTGCCACGTCCTGAAACACTGCCGCCCATCCATTGAATTGAAAGTTGTGGCTGGCTATACTTCTTGTTGCGTATTTACTTGCTTGGTTATTCGCAGTCAAGTTGTGGCCCGTTGTTCCATTGCCTGCTGCGTTAGTGGAGAGCTTGGTTCGTTCCTGGGCCGTTTCTGTCCGGACTGAATGACTGGGCCCGAGTGATAGGTCATGAAAAGAATACATATTTGATGGTGATGTGTTCCTCGTCTGCGGCACCACGGAAAGTCTCCGAGGGATATCCATTGAAATAGGCTGAAGTGTTGTTGAATCCCTGAAGGATAGGACATTGTCCCAACCCACAACTTAGCAGTCCTCCCGGGGTGCTTTGTAACATAAGTTGAAAACGCAGGTATCCATGGCCAAATGAACGGGCGAGCGGGATAAGTAACTTCGGCTATTTGCAAGCAAAAGAAAGTAACCAGTAGGGAATACTGGCCGGACCCAATTGTACTGGCCTTGCATCGACAGGAGAAGGTGCCTTTCGAATTCAACAGGAGAGCTCCATGTAAGAAGTATGTGAAAGCGATATTGTTAGACGAATTGAACCCAATTGTTCAGGCCTCGGGAAAATTTTATCCTTGTAAGCTAACAAATCATTTGCCCGGTTGGTAAGTTGTAACAGCGGCGGATAACATTCCGCTCGTCTCCAGATAGGGAAATTTTGTGCTTCGTATGATAGTATTGTGGCAGCTATGGACAATTGCATGGGTGCTCGACGCCTGATTTGTGACAATATCGGGAGAAAAGGCAATGAATGAAGTCAGCTACACAGACAGACGAGAGCAATGCCTCCGGAACACACTCGATCGGTTTCAACATTGACTGTACCCTTGTACCCCAATATCATGCACTTGTAATTTGGCACGCAACTAAACCTGGTAGGTCATGTCGCGTAACTGTGTGCCTTGGTGTTCAACGTTAACCTAGAATAACGTGCAAGAGTGACGTTAGCGTTCCATGCGGCATGCCTGCATATGTGCAATCTTATAACCAGTTAAAAGTTTTAGTTTATTTTTCCTTCTTGCGCAGTCGTCGTCACAATCATCTCTTTCTAGTTCCAATTTTAGCACGTATTCCGGGCGAGCGAGTACCAGAGGCGGTGCCTAAAGGATTCGGACCCGGCCACAAGGCTGACAGTACGGCACTCTACCATTAATCCATATTCGAGCTATTTCTGCCCCTTACGTTAATTAACAAAACCTACAACTAAGAAAAGTTAAAGCTGATTGCAAAATTGCAATAAATTCTCTCAATTTTAAGATTTTATAGGTTGGAAACTGCTTAACACGACTTCATGTTACCAGCTGTTGCAGAATTAGCTTGCTACAGGTGGTAGAAGAATTGTACAATACCTTGGAACACGGTGTAGCATGCGCTCGGTCGAGGATTCCGATGGCTTATTGGTCCGTGGGGTCGTATTAGCCTGGGGCTGAATTGAAAAGAAGATTCTTGGTAGGCGGCTGGAAAACAACCGAATAAGAGGTAGAGCTGGATGGATGATGTGCTTGTGTCACCTCTCGTGGCTAACTAGGTAGTACGGTCGCAGCTGACGATAGAGGACCGAGGAAAAGGTGGCTAGATGGGTGGCGTGCAATATTACGATGGTTGAGTAATACAATTACACCGACGAAGAAATGGAACAGCAAAGCGTAGATGAATGGTCCCTCAAATTATAGGCTACGCTAGACGAGCACTTACCTGTTGTCTTATTAGTGCGACACAGACGCACTGAGAAATGTCCATAATTAAAACACCGCAGAAAGGCGAATCCAACGGCACCTGGAAAATGGGCATTTAAATTGCTAACGCTGAAATGAACGTTCGTTACTGGCTTGTAACAAGCCATAAAGCCCGGTTCAGGAAGCTTAGCTTGGAAAGTTAGAATACTATACATTTTTTGTTTAGCTTCAAGTACATTTGTACAAATACGTTGTTTTCAAAGAGATTCGTTGGTTAGAGCAACTTTTTGAGTGTAAGAATCCAACTGAGCAGTTTTTGACGCGTTCTGGGAACAAAACTTCGTCAGTGCTTGCTGGCAAAATGCATGAAGTAAATGGATCTCCATGGATGACCGGCTAGTATTTGGAAATCATTTGATTTTGCTGACCCGCTTGACATTAAAGTTATTTAACCTGGATGTATGCCTAAGTGGTAGGTAAAAAGGATACGAATTGAGTTGAAGTCTCGAAATGGAGTACGATTTGGGTTGTCGCTTCTATAAAGGCTGAGTTCAGGAGCGTAACACACTACCTAACTGGGCGTTGCACACAAATCCTCCATGCGCAGCCTTCATATCAAATCACTTTGTACTTCAGATAAGTGGGAAGGGAAAAGTAAGGCATTCCGTGTGTGGGAAGTTGGGTGGTCTTTCTGCCCACTGTGCATGGCGTCCCTACGGATTTTTTGTAGTCCTCAGCCATGGACCGGCTTGCGGTCTGTCATAAAGTGGAAATTGTGCACCAAAAGGTGTGTTTTCCACTTATCCAAGGTAGAGACGACAGCAATAGATGCATTCTCTAACGTAGAGCATTGCTGCACAAGACGCTCGCCAAGAACATACAAGCATATTCTATTAAACCCTATGGTTGGGACAGTACCACGTTGACTGCACTTTTCTTTGCGTCGACTGTAACCGTAAACTTCCCCTCGGATTATGGACCCGTAAGCAAGTTGGGAATAGCGAGACATTTGCGTTTATGTGGTAGAACGATTAATATGCTTCGGCTGTCTACACTGCCGGTTGTGCCTTAGCTTCAATAATTGTCTGTTGTTCTCTGCATACGGAGGGACGAATTGCGAATCGTATAAATAAATAAATAAATTGTGTATTCTCGACTAAGCGAGGCACGCCTGCGCAGGCATGATCATGTTAAGAGTACAAAATGTGCTCAGTTAATGTACAATGGAACAATGGGATTGTTACATATGTTTATATATGAATGTATGTAAGTTTGCATGTAGGCGTGTTTAGCTTTGTTCATGGGATTGGTAAATGTTTCCTGTCATTTTGCTTGAATATGTTTGAAGGTGTCGCCAGTGCTTGCTATCTGTGGACTTGAAGCGATTGTTCGGATAAGCAATGGGTGACTTTAATTAGTGGCGAGTCACAAACGCCACGTCACAGTGTTGTTAAACGGACATATGTGGCTTTTATAGGGAGAACGCTTGCCAGGCGCAAACCCACCACGTCCTGGAACACTGCCGCCGAATTATTTGCTGAAAGGGGGTAAACCCGAATCGCCCAGCTGGCACCACGAGGAGGTTGTTCGGCTAGCCAGCCAGGTAGGAACGGAGCTGACGTATAGAATTTGGACTCGAAAGTTCTGGAGCGGCATCCATTTCTTTGCCGGGAGCCTTTATTCCACTCACCCACGACGTGACATAAACACCTAATCAACCAATAAGCAAGCTTTAATTTCTACCGACTTTGCTTCAACCCGCCTTCCTTCAAAAGTTATACTACTGCCGCAAGCCTGCTATCTTGCACGCGTTTTGTATCGGAGAATGTATACGCGGTGCAAGTTCAAGTTCAATTTGAACAGGAGCGGTTGGATGATCCAATGTGTGTTCCTTCTCTAATGTTTCGCTTAACCAGGGTGGGGTTGATGGAAGCGATTTGAAACCGAAACGAGCCAAAGCAACCACACGAAGCACATCACGTCAACCAATCAAGGCCCACGCCGCATGCACTAGCGGTCCCCGTTGTACGAGCCACGTGAATACAAATAAAGGCTACGAGAAGGGAATTAAGGAATCAGAATAATGATAATTGTAATATAGGAGAGAATGTGTGGATAAGAGGTGAGAATCAAAGGAATTGGTTATAGATGTTAAGGACCAACCCGAAATGTTTAAAACTGCAATCCAAGGGCGTCGACTAGATGTTCAAGCTCCTTCGCCGTTGTTGCTAATACTATTTATTTATTTATTTACTTCGCTGGGTAGTGCGTCCCATGAGTTGATGCCCCTGCTTGATCAACGAAAGTCAGCTGTAACGCAGTCAGATCTAGGATCATGCAGCTTCCGTCGGTGAAAACCAAGAGGTGGGAGCTGAGCCGGATGGAACAGTCTAGTTAGATAAGGCCCAATCTTGCCGGTCAATATACTGTAAATAGGCATATGGCCTCCTCAAAAGCGCCTAGAGTGTGGCGAAAGCACCCGCAACCTGATCAACCAATCGGGATACGATAGATGCCTCAATCCTTGTACCAGTTTTGTGCCAGCTCTCAGAACCTGTCTTGGAGTATGACCTGACACAGGCTGAAAACGGTGTAAGAAACGTTTTGTTTGTTATGATGACGAACGACTTGCGGATCATTCACTGCATCCGGAAACCCTTGCGGGTAGCATTTGTGCAGTTCCTGCTGGATTTGAACTCAGAGGATAGCGAGCTACCCAAGTCGGGTTTTCAGTCACTTGATGCACAAGCTTTCCGCTAAGTACTTAAGGGGCTGTGAAAGTGCTCGATCCTATGCGCAAGACCGAACATATGACAAGGTTGCTTTGGCAGCTACCACGATTCTGACCAGTCCCAAAGCTTGTCGAGAGCTGGCTGCAAAGCCGTGGGTCCAACAGAATCGCTCACTGTATTCCAAAATTTTAACTCATCCGCAGACATAAGGGATGGTGCCTTAAGCTTCTCATGGAGGTCATTGGCATACAATGCAAACAGTAGAGGTCCAAAAACCGACCTCTAAGTAACACTCCTCAGGAAGGCTGGTTTAAAAGACAGCCAGGAACCCGCTCGAACACACGTCTGCATTCCTTCCAGGAAAGCCGAAATGCACTTCAGTACTTGGCCTGAAACGCCGCAGGATTCTAGTGTAAACAAAAGACGCCAACGCGGTACGGTGTCAAAGGCTTTAGGAAAGTCCCTGAACAAAACATCCACTACCTGTCCTTGATCCATAGCCTCAGTTTAGGACTCCCGGGCTACCGACATGTTAGTCAAACAGCAGTGGCCTCTGCGGAATCCATCTTGAGACGGCCTGAACAAACTGAACTTATCCAAGTGTTTCTCCAGCGCACCTCATACCAGCTTCGCTAATACTTTCACTAGTACACTTGTTAGGCTAATCAGTCTATAATTTTCAGGTAAGCGTTTATCACCAGTTCTGAAAATAGCGCACGCGGTAGCTTCGCTCCAGACAGCAGGTAAGGCGCAGGTAGGAAGAGACATCTAAAGGGATATGTAATCGGTTTACACAGCAACTCAGCCAGCACGTACAAAAGTTTGGGATGGAGGACACCTATCCCGGCAGCTTTAGTGGGATTTAGGTCACGCGGCAGCTTGAGTAATGGGCTTCTGAGATGGAAACGTCTGTCAGCGAAGAAAGTACTATTATGTTTGCCTGCAACTCGTTATTAGGTAACAGAGATTCGCGCACGAACGACCTAGCATACTGTTTCGTAAGTAAGCAGGCCTTGGCCTGGTCGGTTTGCACTTCAGTGCCCTCAGGTCCAAACAGCACAGGGACAGGCAAAGTTGCATTGCATCTCCGTTTGACGGAGCCAAGGAACCGGTTAGGGTTTATGATGCGGATCAAGCCAGCGCTAGTAGATACCTCAAGCTTGCGGCCTGAAAATGCTGTTTACGCACATTTCGCACGCCTCGGTAGAGATGACAGGTAGTTTCTGACGGAGCTAATACGTAAATCCTGCAACCTCTGGATCGTCTACTGGGCATCCTGTTTGGCACAGAGTCAAACTAAGGCGACTTTGCCCCCACTTTATTCCTCACTGAGGTTGGAATGTGGGGGAGAACTCTCGCAAAAGAGGTTTGAACTTGTACCAAGCGGGTATCCTCCACTGAAATGATACAGGATTGATTTGCAGCCTTGCTCTTGATGGCTTGAGAATCAGCGCGCTAGATATTTGGCCTCCTGATAATACACTCCGCACGGTACCATCTTAATACGCATTTGAATAACAGGCAAACTTGATCATTAGATCCCACGGGGTATCATACCCTACAGCTCGTACAAAGTATATCGATTTCACACATGTAAGGTCTAAAAAAGAAGGCTTTTGGCCCTCCATGAGCGTAGTTGGCTTTTGTACAAACTGATGAAGGGATGCTTGCAAGGATAGGGCAAGAAACTCATTAAAAATCGTCCAGTTGCTGCTGTGCAGAAGTTCCGCCAATGAACCTCAGAAACCTAACAATCACCCATAACCGGACATCCATTTGTCCTATGGGTACGAATGAAAGCAATGAGCCTGATTGACGTACTTTCGGGGCTTCTGTATACTAACACCATTTTGAATTGCGTGAATGCAGCGCAAACATCCACCGCAATCGCCTCGGCTGTTACATCAGAGGATTTGAAGAAATATGTTCTCGATTTAGTCAAAGTGCATCCGACGTACAAAGCAACTCCTCCTCCGCGACAGCATGAGGCGCGACTGTTTCGCAGGCGGGTATAGCCAGGCAAACTCATTCCACTGTTCAGGATTTCGGAGAGCGGCCGGGTCACAATGAAAGCAAGCACGTCTGGTCGGGAGCTTCCTACATGAGTGCCAATCTCGCACATGTCGTCCCTCAGACTACACAGGTTGCTGAGGACTACCTTAAGGAAATTGGGATCGTGAGCCGGGGATCGGATGCCACAAGAACAGTCTCTGGATGGGCGGAAGTAGATATCCGGCTCACAACCCAAAAACCTACCAATCGAAGACCAGCTTCACTCTCCTCCCGACGGGCTTTAGTTCCTTTATGGCAGTCAGCACTTTCATCTTATCAGCCAATTAAAGGTCAGGTTGAATACTGCCCCCAGAATCCTGGAAGTTAAAATCGAAACGACGGAGCGTGTTACGCTCGTCCGGTGTTGAAGGAACGACTCTCAGCAAACGGGGTTTGACGTCCGAAACCTCAACCGGCACAGACCCAAGCCTAATGAATTTGCTTACAGTGACGCCAGGAAACCCGGGCGGTAACAGTTTGGAAACGCAATCCTTAAACCGTTGAAGGTCATCAAGCATTCGCTCCTTTAGAAGAGCGGCGGTGGACTCCGTTACATTCCTAAAGATGACTGCTATCAGTGTAAGAGTCACTGCGGCGGAGGTGCCTACTCTCCGCGCTACAGTCACTGAATCCTGCGACTGGGTGGCTGGTGGCTTGGATGCACTGGCCGTATAGGGACAGACTTATGGAGGAGAGGCCTAAGAACACAATACTGAAGGCTCTGCAGTCGACGTGCTTATCTGATCCTCTACATACTCCAGCACTCCCGCATTTTGTAAGTTTACAGCTCCCTGCTGCTTGCCATGCCTAAGATTTGCTGGCAAGGTCTGCCATACTTCGTCAACAGCTGTGTAATCAGGTACCCCTTGCAACTGTTTAGCGCCAATTAGCTCAAAATTTGTTGCTGGGGAGGGTGTCAGGTCGGTGGAATGCGTTTGTGTGCTACTATCCGCTAATTTCACCTGGCCGAGAAAAACGGAGGCGATCTACTAAACCTTAAACTTACTTGCGATGCCCTAGCGCTATGCTCTGTCCACCTCGCCAGTGGATTACTTCTCCCTGCTACTTCACCCACCTCGCCAGTGTGGCAGGAAGATTTTATACATTCCGGATGTAAACGGTCTTTGGCCTATACTACTACGCTTCGCCATACCTGATTCCAAAGGCCACCGTAAGCTCCTCGAACGTTCGAAACATCCTCTCCATGCAAGCATCCCACAGCTGCATTGGTTACCTACCGTGGACCTACCAGCAACACACACCTAGCCCGTGGGTTATCTGCTCAGACAAGGATACTGCTTATGATTTGAGTTCCATACTCACATGAATAACGCAGCACCGCAATTTACACAGCTCATCTCCGAACAGTACTGCTGTCCACAACCGTTCCTGATGAATACTGAATAAGCCTTCTGCTGAAACAAAGGAAAATGGGGCGTCCCATTACTGCGATTAGCTGCTCGGAAAATCGGTCCTACAAAAGCATTAAATATCTCAACATAGCCAGTTACAACTTGCCATGCAATGGATTGGCGGCAGTGTTTCAGGACGTGGTGGGTTTTCGCCTGGCAAGCGTTCTCCCTATAAAAAGCCACAAATGTCCGTTTAACAACACTGCAACGTGGCGAATGTGACTCGCCACCGAATTAAGTCACAGCCCATAACTTCACACTGGCAGCTGAATTAGAATCATCATACTGGATAGCTTGCTCTTCAATTATCTTCCAATGGATCACTCAGGATTCTTTATCTATTATTACTCGAGGTATGACTGCGATATATGGCAGAGCGATTATGTCCAAACAAATGGATCCCGATCCCACTACAACCAAATCGTTCTTTCGCATGTTCACCATCGCACAGTTCCAAGCATGGACATATGAACAATTTTCTACTGTCACTACAGTTCCCATAAAATGTCTGTACAGCTGTACATACCTGATCATGCCTCAACTGGCGTGCCTCGCATAGTCGAGAATAAATATTTATTTATTTATTTACGTATTTATTTTATTTATTTAGGCATAGTTTTGAGTTTGATGTTACATTTGTGCTGCATCTTTACTAGAGTTGGGCTCAACTAATCTAATCTAGGTCTTTTTAATCCGGATACTAGGCAGCCCACTTTTTTGTATTGTTCAGTTATGTTACACTGTTGCATATGCTGTGTCAAGTTCGCGTGTGGCCTTTCCTTAAATTCCTTATCGTTTGTTTTAATTAGCTTGGTGGAGCTGCGCTTGTCGTAAAGGCTGACGAGGTGCATACCTGTCTAAAACATTCACCTAGATTACTGGCTCTAAGTGACTGTGGGGCTTTGGTGGGGTTGTGCGCGGTCCTCGTGGTCGTCCTAGACGCACGGCGCAGTTCCATGTATCTAGTATGGAGCGGACTACGGCCTAGCCACCGCCATGTATATTTCTGGTACGCTACACTTCCCTCATGGATTACTGAGAATGCTGTTGTTATGCATATTGACAGAGTGCGGGTTTTGCTCAATTAATGGAACGTGGATGCTATCTACCTGACTCCTGGTCCTATTTCTTAAGGTGTACACTGGATTTGGGGTGTTTGGTGGTCTTGTGGCTGGTTGATAGAGGCCAGATGGACAGGCAATTCCGGAACTGCTTGCTGCCAACGACGTATGAGTTGAACTTTCCATGTTGATTAATTGCGTTAGTTTGGCGCAGCGCTTGGTATCGGGTTCCGTCAGATGGCCGGCATGATAAGGGTGCAAAGGAACTCTTAGGCTTTGAGGACTGACAAATATGGAATAAGGAAGGTAATCCAGCCAAGCGCAGCGCAGTGACTTTAGCGGCGAGTCACATCCGCCCCGTCACAGTGTTGCTACAAAGAGGTACGTGGCTGTTTATAAAAAGAACCCACGCCAAGCTTTAAGCCACCACGTCCTGGAACACTTACAACCAACCATTCGCTGGAGCGGGGTTACCACGAAAGACCCAGTGGGCAGTACTGTGTGGTTGTTCAGTGAGCTGGGAGCAATATATTGAAACCGAAGCTGTAAGGAGGCACAGTCGTAGTTTATAACAAACAAAGGGTTCAGCTACCAGCATGCCCGCGCGCATGTATAGAGGTTACTTCGACACCACCACACACCATGCTAGCAGGACGCAATGGCCAAATGCGGTCCTGGCCAATTTTCCACTGCTAAAACATGGTAAGAAAGAATAAGCTCTTAGCCAATCCTTTGATACTGCGCTGTGTGCATCCGAAAAGTAACTAGGTACTCCGAGTACCCTTCTCCGCATGACGCATCGATCAACCTGGCATCGACTAGAAAAAACTTCCTGGTGCTATTTCGTCCCGGGCAGCGCGTTATGGACGGGTCTATAGACGATGTTCTAGGTGGGGTAATACTAAAGTTCAGAAGCGTTTCACAAACGTATAATATGATATAATCCATAAACAAGAAGTACCAAATGCAACCTTAAAATCCCTTGGCAAGTCGAGTGTTTCCAGTTGTCGCCAGGTTAAAGATTGGATAAGTGGAAGTCACCTAGCTCGGCGTAATGCTGCAGGTAAGGGAGTTCTCCCCCATTACTAACATAAACTTGGTGGATGCGGCAACAAGCAGAGGAATACCATTCTATAATTTTGTCTAGGGCTCATAAAGTGTCTAAGCACACCAAGGTAAAACCAATGTATACCGGAGCTTTATGTTATCAGGAAATAAAGGCGATGTCACTTCGAACTTCTCGGGCAATTATTTACGTAGAATGCAAACAGCAGCGGCCATGGAAAAGTAACTTAGGGTGCCGCTGGGCACAGCTTGTAAAAGCCAGGCGCCGTTTACTTTCTTAGCTGCCATCCTGTTTATCCAAAAAGCTTCGCTCCAAGTAGGGTGCAAGCACACAAAACTTGGAGAGAATCGCGAAATAGGGACTGTGACGGTGGTATTAGTGAAGATAACCAACGACAGGTCCCCCGCAACTTCACTGCCTACGGTTTCAGCACATTTGTCATTAAATTGTTTGCAAACTCTATGCAGTACGTTAACAAAGAAGTTAAATACGTTTTCAGTGCCACTACCTTGAATATTTTAACAGTTTTCTGGCAAGGTAAGCGCCACACTGGGTAAACTGCCAGTCCAGTACTTAGCCAGTAAGTCAGCCACCACAACTGAAAATGGGGAAATACGCGGCGGTTGAGTGTCTCCAGAAATCTAAAGTGAGCGGTTCACTAACTTACGTGCTGCGGTTTGGGATGCACAGAACCTTGCCAGCGGGAAGCCTGAGAAAAAGAGACGCAGTCACACTAACTTCGTCCAGAAAGGACCAAAACCTTAAAACTAGTGATCAGCAAGAGGTTTTGTTTCTCAGAGAAAGACGCTTGAGTGCTGCGCAAATATGCATAGTTGCTAAAGACATGGGTTAGAATTGAGCTCTCCAATACGAGTGTTCGCACCAAAGTTCTGATAATCTAGACGAAGAACTGCTTCTGATTGGCCGTCACAGTGTCAACTAATTCATTCCTATACTGAAGGCTGGCCACACTGAGGTGTAACTTGCACTTATGCCGAAGCATACTTTTAACTATCTATTGCGGCAGTCGACGAAGCTGAACAATACGTTCGCCGGCAACTAAGCCGCCTTTTCAACCAGCACGGATTTATCGAATCCATTTAGGTAGGTTGCGCGCTCGACAGCTATTTCTTAAACAGTAGGAACTGTGTATGCGAGATACTTAAACCCCAAAGGTTTTGACATTTACTAATGTAGGAGGTAAGCTCTCTCACAGGTTTTTCCCATCTCAGTCGGCCATAGCACTATATTCTTAAACCCTCTTGTCGTCTTTCTGGCTTGATCCCTAGAAGATTTTTACTCAGCGCTTGAATCCTATCTATCCACTGACTTACCACCATTTAACCTTTGAATCCATTTCATCGCAAGCCATTTACACTTTCACTTACTTATTCTGCGCTCCCTATCGAATTAAATTGGCTAGGTGCTGGTCTTTAACTTCTGCTTTCTGCCTTCCCACGCAATAGTTGCATCATATCAAACCGACACTGCGTTTTTTGCTCAATGGCGCAAACGCTATGTATCCCATGTAGATGGTAGCAACCAAGATATACGGCCCTTGCTATCGTAAAACATTCAAAGACACTTTCAGCATAATCATCGTTGTATATTGTAAATCATTTGTTTCCACTACATGTCATACCATGGGACTTAAACAATGTTTGTTCCCATGCCGGTTCTTTGCGGCCTTGTTTGTCTCTCACCTCCACTTTTCTCCGAGGTCCGAAACTGCTTGGGGATCTGGGATTGGACCAAGAAAATGTTTTTGCCCGGGACAGGACATAACCCACAAGGACCTACAAAGAACATGGCTGTGCAACAAACGGGCACAAATGCACTTATTACCACGACCGTTGTCCAGTAATGATAGCTGGACAGGAGGCCTTAACACTCCTGAACAGTATCCATAAACCTGAAAAATCTAGACGCAAGAAGCTGACGTTTTGCTCATCTGGACACACAAAGATGACTTGGGTCTCACCCTCCATGGACCTCAGTCATTATGGCCGCCCCGACCGAAGATACCTGACCAGTTAACAGAGGAAATTGGAGGCCAATTGACTGCGGATAACCGAGGGTGAAATCAGTCGGTAAGCTGCTCTGCCAGTTTTACATTAGTGTACAAACGGATTTCTGACAGTGTTCCAGGACGTGGTGGGTTTTCGCCTGGCAAGCTTTCTCCCTATAAAAAGCCACACCTGTCCGCTTAACAACATTGCGACGTGGCGGATGTGACTCGCCACTGAATAAAGCCACTGCCCACAACTACATACTAGCAAGTCAATTCGAATCATAATTTAATATTTTTCTGACACGTTCAAGAGCAAGATACTCCTTGCTTGCATGTATCGTTTTCACTACACATGTAATGGCCAGACTGTTTACACTACGCAAGCTAGAACCCAACGTCTTGTCATGCATTGACGACATTATTACCCATGATTACTTTTACAATTTCCGCAGCCTGTATAACTTTCGGCTTACTGCCGATTACATACCTAGCAACGTGTTCTTTGCGAAACATAATCGCATGTAAATATTGATCATGCCTGCTTTGGTGTGCCTCGACAAACTCGAGAATGCACTATTTACTTATTTATTTAACTAGTCGTAAAGTGTTTATTCCTCTACGATTTACATTTCCTTTCCGTCCAATTCATCAATCGTACTTATTCTTACCATCCATAGACATCGAGTTCCATCCCTCTGTCACCTGCGATAATGGCAGGCCGCTCGCAACGAGGTGTGATTCAGTAGCTAGCGACACGCGGGTGGATTATTACTAACTGGTTGCGAATGGTGCCTTCAGTACCTAGGAGATATGGCTTTCGTATTGAAGCTACACATGACCGTTACGATCTAGTATAAGTTAGACACAGAGGCCCATAAAAGCCTTGACACTACACTGAGGTCATAGAAATGCTAGTGTAAACTTTTGCATAAAGAAATTTACTGCAAAGTAGATGCGATGCGTTTTTTAAAGTGTTAGCAATTCAAAACCAACAACTTTCGCTTGCAACCAGCCATGGATTGGCAACATTTGTATCCGGGTTTTCCTGTCCCTATGGTCTCCACGGGACAAAAAGAGGAAGCCTGCCTCTACAAAAGGACCGTGTACGGCGTGCACTGCCCCATCCTAAAGTCCACCCACACACCCGATACCCGGACTAACCCTGAACGAATAACCCAAGATAGCATGCGAATGGTTACACGTTTCATGGATCAAGCTGGCACCCACGCTCTCAACTGACTGAGGACAGTGGTTGAATAACACTGAAATAAAATTTTGCCTTTGCTCGGTCTTAGTGCGCTCCGAAAGTACTTAGAATTGCCAACCTAATCGGAATCTTCTGTGTGTTTCCCTTTGCCTCAGCGTTGTTGTGACGTTTCACCCCATAGCTCTTGTTCTCAGAGACCTTTTGTGGGAACCGGCGTTGAAAAACTTTAAACTGAAAGTTTAGCTTCGTCAGGTTCTTGTAATTCAAATGGGCTCGGAGGTGTCCAATATGCCAGCGTTTAACGATCTTAAATTGTTTGTCAAATGTTCCTGGTTTTTCCATCGAAATGTAGCTGGCAGCCGTTGGAAGTCTGCACTGCCAACGATTCCGGGTTTGGCAACAGCTTCTGGAACGATTGTAAATCGGGTTGATATTTGACCGCGCGCCTCGGAGCAATTCCTCATTCATGCATAGTTTCGCACAAATCCAACGGTGCACAGCTTTAACGGGTTATTCCACAGCGATGCCTGGTATTGTCTTTGCTGATTTTAATGAACTGGTACGTCCAAAACTGTGAAAACAAATCACTCCAGGGTTTATCTGCTTGCGGCTCAATTTGACAGACTTACCCAGGTTCAAATTTCTATTGTATGCTAAAACGTTTCCTTTTCCGTGATGGTAAAAATATACGTTTCCAAGTCGCTCGCGCACCCAGTAACCATTTCGACAGCTGTTGGTGACAAAGCTAGTTATTTGAAACCAGTTACTAGTTCTTCAGTTGATCCGCAAAATAAACCGTACAGTCATTACTTCCATGTGGCTTGTACTGGGTTGGATAGCCAGCAGTATAAACTCCTAGACAACGGCGACGCTTTACCTAAAAACTGCCCTGGTTATGTCATGTTCAAAGTATATCGTATAGCCCCAAATGACGAGTTGGAACATTGGTGGATAGGGAGGGTGACGTACGATATTTGTTTAGTCGTTTAGAGGGGAAGGTTGATCAAATCGTCGTAATCCTTGAAAACGCAGTAGCTCTCGAAACAAGCGTGCGTTCAGACGACTGCAAAAATTGTACAGCTTCGTTGGCTTCACCAACCATTGAGGCAGCGCCTGAAGGCGCCAACCTTCCTGACGTTATATCGAAGTCAGCTGGAGTGTGGTAGTTTTACATGCCAGTGTAACTGCGAAGGTACCGTGGCGTAAGATATAGAAGACGATCAGTATAACCAAACCCATGTCAAAATATGAAGTCGTGAGCTCTGTCGAAATGCCGTCCTCGATAACGGATGCATAAAACTCTTCCACCTCAGCGCCGGAATCCTTATCAATTGCATCCGCTGTTCCCAGTAAGGAATATATGAACTCGGACGCTCCACCGGCCACTGCTACAGTGACGCGTGCCGTAAACACCCTAGGGCATAGTAGTGCATTTACGGACAGTAGCGTTATCTTAAGGTATGTCGCGAGATCCATTGCGGCTCGTACAAAAGTCGCTTGTTTGACGACGTTCACTGGTTCATACTTGACTTTTCAAACTACTTTCATTTCGGATTTCTTAGGGTTACGATTGGTAAACTTACTAGACTTGTGAGCTTATTAAGTGGCAGTCCTAATAGTAGGTCTTGTTTATTGCGCATAGTCCTACTAACACCGGAGAAACACCGAGCTCCGTTGCACTTCGCGGTTAAATTAAAAGTTTCCGGAATCAGTATACAACCGGAGCAACCATTAGCGGATAGGATAAAACTTAAGGAAGTCATCAAGTACCGTACCTGTCATCAAGCAGCTGGCGAGAAGGGTTTAATTTTGGTGGGTGTTTGGATGGCAAGGCGACTATCCAGTTTCGCCCTACCAGCGCTCATTATGGTCGCGCCATCGTGTGCTTTGCATACAAAACCTTTTCACACAGTTCTTAAAAATGTGCGTAGTCTGCGAAACAAGTTACGTGAAGTTGGCACCTTAATAGGAATCACCCGTCCTGCTTTACTTGCGTTCAATGAAAAATGGTTGTCATCTGACGTTATGGACAGCGAATTATAGATTCCGAGCTAAGCAATACTGTTATCTGACCGCCCATCAGACCGTCACAGAGTTAGAGTCGCCCTGCGCTTCACATTTGGTGTAAACATTTCACAAACATACTTCTCACTCGGCTGATAGAGCTGTTGAATTCTTGCAGTTAAAGGCTGTGTAGGCGCAATACAAGTTAAAATTGTGCTGCCTTGTAGCAGCCCTGATAGCGTCTCTAGAACTTTCATTGACTTCGTGGGTGTTCACTTTGCGGACGGATGCTTTATAATGGGCGCGACCTATCTTATGGCGCAGCGAAAAATGGGTTGGCTGTCGAGCTTATCGACTGGACTCGGGAAGTATCCTTAGACAAAGTTGTCCATTGACCCACCTTGTACATGGATGGCCAGGTTCCTTCTCCCAAGGACCCAGTTTTCGTAAAGCTGGTTGCCTTTATGGGTGACCTTGAGTATGCAAAGTTGAGTTGAGTTGACCTTGAGTATGGTTTTCATTTGGAAGCCACTAAACGTGTGTGTTATTCAATTATGCTCTCACTAGTGACTACGATACACGCAGGTTCCGAGCTCCCAACATTTGGCAGGCCGACATTCAGTCTATTAGAGCTAACGCAGCAAGTTCCCCATGCATTATCTTGCCGGACGATGATATGCAGACTTCTTCGGGACGTTTAAGGCATTCCGCTCTGGTATATCCCACTCAAACCTCCCTTTTTCGGTGAAGCAGGTTGACGACGCAACGCCACTATGGTTGGACACATCGGAACACCAGCTAATAAATAGACTGGCAAGCTGCTGGCGGAAGTACCAGACAGTTCTCTCGGAATGTAGTTTACGGGGTTGTCGGGAAGCGTGTACAAGTTGCAAGAGTCAACAATGGGACTTACTACTACCAGGCTTACCAAACCTACTACAATCAGCTATGCGACAGAGCTGGATAACAGCCTCCGCAAACCCCAAAGGATTCTCCGCCTAAGTGAACAAGCGTAGTAACGTTTCCTTATGTATTACAGTGTTAGTGGACAGCGACGGCGCCATTGTCAACACTGGGCATGAAAAAGGCTGTCTACTCTGCGCACAGGGTGCGGAGACTTTGTTCCTGATGAACAGATGCCGCAGGCCGACTTAGAGATTAGAGTCTCTTGAAACTCCTGTTTAACTCACATCCCAAGTTCGGAGGCACATGTTCTCCAGCTTCTTCAGGGGCTAAATCCTGCTAAGTGCGCTGGGATGCTATTCTCCTAAGGCTTTTGTACGAGCTCACAAGCCAGCTGTGTGACCCAGTGACAGGTTTTTTCAGTTGTCGCTTCCCAGCTGCTCCTTTCCCATGGACTGGAAGGATGCTATGGTTGCGCGATTATTAAAACGGGCGAGAAGAAGCTCCCTGCCAAGTTGTGACCGGTATGTTTGCCAAGCGTACTGGTCAACTTATTGGAACTTTGGTTAGGTGGGTGCTTGAAACCGACTTGCATGAGTTTGGTCTGTTCAGTTCAATGTAACACAGCTTTCGCAAGGGCCACTCCTGCATGACTAATTTGCCAGTCACGCGCCGACGTTAGGCGGATGCTTTGGATCGGGGTCATGCAGTACAGGTACTGTTTAATGTCTTCTCCAAGTAGTTTGACGCTACTACATTCTCCCCTATCCTGGAAGCTTCGGTCCAATGGAAGACCAGGGCGTGCACTCAAATGGAGCACCGCATTACAGGAAGGGAGTTAGATGTGTGTTCGTGTGGGCTCTAGACTAGCTTTCTAGCGGTCGGTCCTCAATGGGGGCCCACAGGGTTCGGTGCTTGGCCTAGTGTTATCGGTTCTATTTGTCAATGAGCTGCCCGAACTGCTGGGGGTACCACTTTTCATGTTCGCAGATGAAATAAATTTTTGCACCCGATGACCGACCGCGTTGGACCCAGAACATGCAACAGGCTCTCGGTAAACTTTGGGACTTGGTTGATCTGTGATAGCTGCTCATAAATTAGGCAGTTTTCCATTTTATCATTAAGGTCAAAGGGCCTCCAAAGGCCTTACCTGCTTGGCGGGAATGGACTGCTTCAAGTTTCCCACCTGGAAGCCTTAGTGGTCACTTTGGCTTCAGAATTTAACCCCATTAATTACTGAAGGAAATCTGCGTGAAAGGTTTTCAGCATGATGTGGATTATCTGCAGGGCGTTCGGGACCGTCACTTGCGATGTTTGCTACTTTTTCTCAGCCTTTGTCAGGCCATACTTTGAATACTGCTTCCAGGCTTGTCTGCCTTGCTTAATGCGGCACAGGATATCAAGGCAGCACGTGTTGAGAGTTAAAAACCAAAATGATTCATGAAGTACAGAACCTAAGTTGCCCAGAAAGGCTACTTGAGCTGGAAAGGTTCTCAATGCATTATCTTCACCATCGAGACGACCTGATCTTGGCTTATCGCACAGTCAGCGGCAAAATCGGAATCGATAAACCTGGGCTTCGCCAACCGGCTCGGCTTCCATCTACCCGAGTGCAGTTAATGGAGCTACACAAACCTCGATCGGACGGAGTCCGGGCGGACTTTATTTATCACACCGGGTGGTGGATTCCTGGAATACACTGCTCGAGGATGTGATATCGGCATCAACGATGAAAGAGATGGGACGCAGATTTGAAGCTTTTGGCCTTCAGTTCTTTACTTTTCTCTTCACGTCTTAACGTATTAGGTTTATTAAAATAGTGCACCTATTACTTTTCATTCTTAACTCTCTTATTACTTTCACGATTCGGTTTTTTATTTTACGTGACCAGTGCGACGGGGACCGACAAAGAAAGTCACGTGGCTGTTAATTGGTTGACGGTGGTAATTTGCACATGCTCTTCTGACTCTCCTAGATTTCAGTTGTGGCAAACGAATAATACGCTGGGTGAACGACGCTCCACGGGTGGGACGTTCACGAAAATGTATCCTACTGCTCCAGTCCTACTAGCACTTGCACTTTAAGTATAAATGCCTACTTTGGAAACAAGGCGTACTAGACTTATACAAGGCGGTCACTGGACCGTAGCCTGCTCTACACTGGGTACATGGTATTACGCTTTGATCCCAGCACGACCACGATGACCGCGGACCTCATTACAAAAGCAACAATTCACAGTCTCCTGGAGCCACTAAGCTTGGTGGTGGGTGCTGGTGAGTAGCTCAGGTCAGGTCAGGTACAGCGGATGATCGAGGCCTTCGCCTAACGAGCGTCCCTTTCCATGGGCAGGTAAATGAAGTGGCCCCCGGCAATTCGACGTTGGATTGCCTTTTCTTGCTTCTGCAAAGGAATGAAGCAAAAATAAGAATAACCTCGCACTTTCGCTCGTCAGCATCAAAGTACACTACATATTCCGGTACAATAACAATATGTCTGGGAAGTGGAGAGACCAACACTCATCTAAACCCTTTTGAAGGCTACTACAGACTCACATTTCACTAAATCAGAAGGAAGTTTAGTCCAGGTATTAACTAGTCGGTCCTTAAAAATTTTGACCAGGTTTCCAAACTAGCTCTATGATGTTTGAGCTTCAGGCAATGCCCGCACATGTAGCCCGAGATAGCAACTTCCAACAGATGGGTCAGACTAATACCAATGCGTCCCTTAACGACCTTAAACGTCTCAAAGAAATCCCCTCACAACTTAGTCCGTTCCAAGAAAAATAATCCCAAGCCACTTAGAGGATCTTTGCACGAGTTCCCTCGTTGGCCTTCGATCATCCTGATCGCATGTTTCTGAATCCTTTTTATACACATGGTGTCACTATGGAGGTACGGTGACCAGGCCTGAACACAATATCTTGGATGTGGCCTAACCACTGCTTTGTATAAAGGTAAGGATACTTCTGCCATATTGTCACGCAGCGTCCTCCTAAGCAGAAACAACTCTTGTCGCACTTAATTAGCAGCATGGCGAAACTGTGCCGAAGGCTTAAAGTTGTTCACAAGGCTGACATCTAGGTCGTGGGCTTCAGTAGTACACTGCAATGATAGAGATCCCGCAATAGGCTGCACTGCAATTCCGCTACCAATTTGGTTAATAGTTGACATGTATTGGCATCCATGGGTAGATCCTACTGGCACTACCAATTCACCACAGTGATGATGTCCTTAGCCAAGGTTGCTCGGTTTCCCCTACTAACTAACTTTAAGTCCTTTGTGACGATAAAGCAGGGAACCTCAAGCAGAGTAGCCAGGTCATTTATAAAACTAAGAAACAACCGTGGGGCCAGCACCGAACTTGGGAGAACAACGCTGAAGGCCCGGCCCACACTAGAACTAGCACCCCCGAACCTGACCATGAATGCCCTTCTACGTAAGAATTCAGAGAGCCACATGAATAGTTGCCGATGCAACACAAACCATGTCAGCTTTGCAAGTAAAAGTCGATGGTTCACTGAGTCGAAGGTTTTACTGAAGTCCAACCAACACACCTCTACCGACATCCCACTATCAAGACATCGGGTAATCTCATCCAAAAAGCACAATGAATTGGTAAGGCGCGACTTCCATTAAAAAAGCCGTGATGTCCCGCTTTACTTAGCTTGTGCTCAGTCAAGTACTCGCAGGTCCTATTCCTCGTAAGCTTTTCCAAGCACTTCAGCACGGCTCTGGTCAAGCTAACAGGTATACAGTTAAGAGGCATTGACTTAGAACCCCCTGTGGATGACAACAGTGATCGGCTTCTTCCAATCACGTGGCAGCTTTCCTTCTTGAAGGGACTGGTTAAATAACTCCGCTACTGAATACTGGAAGATATCAACCAGCAGCTTAACTATGGCGGAATGTGTACTGTCAGGATCAGCTGATTTATAAGCGTTCAAACTGGCCAACGCTGTGAAGCCCTCTGACATATTGAGAATATTTTCCAGCATTATATAGCTATCTGAGCAGTGCGGCCGTGATGGAAAGGCTGACCAAATATTCTTCCGATGCAGATGTTGGTAGACAGGGAGCAGCACGTCCATTTTAGCGTCATCGCCTAAAGCCTGGCTGTCGTTCTCCATGGTTAAACTGTCGAGCACCTCTCTTAGAGAAGCCTTTGATTGGACATAACTGTAATAAAGCTTAGGGTTTGCTTTCCCAAAGTTGGCCAACATAAGCTCATATGAGTACTTCGCTGCCGCTACAAATTAATGGCCGTGTTTTGACGCATTTTGTACTACATCCAAGGTTGGAAGCCCCGAGTTTCTTGGTACCTTTTCCACTCAGCGTTGCGCCTCTTTATCGCTAGGTCAATCATTCTCCTCCACCATCGTGGTTTCTCGAGATGTCTCCTAGGGCGTAGAGGAGCAAATTTGTTCAGTAAATGCACGAGCCCACTTTTGATTAGAAGCCACCCCTGTTCCAAAGTGGCCTGTTCCAGTTCAGAGATTCAATTTAGTTAAAGGGCTCGCTTGCGCAGCTTCGTAAAACAAATACGATTTAAATCACTTCAATTCGACGTTTCTCTGCGTGGCTCGGCGTGTTCAGAGAAAATCTCAATGACCCTTTTTACCTATGAGTGCCACCACGCGTAGGTCAATCAAACGACCATGTCTGGCGATTACGACAACAAGGGTTAAAGGCGTACGCCTAGTACGACCCCGGGTCGAAACAATGACGTATTGTTCCGACGCATTTTCGTGCATGCAATCGACCAATTTCTTCTCCAGAGTTCAAGTTCAAGTGGGACCGGAACAGTAGGAAAATCCCGCGAATGTTCCGCCTTCTAAAACGTAGTTGATCCAACGGTGAAACCGGTGCCTTGCTGTGCCAAAGGAGAGCCAAATCAACACCCACGATTCACATGGTCAACCAAACAATGCCCACGTGCCCTACACTAGCAGTCCCCGCTGTGCCGGCCACGTGAAGCATAAAAGGGAACAGTAGTGTCAGTAAAGAAAAGGAAGCAGAGGAGAAGCCAAGCTTATAGAATATCGTCGGCAATATTAAAATTTAAGTTAAAATGCGTTAAAGAAGCGTAGGCTGTAGTAGACGAAGAAAAGTTTGAGACATGAAGATGAAGACGTTAAACTTCAGACCGAGAGCGTCGAGTTGAAGCTCGAACTCTTTCATGGTCGGTGCCAACACGACGTCTGCAGGCAATGCGTTCCAATAAGCTATAACCCTACGCGATAACCGAAAAGCTGCCCAAACCAGGTCAGACAGGGGTTTGTGCAACTTTAATGGGTGGCCACGAAGGGTTGGCACTTGAGTTGGGCGACACAGTCTGGTCAAATAAGGACCAAGCTGACCCATTGATTTACAATATGTGAGGACCAAGTCGCTCCGAAGCCGCCTGTAATACATGGAAAACATATCCAAGTTACGTAGCCTCTCCGGGTACATCAGCTTCTTAAATTCGTGCACCAATTTCCTCCCGGACTGCAGGATTCGTTAAACTGTCATCTTATCACGAACCAGGCATGGAGAACAAGCCTGGACGCAGTATTCCAAGTAGGGTCTTACAAACGCCGAAAATAGTCTACCGAGCATGTCGGAGGTCATAATCCCGAATGACAACATGTTGAAACCTTTGCGAGCAGCTGTCGTCCAGTTTTCACTGGACTTAAAGTCGGCTGACAGCAAAACACCGAGGTCAGATTGGAGTTTAACTCGCGGTACCTCGTTGCCGCTAAGCAAATAACGCGTCGGCGGGACATTCGCACCAACGCGTAAAACTGAACATTTCGCTAAATTAACGGGCAACTGCCACAAAATTAACCATTCCCAAAGTCTATCCAGAGCCCCCTGTAGGGTCAGTAGACCAATCGGCCCGTCTATCGTGAACCAGAGTTTCAAGTCATCCGCAAACATTAGGGATGGCACGCCCAATTCATCAGATAGGTCATTAAAGTATAAAGTGAAGAGAAGGGGGCCAAGAACCGAACCTTGCGGAAAGCCACTGAGAACACATTGGCGGAAGGACAGACTTGAACCCAACCGCAGATAGTGGTATTTGGGGGAGAGAGCTCACTCAAATATGATTTAAATCTGTTCCAGGCCGTTTGAAGGTCGTAACGTTCCAAAATGACACAAGGCGACTTTGCGGCTTTGGATTTCATTGTCTGAAAGTCCGCGCGCCGTATATTAGGAACTCGGCCGGGATGATCATTTGTCTGACGACTAAGGGCGCCCGTAACTGAGAGACTTGCGTCGTCGCTAGCACCGAAAGGTGACTTGTATACAATATCCGTGACAAAATCAATGGATTTAGCGAAGATCAAGTCCAACAGGGACGGTTTTGACCCATCCTGAATCTAGTAGGCCGATCGACAAATTGGTGCAGGGAAGCATGCAAGGCGAGCTCGAGAAGCTCGGTAGCCAAACACTTTGTAAGAGCGTTGCAGGAAATATTCTGCCAGTCAACTTCGGGAAGATTGAATTCCAGCATCACTAAACAGCTATTTGCCGAATGCTCGCGGATGAAATCAGCATACCCCATAGTACAACTTTAAGTTGCGCAGAGGCAATACACAGGTTAACTGCCAGTGCCTCAACATAATCCTCTGATGGTCTGAAACTAAACCTCTTACAGACGGTAAGCGCGGAGTTAACGTACAAAGCCACGCCACCTCCGCGCCGATCAGTGGTGCGGTCACTTCTCAGCAGTGCGTAGCCTGGCAAGCACACTTCACTGTCCATGACTTAGGTGGACAACCACGTTTCAGTGAATGCGAGGACATCTGGACGACAGTCGTCGACAAGAGCGCCAACTTCGCACAGCTTGTTTTGCAGGCTGCGCACATTGCTTGAGGTCACCTGAAGGGATTTCGCATTATGAGTACGGGATCGTGCGCTACCAGAACCGGCTCTGCTAGGGCGGAAGTGGACCGCCGGCTCACCACCCGGAGTTTCTTAGTTTGTACTTAGTTTGTAAATCTTATTTTGTACTGTGGAACACGAAGCAGTTTAAATTCAAGTGAACCCGCGAAGGTCACGGCGTGCTTGTCGTGTTTCACCTTTCGAGGTTTTCTTTACTGAACCACTTGTTTGAGAACAGCAGTTAAATAACACTACATAGAAATTTGGCTTTGTCAGTTTTCTTGCTATCCGAAAGTACTTACAAGTGCAAACATACTCGAAATTTCTAGTGTGCCTTCCTTTGTCACGGCGTGGTTGTCGTGTTTCACCGCTTGTGTTTTCCTTCTCGGAAGCCTTTTGTGGAAACACTGTTGAATAACTCTGATCAACAAGCTAGATCAAAAAAGAGAAAACGGCCTGTTTTCAGTAAGCTGCCAATCAGCATAGGGAAGGTTTAGGTCACCAACAATTAGAAAAATAGGTGAGGCCATTGCCGACTTTCTTAGTAACCAACCTTACAAACATTCACATTTAGCTCGGCCAAGCCGGAGTTATCAAAAACCAACATAGAATTTGAAGAAAAATAGACGCATCATAGTTGGCACGGAATATGCAATAGAAAACAGAAGTAAGCAAATCAAATAAAGTGGGAAATTTTTTATCCGGGGTAAAAATACCTACATTAATTGTAATATGGTTCAGCCCAGCAACCGTGAGGAAGCTTGACTATGCAGCCTTAACCCCAGCACAAGGCACTTGAAAGAGGCATACATATGTATATAAGCTCATATATGTGTCCAATCATGACAACAGATACCTTTCATACGTCCCAAGTTTGTTACACATTGGGCGCCTGGACGCACGCTGATGAGGATAGGGTACACGCTAACAGCGCTTGGTTGATTTTATATTACGATGCTTTATTTATCCTTTTATAGCGCTACGTCCATATTGTTATTGGACGTGAAACCACTATCGTTGTTATAATTACCTAAGGTCACTCAGAAAGGCCGATCTTGCAACCATGCCGAAGCGAGGTAGTTTACTGTGTCGCGTTGATTTTTTACTATTGTAGGACGTGGTGGCTCTTCCGGTGGGAAGTATCGGATATCGTTGGCTCTGCCTGTCGGCGCTGTGATAAATTGTGCAGATAATAGCGGTGCAAAGAACCTTTACATGATTGCAGCATTTGGTATCAGGGGCCGATTAAATCGCCTTCCGTCAGCTGCCACTGGCGACCTGATCGTGTGCTCAGTCAAAAAAGGCAAACCAGAGTTGCGTAAAAAGGTGCTATACGCCGTGATCGTGCGACAAAGAAAGGCGTATAGAAGGAAAAACGGCACGTTCATCTACTTTGAAGACAACGCAGGCGTTATTGTTAACAACAAAGGCGAGCTGAAAGGTGTGTTTCTTTATCCTATTTTTACGGTTTTTTATGTATTCTTTAGGCCGAGTTTACCTTTATCGTTTAATGTCAGCAGTCTCAACGCCCTTCAGTTGAAATTTATCCGTGGCTTCGTCTTGCTCCCCACTAAGGTTTTACCTTCTGCTACTTGCCTATTCCGCTTTTGCTTATTCAGATAACAGGCCGTAGACGTTATTTGTAAACATTAATTAGCTTTTTGTCCTTTGTATTGTTTCTCCATTTGACCTCATCAAACTACTGAGCACTGCTGGTTTCTGACCTAACAACTCACCAGGTCGAGTTCTGGCAAGACTATTCAGTATTGCACTTCGTTATATCTGTAAATACTATTGGCCGTCCCAATATTCTCATGGGTAGAGTGCGTCCTGTCTGACAACTGACGTGCGTTTACTACCGTATTTCTTGTCTTGGTCTACGGATCTCACCGAAGCTGCGGTTACCCACTACCTTGTATGACTCACCGCACTAGTTGTGTGCCAGAGCTTGAAATGATTATGCATTTCAGAGTCGTGCACTTGGGAACAACGCTTAATTGTCACTTCAGTACTTTCTTAATGCTCTGCACTAGAGAAGCATGAATCATCGGCATCACGGCAGTATTTTGATAGAGCGGTGCTCCCGCGTGACGTCCTTGCACTATTCTTGTTTGCAACTTTACTAACATGATTAGAAAAGAATGACTTAACGACGGTCATAGAATCCTTTACGGTAACTTGTTTTAAGCGTTGACTATCAACCGAAGCTTCCTTTGGTGTTAATCGACTGGATTGTTAACGACGAAACTGAACGTGTTCTTTCGAGTAGGGCCGTAAGAAAACTTTCATTAACCTTTGTCAGACCATCTTTGCGGGCATCGCCTGAAGCTCAAACGTCATAGAGCTCGTTTGGACATCCGGGCAAAGATTTTTACGAACCGAGTAGTTAACTTCTGGAATAAACTTCCTTCTGATTTAGTGGAGTCTGAGACCGTAGAAGCCTTCAAAAGGGGCTTAGACGATTGTTGTTCCATCCTTTTTCCAGAGATATTGTCGTTGTACTGGAATAGGTAGTGTAATTTGATGCTGGCATATGAAAGTGCAAGGATTGCTCTTGTTCTCGCTTCATTCTATTGCTAAAGCAAGAAGAGATAATCCAACGTCGAAGTGCCGGGGGCCGCTTCACTTACCGGCACAAGAACTGGACGCTCGTTAGGCGGAAGCCTCTATCGTCCGTTTGACCTGACCTGAACCTTGGTGATCTTACGGGTTTTGAAGATGGTACTGAAGTAACATTCGACTGTAAGAAATCTGTTACTGAGCTGATACAAAGCTCCCCCTTCATTGCGACGAGGCTTACGGACCAAGGGCTTTGTATGGAACCCCTACACAATTTCTCCGATCTGATCTCCATGTGCACGTGATACAGTCGCCACGATCCGAAGCGCGTTGGTATAGTTCAAATAGGACGGAAACAGTAGGGAGATCCCATGAATGTTCCACCTTCGAAAACGTTTGGCCAACAAGGGATGCGATAGAGTGATCCGCCAAAGGAGAGCCAAATCAACACGTACGGTTCACATGGGCAATCAAAAAACGCCCACATGCCGTACACTGATAGTCCCCACTATGTCGGTCACGTAAATAAAATACGAAGGGAAACAAGGAGAGAAGCTCACCAAATATTGAGATGCAAGTGAAAATGAATTAAGGAAAAGTAAGCCGTAATAGACGAGAAAAAGCTTAGAGTATGAAGGGAAAGATTTTATACTGCAGTCCGAGAGCGTAAAGTCAATGTTCGAACTCTTTCACCGTCGGTGCCTTCACAACTTTGGCAGGCAGCGCGTTCCAATAGCTTATGACCTTACACGATAACCGAAAAGCTGCCCCAACCTAGTCAGATCGGTGTTTGTGCAACTTCCATGGGTAGCCGTGTAGCATCTAGTTAACTTAGGACCAATTTGGCCCATTAGTATGCGATATGTAAGGACCGAGTCGCCTGTAATGCGTGGAAAACATATCCAACTTACGCATCCTCTCAAAGTATGTCAGCTTCATTAACCTATGCACCATTTTTGTGCCAGACGCCGGGACCCGTTCATCTGCCATCTTGTCACGAACGAGGCGTGGGGGACAAGCCTGTACACAGTGTTCCAAATGCGGCCTTACAAAAGCCCAAAATAGTCTAACGAACCTTTCAGTCGTTTTTCATCCCGAATCACCTGCAGATCAACCACAGCATGCCGGATCCTTTGCTCGCAGCTGCCGTCCAATGTTCACTTAGTCAGTTGGCAGGTCAACTTGGAGTTGCACCTGCGGCACTTCCTTGCCATTAAGCAAATAACGCGTCGGTGGGTCATTTGGGCGTACACGTAGGACTGAACATTTCACGAGATTCACTGGCAACGGAAACAAAAGGGCCCAATCCCAAAGTCTATCCAGAATTTTTGGTGGGTCAGTGGACCACCCGGTTCGTTTACTGTGTACCATACTTGTAAGTCATCCGCAAATATTAGGGATGACACCCCCAGCTTATCAGGTAAGTCATTAACGTATAAAGGGAAGAGAGGAGAGCCGAATACAACCTTGCGGGACCACACTGAGAACGAATTGTCAAAAAGACATGCCGGAACCCACACGAATGTTTATCTCCCTTTTGATTCAGAAAGCTAAATTTTTTCGTAAGACAAGTCCAGCATTACCGTAGGACTGCAGCTCATACAAAAGGTGCGAATGCGGTACGGTATCAAAAACTGCAAAAATCAATAAGCATCACGCTTACTACCTTCTCTCGCTCGACAGCTTCGGCTCAATGTCAGTAAGGCAGGAAAACTTTTACGAAAGCCGTGTTGACAAGGATTGAGCAATCAAAACGCTCTTAAATGTTCTTCGAGAGCGTCCCTCACAAATGTTTCCAGCAGCCTGATCAGCCCGCTCGTCGAAGTGACCGGTCTGTGGTTGTCAAAGATGGGACATACAGTAGCCTTCCAGTCGATGCGGTGAAAGCAGCTGCGTTGAGTCTTCTCAAAGAGATGTGTAATCAGAGGGCAAACTTCAACAGCCAACTCGTGCAACATTTTGGGATGAAAAGCATTCACCCTAGCAGCTTTATTGGAATCTAATTCCCGCAGAAGCCGGAGCACTTGCGTCTTTGATATGAAACCCTCCAGAGAAGATCCCTCAGGAACTTTCGCCTGCATTCTGATATGCGGCGGCTGAATCGAATTATAAGCACCTGTATACTGTTCTCTGAGTAAAAAAGCTTTGTTGTGATCTGTGCCAGCAGCAGAGCAGTCGAGACCAAACAACACGTGGATAGACGAGCTTAGGTTGCCTCGCCTTTTAGCATTAGCGGGAAAGCGTTCTGGATTACATGAGGCTGTACTGGCAAACCCAATTTCATATTGCGGTCAAGCACCTCGCAGATGCTGCCTGCAGGCATTTCGGGCCTCGCGGTGGCGCTTGTAGGTGCATGATGAAGGAACAAATAATTAAATTCTCCAATATCTGGTACCACTGTTGTCGTTTGCGTGCAGCAGAATCAAACCAAGGTGCATTTGCCATAGTTTTATTTCTCTCAGAAAGTGATACGTGAGGTAGCGAAAGCTCATGTAAGTGGGACTTAGATTTGTCCCTAGCTGTTTGAACATTGTCAGTCTCCGGAATGACGCAAGGCAATTCTGCTGCCTTGGCTTTCATTGCTTGAGTAACTGGTAAAAGGTGAGTTCAGTTACGAACGCAGTATAAAGAAGAGAGACTAGTGTAAACTTAATCATGCATAACTATCAACAGCTACATTCAAGATCACCACTGCTTGCACGACTGCGTCATCTGATGTGGTTTCCAACCACTGGTGTGAATCGTCGCAAAGATTCTATTCACGGAGACATGCACTAGCTAAAGCAGTTATTGATTAATTTCTTATTCTTATGCTCCATCATCCATTGACCAGACGGCTTAACACAACTACTTGCAGCAAAAACAGTGTACACCGATAAAGGTGTACGGGAGGCATACGAACGAAAAAATAGGCTTTAGCAAGCACTACAGTGAGGCACCATCAAACCTTCCTTGCAAATCTCTCACGTGACTATACCTTAACGTGATGTGACGGTCTGCGTACCTGTTGCGTTGTACTGGCTAGTGTCCGGACCACTTGAGAGTTACTCCTACCAGATTGGTCAGTGGTTAGAGGTTGGACAAGCTGTCTCCTAATACTCCAGGTTGGGAGCTGGAAATGAGATGGCATCCAACCCAGTAAAGCTAAATCATTGCCATCTCCCCGCTGCCTTGCGCACCGGCTTTTGAGTCTGAGACTGGTTTCGAACCCTAATCGCCCTCCTGTCTAAGTCGGGGCGCTCTAACAGTATCTCAGTCAACATACAACCATGACTACTTCTCAAACTCCAACCACATCCTGCATCGGCTGTCGCGCAGCTTATCAAGGGTCGCCTTATCTGCTGCATACGGCATGGCGCATAAGGCAAAATTTGCTACTGTTGACGCCACCTTTCTTTTCCACCTGTTTCCTTTGCATCCTTCCCGATCCACACTAGACGCTTTTTCCATACTTCCCAGCTTGATTGGCAGCAGCCGCGATGCCACTGGAGTCATACCATTTGCAGCCACCTTTCCGCACTATCCACTGGACGCCTATCGGCAGCAGCCCCTTATAAGACCACGTTGTCCTGTTTCAATATCGGCGTTTGACGTTCACACACCAAGACAAATAGGTCCACAAGCTGTACTCGCACGCATGTTGGCTACTTTAGATTTTAACGTATTGTGTGTCTGAAACTAAAATCCATGATCCTTACGGGGTTGTCGAAATAACTGCGCCTAACTTCTCTCGCTGTTGGTCACACGCATCCGCAGACACTGATGCAGCAATCATTGGTCAAGCTGGGGTACGCATCATTCTCAGCTCCAAGACTATCATCGTTGATTGATTAGATTCCCGTAAGCGGCCATTTGTGTGCAGCCCTTTTGACGACATCAACTGAGGTTGATTCACCAACTAGTGCTGGACGCTGTTTGTCTGTGCTTTCCTCTTATACCCCATCGAATGCAGTTCTCCTGCTGTCACTGACACCTGTCACGAACTGACCACGCGGCTTCACAGTGTTACCAGTACAGATATCGTTCTCGTTGTAGGGGAAATGAATGCGCAAGTAGGTCATCTGTGCTCTTAAGCTGAGCTAGGTAGTATGAATTTCATCATCAACAGCAGTACATCAGCCATTTGAACTGATGCTTCGCTGCCATACAACCATGAGGACCTATGAAATAAAGAATAAGCAGTGGGAGAGAAAGGGAGACTTACCTGAAAACCTTAATGTTCTAAGCAAACATTCAGAGTCAAGGCTCCTACACCTTGTGTAGACAACATACCGTCACAAACAGCTGGCTATCGTGCAAAGATAAGGCGGCATCGGCGAGACAGCTTTCTTGCGGCTTTCACTGCCCCGCGTCATAATCAGCCATTACCCCGCAGATAACTCAGCACCAAACATACTTTAAACAGGCAATCCGATTAGAAGACGGCAGCAGACGCGCCACTGTTGTCGGTTGCGAGCCATGTCCTGTAAAGTCTCGAGCCAAGCACAAGGTGAGTCACGTGGACTCCAACCCGGAAAGCGAGA
The DNA here is from genome assembly GCA_944474145.2 of Dicrocoelium dendriticum. NCBI lineage: Eukaryota > Metazoa > Platyhelminthes > Trematoda > Plagiorchiida > Dicrocoeliidae > Dicrocoelium > Dicrocoelium dendriticum. Next base: position 47,232,986 of record OX104068.1, on the reverse strand, counting down.
CGGACCGACGGCACCGAGTTTGGTTGTCAGTAATTTTATTTCCTGCTGCCAAGTCAACTTCTGTCCACCTCGAGCCTTGCGCCACCCTACACCTGGTAGACTAAACAAGGCCCTCCTAGGTAAGCGGTGACCAGGCATGCGTAGCACGTGCCCGAGCCAACGCAACTTATTTAGTGCTATTTGTTGTTCTAGGAAGTTAGCATGCTTATCACTACCTAGTACTCGCCTACGCACATCATCGTTGCGGACACGCTGGTGCCATCCGACACCAGCAATGCTTCGCAAACAACGATGATCAAAGACTTGATTGCGCTTCAGATCTTCAGACCGAAGGAGCCAAGTTTCACTACCATAGAGCAGAACGGCCCTCACTGTGGCCTTGTATACCCGGCCTTTCAGACGGAGGGAAACTCCCTTCTGTCGCCAAAGATGACGCAGGTTCAAGAAGGCAGCTCTGGCCTTTGCAATGCGTGAGCTCACGTCAGTTTCTATGCGCTCATCTTTGCTGATGCAGCTGCCAAGATAAGTGAAATGATCAACCACCTCGAGTTCCTCGTTAGCAAGTGTCAAGGGGTCATCAAGTGGCTGGTGGTCCTGCAGCAACACTTTGCACTTTGAAGGTGCGAAGTGCATACCAAATAATGGGACCACTCTGGACAGGCTATTCAGGGTTGATTGGGCCGTCCCAGCATTGTCGAAAAGCAAGACAATATCGTCCGCATAATCTAGGTCAACTAACCTTTCACCAGGCAGCACTTCGACGCCTACATCGTTGGATTCCGTCAGGGAACACTCCATGATAGAATCCACGACGAAATTGAACAAAAACGGGGAAATCGGACAACCCTGACTAACGCCACTTGTAGTCGGAAAGCTATCCGATAGGACACCATAGACCCTGACGCGGCCTGTAGTGTTCGAGTATAGTGCACGAAGGATGTTCACATATTTCGTGGGAACACCTTTTCGCGCAGGTAATTCGAACAGAATCGATCGATCGACCGACTCGAACGCGTTTTTGAAATCGAGGAACACAGCTATTGTCGGTTTGCGGTATGCGTGGCGCTGCTCTAGCACCTGCCGCAAAGTGAATATATGGTCTATACAGCCACGTCCTGGGCGAAAACCGGCCTGCTCTTCCCTAATCCGAGATTCCCATTCTGCAGTGAGGCGACGAACGATAATCTAGGCTAGTAATTTTGTCACAACTGGCGTTAGGCTAATACCCCTGTGGTTAGCACAGTCAGTGCGACTGCCCTTCTTGTATATTGACAATATAATCGATTCGCTCCAGTTAGCCGGGACACTTTCAGATACGTTCGAATAGGGAGGTCAGTGCCCTGCAGAGGACCTCACCTCCATCTTTAAATAGTGCAGGTGGGAGGGAATCCGGGCCAGCGGCACGAAAACGATTGAGGGCTGTGATCGCGTTTCGGACTTCGGCCTGTGACGGAGGCTCTAAGCTAACCGTCTATGGCACGTCCTGCATCACCTGAGTAGGAAGAGGTCCGGGAGCAGAGGGCCAGCTGAACTGATCTCCAAAGTGTTCCGCCCAACGAGCCATACGGCGCTCCTTATTGTGTATCAGCGCACCCGCGCTGTCTCTGATTGTCTCACTGATGCCTGGTTTTCTGGGACCAGTGGTGCGAATTAGCTGGAAGAACTTGCGGTAATTGCCTATTGCTCCTGCCTCCTTCATTTCTTGAGCCCGACTGGTCCACCAGACTTCCTTGTCAGCACGTAGGCTCTGCTTTAGTTCACGCCTAATAGCCTGTCTGGTCACATTGTGTTCAGAACCAGCCGGGAAGTGTCTTCTAGCTTCAAACAGGTTCACCGACCTCTCGGATATCCAGTGACTGGTGCGGTGATGATGGATAGTGCCACACGCAGATGCTCCTGCGTCGTGCATGGCGGCCGAGATCCTATTCCACTGAAGCTCAGTGTCAAGACATCGGAAGTTCGGTATGCAGTGCTTCTTGATAGGCTTGCCTGACCGAGGGCTGGGACAATTTATCCGTTGGCAATCGGAGGAGACGCTTTGTGCGGCTTCCGGTAAATTTCATGGAGAAACGACAGCGCACCAAGGCATTATCAGTCGACATAGGTACTCCAGTACGAGCGGCAACCTGACAGTATTCTGCCCACGCAATACAATGAACCTTTCCTTAAACAATTTCTTGATGCTCTGGCCGTCGCAGAGGATAATAAACGGCGCCCTATCTGCAAACCGGACATTGGGTCTCTACACAGTCTCTGGAACTTATGGATGCTCGCCGACGTATTCCGGCTGGAAGCGAACACAATGAGACTCGCAAAACTACGTGCTAGCCTGAAGAAGGACCACGAAACCTGATGGTCTCATCGTGCCTCTGAGATGGAAGCAGCCGCTGCCATTGGTAATCATCGTAAGTTATTCCGTCTGATACGGGAAACAGGCAACAGGAGACCTGCAGTTAGCGAGACCATACGCGACGAGAGTGGGCAGCCGATCCACAGCCTGTCAAAACGCTTGGAGCGTTGGGCTGAACACTTTACTATGCAATTTAACCAACCTGAGTTATCGCTTTCTTCTTCGGGCATTGCGCGGCCTTTTCCTTGGGCCGTCTCCTTGGATCCGCCCTCACGCGCAGAAGTCGAACGTGAGATCAGGCTGTTGAAATTGCATAAGTCCTCAGGAGCAGATAGAATTCCCCCAGCCCTCTTCAAAATCGGGAAACCTGCTCTAGTAGATGATTTACACGAGTTGCTAGTAAAACTTTGGGAGCAGGAGACAGTCCCGACAGACTGGAGCCGCTCCGTCATTGTCCCAATTTTCAAAAGAGGCTCCCGTTTAGAATGTGGCAATCATAGAGGGATCAGTCTGATTTCGATTGCCTCTAAATTGCTTGCCTCTGTCATTCTCCACAGACTGACTGGCACTCGTGAAAGCCAGATTCGTGAAGAGCAAGCAGGATTTCGTCGAGGTCTGGGCTGCATCGACCACATCTTCACATTGCGTCAAGTGTTGGAGCACCGCCATGTTTATTGACGACCCACCGTTGTTGTGTTTCTTGACATAAAAGGTGCCTTCGACTCAGTCGATCGATGTGCCCTTTGGGACTGTCTGCTGAGGAAAGGTGTGCCTGATAAATATGTAAACATTATCAAAGCACTGTACGCGTATAGTTCGGGCAGGGTGAGGGTTTATGGCAAACTTTCGCCACCCTTCAGTATCACCGGCGGTGTGAGACAAGGATGCCCGCTGTCACCTTTCGTCTTCAACTTCGCTATTGATGAAGTCATGGAAACAGCGTTCACTGGACACGACGTAGAAGGTGTGGAGCTACTCCCTGATGAGCGACTTCTTGACTTGGAGTATGCGGACGACATTGCCCTAATCTGTGACAGCTCCCAAATATGCCAAACAGCACTGGACCGATTAGCACTGGCTGTCAATCGTTTTGGGCTATGCTTTGCTCCATCGAAATGCAAAGTACTTCTCCAAGATTGGCAGGGACCCAACCCTGCGCTAACGCTTGGTGGTGATCTGCTAGAAGTCGTTCAGGAATTCAAGTACCTGCGCAGCTATATTAGCACCAGTGGGATTTAAGATGAGGTTACGAACCGTATAGCAAAAGCTCGAGCTGCTTTTGCCAATCTCCGCCACCTGTGGCGCAGACGCGACATTACTCTCGCCCTGAAGGGCAGAGTTTACAACGCAGCCGTCCGTTCAACTCTCCGATATGGTTGTGAAACCTGGCACATCACGTCGACAGACATGAAGAGGCTCGTCATATTCGATCATCGCTGCCTTCGCAGCTTAGCTCATGTCTGGTGGGAGCACCGCGTGAGCAATGAGCGTGTTCGACGTCGCGTATTTGGTGCAGGAAGAGCGAGTGAACCGCTCAGCACCATTATATCACGCACCAGGCTCCGATGGCTGGGCCACGTGTTGCGCATGCCAGCACACCGACTCCCGCGACGTGCATTGTTTGCGCATTGTGGGTGCGGTTGGAAGAGGAGGAGGGGAGGCCAAGTGATGACTTGGTCGAGAGACATGAAAACCCTCACTTCGAGGTTGGCGTCGGTTGGTGCATCCCGACTGCCTGGCTGGGGTCCTAAGGACGGTGAACACGTTTGGTTGGACACACTTGCTGATATGGCTAGGAGCCGGCCCCAATGGCGTTTGTGTTGTGAGTTCCTTTGTCCATCCCCCTCCTGTTTAGCATCCCCTCCAATCACGATCTCAATCGTTAGGCATAATGTGACTTCTTTTACGGCAGCCAGCTGTTAGCTCTCTGGAAAGATGTCCATCCGTTACTAGGGACTCAGCGGGCGTGCCACTGTTTGTTTTTTTCTTTTCTTGCCTTTTGTATTGCGGCACAATAGCTGAGGTGTTTTCCACCTCCAACTAATGTGTACTGAAAATGTACCAGCGGCAATCCAGGATGGATCCACGCCACCTGTAATTTATGACTATGTGGTCAATTTGGGTCCATCGCTGACCAGCTACAGGAGTACGCCAAGTAGCACTTCGGCGCCCACTGTGTCTAAAAGCAGTGCTAGTAAGAAACAACTGGTGCTCCGCACACAGTTGCAGCAGACGCTCACCGTTGTCAGTCCGTTCGGAGTTAAGTCCAGAATTACCACCCAGCTGAGCTTCTGAAGAGTTCAGACGCCCTATTTGTGCGTTCATATCCCCTGCAAGTACTATAATATCTGAACTAGTAGCACTGCGTAGTAGCGCGTTCAGTTCTCGGTAGAATGTGTCCTTGACTGCATTAGAACTGCAGTCGGTGGGGGCATAAGCGGAAATCACAAACAAACAAACGCGTTTTGTGTTACTTCCTGAATCAACCTTAGCTGATGTCGTCAAACGGACTGCACATAAACGGCTGTTCACCGGAATCCAATCAACCAACGATGGCTCAACCTTGGAGCTTAGAATGATACCTACACCCGTGAGTGCTGCGTTGGCGTCTCCGGATGCGTGCAACCAATAACGAGAGGATAAGCCAGGTGCAGTCAATTCAATAACCCCGTTAGGGTCATTGATCCTAGTTTCGGACATACAACACATCAACACCCAGTGTGTCCGAGGTGCGTGCGAGTGCAGCCTTCTGGCCTGTTTGTCTTAAAATGCGGACGTTGAATGTCGCAGTGGCAACGGGATAGCGTGGCCTTATAAGGAACTTTTGCCGATAGGCGTCCGATAGGTGCTGTGGGATGGTGGCTGCAGATGGTTCTACTCCAGTAGCACTTCGAATGCTGTCAATTAGGCTGGGAATTATATAAGGAAGGTTAGTAATGGGGGCCGGGATGGGAGAAAAAGGTGGAAAAGAAGGAAGGGAGGCGCCAGCAGTAGCATGTTTTCACTCATCCGCCCTGCTGTATGTAGCAGATAAGGCGCACCTTGATAATCTGCGCGACGGCCGATGCAGGATGAAATTTATGTTTGAAGAAAAAGTCGTGGTTGTATGTGGTCTGAGATACTGCCAGGGCGCCCAGACCTAGACAGGAGGACGATTAGGGTCCTCATCCAAAGCGTTTGGCTCAAAAGCCTGTCCGCAAGGCAGCGGGGTGGCAGTGATTTAGTTTTACAGAAGTGGACGCCATCCCATTTCAAACCCCCAACCTGGAGGACCAGGAGACTGAGTTTGTCTGACCTCTCACCATTGACCAACCTGGTAGGAGTAGCTCTCAAGATGCTCGGAGGCATCACCCAGTATAGGTCACTGGGTCAATGAGGTACGCCAACCGTCGCACCACGTTAAGGTCCAGTTTCGTTGCGACGGAGTATGAATTTAACTTCGATCGTACAGACAACGGCGAACTTCTGTTGCAAGTGTGCGCGGAACGCCGGTTGTTTCTTACTAGCATCGCTTTTAGACACTGTAAGCGCTGGAATACCCTTATAGATGGCCAGCGGTGGACCTAAATAGACCGCGTTGCCATAGATTACAGATGGTGTGGTTCCGTCCTGGATTGTCGCTCGTTCTGGAATACTTGGTTATTTTTTACCATGAATTTTAACAGGTATCAAGCGCCCCTTCGGTTGGCGGCGGAAAAGTTATTCTGGTCAGGCAAACCTCGAATGCCCTGCGTACCGAACTTTCGCTCTCGTCTTATTGACATTTGGCTTCAGTGGAATAGGAAGTCGGCCACCATAAACGACGTGGGAACCTTTGCCTGCGGCACTACCAATCGTTACTGCACAAATCACTGGATATCAGGGAGGCCTCTGAACCTGTTGGAATCCAGAAGAAAAGTCCCTTATGTCTCTAAGCACAATATGACCAGCGGACTCTTAGGTGCGAACTAAAGCGAAGTCCGCGCTGACAAATAAACCCGGTTGACCAACAGGGTTCAAGAAATGTAGGAGGAAGGAGCATTAACCAATTATGGCAAGCTCTTCCATCTGATGATGATCATCATCAACAGCAGTACATCCGCCATCTGAACTGATGCTTTGCTGCCGTACAATCACGGTGACCTAAGGAACGACGGACCATAAGAGAGAGAGAGAAGATGGACCCAGCACACAGACTTAATGCCATAAACAAACACTCCGGGGCAAAGCGCTTACACCTTACGTCAATAACGTACCGTCACAACAGTTGGCTGTTGTGTAAAAATAAGGCGGCATCGACGAAATAAGCTTGCGGCTTTCATTGTTCCGCATCATAATCAGCCATTGCCCGCAGATAACAACACCGAACACACTTTAAACAGGCAGTCCAATTAAGAGACGACAGCAAGCACACCACTGGTGTCCACTGCGAGCCGTATCCTGTAACGTCCCAAGCCAAGCACAAGGTGGGTCACATTGACTCCAGCCAGCACCGAGTTTGGTCGTCAATGACTTCATTTCTCGCTGCCAAGTTACTTTGTGCCCACCTTGGCCACTGTGGAACCCTACACCTGACTAACAAAACAAAGCCCTCATTAAGCGGTAACCATGCATACGTAGTACGTGCCCATTCGACCAACGCAGCTACGACCAATGCGAAAGAAACCCGGGCTCGAAGTTATCTGACTCACGATTACCAGTAATTCGTCGCACTATAGTGCCCATGTGAAGTCTAGGGGCTAAAGTTTCAATGATTTTCGCCCAAAGCCCGTTGTCTTTTTCATGACGGTGACCGCAGTTGCAAACCACTAGTTTGAAAGCATCTCTTTAATATAAACTAATGCTGAATAGTGCGAAAAGTCCAGTCAACCAAGAGACATCTCCATCTTTCAACAAGGACAGTCGTCCATTCTTAGCGAATCTCTTAGAATGGATATGGTATCAAATTCCAACATCGGGTCACGTGATTCAGCGAGCGCAATGTCGCATCAAACCTGCTGAATTGCTCCTCAAAATGTTTCGTGCAATGGGCTGGCCGACGTAACTAAGAATGGATCAGCTATCTCACTACCTAAAAGTTTTCTTAGACCCATCTATCGAGTGCGTTGAAGCACTTCTCGGCTGTTCTCAGCAGCACTCTTCGTTTCATGGGCCCTTGCCACTTACAAACCTCCGTTTCTTTTAAGACTTGGTCATCGTTCCAGGGTGCTGTGACCCACTGAAACTGACTACCCAGCGAAACCTGTCTGCTAGCTGCGATTGACCTGACCAATGATTCAGAACTCTATACACAGTTTCAGTGCAAAACAGGCGTTCGCAGCATGTTTAGGATGATTCCATTCAGCATTACGCTCATTCCTCTTTGATAATTGTTGGGTTAGTTCATCGTGGTACTTCCGAATTGCGTACTGACAGTCCAAGGTATGAGTCAATACTTGTTAACTTATTTGAGGCTACGAGAGTGGATGTCATAGATGGGTGCACTGGAGCGTGGTCGGGATCTGGGCACCTCCAGACCAACTGATCTGCGCTATATATGGCTAGTAATAACACTATCAGCAAGCACGGTACTGATAGTGAATTCAGGAACGCAGGTATACCAGATCTAAAATGGGTGGCTGATCAGTATTCCGTTCTATCTTGTAGTAGTTTCTTGAGACGAACGCTGCCATTTTAACTGCACCCGTCCCAGCAACAGTAGCGGCGTCGTGCAGGTAGGCCTTCCGTTAACGTTATTCACATCAAGCACCGTCAAACACAGTAAACCATGCATGAATAAACGCTATGCATTCTAAAACCGTGAGTGGCGCTCAGTTATAAGGGCACTTCAACGCAGATTTCACACAAACTGCAAAGCTGACGTGGAGACGGCGTACTGATATACATTCTTCTCAGCCTTCCCTTGAGAATGGAGCTTTTAAGAATGCAATAGGCGAGCTCGGCCAAGGTTTGGATGGGCGCCGGTGTTGTGGCATCTGTCGCTTCCCCGCTACTTCTCTTGACTCCCTTGATTGCTTGAGTATTGGACCTCTACTATAAGTAGACATACTCAGCGTATATGAAAGGAAGGAGCTGCTTTTTGAACACTTGCGAATCGCTAAATAGCACGATGCTCATGTCGGTCAGTTGCGCCGACGACGGGCCAATCAGCTTCATGCACTGACGGAAATACTAGTCTTTATTCAAATACTTCGCCTTATCGTGCAATGAAGCTGGACCTTATCCATCGCAATGAGGCTGGACCTTATCGTGGTGCTATGGTTTGTGTGCCTCAGTGATCCATTGAGCTATACTGGGTGGTGCATTTTTGCACCTTGAGTCACTCATACCAGATTGGTCAATGGTTAGAGGCCAGAAAAACTCAGCCTCCTGGTCCTTCAGTTTAAGGCATGGAATAAGGGTGGCTCATTCCTTAAAACGGACTCCTAGTAGCCCAGTGCCAAACCCGCGGCCTTGCGGACAGGTTATTTGAACCAAAGGCTTTGATTGAGAACCCTAATCGTTCTCCTGTCTAGACCTGGGCAACCTGACAGTATCCTGCCCACGCAATATAATGAATCTCACTTCAAACAAATTTCTGATGTTCTGGCCACCGCAGAGGATAATCAGCGGTGCCTTATCTGCTGCATCGAGCAGGGTAGATAGGGATTTGGATGCTACTGCTCAAGCCTTCCCGTCTAATTCCCCCTCTTACGCTTTTTCACTCTTACGGTCCCTTTCCAGCTTCCTTTTTCTCCCCCCTGTTTTCAACCTCCCAATTCTCAGCCCTCCACACCTTGCTTTGATAGGCCTTTGCCTTTTAGTTTCAACTCACATGTGAACGCGGAGCGTCCTTGCCCTGTCGACAAGCCCATGTCCAGGCAAGCGGCCAAGCCCAGTTCATCGGCTTCCATTTGGAGCCCTCGATCATCCTTCAGATTGGCATGCCTCAATGTACGCACGTTGCTCCAGATTGGTCAACAGGCAGCCACTTTCCCGAACATTAGAGACCCTCTCGATCGATATCTGCTGCTTATCGGAGACCCGCCCGCAAGACTCGAGCTCGGTGCTCACTCTGCTATCCCCTCCAGGTGATGCAGGCAGTGTTTTCTCATTGCATCTGTCCGGTGACGATGCAGCTTCGAGCACCGGCCAAGCCGGCGTTGGTGTTGCCCTGAGTCGCCGGGCTGAAGCTACTCTGGTTGACTGGATTCCAATCAGTAGCTGGATGTGTGCGGTCCGATTGCCTGGCTCGTTCAAAACTTCGAAGTCGCATGTGACTAACAGGTGTCTGTTCGTTATCGCTGCCTATGCACCGACAAACTCTAGTGATGACTCGGTAAATGACGACTTCTGTCGCCAACTGAACGAGCTCCTTCGCCACAGGAGGAGCTAAGACACTGTTGTACTGGCTGGGGATCTGAACGCTCAAGTTGCAAAATTATCCACTGATGAGCTGCATCTGGGCGGCCAACAGGGTATAGGCTCCCGTAATGATAGCGGTGAGCGGTTACTTCATTTGTGTGGGGATGCTCGCTTATTTCTTGCAAGCACTAATTTGAGACACAGCACCCGCAGAAGCATGACTTGGCACCCACCAGTCTCGCATCAGCCATGGACGCAAATCGATCACATTGCGATACGTTACCGATGGAGAGGCTGCGTCCGGAATTGTCGCTCGATTTGGTTTGCGAGACTCCGCGAATCGGGACTGCATAGCCGCACTGAGGATGTTACCTAGTTTGGTAACGAAACGTCTGCAACAGAAATACCCAGCTCGGAGAACAGCACAATCCTTTCATCCACACCCCGAGCTACAGATATTCTCAATAATTTCGCTTCACAGTCTCTGGAACTTACTAATGCTCGCCGGCATATTCCGGCTGGAAGCGAACACAATGAAATTCGCAAAGAGCTCCGGGCAAAACGTCGTGCTAGCCTGAAGAGAGAGCGCATCCTGGTGGTCTCATCGTGCTTCAGAGATGGAAATGGCCGCTGCACTTGGTAACCATCGTAAGTTATTCCGTCTGATACGGGAAACGGGCAGCAGGAGACCTGGTGTTAGTGAAACTATACGTGACGAGAGTGAACAGCCTATCCACAACTTATCGAAACGCTTAGAGCTTTGGGCTGAGCACTTTAAAAGGCAATTTAATCAGTCGGAATGGTTAGATTTCTCGCCGGCCACTAATCGCCCCGCTCCCTGGGCTGTCCCTTTGGATTCAACCTCTCGCTCAGAAGCCGAACGTGAAATCGAACTGCTGAAGTTAAATAAAGCCGCGGGACCAGATGACCTTCCTCCAGCCCTTTTCAAATTCGGGGGACCTGCTCTTGTGGATGATTTATACGAGTTACTAGTCAAACTGTGGGAGAAGGAAACTGTCCCAACCGATTGGAGCCGCTCCGTCATAGTCCCAATTTTCAATGGAGGCTCACGATCGGAATGCGGCAGCCATAGAGGAATCAGTCTGATCTCCATCGCCTCTAAATTGCTTGCCTCTGTCATCCTTCACAGACTGACTGGCACTCGTGAAAGCCAGATTCGTGAAGAGCAAGCTGGATTTCGTCGAGGTCGTGGCTGCATTGACCACATCTTCACTTTGCGTCAGTTATTGGAGCATTGTCACATATATTGGCGGCCCACCGTAGTCGTGTTCCTCGACATCAAAAGTGCATTCGATTTGGTGGATAGACGTGCACTTTGGAACTGTCTACTCAGGAGAGGTATGCCTGAGAAATATATAAATATTATCCGATCATTATACGCACGTAGCTCGGGCAGAGTGAGGGCTTACGGCAAGTTTTCGTCGCCCTTTAATATCTCCAGCGGTGTGAGACAAGGATGCCCGTTGTCACCTTTCCTCTTCAACTTCGCTGTTGACGAAGTCATGGAAATCGCGTTCACAGGACACGACTTTGAAGGTGTGGATCTGCTCCCAGGAGAACGACCTCTTGACTTAGAGTATGTTGATGATATTACCCTAATCTGTGACAGCTCACAAACGTGTCAGGCGGCACTGGACAGATTAGCACTAGCTGTCCGTCACTTCGGGCTTTGCTTCGCGCCCTCGAAGTGTAAAGCGTTCCTCCAAGATTGGTCTGAAGCGCCTCCTACGCCGGCCGTTGGTGGGGATCAGCTAGAAGTCGTTCAAAAATTCAACTACCTGGGGAGTTGTATCAACGCCCCTGGGATTGTGGATGAGATCACGAACCGTATAGCAAAAGCTCGGGGCGCCTTTGCTAACCTTCGCCACTTATGGCACCGGCGCGACATCACTCTTGCCCTGAAGGGTAGGGTGTACAGTGCAGCGGTACGTTCGACCTTACTGTACGGTTGCGAAACCTGGCCCCTAAGATCGGCGGACATGAAGAGGCTAGTTACGTTCGACCATCGGTGCCTTCGCAGTTTGGCTCACATTTGGTGGGAACACCGCGTGAGTAACGAGCGTGTTCGACGCCTTGTTTACGGCCTAGGAAAAGGGAATGAACCGCTCAGCACCGTCATTTCACGTACCAGGCTCCGATGGCTGGGCCACGTGTTGCGCATGCCAGCCCACCGACTCCCGTGACGTGCGTTGTTTGCTCAGCGGGGATGTGGGTGGAAGAAGAGGAGAGGTGGCCAAGCGATGACTTGGTCCAGAGGAATGAAACCCCTCACTTCGGAACTAGCCTCGATTGGAGCTTCACGGCTCCCTGGTTGGGGTCCAAAAGACGGTGAACACGTTTGGCTGGATACACTTGCTGACATGGCAAGGAGCCGACCTCAGTGGCGTTCGTGCTGGGAGTTTCTTTGTCCCTCCCCATCCCTTTTAGCCTCCCCATCCATCTACGATCTCATTTCGTAGGGTAAAACATTTCTTTTCTTTTTGCCTAGTAGCTGGCTGGTAACTTACCGGAACGATGCCTATCCGTTGCTGGTAGCTCAGCTGGCATGCAACTGTCGTATTTATTTTTTCCTTTATGTACTGTATGTATGTATGTATTTCCTTTATGTATTGCGGTACAATAGCGAATGTGTTTCATCACCTCTAGCTGACATGTATAATGATGATGATGACTGTACGGTTGTGAAACCTGGCCGCTTAAAGCAGCGGACATGAAGAGGCTAGTTGCGTTCGACCACCGATGCCTTTGTAATTTAACTCACTTCTGGTGGGAACACCTCGTGAGCAACGAGCATGTTCGACGACTTGTTTACAGTACAGGAAAAGGAAATGAAACGCTTAGCACCGTTATTTCACGCACCAGGCTCCGATGGCTCGGCCACGTGTTACGCACGCCAGCCCATCGACTCCCGTGACGTGCGTTGTTTGCGCGCTCGGGGTATGGATGGAAGAATAGGAATGAAGGAATGAAGGCCCTCACTTCTGAGCTAGCATTGGTTGGAGCGTCTCGGCTCCCTGGTTGGGGTCCGAAAGACGATGAACACGTTTGTTTGTACACACTTGCTGATATGGCTGGGAGCCGACCTCAGTGGCGTTCGTGCTGTGAGTTTCTTTGTCCCACCCCATCCCTCTTGGCCTCCCTTTCCAACCACGATCTCATTACTTTGCCTTATGTAATTTTGCATATAATTTTTTTGATGCACAGTAGCCGGCTGGTTGCTTACCGGAACGATGCCCATCCGTTACCGGTATCTCAGCCGGCTTGCACCAGTTGCAATTTTCCCCTTTTTTCTGTGTATTGCGGCACAGTAGCTTTGATGTTCCCCACCTCTAGCTAACGTGTATGATGATGATGATCGTGCAATGAAGATCCCAGCTGCAGGTTTTTTGGCCACCACAAGGTTGTTTTGCCGAAATTTTCACTACTGAAAATGTCCAAGCAGTACTATCTTTACCCAGGCCAGTTGTTACTGTTTCCCTGCTACATGAACCTGTTGGACTCAGTCGGCCTCTGTTTTTGCATACACTTGCTCGGTAGGGTTTTCACGGATTATGTGATTCTTTTACAGCCCTTTGTCATTGCGGTTTCATTTACTCCTGTTTAATAGCAAACAGAATTAACTGAAGTCTTATTTCCTCATTTCTACTCAGTTTATTGTAGACTGTATTGATGTAAGTGTTTTGATTTTGATTACAAAGAAGTCTTTTGTTTTGTGTCGTGCGGACGACACTTACTGTTCCAAAATTGCAAGGCATTTAGCCGGAACCCCTGTACCGATTCCAGAAGACAGATCAAGTTGCAGGGAAACTGTTATACAATGAAAGGTTCGTTGTTGGCTTATTTATAAAAAACAACATTGTTGACGCTGCTGGCTGGAGAGAAGCAACAAACAGCACGCGGGACGATAGCGCGTTGCAACCGAAACAAGCGCCAAGTAAAGACGGTGCTTAACTCAAGCAATCGAACTCAAGTGCGGTTTCAGGAAGGCTCGCTCCTGCATCACCAACGTGCTGTTGACGCGGCACGCATGGTTGCATGTGTTGAACCGGAGGGAATCAGTAGATGTTATCTACCTTGATTTCAGTATAGCTTTCGATAAAGTGAATCATGAGATCCTCCTCCACGAGCTGAGAATGTGTGGTGTTGGTACATCAATGAGTTCCTCATTGGGAGAAAATGGAGTGTTCAGGTGGATGATCACTTAACGGAATCGTACCCTTCCACCCGCTGCATACCTCAAGGCACAATATTAGGATCCATTTTGTTTCTGATCCACATTAACAAAATACCTCAGCTTCGGTCGCCCTGCGCATTGTTTGTAGATGACCTGAAGGTTTGGACGGATATTGATTCTCCCGACGACTGTGACGTCCTACAGCAAGACCGCGACCGCCTGTCCCTGTGATCTGCCGGTCAAGTCGTCATTTATGAGTCTGGGTAAGGATGGTAATAGGCGTATGTACACCATAGACGACCAACCGCTGCATCCGACAAGCTCCGTAAAGGATCTAGGTGCACCCTCCCACTGTGATCTGAAATTCGTCGACAACACGAACAGTCTCTACGTAAATGTACTAGCCTACGTTTGGCACTTAGACGCAGCTTCTGTACTTGGTCTGAAGAGATTGCCACCTTTCTGTTCTTTTTCATGCTAAGACTGGTGCTTGAGTACAGCTCACCCGTCTATTGTCAGATTACAATAGGTGTAGTGCAGAGACTGGAACGGGTTCAGCATGTAGCTACCCGGCTCATCCTCAGTTCACTGTGTATGTTGTACGAGGACCGATGTAGGATACTAGGGCTTTATACCCTGTCATATCGTCGGCTTCGTGTCGCTCTCATAATCACGCACCGGATATTGCACCTAGGCCACTTCTCTATGTTGAGGCCGCTGCTGCACGTTCGCGCACACGCGAACACCAGTACAACCTAGTGGTACCGGATTTAGAACGTATCACTCACCATCTATGCTTTGAGCCTCGAGTGGTGACATTGAAACAATTTGCCGGAGACACTAATCGAGGCGAAATCTGTGTCGGAATTAAGGTGATTGCTCGACGTCCACTTTGCGGACTACAGGTATAGGGAGCGTGTTGCACCCAGATAAGATGCAGTGCAGCTGTATTATGCTGCCACCATGCAGGAATCAGCGACCTGATTCGTGCAGGTTCCCGATCCACCTACGATGGAGCAACACAGATTTTTATCTTCTCCCTCTATTTTCAGTATTCGGCGTGCAGTTCAACATTCCGGTCGCCTAAGTGTCAGCAATTTATACAGGACTGCTGTAGACCGTGCTGTTTCGCATTGTATTTTAGGGAGACATCAATGCAACATAAATCTTCGGATATTGATGCTGTCTGCTGGTCATTGTAACCTTCAACTAGCGTCTCTACATTACAGTTTAGTTCCCATTTGCAAGTAATTCACCCGGAACCGCGTCATTACAACGTGCTTGTTTCACGAGTGCTCTCATATTCGAGGCTTGGCTTCACCGAAAATGTTACCTTAATAAGCAGTGTATTGCCCGTTTTTTGCAATCCACACTGTTTAGTATATTAAATAATTAAACAAATATTTTATTCTCACATCTTATTGATGTATTTATGTATTGCAGCACAATAGTTGTAGTTTCTCACTTTCAGGTAATGTGTGATAATGGTGATAATGGTCCATAGCTAAGGCTCAGATTTTTCGTTTTAATGCTAGCAATATGTGACATGAACAGTCTCACATCATTAAAATATGCTTTGTCACAAAGTGTCTCGTTCGGTTGATTAAACCTATAGTGTGCTAGTGGTCCTCTAATTTCTTGCTTTCAGTGCCGCTAGCGACTCGACCTGAAACTGCTCAGTTCAGGAACGGTCATACTGGCTGAAATTCTACCATTTCTATGTTAATACCCCATTTGTGTACCTGAGATGTCTTCTGTCTACCGACATTTTAGTCCTTGCATTTTTGGATACCTGGACCACCAAGCGGACTTGTGCTGTACTTTGGGAATTTGCTTAGAGGTCTAAATCTAAGTGCTCTGCCCTCTTGCTCGATTTGATAGTGCTTCTGTCAGGTATCCACAATAGAAGCGCCTCCTAACTACTATTCTGCACATCGTCTCTGTTCGCATTCCACTGTATAATTCTCGATGTGATCTACCTATGACGAACACGTGTTTCACCCACTAGCTTTTTGCTGTAACCTGCAAGTGATCATTTGATTTTATTTGTTTCTCCATTGAATCACTCTTCTTCCCCCCCCCCCCCTTTAGGTTCGGCGATCACGGGTCCGGTTGCAAAGGAATGTGCAGATCTATGGCCAAAAATAGCGTCAACCGCCAGCTCCATACATTAATAAATTTAATAGATTGTGGAAGGTACTTATTGTTCTTCCTTCAGTTGGCCAGTATGCTGCTATTATCTACGCCACTTACGCGCACCGTGCACGTTAGATCCTTCTCGGCCAAATTGTCATAGCTGTACGCTCTGTACTTTCTGCCCCTTGCGATTCGCAGTCGCACTCTACGATATATTGTTAGGCGAAATTGTCTACGTTCGACTGGCACTCACCGCGAAAGTTTTGTTATCCACCATTTAACCTGTGTGCGACACTTGGCGCATTAGATCGTCAAACATAAAGAGATTGGTTACGTTTGACCATCGCTGCTTTCGCAGCTTAGCGCATTTCTGTTGGAAACCGCTTCAGCAATGAATGTGTTTGGCGTCGTGTATTTGGTGCGGGAAGAACGAGTGAACCACACAGCACCAATATATCACACACTAGACTCCGATGGCTGTGCCGTGTTGCTCATGTCAGCATACCGACTCTGGCGTCTTACGTTGCTTGCGCGACTGTGGTCTGGATGGAAGAGGAAGGAGGCCAGGCGATGACTTGGTCAAAAAGGAATGTAGTCCCTTACTTCGATGTTGGCTTTGGTCGGAGCCTCGGCTCCATCCTTGGAGTTTGACAGAAGAACATGTTTTGCTGGATACATTTGTTGACATGACTAGGGGTAGCATATGTGTTGTTTCTTTGTCCCTTACATTCGTCCACCTCTTCAACCACAATCTCATTTCCGACGTATAATGAAACGTGCGACACAGTAGCCGGCAGCTCGCTCTCAGGAGCGATGTCCATCTGTTAGTGGTTCTGAGCTGACGTGCTTATGTTGCGTCATTTTTCCTGTATCATGCATGGCAGCACAATAGCTGAAAAATTCCCCACCTCCAACGAACGAGTATAATGATGACACTAGTAGTTCAGCCGTCGTGCTACTAGCTTATCGCAATGCTTTCATATCTCGCTACTTTCTCATTCATGAACAATCGAGCGTATCATATATATACATATACATATATATATGTTTGGCGGCATCCGGTTTCGGATTTGCCTGTCACTGTGCCAAGCCACAGGATGCCTGCGCCTACAGAGGGACCATGGATGGCTTGCGCTGCACCAACCACATACCCCATATCCAGTGTAAACCCGAAGGAATAAGACCGGGAGGCATGCGGATGGGAACCACGTTTCATCAACGGAGCCGGCCCACACTCCTACACAGGCAAACACAAGCACGCTGTATTTGGGGAATCAAGCGCACACAAGGCGGTGGCTGGACCGTAGTCCGCTCCACACTGAGTGCATGGAACCGCTCTTTGAGACATCGGAAGTTCGGTATGCAATGCTTCTTGATAGGCCTGCCTGACCGAGGACAGACAATTTCTCCGTTGCCAATCCTAGGGGACGCTTGGTAAAGTTTATGGAGAAACGACAGCGTACCAAGGCGTGATCAGATTCGATATAGGTACTCCAGTACGAGCGGCAATCCAGGACGGAACCATGCCATATGTAACTTATGGCTGTGGTCAGTTTAGGTCCATCGCTAGCCAGCTACAGGAGGACGCCAAGTGGCACTTCGGCGCCCACTGTGTCTAAGAGCAGTGTTACTAAGAAACAACTGGTGCTCCGCACACAGTTGCAGCAGACGGTCACCGTTGTCAGTCCGTTCGGAGTTAAGCCCAGAATTACCACCCAGCTGAGCTCCTGAAGAGCTCAGACGCCCTACTTGTGCGTTCATATCCCCTGCAAGTACTATAATATCTGAACTAGTAGCACTGCGTAGTAGCGCGTTCAGTTCGTGATAGGATGTTCTTGACAGCATTAGAACTGCAGTCGGTGGGAGCATAAGCGGAAATCACAAACAGCGTTTTGTACTACTTTGTGAATCAACCTTAGCTGATGTCGTCAAACGGGCTGCACATAAACGGCTGTTCATCGGAATCCAATCAACCAACGATGGCTCAACCTTGGAGCTTAGAATGATACCTACACCAGCTTGACTCGTGAGTGCTGCATCGGCGTCTCCGGATGCGTGCAACCAATAACGAGAGGATAGGCCGGGTGCAGTTAATTCAATAACCCCGTTAGGGTCATTGATCCTAGTTTCGAACACACAACACACTTCAATACCCAGTGTGTCCAAGGTGCGTGCGAGTGCAACCTGTTGACCTGTTTGTCTTAGAGTGCGAACGTTGAATGTCTCCAAGGAAACGGGATAGCGTGCCCTTATAAGGGCTTTTGCCGATAGGTGCTGTGGGATGGTGGCTGAAGATGTTTCTACTCCAGTGGCATTTCTGTTGCTGTCAATTAAGCTGGGGATTATAGAAGGAAGGTTAGTAATGGGAGTAAGAGAAAAAGGTGGAAAAGAAAGAAGGGAGGCGCCAGCAATAGCATGTTTTCGCTTAGCCGCCCTGCTGTATGCAGCAGATAAGGCGACCCTTGATAATCTGCGCGACGGCCGATGCAGGATGAAGTTTATGTTTGAAGAAGATGTTATGGTTGTATGTGGTCTGAGATACTGCCAGGGCGCCCAGACCTAGACAGGAGGACGATTAGGGTCCTCATCCAAAGCGTTTGGCTCAAAAGCCTGTCCACAAGGCAAGCAACGAGGCTGGATCTTAACGTGGTGCGACGGTTTGCGTACCTCATTGACCTATTGAGCTATACTGGATGATGCCTCCGGGCACCTTGAGAGCTACTCCTACGAGGTTGGTCAATGGTGAGAGGTCAGAAACTCAGTCTCCTGGGTTTCAAACGAGATGCCGTCCATTTCTATAAAACTAAATCATTGCCATCTCCCCGCTGCCTTGCGGACAGGCAGGTTGGCGGCATCCGGTTTCGGATTTGCCTGTCACTGTGGCAAGCCACAGGACGCTTGCGCCTACAGAGGGACCATGGATGGCTTGCGCTGCACCACCCACAGCTCCAACCACATACCCCATATCCAGTGTAAACCCGAAGGAATAAGACCGGGAGGCATGCGGATGGGAACCACGTTTCATCAACGAAGCCGGCCCACACCTCTACACAGGCAAACACAAGCACGCTGTATTTGGGGAATCAAGCGCACACAAGGCGGTGGCTGGACCGTAGTCCGCTCCACACTGAGTGCATGGAACCGCTCTTTGAGCCTAGCACGGCCACAAGAACCGTGCACCCCGTCCCCTCCAGCAACGACCAACTGTCTCCTGGAGCCAGTATGAACGATGTAGTGGGTAATAGATAGGTAGGCACCTTGTCAACATACACATCAAGCGCAACCATACCAGGGATATCGAACAACAGCCATTCACTTTAAACGACAAGCTGAAATAAAATAAATCCAATAATGCATACAAATACGGTGGCATAACTCTTCGCTAAATTACCATATGAAGTAATTTGGTTAGCAACAAATCCGTGAAAAGTAAGAAACGTCCACCAGTTACTTAAAATGCTACAAACGCAACAAAATTACCGAAGATAAGCGCAATTAGTGTAAGCAACGTGGCCAGTTAATAGAACATTATTCAGGGAGGCAGAACAAACCAAATAAAGCGGAATGAAATTTATCCAGCTTAAAAAGACCTAGTTTAAGTGTAAGTTGGTTTAGCCCAACTGCGGTGAAGAAGCATCAAGAATGCAATATCAGCCTCAGCATGGGGCACACATACATACATGGTTGGCGGCATCCGGTTTCGGACATATATATATATATATATTATATATATATATATAAAATCATCAACCATTTGAACTGGTGCTTCGCTGCCATACAACCATGAGCACCTATGAAATAAAGAATGAGAAGTGGGACTTACCTGAAAACCTTAATGCCCTAAGCAAACATTCAGGGTCAAGGCGCCTACACCTTGTGTAGACAACATACCGTCACAAACAGCTGGCTATCGTGCAGAGATAAGGCGGCATCGGCGAGACAGCTTCCTTGCGGCTTTCACTGCCACGCGTCATAATCAGCCATTACCCCGCAGATAACTCAGCATCAAACACACTTTAAACAGGCAATCCAATTAGGAGACGGTAGCAGACGCGCCACTAGTATCGGTTGCGAGCCATGTCCTGCAAAGTCTCCAGCCAAACATAAGGCGAGTCACGTGGACACCAGCCCGGAAGGTGAGGCGGACCAATGGCACCCAGTTTGGTCGCCAGTGACTTCATTTCCCGCTGCCAAGTCAACTTCTGTCCACCTCGAGCCTTCCGCCATTTTACACCTGGTAGACTGAACAAGGTCCTCCTAGGTAAGCGGTGACCAGGCATACGTAGCACGTGCCCGAGCCAACGCAACTTATTCAGTGCTATTTGTTGTTCTAGGAAGTTAGCCTGCTTATCACTATCTGGTACTCGCCTACGCACATCATCGTTGCGGACACGCTGGTGCCATCCGACTCCAGCAATGCTTCGCAGACAACGATGATCAAAGACTTTAAGGCGCCTCAGACCGAAGGGGCCAAGTTCCATTACCATAGAGCAGAACGGCCCTCACTGTGGCCTTGTATACCCGGCCTTTCAGACGGAGGGAAACTCCCTTCTGTCGCCAAAGATGACGCAGGTTCACGAAGCTAGCTCCGGCTTTTGCAATGCCTGAGCTGACGTCAGTTTCTATGCGCTCATCATTGCTGATGCAGCTGTCAAGATAAGTGAAATGATCAACCACCTCGAGTTCCTCGTTAGCAAGTGTCAAGGGGTCATCAAGTGGCTGGTGGTCCTGCAGCAACACTTTGCACTTTGAAGGTGCGAAGTGCATACCAAATAATGGGACCGCTCTGGACACGCTATTCAGGGTTGATTGTGCCGCCCCAACATCGTCGAAAAGCAAGACGATATCGTCCGCATAATCTAGATCAACTAACCTTTCATCAGGCAGCACTTCAACGCCTACATCGTGAGATTCCGCAAGGGAACACTCCATGATAGAATCCACGACGAAATTGAACAAAAATGGGGAAATTGGACAACCCTGACGAACGCCACTTGTGGTCGGAAAGCTATCCGATACGACATCGTACACCCTGACGCGGCCTGTAGTGTTCCAGTATAGAGCACGAAGGATGTTCACATATTTCGTGGGAACACCTTTTCGCACAAGTATTTCGAACAGAATCGATCGATCGACTGAATCGAACGCACTTTTGAAATCGAGGAACACAGCTATTGTCGGTCTGCTGTAGCACCTGCCGCAAAGTGAATATATGGTCTATACAGCCACATCCTGGGCGAAAACCGGCCTGCTCTTCCCTAATTCGAGATTCCCGTTCCGCAGTGAGGCGACGAACGATAATCGAGGCCAGTAATTTTGTCACAACTGGTGTAAGACTAATACCGCTGTGGTTAGAACAGTCTGCCCTTCTTATATATTGCCACTATAATCGATTCGCTCCAATTAGCTGGGACACTTCCTTCCAGATACGTTCGGATAAGGAGGTCAGTGCTTTGCAGAGGACCTCACCTCCATCCTTAAATAGTGCAGGTGAGAGGGAAGCCGGGCCATCGGCACGAAAACGATTAAGGGCTGTGATAGCGTTTCGGAATTCGGCCTGTGACGGCAGCTCTAAACTAACCGTCCATGGCTCGTCCTGCATCATCTGAGTAGGAAGAGGTCCGGGAGCAGGGGGCCAGCTGAAATGATCTTCAAAGTGTTCCGCCCAACGAGCCATACGGCGCTCCTTATTGTGTATCAGCGCACCCGCGCTGTCTCTGATTGTCTCACTGACGCCTGGTTTTCTGGGACCAGTGGTGTGGATTAGCTGGAAGAGCTTGCGGTAATTGCCTACTGCTCCTGCTTCCTCCATTTCTTGAGTCCTACTGGTCCACCAGGCTTCTTTGTCAGCACGTAGGCTCTGCTTTAGTTCACGCCTAATAGTCCATCTGGTCACATTGTGTTCAGATACAGCCGAGAGGTGTCTTCTAAATTCCAACAGGTTCACCGACCTCTCGGATCTCCAGTGACTGGTGCGGTGACGATGGATAGTGCCACAAGCAGATGCTCCTGCGTCATGCATGGCGGCCGAGATCCTATTGCACTGAAGTTCAGTGTCATTAGGACAAGACATCGGAAGTTCGGTATGCAATGTTTCTTGATAGGCCTGCCTGACCGAGGACAGACAATTTCTCCGTTGCCAATCCTAGGGGACGCTTGGTAAAGTTTATGGAGAAACGACAGCGTACCAAGGCGTGATCAGATTCGATATAGGTACTCCAGTACGAGCGGCAATCCAGGACGGAACCATGCCATATGTAACTTATGGCTGTGGTCAGTTTAGGTCCATCGCTAGCCAGCTACAGGAGGACGCCAAGTGGCACTTCGGCGCCCACTGTGTCTAAGAGCAGTGTTACTAAGAGACAACTGGTGCTCCGCACACAGTTGCAGCAGACGGTCACCGTTGTCAGTCCGTTCGGAGTTAAGCCCAGAATTACCACCCAGCTGAGCTCCTGAAGAGCTCAGACGCCCTACTTGTGCGTTCATATCCCCTGCAAGTACTATAATATCTGAACTAGTAGCACTGCGTAGTAGCGCGTTCAGTTCGTGATAGGATGTCCTTGACAGCATTAGAACTGCAGTCGGTGGGAGCATAAGCGGAAATCACAAACAGCGTTTTTTACTACTTTGTGAATCAACCTTAGCTGATGTCGTCAAACGGGCTGCACATAAACGGCTGTTCATCGGAATCCAATCAACCAACGATGGCTCAACCTTGGAGCTTAGAATGATACCTACACCAGCTTGACTCGTGAGTGCTGCATCGGCGTCTCCGGATGCGTGCAACCAATAACGAGAGGATAAGCCGGGTGCAGTTAATTCAATAACCCCGTTAGGGTCATTGATCCTAGTTTCGAACACACAACACACTTCAATACCCAGTGTGTCCAAGGTGCGTGCGAGTGCAACCTGTTGACCTGTTTGTCTTAGAGTGCGAACGTTGAATGTCTCCAAGGAAACGGGATAGCGTGCCCTTATAAGGGCTTTTGCCGATAGGTGCTGTGGGATGGTGGCTGAAGATGTTTCTACTCCAGTGGCATTTCTGTTGCTGTCAATTAAGCTGTGAATTATAGAAGGAAGGCTAGTAATGGGGTCGGAATGATAGTAAGAGAAACAGGTAAAAACGCAAGAAGGGAGGCGCCAGCAATAGCATGTTTTCGCTCATCCGCCGTACTGTATGCAGCAGATAAGGCGACCCTTGATAATCTGCGCGACGGCCGATGCAGGATGAAGTTTATGTTTGAAGAAGATGTTATGGTTGTATGTGGTCTGAGATACTGCCAGGGCGCCCAGACCTAGACAGGAGGACGATTAGGGTCCTCATCCAAAGCGTTTGGCTCAAAAGCCTGTCCACAAGGCAAGCAACGAGGCTGGATCTTAACGTGGTGCGACGGTTTGCGTACCTCATTGACCTATTGAGCTATACTGGATGATGCCTCCGGGCACCTTGAGAGCTACTCCTACGAGGTTGGTCAATGGTGAGAGGTCAGAAACTCAGTCTCCTGGGTTTCAAACGAGATGCCGTCCATTTCTATAAAACTAAATCATTGCCATCTCCCCGCTGCCTTGCGGACAGGCAGGTTGGCGGCATCCGGTTTCGGATTTGCCTGTCACTGTGGCCAGCCACAGGACGCCTGCGCCTACAGAGGGACCATGGATGGCTTGCGCTGCACCACCCACAGCTCCAACCACATACCCCATATCCAGTGTAAACCCGAAGGAATAAGACCGGGAGGCATGTGGATGGGAGCCACGTTTCATCAACGGAGCCGGCCCACACTCCTTCACAGGTAAATACAAGCACGTTGTACTTGGGGAATCAAGCGCACACAAGGCGGTGGCTGGACCGTAGTCCGCTCCACACTGAGTGCATGGAACCGCTCTTTGAGCCTAGCACGGCCACAAGAACCGTGCATCCCGTCCCCTCCAGCAACGACCAACTGTCTCCTGGAGCCAGTATGAACGATGTAGTGGGTAATAGATAGGTAGGCACCTTGTCAACATACACATCAAGCGCAACCATACCAGGGATATCGAACAACAGCCATTCACTTTAAACGACAAGCTGAAATAAAATAAATCCAATAATGCATACAGATACGGTGGCATAACTCTTCGCTAAATTACCATATGAAGTAATTTGGTTAGCAACAAATCCGTGAAAAGTAAGAAATGTCCACCAGTTACTTAAAATGCTACAAACGCAACAAAATTACCGAAGATAAGCGCAATTAGTGTAAGCAACGTGGCCAGTTAATAGAACATTATTCAGGGAGGCAGAACAAACCAAATAAAGCGGAATGAAATTTATCCAGCTTAAAAAGACCTAGTTTAAGTGTAAGTTGGTTTAGCCCAACTGCGGTGAAGAAGCATCAAGAATGCAATATCAGCCTCAGCATGGGGCACACATACATACATGGTTGGCGGCATCCGGTTTCGGACATATATATATATATATATATATATATATAAAATCATCAACCATTTGAACTGGTGCTTCGCTGCCATACAACCATGAGCACCTATGAAATAAAGAATGAGAAGTGGGACTTACCTGAAAACCTTAATGCCCTAAGCAAACATTCAGGGTCAAGGCGCCTACACCTTGTGTAGACAACATACCGTCACAAACAGCTGGCTATCGTGCAGAGATAAGGCGGCATCGGCGAGACAGCTTCCTTGCGGCTTTCACTGCCACGCGTCATAATCAGCCATTACCCCGCAGATAACTCAGCATCAAACACACTTTAAACAGGCAATCCAATTAGGAGACGGTAGCAGACGCGCCACTAGTATCGGTTGCGAGCCATGTCCTGCAAAGTCTCCAGCCAAACATAAGGCGAGTCACGTGGACTCCAGCCCGGAAGGTGAGGCGGACCAATGGCACCCAGTTTGGTCGCCAGTGACTTCATTTCCCGCTGCCAAGTCAACTTCTGTCCACCTCGAGCCTTCCGCCATTTTACACCTGGTAGACTGAACAAGGTCCTCCTAGGTAAGCGGTGACCAGGCATACGTAGCACGTGCCCGAGCCAACGCAACTTATTCAGTGCTATTTGTTGTTCTAGGAAGTTAGCCTGCTTATCACTATCTGGTACTCGCCTACGCACATCATCGTTGCGGACACGCTGGTGCCATCCGACTCCAGCAATGCTTCGCAGACAACGATGATCAAAGACTTTAAGGCGCCTCAGACCGAAGGGGCCAAGTTCCATTACCATAGAGCAGAACGGCCCTCACTGTGGCCTTGTATACCCGGCCTTTCAGACGGAGGGAAACTCCCTTCTGTCGCCAAAGATGACGCAGGTTCACGAAGCTAGCTCCGGCTTTTGCAATGCCTGAGCTGACGTCAGTTTCTATGCGCTCATCATTGCTGATGCAGCTGCCAAGATAAGTGAAATGATCAACCACCTCGAGTTCCTCGTTAGCAAGTGTCAAGGGGTCATCAAGTGGCTGGTGGTCCTGCAGCAACACTTTGCACTTTGAAGGTGCGAAGTGCATACCAAATAATGGGACCGCTTTGGACACGCTATTCAGGGTTGATTGTGCCGCCCCAACATCGTCGAAAAGCAAGACGATATCGTCCGCATAATCTAGATCAACTAACCTTTCATCAGGCAGCACTTCAACGCCTACATCGTGAGATTCCGCAAGGGAACACTCCATGATAGAATCCACGACGAAATTGAACAAAAATGGGGAAATTGGACAACCCTGACGAACGCCACTTGTGGTCGGAAAGCTATCCGATACGACATCGTACACCCTGACGCGGCCTGTAGTGTTCCAGTATAGAGCACGAAGGATGTTCACATATTTCGTGGGAACACCTTTTCGCACAAGTATTTCGAACAGAATCGATCGATCGACTGAATCGAACGCACTTTTGAAATCGAGGAACACAGCTATTGTCGGTCTGCTGTAGCACCTGCCGCAAAGTGAATATATGGTCTATACAGCCACATCCTGGGCGAAAACCGGCCTGCTCTTCCCTAATTCGAGATTCCCGTTCCGCAGTGAGGCGACGAACGATAATCGAGGCCAGTAATTTTGTCACAACTGGTGTAAGACTAATACCGCTGTGGTTAGAACAGTCTGCCCTTCTTATATATTGCCATTATAATCGATTCGCTCCAATTAGCTGGGACACTTCCTTCCAGATACGTTCGGATAAGGAGGTCAGTGCTTTGCAGAGGACCTCACCTCCATCCTTAAATAGTGCAGGTGAGAGGGAAGCCGGGCCATCGGCACGAAAACGATTAAGGGCTGTGATAGCGTTTCGGAATTCGGCCTGTGACGGCAGCTCTAAACTAACCGTCCATGGCTCGTCCTGCATCATCTGAGTAGGAAGAGGTCCGGGAGCAGGGGGCCAGCTGAAATGATCTTCAAAGTGTTCCGCCCAACGAGCCATACGGCGCTCCTTATTGTGTATCAGCGCACCCGCGCTGTCTCTGATTGTCTCACTGACGCCTGGTTTTCTGGGACCAGTGGTGTGGATTAGCTGGAAGAGCTTGCGGTAATTGCCTACTGCTCCTGCTTCCTCCATTTCTTGAGTCCTACTGGTCCACCAGGCTTCTTTGTCAGCACGTAGGCTCTGCTTTAGTTCACGCCTAATAGTCCATCTGGTCACATTGTGTTCAGATACAGCCGAGAGGTGTCTTCTAAATTCCAACAGGTTCACCGACCTCTCGGATCTCCAGTGACTGGTGCGGTGACGATGGATAGTGCCACAAGCAGATGCTCCTGCGTCATGCATGGCGGCCGAGATCCTATTGCACTGAAGTTCAGTGTCATTAGGACAAGACATCGGAAGTTCGGTATGCAATGTTTCTTGATAGGCCTGCCTGACCGAGGACAGACAATTTCTCCGTTGCCAATCCTAGGGGACGCTTGGTAAAGTTTATGGAGAAACGACAGCGTACCAAGGCGTGATCAGATTCGATATAGGTACTCCAGTACGAGCGGCAATCCAGGACGGAACCATGCCATATGTAACTTATGGCTGTGGTCAGTTTAGGTCCATCGCTAGCCAGCTACAGGAGGACGCCAAGTGGCACTTCGGCGCCCACTGTGTCTAAGAGCAGTGTTACTAAGAGACAACTGGTGCTCCGCACACAGTTGCAGCAGACGGTCACCGTTGTCAGTCCGTTCGGAGTTAAGCCCAGAATTACCACCCAGCTGAGCTCCTGAAGAGCTCAGACGCCCTACTTGTGCGTTCATATCCCCTGCAAGTACTATAATATCTGAACTAGTAGCACTGCGTAGTAGCGCGTTCAGTTCGTGATAGGATGTCCTTGACAGCATTAGAACTGCAGTCGGTGGGAGCATAAGCGGAAATCACAAACAGCGTTTTTTACTACTTTGTGAATCAACCTTAGCTGATGTCGTCAAACGGGCTGCACATAAACGGCTGTTCACCGGAATCCAATCAACCAACGATGGCTCAACCTTGGAGCTTAGAATGATACCTACACCAGCTTGACTCGTGAGTGCTGCATCGGCGTCTCCGGATGCGTGCAACCAATAACGAGAGGATAAGCCGGGTGCAGTTAATTCAATAACCCCGTTAGGGTCATTGATCCTAGTTTCGAACACACAACACACATCAATACCCAGTGTGTCCAAGGTGCGTGCGAGTGCAACCTGTTGACCTGTTTGTCTTAGAGTGCGAACGTTGAATGTCTCCAAGGAAACGGGATAGCGTGCCCTTATAAGGGCTTTTGCCGATAGGTGCTGTGGGATGGTGGCTGAAGATGTTTCTACTCCAGTGGCATTTCTGTTGCTGTCAATTAAGCTGGGGATTATAGAAGGAAGGTTAGTAATGGGAGTAAGAGAAAAAGGTGGAAAAGAAAGAAGGGAGGCGCCAGCAATAGCATGTTTTCGCTTAGCCGCCCTGCTGTATGCAGCAGATAAGGCGACCCTTGATAATCTGCGCGACGGCCGATGCAGGATGAAGTTTATGTTTGAAGAAGATGTTATGGTTGTATGTGGTCTGAGATACTGCCAGGGCGCCCAGACCTAGACAGGAGGACGATTAGGGTCCTCATCCAAAGCGTTTGGCTCAAAAGCCTGTCCACAAGGCAAGCAACGAGGCTGGATCTTAACGTGGTGCGACGGTTTGCGTACCTCATTGACCTATTGAGCTATACTGGATGATGCCTCCGGGCACCTTGAGAGCTACTCCTACGAGGTTGGTCAATGGTGAGAGGTCAGAAACTCAGTCTCCTGGGTTTCAAACGAGATGCCGTCCATTTCTATAAAACTAAATCATTGCCATCTCCCCGCTGCCTTGCGGACAGGCAGGTTGGCGGCATCCGGTTTCGGATTTGCCTGTCACTGTGGCCAGCCACAGGACGCCTGCGCCTACAGAGGGACCATGGATGGCTTGCGCTGCACCACCCACAGCTCCAACCACATACCCCATATCCAGTGTAAACCCGAAGGAATAAGACCGGGAGGCATGTGGATGGGAGCCACGTTTCATCAACGGAGCCGGCCCACACTCCTTCACAGGTAAATACAAGCACGTTGTACTTGGGGAATCAAGCGCACACAAGGCGGTGGCTGGACCGTAGTCCGTTCCACACTGAGTGCATGGAACCGCTCTTTGAGCCTAGCACGGCCACAAGAACCGTGCATCCCGTCCCCTCCAGCAACGACCAACTGTCTCCTGGAGCCAGTATGAACGATGTAGTGGGTAATAGATAGGTAGGCACCTTGTCAACATACACATCAAGCGCAACCATACCAGGGATATCGAACAACAGCCATTCACTTTAAACGACAAGCTGAAATAAAATAAATCCAATAATGCATACAGATACGGTGGCATAACTCTTCGCTAAATTACCATATGAAGTAATTTGGTTAGCAACAAATCCGTGAAAAGTAAGAAATGTCCACCAGTTACTTAAAATGCTACAAACGCAACAAAATTACCGAAGATAAGCGCAATTAGTGTAAGCAACGTGGCCAGTTAATAGAACATTATTCAGGGAGGCAGAACAAACCAAATAAAGCGGAATGAAATTTATCCAGCTTAAAAAGACCTAGTTTAAGTGTAAGTTGGTTTAGCCCAACTGCGGTGAAGAAGCATCAAGAATGCAATATCAGCCTCAGCATGGGGCACACATACATACATGGTTGGCGGCATCCGGTTTCGGACATATATATATATTTATATTTATATATAAAATCATCAACCATTTGAACTGGTGCTTCGCTGCCATACAACCATGAGCACCTATGAAATAAAGAATGAGAAGTGGGACTTACCTGAAAACCTTAATGCCCTAAGCAAACATTCAGGGTCAAGGCGCCTACACCTTGTGTAGACAACATACCGTCACAAACAGCTGGCTATCGTGCAAAGATAAGGCGGCATCGGCGAGACAGCTTCCTTGCGGCTTTCACTGCCACGCGTCATAATCAGCCATTACCCCGCAGATAACTCAGCATCAAACACACTTTAAACAGGCAATCCAATTAGGAGACGGTAGCAGACGCGCCACTAGTATCGGTTGCGAGCCATGTCCTGCAAAGTCTCCAGCCAAACATAAGGCGAGTCACGTGGACACCAGCCCGGAAGGTGAGGCGGACCAATGGCACCCAGTTTGGTCGCCAGTGACTTCATTTCCCGCTGCCAAGTCAACTTCTGTCCACCTCGAGCCTTCCGCCATTTTACACCTGGTAAACTGAACAAGGTCCTCCTAGGTAAGCGGTGACCAGGCATACGTAGCACGTGCCCGAGCCAACGCAACTTATTCAGTGCTATTTGTTGTTCTAGGAAGTTAGCCTGCTTATCACTATCTGGTACTCGCCTACGCACATCATCGTTGCGGACACGCTGGTGCCATCCGACTCCAGCAATGCTTCGCAGGCAACGATGATCAAAGACTTTAAGGCGCCTCAGACCGAAGGGGCCAAGTTCCATTACCATAGAGCAGAACGGCCCTCACTGTGGCCTTGTATACCCGGCCTTTCAGACGGAGGGAAACTCCCTTCTGTCGCCAAAGATGACGCAGGTTCACGAAGCTAGCTCCGGCTTTTGCAATGCCTGAGCTGACGTCAGTTTCTATGCGCTCATCATTGCTGATGCAGCTGTCAAGATAAGTGAAATGATCAACCACCTCGAGTTCCTCGTTAGCAAGTGTCAAGGGGTCATCAAGTGGCTGGTGGTCCTGCAGCAACACTTTGCACTTTGAAGGTGCGAAGTGCATACCAAATAATGGGACCGCTTTGGACACGCTATTCAGGGTTGATTGTGCCGCCCCAACATCGTCGAAAAGCAAGACGATATCGTCCGCATAATCTAGATCAACTAACCTTTCATCAGGCAGCACTTCAACGCCCACATCGTGAGATTCCGCAAGGGAACACTCCATGATAGAATCCACGACGAAATTGAACAAAAATGGGGAAATCGGACAACCCTGACGAACGCCACTTGTGGTCGGAAAGCTATCCGATACGACATCGTACACCCTGACGCGGCCTGTAGTGTTCCAGTATAGAGCACGAAGGATGTTCACATATTTCGTGGGAACACCTTTTCGCACAAGTATTTCGAACAGAATCGATCGATCGACTGAATCGAACGCACTTTTGAAATCGAGGAACACAGCTATTGTCGGTCTGCTGTAGCACCTGCCGCAAAGTGAATATATGGTCTATACAGCCACATCCTGGGCGAAAACCGGCCTGCTCTTCCCTAATTCGAGATTCCCGTTCCGCAGTGAGGCGACGAACGATAATCGAGGCCAGTAATTTTGTCACAACTGGTGTAAGACTAATACCGCTGTGGTTAGAACAGTCTGCCCTTCTTATATATTGCCACTATAATCGATTCGCTCCAATTAGCTGGGACACTTCCTTCCAGATACGTTCGGATAAGGAGGTCAGTGCTTTGCAGAGGACCTCACCTCCATCCTTAAATAGTGCAGGTGAGAGGGAAGCCGGGCCATCGGCACGAAAACGATTAAGGGCTGTGATAGCGTTTCGGAATTCGGCCTGTGACGGCAGCTCTAAACTAACCGTCCATGGCTCGTCCTGCATCATCTGAGTAGGAAGAGGTCCGGGAGCAGGGGGCCAGCTGAACTGATCTTCAAAGTGTTCCGCCCAACGAGCCATACGGCGCTCCTTATTGTGTATCAGCGCACCCGCGCTGTCTCTGATTGTCTCACTGACGCCTGGTTTTCTGGGACCAGTGGTGCGGATTAGCTGGAAGAGCTTGCGGTAATTGCCTACTGCTCCTGCTTCCTCCATTTCTTGAGTCCTACTGGTCCACCAGGCTTCTTTGTCAGCACGTAGGCTCTGCTTTAGTTCACGCCTAATAGTCCATCTGGTCACATTGTGTTCAGATACAGCCGAGAGGTGTCTTCTAAATTCCAACAGGTTCACCGACCTCTCGGATCTCCAGTGACTGGTGCGGTGACGATGGATAGTGCCACAAGCAGATGCTCCTGCGTCATGCATGGCGGCCGAGATCCTATTGCACTGAAGTTCAGTGTCATTAGGACAAGACAGCGGAAGTTCGGTTTGCAATGTTTCTTGATAGGCCTGCCTGACCGAGGACAGACAATTTCTCCGTTGCCAATCCTAGGGGACGCTTGGTAAAGTTTATGGAGAAACGACAGCGTACCAAGGCGTGATCAGATTCGATATAGGTACTCCAGTACGAGCGGCAATCCAGGACGGAACCATGCCATATGTAACTTATGGCTGTGGTCAGTTTAGGTCCATCGCTAGCCAGCTACAGGAGGACGCCAAGTGGCACTTCGGCGCCCACTGTGTCTAAGAGCAGTGTTACTAAGAGACAACTGGTGCTCCGCACACAGTTGCAGCAGACGGTCACCGTTGTCAGTCCGTTCGGAGTTAAGCCCAGAATTACCACCCAGCTGAGCTCCTGAAGAGCTCAGACGCCCTACTTGTGCGTTCATATCCCCTGCAAGTACTATAATATCTGAACTAGTAGCACTGCGTAGTAGCGCGTTCAGTTCGTGATAGGATGTCCTTGACAGCATTAGAACTGCAGTCGGTGGGAGCATAAGCGGAAATCACAAACAGCGTTTTTTACTACTTTGTGAATCAACCTTAGCTGATGTCGTCAAACGGGCTGCACATAAACGGCTGTTCATCGGAATCCAATCAACCAACGATGGCTCAACCTTGGAGCTTAGAATGTTACCTAAACCAGCTTGACTCGTGAGTGCTGCATCGGCGTCTCCGGATGCGTGCAACCAATAACGAGAGGATAAGCCGGGTGCAGTTAATTCAACAACCCCGTTAGGGTCATTGATCCTAGTTTCGAACACACAACACACATCAATACCCGGTGGGTCCAAGGTGAGTGCAAGCGCACTCTGCTGACCTGTGTGTTTTAGAGTGCGAAAGTTGAATGACGCCATGGAAACGGGACAGCGTGTCCTTATAAGGGCTTTTGCCGATAGGTGCTGTGGGATGGTGGCTGAAGATGTTTCTACTCCAGTGGCATTTCTGTTGCTGTCAATTAAGCTGGGGATTATAGAAGGAAGGTTAGTAATGGGGGTCGGGATGGGAGTAAGAGAAAAAGGTGGAAAAGAAAGAAGGGAGGCGCCAGCAATAGCATGTTTTCGCTTATCCGCCCTGCTGTATGCAGCAGATAAGGCGACCCTTGATAATCTGCGCGACGGCCGATGCAGGATGAAGTTTATGTTTGAAGAAGATGTTATGGTTGTATGTGGTCTGAGATACTGCCAGGGCGCCCAGACCTAGACAGGAGGACGATTAGGGTCCTCATCCAAAGCGTTTGGCTCAAAAGCCTGTCCACAAGGCAAGCAACGAGGCTGGATCTTAACGTGGTGCGACGGTTTGCGTACCTCATTGACCTATTGAGCTATACTGGATGATGCCTCCGGGCACCTTGAGAGCTACTCCTACGAGGTTGGTCAATGGTGAGAGGTCAGAAACTCAGTCTCCTGGGTTTCAAACGAGATGCCGTCCATTTCTATAAAACTAAATCATTGCCATCTCCCCGCTGCCTTGCGGACAGGCAGGTTGGCGGCATCCGGTTTCGGATTTGCCTGTCACTGTGGCCAGCCACAGGACGCCTGCGCCTACAGAGGGACCATGATGGGCTTGCGCTGCACCACCCACAGCTCCAACCACATACCCCATATCCAGTGTAAACCCGAAGGAATAAGACCGGGAGGCATGTGATGGGAGCCACGTTTCATCAACGGAGCCGGCCCACACTCCTTCACAGGTAAATACAAGCACGTTGTACTTGGGGAATCAAGCGCACACAAGGCGGTGGCTGGACCGTAGTCCGCTCC